>OY821761.1:12334455-12933736 GCA_963682095.1 Potentilla sterilis
GCTGTGTTAGTATGAGAGAACATTTCCTTAAGTTCAGACCAAATACTTGCAGCATGCTTGCATTGCATGACACTTTTCAAAATTTCCTTTGATGTGGAGCTTAGTAGCCAGGTCTTGACCAGGGTGTCACACCGATCCCATTGCTGTTGTTCGTCTTCATTCTCAATCGGACGTTTCACAGTCCCATCAATCAGACTCATCTTATTTTTGATCATAAGGACCATGGACATAGACTGTGACCAGTCGTTGTAATTGTCCTCCACCAGTGGCTGTGTTACAAGGACGGCACCAGGTTGATCTGAATGGTGGAGATAGAGCGGGTGTCTTGGTTTCTCCCATGGCTCAGGAACTATTGCTTGGGAGGAGTGGCTACCTCCAGATTCAAGTTTTGGTAGTTCCTCGTCTCTTGCCATGGGGTATTTGTGTTTTGGAATCTAGGGTTCTAGGGTCTTAGGTCTTCAAGAGCGTAATGCTCTGATACCATAAAAAGATTGATGCTTGAATGTATTGTCATGCATATACAATGCTTGTACATATTTATACAGACATTATACACTAATTTAGGGATTAACTAAGAAGCTAACTAAATACAAAGATAGCAAGAGATTGTTACCATAACCGTCTAACGGTAACAATGCTAATTATGTGGGATTCCATTGTTACCATAACCGTCTAACGGTAACAATGCTAATTATGTGGGATTCCTTGTCTCAATATTCTCTTCTCTTTTTTCTTTCTTTTCTCTCTCTTCCTCCCCGACCCGATACCCCCACCAATATAGTCACTACCTCCACCTAACTCTGCCGTCCGGTGATGATTTTGAAGATGACTCACGGCATCAAGCTCGTCTCTTCTTCCTCTACCTCCCTATACCAGGTTTGCTACGCGCCGTGCCCCAAGGAGAGAGCAACACGCCATTTTCAGTCGAGCCTTGGACTAATCGGAGCTCTACTTTCCGGCCACGAGATAGTGCAATCCATACGTCTTCTTGAAGCTTGAGAGACGTATGATAAACCCTCCAAAGGGATGTACCCAATTTGGAACAGGTAAGGAGAAATTCAAATTGGAATTTCTAGGGTTTTGAGATTTTCGGTAATGGGTGATTGAAATGGTGAAATTGGTGTAATTAGAAGTTGGAATTGGATTCAGGCCGTTGTTTAGAGTCGAATTAGTATAATTTGAAGTTTGGATTGTTGAAATTTGGTGAATTGCAGGTTTGGGGGTTTTTGGCCGCTGTGTCGACCGCCGTTCGCGGCGGCTGCAACGGTTTTGTGCGGCTGAGGCAGTGGGGGTGATCCCCTTATGGTGGTGGCGATTGTGTTAGGAAAATTGGAGGTGGTTTTGTCCCTGTGGCGAAGCTGCAGCGGCGGCGGCAGCAGTGGTGCTGTTGTGGTGGCGGCGGAGGGGTAAAAGTGAAGGTTAAATGGTTAAATGGTAAAATTGATGGAGCTATTATCCAAGCACATTGTACCTGCAAAACAACTTCATACAAATATTACCCTCTTGTGTCATCGTTAGTATAGGACAAGTAGGGATCGTTCAGTCCGGGGAAATCAAGGGCGTTCAATCACATAAAGCATTACAAAATCATATTGGGGATTTGAAATTTGATTCTATATTCTAATGAAAATTACGAAAATAAAACCTAAATTATATATTTACATATGATCAACATCTTTCAAACAAAACACATCACACAAAAATTCACATGCACATAACAAACCGATCAAAGACAATAATACGGCAGCAACCTTGAATTACCGATTTCATGCAATTTAGTTCCAATTATAACTAGAGCCCTTCGTGGTTCATCTAATCATTCAAAACTCCTTAATTATTCAGAATTAGCTTCGTGCATAACCCTAAACATAGTGCTAATCAGTTTAAAGACACTTTGTGTAGAAATTAAACCAAGAAACACATAAGCACAATGAGTTGAATTGGAAACATGCAACAAGTATGGCGTCACCTCACCTTGCTTCAACATGCATATTTTATGAACTACTCTACCCTTAATATCAATACAAAATAACTTAACTTCGTGTATAAATTATTTCATAAATTGATTCGGCAACATAAAGAATTAAACCCAAGATCAGCCTAGCTAAAGCTTTTCTTAACCCTAAAACTTGTTGTGCATACGAATTCAGAAAATAAACCAAACAAAATCATCAAATCATGCAACAAAGTTACTGCCCTATTACCATATAATCAATTCGTCATATACATGTTCATCAATTAAACAAAAAGAAAACCAAAACACATAACAGAATTTCGGAAATCCAATGTAAAATTAATAAAACCGAATAACAAACCACAAATCCTTACAAACTTCATAGACAAAGATAAGTAATTATACAGAAAATTACAAGCCATGAGAGATGAGTGAATCACACTTTAAAAGAAACCTTGTAGAGGAATTGGCAAAGAGGATTCGGTGGTGATGATATGCGATCGGTGGTGGTGATGAACTATGGTGGATTCAGCTTGTAAAAGTGTATGGGATTTGTGGTGCTAGTTGGACAGAGTTTTGGCTAGTGAAAAGTGAGAGAGAAGAAGATATTTTCTGTATGAAAATCGTCAAATATATAGAGGCCAAAGGGTGGCTGCAACTAGGGTTCACAAAACCTAGTTTTTCTCAAACTTATCCTGCTGGCAGATTTGACCTTCGAGTAAAGATTATGAAATATCTTTCTCTAGAAAATAGATATTGAGGTGATTCTAGTTGGGTTGGAAACTAGACTCCCGTACCTTTCTATCCATATAAGGCTCGAACTCTGATTCATTGTGAGCTGTCCGGGAGAGTCCGTGGAAGTTTGATGACGTGCACAGGAATTCTGCCGAATTTGATCAGGATTTGTTGCGATTTTCTTCCTCTATTTTCTGCCGAAAATTCCCAAGATAATGACTGAATAATTGAGCAATATCTCTTTAGGTTTTCCATGAATTAATTCAGCCAAAAATCTTGCACAAAGGATGGAATTCAGTCCACATTCGTAAGCCAAATCCATGTAAAACTCGGTTTAGGTTTTCTTCTTTTGGCAGACTTGACCTTAGTGCATTCAAACCGGTATAACTTTTTTCTCAGGAAATATTTTGCTGCGATTCTAAGTCCCAGAGAAACTAGACTCGTAGAGCTTTCCAATGGCGTATGGCTCGTTCTCTGGTTCCAAGCGATGTGTCCCACAAAAATTCCGGAAGTCAGGACACAGTCCCAAGAAAATCCTGGTAGTCTCTGGATTGGTTTACTCAAACTGCCAAGTTGCAGCCTTCATTTGGGTGACTTCCCGAGCTCCGATTGATTTGAAATTTTGACACAATACACTTTAGCTTCCCAATTAAATGCACACCAAATTTCATCAAATTTGGAAAATGATTGGTCAGTTTAGCACATGCCTCAATATCACGAAAACAACATATTTTGCACTTTTTCCTCAGATTTCTTTACTTAGTCGTTTTTTTTTGACAATTAAGCACATTTTCTCCAAAACTCTACCAAAATGACACTAAACTAAATTATGACTCTATCTTAGGTAAATAAGGGTTAAACGAAGCATAAATGAGGGCATAAGCATATTAATATCGTCGCACATTGTGCTCCTATCAATGATAAACAGTAACTCAGTAATTAGTAAATTGTAAAAATATGACAGTAAAGGTGAAAAGGTAAATTGTAAATTCGAAAGTTACTGTCAGACTTATAAGTTATTGTTTGACTAATTTATTTACTATTAGAGTTGCGGTAAAAGAAGAATAAATGCGAGTAATTAGAATTTACGACGAAAAGAGCAGTAAATGATTAAATAGTCTTGAATTGGGTGTACTGGGTAATTTAAGTTGTAAATTGGTTTGAGTTGACGAGTAAATATTAACTGGGAGATTTGTACGAGTGAGGACCCCTGTAAATTAAGTTTTTATAATTCAATTTCCGAGTTTGGGGTTTTCTAAATTTATCTCTTTTCAGGCCGAGGGGAGACTCGACTTGAGGAGAGCTCGGGTCAACGGCAAGCCTAGCCGTACAGTGAGTGGACTTTTATTTTAAATTGATGCATGCATAAATATTTAAATACTGTGGGATTTATATTCAGTATTTTTATTTCGAGAATGATACAGATTATCGAGCGTCGATAATCTATATTACTTTGATGATTTCTTTTCGGATCGATTTTTAAATTGTTTCCAAATTAAGTCAATTAATGTGACTTATCTATATCTATATGTATATTGATATTAAACCGGAAATGAGATTTCCGAGAATTGTATGATTTCGCTCTGTTTCGAATATTATGACATGTGTGACATGTTGATTTCATTTATTTTTCTACGAGGCTATGATTGTGTTTAATTATATTTATAAGCCTTAGAAGTGCGATCGGGGACCGTACTGATTCACGATTTATTAGGGAAAATGTACTTTTCAATGACTTAGAGACGGTTGCAGGAAATTATGTTAAAAAAAAATTAATGACTTTGTCAATATCAAACTTATCCCACTATTTGACATAATACTCCCTGGAAACTGTTCCTAGAGTTGTTTTAATGACATCCCAAATGGTGGTTTTAAAAAAATATTAGAATGTCAAATGGTGGGATGTCATTAAAACCACTCTAGGAACAGTTTCCAGGGAATATTATGTCAAATGGTGGGATAAGTTTGATATTGACAAAGTCATTAAAAAAATTTTAACAGAATTTCCTGCAGCCGCCTCTATGGCTCCAGTTAACCCTCTAGTTAACCCAGTTAATTCCCCAGCACTTACAGTTAACCCTCTAGTTAACCCAGTTAATCCCCCAGCACCAGTTAAACCTTTATCACCAGCACCAACTGCTCCTCTTTCAGGCACTCCAGTAAAACTCCCAACAGGGAAAAGCCCAATTCTTCAAATCACACCTTCTCAGTCACACCCTTCTTCCAAATCCAAGAAGAAAACTTCTAAGGAAGGAGCCTCTTCTTCAAAATCCAAGTTACGAGAATCAGCAGAATTAAAGCAATTGGCACAGCGACTTCTGGCCCAAGCAGCCAGCCTGTCTGAAAACTCAGAAAATTCCAGGAATGAATAGTCCTCTGCATTCGGATCCGGATCATCATCTTCTTCCTCTCATAGTCATTCTCAAACCCAGCAAAAACGGGCCAGTTCCTCTTCAAAACCAAGAAGATGGGCTGATACTGAAGACAGTCAACCAGAAAATGAAGACTATTACCAAGACGGCCAAGATCCGTATGATTTATGAATAGTGAAAATCACTTTTTACTATTCATCTTCGAGGCAAAACATAGCTAATCGTGCTGCTTCCTGTTTTGTCCTCTCCTGAGTAAACCTACATTTAAAAAGCACATTTGCACAGTAAAAGCAGATTCTTCCAACAGTAAAAGTATTGTTCATTCACAGTAAAACCAGATTCCTCCAAAGGTCTATTTAAGGAGCCTCACTCCTTCATTCTCGGCAGACTCAGTTTTCCCTTCACTTCAGTTAACACAAGCCTTGAGCTCCCAAATAGTTCCCTCTTCCTCTTTTGTAATAGTCAGTTATCTCATGTGTTGAGATTTTTCTGCCTTAGTTTATAGTCACCCCTCCTTTTCATTGTAATAACTCTCTTCTACTCGTGCATTAATTTTGTAAGTCTTTATTAAACTTTAAACTCTGTATCTTTTAATGTTTCAAATAAATGTCTTTACTTCCGCTGGGTTTCTGGTGTCATATGTATACATACATATATATATATATGTATATATATATATATATATATATATATATATATACAGAGAGTTTCAGATGCGGACGTCCGCACCGTACGGATGCCACGTATCCGGCCACCGGCGAGGCGGTGCCGGCGTATCCGGCCGGTGGGCTTTGCTCGCCCCGGCCCGGCGACCCCGTCTGTGCCGGCCCGAGGTCCGTCGCCGGCCGGCAGCCGCCGGAAATCTGGAAAAAACCAGAAAACTGACAAAGTACTGTTCATTTTTTGGTTTTTTCCAGATTTCCGGCGCTGCCGGCCGGCGACGGACCTCGGGCCGGCACAGACGGGGTCGCCGGGCCGGGGCGAGCAAAGCTCACCGGCCGGATACGCCGCATCCGCACCGTGAACAGTGCGTGCGGACGTCCGTATTATAGAAGCTCTGTATATATATATATATATATATATATATATATATATACACACACATACTTGGTATTCGGGAATGTTTTCTCATATAAGATTTTCTGTTATTTCATAAATTCCCGAACCAGCGGGGCTGAGATTTTTATATTAAGAGTATATAGAATTAAATGTTTCATTAATGCATGCTTCATAGTTTTATTCATGAAATATGAGAAAAGTAATATAAATTACTTTTCATTAAAATGTTATATATATATATATATATATATATATGTGTGTGTATATATATATATATATATATATATTTATTTATTTATTTTTGTCCACTCACGCTAATGTTTTAAATTACTTTCCCTGGGCTCTTCGTTTTAAACGCCCAGCTTGCAGAGTTGTTCGGTACTAGTAGGAGGCAATGCATATAGATCATTTTTCGCTGTCAGATATCGTAGGTTACCTATTTAACCTACTAGTATCATATTTTTCCTTGAATAGTTGCTCTGATATCCATAAAGGTAAACTTTTACTGTTTACTTACGGGTTGTG
Source organism: Potentilla sterilis (assembly GCA_963682095.1). Taxonomy (NCBI): domain Eukaryota; kingdom Viridiplantae; phylum Streptophyta; class Magnoliopsida; order Rosales; family Rosaceae; genus Potentilla; species Potentilla sterilis. The sequence continues at coordinate 12,341,101 of OY821761.1, forward strand.
ACCCGACGACACTAGTTGTTATGTTGTTTTTATTCATATTTTATCTTCTTGAATTTGAGTTTCTTATTTTTCCTTTGAAAGTTGTTTGATTTTGGGGGAGTAGGTGGCTCCTAGAGTCAGGGTGGTTGTTTTAGAAGTGTTTCGTTGTTTCCTTGCCGTTATGGGTTGTCCATTTCAAGCGAGGTCATGTCGATTTATCGGTAAAATCTCTCTTGAGGTGATCCCCGCAGGGTTCACTCTGGTTATCAGTGTAATATCCGGGGCGGGTCTTGTCAAAAACCTTTCTGCTTCCTTTAGACTACCACACCTTACGATTTTCAAATCATCAATGGTCAGGTATCTATACGGTTTCCCGTTGAACATTGTGTATTCCAATTCATCACAACCATCTGTGCTGCTTTCTTCCATGTCTTCTTCTGAATCAACATCAGATTGTCCATTCACACTATTGTCCCCACGATTTCTACCCTCTTTACCACTAGAGTTGTCGTCCTCTGTCAAATACAGTAAAGTTGACTTCATCACAAACTTGCGCACAAAAACTGATTATCATTCAAATTTTAACTCTTTATCAATTATTAACTCAATTGCACAATTCGTCTTCACAACAATCCACAAAAAACCATATCAATAAACACACCTCAGGCTATTACAAATCTATCACCAAGAATTTATCTTCCCGACCAATTATAAAATCAAACAATAGCACAACTTCCCTACAACCAAACATACCACCAAAATTTCAATCATATAGATATAGACCTGGATATCATTCAATTTCAAAATTAAAAATAAATTTAGCTTATCCAATTCACATTTTAGCATTTCAAATTACCATTTTAGCAAATAAATACGACGTCAAATCAAATCGGCTGTAAATCGCGATCTGGAGCTTGTTAACATTATACATAATTCCTAATAATGTTATTTAGGGGTTATATCACACTTACTTGAGAAACTACGATGCTCCAATTGTTGCCGCCGAATTGGAATTCCACTTCAGATCGTTCAAACACCAGACGACCTGTATACCTCCAACTACGATTATCCAATTGTCGTGGCACAATCATAATATAACTTCAAATCCTTCCTACAATGACCGACCTCTACCTCACAAAGTGTTGTCTTCATGGGTTTCAACACGGGATTGGGTCTCGGTTGAGAAATAAACAAACCCTTTTACAAATCCAGTCTACGATCTAAACCTATACAACCCCACACAATTAACCTCCCAAACTAATAGATAGCACAAGATCACGGCATCGGAAATCGTAATATTATTATGCCTTGCACACATGTCGAGTGGATGTGTGTGGATTTTTGTTTCTGGAGTCAAGCACGTGCTTGACTCAAGCACTGAATAAGTTTAGCAATGTTTCACATTTCTTAATTTCCTGGAAATGGAGTGACATGGTAGTGCTTTAGTCTCTCAGGACTTCATTACATACATTTGCAGAGCCAAGACGTTTCGGCTTGTACGTGGCATCAAATTGTAAGGTAAATTTCCTAAAAACTTGTACGCATGCATGATCTGATGATGAAGATCGATATGATCTCTTTTGTTTTCTATGATGATTGATGAATACATGTGACTTTCTGAGTTAATAAACTATAATTTAGGGAAGCTCCCCACTAATTAGAAATAGGTTTCTCGTTCGTTTCCCCAATATTGATTTTCATTCTTCTCATACTCTTGGTAAGACTTCTTATTGGAAGTTTACTGCTTGGATTCTAGTTGGTCATTTTGCATGCGCCACAGGTCGGGTTATTCGATCTGTGTTCTCATCTGAAGTGAGTCACTGTGTTGTGGTTGGGGCAGCGATGTCAGGGCGGATACGGGTTGATTTGGTTTGGTGCGGCTGACTTGAAAGTTGGGATGGGTTGACTTGAAGGTTGGACTCGGCGTTCTGGTGTAGAATAGCTAATTGTGATTGTTCAAGACTAGGTGCCTTCTTGTTATTAATGTGATGATGAACTACCTTCGCTATGTGGTCTAAATGTTGGTTGCTCGGACATATCTTGATATTCATTCAGGATTGGTAATTATCTTTGTTGGCAAGAAGATGAACTTCGTAACTGATTAGAGATTAGACTATATGACCCGTAACTGAAAGTTTTACTAGGGAACAGAGTGGAGAACACAAGACTTCCTTTCAACTGTTATAATAAAATTTGGTGTAAATTGGCTCGCTCGCTAGGCTGCTAGTCCTAGATGAATCTTTGCTAGCACTATATGAGTTTCATCTTTTGTAACTTTATGCCAATTCATTTGCACATATAGTGTCAGAGGATTTCCTGGAGGATCCTGCGGAACAGGTTAGCAAACAGACATCTCCTCCATTACCAGAAGGCCTTGGAACAGCCCTCTTCACTAGTACTATTCGCCAGCCGAACAAGAAAGGTAATAAAATTCCACCAAAAGTACCAGCAACAACACCTGATAAATGGGCTCAGAGTGCTCCAATACAAGAACATACAAACATATTGGGCGATGTACTAAGAAAGGATCAGAAGGATGTTACACACACTCCAGGTAATAAGTTTTGCCATGTTTAAGATCAAGTCGTTAGTATCATGTATAACATTCCAGGTTTGTTTCTAGTACGCTTATGAAATTTTGTGTACTGACTTACCCCAGAAAATAGCGCCACAGCAACACCAAGTAAGCACCTTATTCAAAATTATGTTCACAACTTTCATTTCTTCATGGCATGTTCAGATATAAGACTTAATATCTGAATTTTCTCGTTAATTAGCTATCATAAACGTCAACCTCGTTCCATACGTGACACTACATCTTGTGGCTTTGAATGGTGACTGGATGACTGCTAGAAATTTCTTGCAATCAAAGCCAGAAGCTGTGAGGGCTAAGATCACAAAGGGTTCAGAAACTGCTCTCCATATTGCAGCTGGGGCAAAACGTACACTTTTTGTTGAGGAGCTAGTGAAATGGATGACACCAAATGATCTTGAATTGAAGAATGATGTAGGGAACACTGCCCTTTATTTTGCTGCTGTATCTGGTATCAAAAGGATTGCTGAGGTAATGGTGGATATTAATCCAACATTACCTCAGATCCGAGGTACTAGAAATCTAACACCACTTCATATGGCCACATTGCTAGGCCACAGAGAGATTGTATGGTATCTATACGATAAGACAAATCTGACAGAAGACGACTACATAGGGCTTCTTATTTCTGCCATAACAGCAGATCTTTATGGTAAAGCATACAGTGCTTCATTTGCTTCAATACATATGAAGGATAAGTAATAGAAGCTTTATTCTTCATAATGACACAGTGGCAATAAATGCTCATTCATTACAGATGTAGCACTGGATATAATCCAAAAACACCCTGAAATGGCTTTTGCTCGAGATGGAAATGGAGAGACAGCACTACATGTAATTGCTCGAAAGCCTTCAGCATGTTATAGTGGAAGTCAGCTGGGATTTTTTCCAAGATGGATAACTTCAAGCAAGTAAACTCATTATATTTTTCAGACCACTCTGTAAATGCTATCAAAAATTTGGAAAATGAAAGAGAAGAAGGATTTTTTTTAATTTTTTTAATTTTTTTTGAAAAAACAAGTAAACGATCTAAATAGAATTGAAAAATCACGGTTGAAAGTCTTTCTAACAGAAGTTCTATAAATGATTGCAGATGTGGCTGTGGATATAGCGGAACAACACCCTGAAATAAATTTTGTTCAAGGTGAAGTTGTAGAGACCACACTTCACATAGTTGAGCCTTCAACATGTTATAATGGAGATCAGCTGGGGCTTTGGAAACGATTCATATTATCTGGTATGTAAATAATGTTTGGGTCTTGACACCATGCTGAACTTTTGATTAACAGTCACTTTGCTGTTTCATTCAGTACCATATATCCAGGTCTCATACAACAAAAAGTTGAATCATATGAAAGCACCTGAACTTGTGAAGCTTCTATGGAAGAAAGTTTTGACACTAGAGAGTGATTCGAGGATATGTGATTTGATAAATGTTCCCTCTCGCTTACTGTTTACTGCTGCTGAATTGGGAAATATCGACTTTCTCATTATATTTATGAGATTATACCCCAGTTTCATATGGCAAGTTGATGAACAAAATCGAAGCATATTTCATGTTGCAGTGATTCATAGACAGGAGAAAGTTTTCAATCTCATTTATGAATTAGGCGGTCTGAAAGACCTAATTGCTGCTTATAAAGATGTGACCAACAATAATATGCTTCACTTGGCTGCACGAGCATCTGCAAGTCTACTAATTATTGATACTGGGGCGGCATTGCATTTGCGAAGAGAGTTGACTTGGTTTAAGGTAAAATTTCTCCCCAAGTCACTTTTTCCTCATAGTTTGTAAGCAGTCATGTCGAAGCATTTAACCCATAATTGGGAGGTTAGTGACAAATTGTTGGTCTGCCACTAGTATGCCACTAGTAATTAGTAACTCTTTATACATTTGGCCTCAATTATCAACTTCTTATACTGAAACTTAGGAGGTGGAGAAGATTGTCCAGCCATTATACAGAGAAATGAGGAACTCAGATGGAGAAACACCTCAACTTCTTTTCACAAAGGAACACAAGGAACTACTACGAGAAGGAGAAGAGTGGATGAAGGGCACTGCATCATCATGCATGGTTGTGGCAACTCTTATTGCCACTGTAATGTTTGCTGTCATCTCTACAGTCCCTGGTGGCAACAACAATAACACTGGTATTCCTATATTTCTTAAATCAAGGGCCTTCACGGTTTTTGTCATATCAGATGCAATATCCCTCATCTCATCGACCACTTCAGTCTTGAGTTTTCTGTCCATTCTTACATCACGCTACCACCAAGGAGATTTTCTCAATTCTTTACCGAATAGATTGATCCTGGGGCTTGCTACCTTATTTATTTCTATAGCTACAATGATGATAACATTTGTTGCCACACTACTTATGGTTCTTGGCCCTGGATTTCATGAGATAAAAGTTCCAGTTGCTTTGGTTGCTGCAGTTCCAGTTGGTTTATATGCGTTACTACACTTTCCCCTTCTAGCAGATATGATCAGTCATGCATATATGTCGAGAGTTTCTTTTCATCCATGCAACCACCTATTGCAGTAGATGTATACTTCTAGTACTTATTACTCGATGTGTTTGTGTAATTAGATATGAGTGTATGTTCTTGGCCCTGAATTTTTTTAGATGGATGAACTGCGTACTGAAAGAAACATATATACAATATATTCGAAATACAATAATACAGGGTAACAGCTGCTGCAGAAGCTTATACCTTTCTATTTGAATTCACTCCAACTTCTTTCTAATATGTTTTCATTGTAATTTTGACAAATGTTTTTTTTTTTTTTTGGTGTATTACCTAGCTGCTCTTTCTGGCTCAAATTGCAAGTTATTTGATGGTAGAGCTGTAAATTTTCTCCTGCTAATTGAAGCTTTGCTTGCCACCTCACGTTAGGGTGACATACACAGTTAACACCAGCAATTCCTATAGAACTTTTAATCGAAGCTGCACATATCAAGGGTGACCTTGATTTGAGATTACTTACAGAGTTAGAACCATGGCGTATGCAGTACTCTGGCATTGACATAGCATAGTATTTTACCCTAGCTGCTCTTCTCTGGCTCAAATTGACAGTGGTTTGATGCTCCCTCTCCAGGTTAGGGCGACATGAGTGACATGAAATAACCATATGGTTAATATCAACAGTTCCTACAGAAAATTTATCAGAAACTATCAATTTACTCTCTTTCTGAAACATACTGCACACATCACCTTGATTTGAATATGTTAAATGTAAGTGGCTTCAGCAAAGGTAAGATTGCTTACAGGGTTAAATAACCATAGTTGTTACTGTTGTTAACATCGCCGTGCTTGTTGACATGAGTTGGGTAAACACCAAACGTACAACAGACTTGACTTTATCCTCCCCATCTTCTTTGGTCACGCGAAGCACTTGGTTTGCAACCTCACTACCAACCATTTCTACAATCTCAGGGACATTACCAATCACCTTCTTAAGCTCCTCAAGAGTAATGAAACCACAAAGAGCCTGAAAATCTGTCAAGGCCAGCGCCATCTCGGGCTTATAGTTATCATCCTTATAAAAATTTGGCATAGACTTGTGCAAAGCCTTGGCCAATTCCTTATCTGGGTGTGCCTGTATTGACAATGCCTTGGCCACAGATTGCCCCTAAACACACAGAAAACCATACACGCACAATATTTCAATAGATCCAATTTCGTTGGAAACAAAAGATTGTGGATGCCAAATAAACGAATAACATGGGGAAGACTTAAAAGAGCACCAAAGATAAGAGACTAGAATTACAGCCAAATGATATGGAAGAATCGTACGTAACGCAAAGTTTCTACCTTGCGCTGGTTCTTAGACTGTGAGGCCGTTCATGCATTGTCCAAAGCCATCGGCAGTAGTTGAAAGATGGTCGACGACATCTGCGAGAGATTACTCGGAAGAGGAATTCCAGAAAGACTTTGAGAACTAGTTTGGTCAATCTTATCATGAACAATAAATGGAAACTCTGACTAATTTGAATTGACTTTACAAAATGATCCCTTATGTGGCCAAGTCCTTGTACAATCGAAATTACTATCACAGAGAGTTACTATCTTTATTTGACTTTGCAAATTGTATTACTTGATGCAATAAACACTGTCAATGTCTAGTATGCAATTGCATCCACCACAATACTCTCATACCTATTCCATCAATATCACCTCCGTTCCAACTAAAAAAAACCTATCATTTACTTTTCAATAAACTGAAAGTACTCACAAAAGTTCTTGGTTATAGTTTTCAGTCCTCTCTCGTCAGCCACAGCTCCTCCATGATTTGGGGTTTCGATGGCGGATTGTATGGTGTTGTTTTGACGGAGCTCTTTCTCTAGGTCATGGGTTTCCATATGATTTGTGCTTTGGATTTAGTTTGACATCGATCAGTTACTCGGACATTAGCGTTCCGATTTAGTGTTCTTCACTACCTCTTTGCTGCTAACAACGATGACGACTTCAATGTTAGTGAGCATTGACGATGAGTGTGGTAGATTTGTTAACACTGTTGCATTTTGTTTTTGGATGTAGGGTTTTTGACGTATAAATTATCGAGTCATTGGTCTTCTCTCCCTCTTTCTAGTTCGATCTGAGTTAGAGACTTGTACTCTTTGTATTATTTCCTTATTGGCTTAGTGATATGCAGACTTTATAATTGGACATTGTCACTTGATTAATGAATTTTTTTTTTTTTATAAAAATAGTATTTCATGATTAAATAATAAGAAAAAATAAAAGTGTTTTAAAACTCTCTCCTCCTTGAAAAATTTTATACACTCCTCAAATCTCTTAATACATCATTGCTTTAATTTTTCATTCTAATATTTCACTAAATATTAGGGGTGGGATCGGTTCGGATCGGTTCGGTTTTGGGCCGAATCCGAATCCGAATCCGAAATAATATTCGGTACGAGTTCGGTACGGAACTTCGTTTTTTGGCTAGCTAACCCGAATTGACCCGATCCGAATGGGTTCGGATCGGTTCGGCCCATTTCGGTACCAAACGGTACTTTTTCGAAAATCTGATTTTCCACTGTTCCAGACTTCAGTTGATCAAAAGTCCTAATGTGACCAAGTCCCAAACAGTTTTTAAGTGTTCAACATAACAAACAAAGCTGAAATCATTAGTCTATTACACTATTACAGTCCCAAATATTCCAGAGTAGTGAAAAAAAATAACAAACAAACTGAAATAGCAATTAGCTAGTCTGAATCGGAACCATCAGCACTGCCTCCATCTTCATCATCACTCTCTTCTTCTTCAAAATCATCGCCATCAACTGATTCATCTCCACTCAATTCCACGGTCCGTGTAGTACTCTCCAATGAACTTGCATGCTCTACGAATTGACAAAAATGAACCAAGTTACACAATACTACAACAACTAACAGCAAGAGTCAAAACAAGGTACTTGAACCAAAACAGATGGCTCAGCAGCACAAATTAAACAGCAGCAGCAGCAAGAGTCAAGAAACAAATTAAACAGCAGCAAAAATCCAGAAATTATAGAAGTCATACCTCTTTCAACTTGCTCGTAAAGCTCAGTATCTTTGATGTTAGGAATATCCTCGATTGAGGAAACATCATTGCCCCGTAGCCAACTTTGAAGACAAACCAAAGCTTCCACTGATTTTGGAGTCAAAGAACTACGAAAGTTGTTTACTACCCTCCCACCAGTGCTAAAAGCACTCTCTGAGGCTACTGAGCTCACTTGTATAGCCATCACATCCTTGGCAATTCTTGCCAACACCGGGTACTTTACTGCATTCAGCTTCCACCAATCCAGAATTGGATAATTGTCATCAGTGCTTATCTCCACTGAATCTTGAAGGTACTTATCAACTTCATGAGTAGGGATTGCCACATTGGTGGAGGAGACAAACTGATTCCAGCGACTTATGATTTCAGCCCTACTGCCACTACTGGCTGTACCACTGCTAGTTGTGCTCTGAGATTGACGTAGTTGCTGATTTACAGCAGCCACATCTTCCGGCAGCACATACTCCCCGTACAAGCTCATCATGAACTCCTTCAATAGGTTTGTTCTACTGACCACATCCTCCTCCCCATAACCGTCTAAGGTGAACAAATGTGTCAAGTGCACAAGCTTGTACCTTGGATCAAGAATCACACCCACATACATGAACGGATTTAATTGCCTACTGTCATGGTAGTATTTTGCAAACTTCTGCTTCATCTCTTTAGCCATTTCTGCCAATATCTTCTTAGTGTTATCTCCAACTTGCAGAGCAGATGGGTCAGACAGCTTGCTAATCTCCGCTTCAATTGACAACACATCGTGGAAGGTAGTGTGTATTGTGGCATGTGTGGAGGCACTTACCCTCTTAGTTACATCATAGAACACTTTGAGAAAGAACACAAACACCTCTGCATTTTCCCAATCTTCCTCACTTGGTGGTCCAACCTTGCCACGCTTAGGTTTTAAAGGGACAGAAGTGATCAGATTTCCTTCCTCATCAAATTCTTCATCCGGCTCCTTGAAGTAGGCTCTATAGCACTCTTCATCCTCCCCCATCCTTGCAAAGGCAGCCCTGAATTTCAGGGCTGCTTCTAACATTGAAAATGTCGAGTTCCACCTTGTGGGGACATCCATCACAACTAGCCCTCTAGAAGCAATTTTTTCTTTGGCAATGTTGCTCTTAAAAACATCAAGTCTATGGGCAGAGGACCTAACAAACTTAACGGCATTCCTAATCCCCAACACAGCCTTATTAAGCATCTTCAACCCACTTCCTACAATAAGATTACAAATATGTGCAGTGCACCTCATATGCATATATTTCCCCTGAAGTATAGGCTGGGCATTCCTAACCTTGTTTAATCTAGCTGTCACATACTCTAAGGCACACCTATTAGCGGCTGCATTGTCTACCGTAATAGTAAGGACTTTTGTAATACCCCATTTCAGCAAACACTCTTCAATTAATTTTCCTATTGAATTTCCAGAATGATTATGAATAGTGCAGAAGTTGATTACCCTCTTATGCAACACCCAATTATCATCTACAAAGTGCGCAGTGAGCACCATGTAGTTGATATTCTGCGGCCCACTAGTCCAAGTGTCTGTGGTTAGGCAAACCCTATACTTCCGAAGAGTCTTACAAACTTGCGTCCTCTTACTCTCATATAGAGCTAAAAAGTTTGTAACTAGAGTTCTCCTACAAGGTACTTGAAAGTCTGGTGAAGCTACTCGGCAGAATTTCCTAAATCCTAGCTTGTCCACAAAGCTAAAAGGCAGTTCATCAATAACAATCATTTCTACGCAAGCTTGCATTATTTCTTCAGGTTTAAAGATGTGAGCTCTCATTTTGTTCCCACAAGTTTTATCCCCAACTAATGTTTTCTGATTTTTATCAACTAACTTCCTCCCTGGAAAATACCTACAGGTCTTGTTAATGTGTTTGTTCATCCCTCCAGTCCCATTCTTTTCACTCTCAACAGCATAGTCTCCTAACTTTCCCTTGGGACAATATTTGCATTTAGCCCTCCTTTGAGTCACAATTTGATCTGGTTTCCCTTTGCATTTTATTATCTTTTCAGACACATACTCAGTAAAATGCTCCCAAACCCAACTACGCTTTCTAGAAGAAATAGCAGAGATAATATCTGTACTCACAGTAGAATTAACAACCTCAACTTCAACTAGCTGAACTGGAGTAGTCCCAATAGATGACGCAGCAACAGATGGCTGAAGTTGATTAGTCTCAATGGATGACGTAGCAATAGATGGAACTACCTTGTTCTTCTTCTTTTTGGACTTCTTAAGCTGAGGAAAACATAAGATGCTAATCAATAATTTTAGTACACACTGAAAGTATACTCATATGAAAGTCAGCAACTATACTTCATGTTATAGTACACACTCATATGAAATCTAGATACTTACCCCATTAATTTTCACCATGGTTCAAAACAAAACCCAGCTACATCTTCCGATCTCTAACCAAAACCAACAAGCCAACAATACTAGATACAAAGCGTAGCTCGAATTAGTACCGAACTGAGAGAGAGAGAGAGAGAGAGAGAGAGAGAGTACCTCAAGTCTGTGTTCAAGGGAATCGACGATGGGTTGGTTGAGCGGTGATGTCCGTCGGTTGAAGAGTAATTGATGTCCGTCGAACTTCGAAGCTTCAAGAGTAGGCGAGAGGGAGGTAGAGTGATTGATGATTGATCGAGGCTTCAAGCTGGGCAAGAGGTTTCTAATCGATTAGGGATTTTAGGGTTCAAAGAGAGAGGCAGCAGAACGAAGAAGAGGCAGCAGAGCTGTCTGAAAAATTAGGGATTTTAGGTTATATATGATAGAGAGTAATACAGTGGGTGCATGCACATGATAGTAAAGCTGTACCCACTTCGGTATTCGGTACCATTTCGGTTCGGATCGGACCTGGAACCGAACCCGTACTGAAAATAGTAATCGGTTCGGTTTCTTTTCGGTTTCGGTTTGCTAGCAAGTCCAAACCGTTCAGTTCGGCCCAATTCGGATTTCGGTTCGGATTTCGGCTCAAACGGTTCGGTTTTTCGGTTTTTAATCCCACCCCTACTAAATATACTATCCAAAATACCTAAATGTCTCTAACTACAAAAAAAAAAGCATAAAATATATTATTATTTAACTATATCTTATCTAATATAATTAGTATATATTAATATATATTGTATAAAAAAATATATCAATATATTGATATTTGTAAATGTCAATATTGATTTCTAGTGTTGTTCATAAAAAATCATTAAAATTTATTATTGTTCTTCAAATCATAAACATGAAATAATAAACACTATGAAACACACAACACTTAACGCTTCATGTGGTATGTATAGATGAAGAAGAGTCAAACGTGTATATAGATTAAAAGAAAAAAAAAAAAGATATAATTAATGAAATGAGGATACAATCGATCTCTTAATATGAATTACCTTGAAAATTAAATTAATTTATGAAAAAAAATAAATGAACCGATTAATCATTCAAATTTTTTATATAAACTTTTATTATGATAGATGTCTTTTTTTTTTGGGCTATTTATAAAAAAGGGCATTTGAAAGTCCCAAATTATAAAAAAAAGCCTAAACTTTAAACTCATTATAAAAAGGGCACTAATTAACAAATAACCAAAAAACATTACATAATTACGAAATATGTCACTGTAACTGTAATTCTTTTAATTTAAAAAAATAAAAAATAAAAACAAAACCCAAAATTTCTCCACCCCATCTGTCTAATACCTCTCTCTCTCTCTCTCTCTCTCCGGCAGCCATGAGAGAGATCCTCCACATTCAGGCCGGCCAAATGCGGCAAGCAAATTGGCGCGATCATGGGGAGCCTCGGCCATCCGGCGACAGAAGACGAGCTCCGGTCGATGATTCTGGAGGTCGATTCCGACGGCGATGGCACCACCTCCGTCGTCGTCGACGACGCCGTCCGCGCCTCCCTCTGCCCCAAAAGCATGGATAAGATGGAGATCTCCACCGCCAACGGTGACGTCATCATCACCTACGACGGCGCCACCATCCTCAACAAGATAGAGGTCCTCCAGCCCGCCGCCAAGGTGCTCGTCGAGATCTCCAAGTCCTAGGGGTCCGCCCGACTTGAGGGACATCAAGATCGTGAAGAAGCTGGGCGGAACCATCGACGATACCAAGACGGTGAAGGGCTACCCTTTCTCCGACTGCCACATCGCCTCCTGCCACCCCTGGAAGGACTACCTTATGCTCTCCCTTATGATCTCATTCCTTTTGCAAAACTTGATGGCACTGAAGATGAATTGTGCCAGCAAGTACATCTGGGGGTAAAATTCTTAATTACTTTTTTTTTTTTTTTAGTAGCAGAAATTAACCAAAGTATGGTAATTGATCATGATTGTACAAGGCTAATCAATATGCATGTACGGGTCAATTTTTTGTTTATCCTACAAAAGCATGAATGAAATGAGGCATGTTTAGCAAAGAAATTGAATCCCATCACATGAAGATTTTAAGTTGAGATGACAGAGTTTATAATGCAGAACTACAATGCTGTTGTGGGAGACGTAATAATTAATGTAAAGACGTCAGAGTACAGTGACTTTTCATTGTCGTTCGCAAAAGCAAATTTGGGCATGGTTGTGTCAGTCAAAGAGATCAAGAGAAGATGAAGATGAGGGCCGTGGCGATACGGGAGGAGGTTAAGGATGGGTTTCCGGCCAGCTCTAAGGCTGCGTTGGATGCTTTAAGGATGGGCATGATCTGATGTGTTCATTGTGTTGTGCTTGCAGTATGTTTAATCTGATGCTTTGTGGCTGCGTGGAAATGAACTTTGGTTGCTGACGCGGCAAGTTTGAGTATTAAAGAGAACATGTATAGTTTGTGAGACCTTGTGCCTATTGCTTCACTCAATAAGAAGCTCAATGGCTTAATAATATTATAGATATTTTGGGTGTAGTAATTTTGTGATATTTTTGGTACTGAGTGATTCTACTGAAGATTTTTCTCTTTTGAATACCCTACTGTGTGCTTTTTATGATGGAGTTTTTAAGTTGAATTTATCTGGGTCTTATTACATTGATCCATATTGTAAAGTTGATAGTTACTAAGATAGTTACTAAGGTAGTTACACAGAATAGTATACTCAGATGATAGTTACTAAGATAGTTACACAGATAGTTACAAAATTGATAGTTACTAAGATAGTTATACATGATAGGTTCAAGGATGATAGTTACTATGTGTAACTTTACTAAGATAGTCACTAATGTAGTTACACAAATAGTTATATATTGATAGTTACTAAGATAGTTACAAAGAATAGGTACAAAGATGATAGTTACTACGGTGGTTACACATATAGTTATAAAGTCGATAGTTACTAAGATAGTTACAAAAATTGATAGTTACTAATATAGTTACAAACAATAGGTACAAAAATGATAGTGACTAAGATAGTTACTAAGATAGTTATACAAAATAGTTTACTCATATGATAGTTACTAAGATAGTTACACATAATAGGTTCAAGGATGATAGTTAGTAAGATAGTTACTAAGTGTAACTTTACTAAGATATTTACTAAGATAGTTACACAGATAGTTACAAAATGGATAGTTACTAACATAGTTACAAAGAATAGTTTACTCAGATGATAGTTATTAGGATAGTTACTAGCATAGTTACAAAATTAACAGTTACTAAGATAGTTACAAAGAATAGTTACAAAGATAATAGTTACTAAGGTATTTACACAAATAGTTACAAAATTGATAGTTACTAAGATAGTTATACTAAATAGGTTCAAGGATGATAGTTACTAAGTGTAACTTTATTAAGATAGTTATTAAGGTAGTTATACATATAGTTACAAAATTGATAGTTACTAAGATGGTTACAAAGAATAGGTACAAGATGATAATTACTAAGATAGTTACTACGGTAGTTACACATATAGTTATAAAATTGATAGTTACTAACATAGTAACACAAAATAGTAACTAAGATAGTTACACATAATAGTTTATTCAGATAATAGTTACCAAGATAGTTACTAAAGTAGTTATACAAAATAGTTTACTCAGATGATAGTTACTAAGATAGTTACTAAGTGTAACTTTACTAAGATATTTACTAAAGTAGTTACACAGATAGTTACAGAATTAATAGTTACTAACATAGTTACAAAAAATAGTTTATTCAGATGATAGTTATTAAGATATATACTAACATAGTTACATAGATAGTTACAAAATTGATAGTTACTAAGATAGTACAAATAATAGTTACAAAGATGATATTTACTAAGGGGGGTGTATTCAATTAAGATTTTATAGGATTTTTTTGTATTTCAAAAGTCTACAGGTATTCAATTCAGATTTTAAAAAGTCTTTACAAATCTGTTGGTATTCAATCCGGATTTAAAATTATCCATCAAATTCCTGTGGTATTCAATAGTTGGTAGACTTTTAAGGACTCTATTATCTCATCGATTTTGTAGGATTTTGTAGTGCTTACTATAAATACCAAAACCCTAAAGAAATCTTGCCAGACCACAAGAGATTTTGACGTATTCTATTTCTTCACTTCGAAGATGAAACGTCAACAGCAAGATGAGAAGACGAACTGACCTTGACGGACTGCGACCTCAACCTCCTATCTCTAATAACCAATTGGTACTTAATTACTCTTTCTCATTTGGGTTTGCAGCATGTTAATAGTTGACTTCTTTGGTTATTGTTGTATTCTGTAGTTGAGTTTTCAGATGCGAATTGGGTCTAATTGGTTATGGATTGGATTGGATTGGCGGTTAGGATTAGGGGTGTTCTGTATTTATCTCATGCAATTTGTGAGAGACAGAACTAGAACATCAACAGTTTCTAAGAGTTCAAGGTTTGCTATTGTGTTCGTGTTCTTCCATTTTTTTTTCCTTTCCGTTTGTCAATTTCAGTGTTTCTATCTCTATTTAGAACTAGGAGTATTGGCTGTCTTTGTGTTTTTTTTATTGTTGTATTTTGTAATCTTCTCTATTAGAAGGTTAGAATGCCTGGGCCGCGGATTTCAATTTTTTTTATGTTCGTAGGTTTTCGGTGGTTGCTGAGAAATCAAAGCTCTCCTGCAAAGATAGAGGGTCAGAAATATCAGCTATCTGCCAGATTTTTCAGTCCACTTTAGAGGACTATATCTCTCTCCTTAAAAGACCATAAATTGTGAAATTTTTTGAGATTGTAGTTGTATGTGTCTACTATTTACCTGTGAAACAGTTTTGCATTTGGAATCCTAAATCTTCCGGAATATGAGTAGGAATGATAGAGGGTCAGAAATATCAGCTCTCTGTCAGATTTTTCAGTCCACTTTAGAGGACTATATCTCTCTCCTTAAAAGACCATAAATTGTGAAATTTTTTTAGATTGTAGCTGTATGTGTCTATTATTTACCTGTGAAACAGTTTTGCATTTGGAATCCTAAATCTTCCGGAATATGAGTAGGAATGATAGAGGGTCAAAAATATCAGCTCTCTGCCAGATTTTTCAGTCCACTTTAGAGGACTATATCTCTCTCCTTAAAAGACTATAAATTGTGAAATTTTTTGAGATTGTAGCTGTATGTGTCTATTATTTAATGAATTCTTATATGGAGTTGGATAACTTGGTAACGATTTTAAAAGTAGTTGCATATGACATTATATAAAAGCATTTCATTTTGACACATAATTTTATTTTTGTATATTGTTTGTGTGTTTGATAGTGTTAATTTATTTATTTATTGTTATGATAATAATCTATGGACTTTATAAGTCCACATAATCATAGACAAATAAATCCAATAGAATCTGCTAAACTCTATATAGAATTAAAACATTCCATGGAATTAACAAACTCCATGGATTATAAAAAGTCAGCCAGAATCTTTTCAAATCTGGATTGAATACACCCCCTAAGATAGTTACTAAGGTAGTTACACAAATAGTTACAAAATTGATAGTTACTAAAATAATTAGTAGTTACTAATATAATTACTTAGGTAGTTACACAAACAGTTACAAAATTGATAGTTACTAAAATAGTTAATATGGTAGTTATACAGATAGTTACAAAATTGATAGTTACTAAAATAATTAGTAGTTACTAATATAGTTACTTAGGTAGTTACACAAACAGTTACAAAATTCATAGTTATTAAAATAGTTACTAAGTAGTTACACAGATAGTTAGAATATTGATAGTTACTACGATAATTACTAACATAGTTACTCAGAATTGTAGTTACTAAGATAGTTATTAATAAGGTAGTTACACATAATAGTTTACTCAGATGATAGTTACTAAGATAGTTACTAAGGTAGTTACACAGATAGTTACAAAAATTGATAATTACTAAGATAGTTACACATAATAGTTACTCAAAAAGATAGTTACTAAGTTAGTTACACAGAATAGTTTAATCAGATGATAGTTACTAAGGTAGTGACACAGATAATTACAAAAATTGATAGTTACCAAGATAGTTAGTAACATAGTTACACAGAATATGTACAAGGATGATAGTTACTAAAGTACATATAGTTACACAGATAGTTACAAAATTGATAGTTACTAAGATAGTTACTAAGATAGTTATACAGAATAGTTTACTTAGATGATAGTTACTACGGTAGTTGCACATAATAGGTACAAGGATGATAGTTACTAAGATAGTTACTAAGGTAGTTACACATATAATTACAAAATTGATAGTTACTAAAATAGTTACTAACATAGTTACACAAAATAGTTTACTCAGATAATAGTTACTAAGATAGTTAGTAACTATTTTACTATCTTACTATCTTAGTAACTTATAGGATAGGAAACACCAACAGCGTCACTGATCAAAGAATTCGTTTCCTCACAGAACCTATCAAAATCAACCCAACTATATATATCACCCACATAGTAAAATAAACAACATCATACACAAAATTCCTAATGAAAATTTATCCCAATTGACCTATCCTAAAATGGAATAGTATCTAATAACAATGCCAAAGAGTTGCATCGAAATTGATGGTGCAGGGTGGGTTTTCTCATTCAATTAAGATGTCCATATTATAGTACAATATTCTAAAAACTTATGGAAAGTATTGAGGGCGTGCATGAAATGATAAGGACTCTAGAAAATGTTACAACATCTGATTGGAAAGTATCAAACTCATGCACATGCCTAAAAAGGGATGGATCATTAGTTATTGTGTCGCAAATACAAACCTATCTTTCAAGCTCAGTAGCTTACATAAGTACATAAAGACCAATAAAATTGCATACCTCCAAAGCACGGTCGACATAAGTTAGAGGCGACATACTACATCTCTTACATGAGCAAATAAACCGATACCTTGACCATAATTCCCACTTGCCAAGATTGGAAGCTAGGGTACCGGATATATCCCCAGAATTTTTGCCAGGCATGTTGGACTTTCTGTGCTAATTGAATCATAGAAGTACTTGAAATATGCAGGAGCAAATTTAATGAAAGATTCCAACTCTGTCTTGGTGACTTGTTTGATGATAAACCGGTCATCCAAGGTTTTTGCAAAGAAGACATTGCTCTTACCACCTTGTGCTCCCCACTTTTTACAACGAGTTAGGGATCTTACAAAGTCAATCTCAGAGAATGAAAACTAAGACATCAGCATATCGTTTCTTCTCTATGCAAAGCTAGAGATACAGTCTACTGTGCTAAACAATCAACATAGTTATAAATCAAATCGCACACAGAGTATTGATTAGTAATCTGGTACTCAAAAACAACCAGAGATTGAAAACCGATTGATTTCAATACGAATTGATCACAAATGAAACAGTTACCAAAACAAAAATCAATAACAGTTACCAACAATCAACTATTAACCTAATCAGCACCAATCTAGATTACATGTCTGGGACAACAGCGCCACCACCGACTCGGCCGAACCAGCGCGTCGAAATTGGACCGGGTCCCCATCTCGGATCTCGATTTACGATTGTCGTCGTCGTCGTCTTCGTTCTCCGACGAGCTCGTCGTGCTGTAGCGATCGTGATCTCCCCACTTGATGTTGTTGAGGTTGATTCCGATGTGGTTTCCATCGGGGTCGTTAAACTCGGGGTTGCGGTCGGAGTCGAACTCGACGGCGAGGAACAGCAAGACGACGGGGACGTTGGTGAAGAGACCGAAGTACTGGCTGGCGAGGGAGATGAGTGGCGAGGTGGAGTTGGTGAAGACGAAGTAGAGAGAGAGAGAGGAGAGAGAGTTTTGAATTTTAGAGAGAGAGAGAGAGAGAGAGAGAGAGAGAGAGAGTTTTGAACTTTAGAGAGAGAGAGAGTTTTGATCGGATCATGTAAGAAAAAAGAAAAAAACAATAAAATGGTATTATGGTCCCAAATGATACTAAAAATAGCCCTTTTTTATAATTTGGTGAAATAGAACCGACTTTTTTATGATAAACATATTAAAATAATGTTTTTATTTATAAAGTGAAACATGGAGCTTTTTTTCTAATTTTCAAATATGGATAGTCCTTTTTTCTAATAACTACTTTTTTTTTACTACATTTATTAATTTTTTAAAATTAATTTTGATTTATGTATTTTAATTTATTTTATATTTTTTAATGAATGTTTTGGTCATTTTATGTAATTATAAAACTAGCCTTTCTGCACGCGCGATGCGCGTGCGAAAAGGCCGCGCTCGCGCGTGCGTTTAAACATTTTTTGATAAATACTTTGAACATATAAACAATTTTCTCTCTGTCATTGTGGTTCAAATATTCTTTAAGTAAACAAAATTTATAAAAAAATCTTGTAAATTAACTAATTCTCACGCATGCAATAGACATAAACTACTATGCCAAAAACATGAATTAATATGAAAATATATAAAATTTTGATGGCTGGAACCCAGTAGGAGTCTAGACCATCACGCCCTTAAATAATTTTATTATAGTAACAAATTTCCACAAAAATAAAAATAAATCAAAAGAAAGACTATAAATTCAATGTGCTCCATTCAACTCCATCTCAGCCATCCATTTGTCAACTGTCGTTGTTGAAACTACAAATTAAGAGTAACACAAAAATAAAGATAACATAAGATAGTGTATCAATATATTTTCACTTTATATATGAAAAGATCTTTGATTTGCGATCTTTACCATGAACGCAGATAATTCAGTTATTGCACTACTCCTACTCCAATTATCTGAAGAGCTCTGAAGTTAACAAAAAGTGTTAAAGTCATTCAACTAAGTATGCCAATTAAATCAATCCATTTAAATAAATTACCTCAATATTTTGCTTCAACTCTTCAACACACTTGATGTTCCACTGTATGTGGAAATAAAAATTATTGTCAGGAGAGCTCAGAATGGTGAAGTATCGTGCACAAAAATGAAATGTAACTACCTTAATTAAAAAGTTGTTTTGTTCATGATGCTTTTGCCTTCTGTAAATGTCAATTACAAATTGTAAAATAAAAAATAAAGGAAATTTGTACAAAATATTAAAGGGAAATATATATTAATGATCATCTTCGATACCTAATACGTAAAACATTCCTCATAGTTTGCTTAATGTGATTTATATCATGTTTCATCAACTCCCTGCGTGCGTTTTTGTACCGCCAACTGCAAGAATTTCAATTAGTGACAATAATGTTATTAGTAATACTTAAAGAAGAAAGTAACAAAAAAAAAAGGTATGTTTAAGAGTACATACTGTGCTTGCTTCTTTTTCTTCCATTCTTTCAAAATTAATTGGTTGAGATCAACTGTATTAATCTGGACTGATTTTCCCATGCGCCAATCAGATGAGAATAAGGAAACACGCCGCCTGAAGCCCTCGTTTTCTCGTAACTTTTTCATTTGAGGGCATTTATCTTGCAACATCTCTACATTTATGAAAGTAATATACGAAGTTAGAGTTTATTTACACAAAGTAATTATATATATAAAAAAAATACCATAATTAATTTCATTAAACCATTGAAGTACCTATGAACATGACATATCATTTGTATTCGAATGAAGTAAAACTTCCTTAAACACAACATCTTGGTGAATACTCCATCTCTACCCATTATGGAACCTTTTTTAACCAAAACATTTGTAGTTGACTCCGACACGCCTCTCGACAATGCCACATACAGTTGTCCGTGACTAAAAACATTATCTGGAAGGTAAACACCTACGTGTGGGATAGTTTGACCTTGAGATTTATTTATGGTCAAAGAGAAGCCCAGCTTGACTGGAAATTGCTTTCTTGTCAGTTTAAATGGTAAGCCCACATTTTCTGAACTGTTTAAACGGATTCTTGGCAGAAAAGCTCTTGTCCCAGCAAACTGTCCTGTTAGAATCTCTGCATCTATGAGATTTCGGTACGAAGCACGACATAACAATCTAGTACCATTGCACAATCCTAATTTTGGGTCAATATTTCTCAGAAGCATGATTGGAGCACATATTTTCAATGTTAACTTGTGAGGCGGTAGCCCACCCGTTGTTAGTGAGTTTAGGAACTCCGGTTGGTACAAATTTCGGAAGTCATCTTCAACGGAGTCAAATGAATAAAATGAAATTTCTTCACCGGGAAACATACTGATGATCTTTTCATTCAACATATCTGCATCATCGTTTAAAGGAGTAACCAATGCCCTGTCCACCATGTATTTTGCATCGTTTACATGATCATGCAGATTCGTGAAAACTTTATTAATAAGTTGATTGATAGACTCTTCGCTTCGCCAGGGAACTACCATGCTTTCTGGTAGTCTTATCATTTCGTCATTGCTGACTTGTTCACTCCCATCGCCAACACGTAACAGAAATTCTGCAAATTGATGGTCATTTATAGATCTCATATTCTGTTTCAACCTCAATATCTTTGTTTGTCTCCAAAATGATGATTTGACAATGGAGGCTTGAATTAGTTGAGTCCTCGTTCCTTTAGGAATAACAGGAAGGACTTGACGAAAATCTCCCCCAAATATCATAATTTTTCCACCAAACGGAAGCTTCACATCCATTACGTCCTGAAAAGTTTGATCAACTGCTTCAAAGATATCTCGATTTGTCATAGGCGCCTCATCCCAGATAATTGCAGTGGAAGCTTGTATCAATTGTGCTAGATCAGATTGTTTACTTATGAAAGACATAGATGTTGCATCTATATTGAGTGGAATCTTCAATCTAGAGTGAGCTGTCCTCCCTCCAGGCAATATATTTGCTGCTATTCCAGATGATGCAGTTGCTAAAACTATATGATTCATGCTTCTTAACTTGGCTAGCAACGCACGATATAAATACGTCTTTCCAGTTCCTCCTGGACCATCGACAAAAAATAATGCATTTTCTCTTAGCTCGATTGCAGCCACTATGGTGTTGAATGCGGCCCTTTGGTCATTGTTAAGGCGGTCAATTGCATCAACATCTTCTTGAGGGACAATAACTGAAAGTTCATCCTCAATAGATCTCGGCATTTGTAGACCATTTTCTGGCTCCCTTGTCATCTCAGGGAGGTCAAAATCTCTAATGCTCTTGTTAAATTGTTGAAGTATCCCGTTTAAATCCCGCAAGAGCCTGTTTCGACTCGCAATATCACCAGATAAAGGGTAATCTTCCACCATAAAAGGAAAAAATTCATCCCATAATGTTCGAACACCGGTTGGCACATTGTACACTAATATTGTAACGAATAATCTCCTCAAAGCTGATGGCATCCGTATTGAGGAGGCCTCCGTCAAACATATTCGAATGCTGTTGTCATTCTCAAGCAAACCTTGGTTCTCTGCTGCTTGTTTGAATGTTGGTTGTGGAACTCCATTAACAGTAAGCAATTCAGCAAATGATTGAGGACCTCTTACATGATTCAAAAGAACACGCATAAAAAATTTCTCACCTTCAGAGGGTGAGACGCTGTATATTCGCCCAATAACTTTCCAATTTCTTATTCTTGCAACCCATTCTTTGTTATCATTATCCCACCTGTAATGTTCAGGAATTTCTCGATACAAATATACCCTTGCATTCTCATCATTTCTATTTAAAGTGAAAAACTCAGTAAGCATTGACATTTGTGGGCGCTCATCAGCCAGAATATCCTCTATAGGTCTTTCAGCATTGAATGTTACTTGTTGCATGTTGGGTAGATGTATTTGTAATCGCTCAACTGTTGGATATACTTTGTTTAATGAAAATTTAAATATTTTCCATAAAGCTTCTGGTGCACACACCCACCTTGCATCAACAAATTGGCTGATTTCATCAAACTCTGGGTTCGATTGCAGCTGAAATGACACTCTGTCAGGACCTTTGTAAATGTATTTATATAAGTACTTGACACTCTTTATGCTCCCACATATTTCAACATTGATGTGACAATTATAGCGCAATAGCAACCATCGGTTGTAGGGAACCACCCAACTGTTATCCACTTTGATATTTCCTCGTCTGCGCAAAGATATCGGTAAAAGACTTCTTCGTCTCTGATACACAGTTCCATAAGCCAAATTGGCTTAATATATAGAGATATGGGCTTCTGTTTAGTATTATATTTTCCACCCTATTAATTGCAATGAAATAGTTTGGGCAATTTGTTCTACCATTTATTTGTTTAATTTTAATTTCCGAATTTACAGTTAAGGCCCTGTTTAATAAGGTAAGCACTAAGGAGAGAAAAAATGAGTTCTTCAGAACATGACGCATATTTGGCACGACGTCTAGCAATAGTTCAAGGAAAACAACCGACAGTGGAAAATGAGCCAACTAATATGATTGAACAAAATCCAGGTTTTAAAGAATATTTGAACCACAATGACAGAGAGAAAATTGTTTATATGTTCAAAGTATTTATCAAAAAATGTTTAAACGCACGCGCGAGCGCGGCCTTTTCGCACGCTCATCGCGCGTGCAGAAAGGCTAGTACATAAAAGATGCTAAAAAATCAAAAGTAAGTGAAAGGTTGTACCATACTCTCGTTTTTTTTTTCATTAACGAATTACCAATATTTGCTGAATAAAGGACTAAAGGAGGGCAACGACCCTGGGTGGGACGCAGATCAAAACTGGTTACTATGAGAAATGTTTTACGTATTAGGTTAATCACAAACAGTTTGGCTTACAATTATGATCGATGGTGAATACACTATATATCAGTTTAGATCACAAACAGTTTGGCTTATAATTGGGTTTTTTTAATCACCATTTAATCACAACCTTATGCAATAACTTCCCTCACAGGAAAGAGATTGATGGGAAGCAATTATGAAGCTGTGGTGTATTCTGCAGGGCCTTTGGCTTTTCGCCCTGAGCATTTCCCTCCAAAAACTCACTACTAATTTGTCACCCCAATCAGCTTTTGTCTCGGAGTAACTTGATTCACTTAAGCAATGATTTTTTTTTTTGAATAATCCAGTTTGTAATCTGCAATGACTCAATGAGAAAGGTTTTTTTTTTTTTTTTTTCATTTGTCCATATGTCTATATTATAATACTAATTTCACAGTATGCTCTTTATAGTTTACACTGCAGAAAAACAATAATATAGCACCAGTACAGAGACAAAGAAACAAAATGCATTGATTTTTTTATCACTGAGATGTCCAAATTTCAAGATCTTAACGGGAAGAAAAGCTCAGTACATAATTCTACAACAACGAAATAGCAGAATCACACATGTAGGAGGTGAAATGTACCTATTAGTCCAGTGACATTTTTTGCCTCAGACTTTCCAAGAATGGCAATGTGTACAAACTTCCTCACTGCTGCATCGTCACACTGCAAAAACATCCATCGGACACGAAAGAGAAGGACATTGTCCACAAACCACATAATTTCTTAGGAATGAAACCAAGTTCTTAGGAATGAAATAAAGGAGCAAGAGCAAGGAGGAGAGACAAACCTATTGCCAAATCCGTTAATCTCAAGTTGTTCAGGTCTCTTGGTTTAATCACATGAACTTCCTATTAATTCACAATGAAAGAAATCAATTACAATACTGAAACAATGAAACTCCCCCATATTCCAAAACACTCATTAATGCATATTCAATATCATTCCTAAACAGTTTAAATATCTAAGAAATCAAATCATTTGTCAAGGGAAGAAATCCTATTGGGAATCAATCAACAGATATAGACTAATCAAATCGTCAAATAAAATTAACAGTTAAATACTGTGAAGATATGATAAATCACAAAGGTATATCAAAGATATTGCATTGATTATTACTAAAGTCCGATCTCAACTAAAACTTCCTAGTCTGAATTTACATCCTAGAAAATTCAAGATCTTTAACACAAATCACCCAGTTTTAATCAAGCAGTGCCCCCACATTGAATTTACATCCTAGAAAATTTCCCAATGAAAAGTTCTGAACCAATACATCCACATTTGAAATATGCAGTACCTGTCTCACATGCAACACACATAAGCAGACGACGAATTTCAAAGCAGTCAGAATGCCGAAGGCTTAATTAGTCTCTCAACTGAAAAGGAGGTTGATTTGGCTTTAGTGTCTCAACTGAAGATAGGAGTTTCCAGGTGTCTTTGTTTAATCACATGAACTTCCTATTTCTCAGTGAAAGAAAGCAGTTACAATACTGAACCAAAACATAAAAATGGTAAAAACATAGAAGTCAAGTTTAGTACAGAATACTTCATGTCCATAACTAAATGCACGGTTTGAAGTGATTAGATCAAAATGAAGTTTGATCAACTGATCATTTATCTCGATTTGATTCAGACAGAGAAGGAGCATTTTAGTGATCATTTGTCAGCCATCCATTTGTACACCCAAGCTATATGCCCATAACCTAAGCTATAATTTTCATGATTCAGCCATAATATACTTCTGCTCATAAATCAACCTTGAAGGATTAGGCATTTTCATGAAATTTCCGTTCGTCTCGTCCTTAACCTCATTCAAATTACCACCACCACAACACTCCTCACAGGAACCAAGTCCCACATTCACATTTCCATTCTCATTCAGCTCAGGAATATTCCCCAAATGAGGAATCGGAACACACTTAGTAGTAGCTACCTTACTAAGCTCAGACACATCAGCTAAAGCTTCAATATCAGACAATGTCAAGGGTCTAAAGTACTCCTCTGTCTCCGCCCATCCGGCGGAAGACCAACATTGACAAACTCATCAAACAGCTACAAAACCACATTGAACTGCCTAACTCTCACCAACCCATTCAAAACAGCATTCAAGGTTCTAACTTCAGGCACAATTCTACACTTCCTCATCAACCTCACAACCTTTACACCATCCAACACTCTCCTATTCATTACATAGTTCTCCACCAACAAATCAAAACCCCCACATTGAACTGCCTAACTCTCACCAACCCATTCAAAACAGCATTCAAGGTTCTAACTTCAGGCACAATTCTACACTTCCTCATCAACCTCACAACCTTTACACCATCCAACACTCTCCTATTCATTACATAGTTCTCCACCAACAAATGAAAACCCAAAAAACTTTACTTTAGGAAATTCAAACACGAAAGAAAAAAAATTTCTAGCTATTGAATGGAAATCAATAAAAACGAAATTTGAAATTTGAAATTGCTAAATAACAAATATCAATTCATACAATCATACCTCAGCCCAAACGATAGCAATCTCAATTCATACAATCATACCTCAGCCCAAACGAAATTTGAAATTGCTAAATAACAAATATCAATTCATACAATCACTAGCCTTCCTGCACGCGCGATGCGCGTGCGAAAGGTCGCGCTCGCGCGTGCATATATTGTTTCTCATGTTATGCTTTGTGTATGTCAATGTCGCTTAATACTCAAACTGATTATGCGTGGCACATTACCTAACAATTACACATATGAAATATTATAAACATCATGTCTTTAACGATCAAATAACAAAAATATAAAATAATAATTTTTTTCTTAGTCTTTATATTAAAATCTATGTACTAAGTAAAACATAACCCATGTTACATTCTAAATTTGTCTTTTTGCCACTTCTTCTTCTTGTGAGGACGCCTATCTCGTACCATTACTACAAAACAAAAGAAGTACACAAACTTAACTCCAATGAAAGAAAAATAACATAAGAAAAGAGATAGTGTACGTGTCAATATGATCACCTGATTAAAGATAAACATTAAATATACATAATAGTAATCAAGTAATCTTCTTTGATTGAAACTTTGATTAAAATTGTAAACCAAAAACAAACAGAACAAAAGGAGCATCAAATATGTCAGAACGATATTACTTTGCCAGAGATATAGCTTTGGATACATTTGATGATGAAAATAGAGCAAGTATACATGTTTTCACTTTTTCAAATTTCGATCCAGAGATCCTAATCTCATCCCTTGGAAACCAAATTACAGAAACATGTAGAAAAAGGTTTAGTCAATAACTTTTGATCTTGATTAAAAAAAAAATCACCTTTGATATGGTGATACCTATAAATCTAAACTGCTACAACAGCCGAGATTAAGCCTTATAGCACTGCTGAAGATTCAGTTCTATACAAAACCCTTTTGTATAGTGTCAGCCTTCTCCTCCCATTGTGAGCCTAAAACACAAACAAAACCCGACAGTAAGTGACAAATGTAATCATTAAATTGAAACCAAAATGATAACAAACAACTTATCAATGAATCATAAATTTTCACACCTTAATCAATCAATTATCATTATGGAAAAAGAAAAGAAAAGTTGGATGTAGTTATAATTTCAGTATGGACCGTTTTGGGTGCACTTGTATTTACTTTCATTTTAACGCTAATGATCAACATGTACTGATATATAGGATAGATGAAGACCACGGTAATCAACATACCTTCTTACACCATGTGTTGGAAAGTAGTGTAAAACTCCATTAAAACTAAATCATAACTCATCAAAACTATAGTTGCTGACTTGTTGATCGTTGCTGGAGCCTGGAGATCGATGCCGACTTCAAATTAAGCTTTGAAATCTATTATCAGTTCTCACTTTTCGTTTGTCTGCAAAGGGAAAAACCTATTTACAGTATCTTAGCAACATATAAGCCTAACTGAGGTGAGATCAGCAACTTACAACTAACATTGGTTACACATATATATCTGATCGGTAGGACACAACTTATATAATGTCTATCACTACTATCAGCGTAATGCAAATAGTATTAAAGGTGGACGTAGGGAAGAACGATGATAAAAATTCACACAACAAAACTATACAACCCTAAACTACCTTCTTATCCCATCAAAACTCCATCTCTAAACAATGGTAACACAATTCACACCACAAACCAATACAACTCTAAACTACCTAAATTCCAAGCTGCACCACAATTATTCTCAATTCCATAACTTTACCGATACCCAAATAGCCCGTACCCCACCTCAAACCTCACCCAACCCTCATTCACTCCCAAAATCACTAATCCTAATCCAAACTTAAACCCTAATTTCCAAAAATTAACCAAAAAAAGGGAGATTGAATTCAAATGGTGAATATGTGAAGGTATTAGCTTTCCTATTCAGACTAGGAAGTTTTAGTTGAGATCGGACTTTAGTAATAATCAATGCAATATCTTTGATATACCTTTGTGATTTATCATATCTTCACAGTATTTAACTGTTAATTTTATTTGACGATTTGATTAGTCTATATCTGTTGATTGATTCCCAATAGGATTTCTTCCCTTGACAAATGATTTGATTTCTTAGATATTTAAACTGTTTAGGAATGATATTGAATATGCATTAATGAGTGTTTTGGAATATGGGGGAGTTTCATTGTTTCAGTATTGTAATTGATTTCTTTCATTGTGAATTAATAGGAAGTTCATGTGATTAAACCAAGAGACCTGAACAACTTGAGATTAACGGATTTGGCAATAGGTTTGTCTCTCCTCCTTGCTCTTGCTCCTTTATTTCATTCCTAAGAACTTGGTTTCATTCCTAAGAAATTATGTGGTTTGTGGACAATGTCCTTCTCTTTCGTGTCCGATGGATGTTTTTGCAGTGTGACGATGCAGCAGTGAGGAAGTTTGTACACATTGCCATTCTTGGAAAGTCTGAGGCAAAAAATGTCACTGGACTAATAGGTACATTTCACCTCCTACATGTGTGATTCTGCTATTTCGTTGTTGTAGAATTATGTACTGAGCTTTTCTTCCCGTTAAGATCTTGAAATTTGGACATCTCAGTGATAAAAAAATCAATGCATTTTGTTTCTTTGTCTCTGTACTGGTGCTATATTATTGTTTTTCTGCAGTGTAAACTATAAAGAGCATACTGTGAAATTAGTATTATAATATAGACATATGGACAAATGAAAAAAAAAAAAAAAAACCTTTCTCATTGAGTCATTGCAGATTACAAACTGGATTATTCAAAAAAAAAAATCATTGCTTAAGTGAATCAAGTTACTCCGAGACAAAAGCTGATTGGGGTGACAAATTAGTAGTGAGTTTTTGGAGGGAAATGCTCAGGGCGAAAAGCCAAAGGCCCTGCAGAATACACCACAGCTTCATAATTGCTTCCCATCAATCTCTTTCCTGTGAGGGAAGTTATTGCATAAGGTTGTGATTAAATGGTGATTAAAAAAACCCAATTATAAGCCAAACTGTTTGTGATCTAAACTGATATATAGTGTATTCACCATCGATCATAATTGTAAGCCAAACTGTTTGTGATTAACCTAATACGTAAAACATTTCTCATAGTAACCAGTTTTGATCTGCGTCCCACCCAGGGTCGTTGCCCTCCTTTAGTCCTTTATTCAGCAAATATTGGTAATTCGTTAATGAAAAAAAAAACGAGAGTATGGTACAACCTTTCACTTACTTTTGATTTTTTAGCATCTTTTATGTACTAGCCTTTCTGCACGCGCGATGAGCGTGCGAAAAGGCCGCGCTCGCGCGTGCGTTTAAACATTTTTTGATAAATACTTTGAACATATAAACAATTTTCTCTCTGTCATTGTGGTTCAAATATTCTTTAAATAAACATGGGAATTGGAACTTTGATGCTAATGCAATTATCTAAGTGATGCAAGTTTGGAGAAATTACCTCCGATTTTGATTGCAGCAAGTACTTTCTTCCTTGGCTTGAATTTTGTACTTTCTTCCTTGGCTTGAATTTTCTAACTTCTGCTCATAATCATAGACGTTTTTAACTCAGCATCATTAAAACTTCTACTCATAATCATAGACGTTTTTAACTCAGCATCATTAAAACTTTAAAAGAAATTGTGTACATTGAATTTACATCCTAGAAAATTCAAGATCTTTAACACAAATCACCCAGTTTTAATCAAGCAGTGCCCCCACATTGAATTTACATCCTAGAAAATTTCCCAATGAAAAGTTCTGAACCAATACATCCACATTTGAAATATGCAGTACCTGTCTCACATGCAACACACATAAGCAGACGACGAATTTCAAAGCAGTCAGAATGCCGAAGGCTTAATTAGTCTCTCAACTGAAAAGGAGGTTGATTTGGCTTTAGTGTCTCAACTGAAGATAGGAGTTTCCAGGTGTCTTTGTTTAATCACATGAACTTCCTATTTCTCAGTGAAAGAAAGCAGTTACAATACTGAACCAAAACATAAAAATGGTAAAAACATAGAAGTCAAGTTTAGTACAGAATACTTCATGTCCATAACTAAATGCACGGTTTGAAGTGATTAGATCAAAATGAAGTTTGATCAACTGATCATTTATCTCGATTTGATTCAGACAGAGAAGGAGCATTTTAGTGATCATTTGTCAGCCATCCATTTGTACACCCAAGCTATATGCCCATAACCTAAGCTATAATTTTCATGATTCAGCCATAATATACTTCTGCTCATAAATCAACCTTGAAGGATTAGGCATTTTCATGAAATTTCCGTTCGTCTCGTCCTTAATCTCATTCAAATTACCACCACCACAACACTCCTCACAGGAACCAAGTCCCACATTCACATTTCCATTCTCATTCAGCTCAGGAATATTCCCCAAATGAGGAATCGGAACACACTTAGTAGTAGCTACCTTACTAAGCTCAGACACATCAGCTAAAGCTTCAATATCAGACAATGTCAAGGGTCTAAAGTACTCCTCTGTCTCCGCCCATCCGGCGGAAGACCAACATTGACAAACTCATCAAACAGCTACAAAACCACATTGAACTGCCTAACTCTCACCAACCCATTCAAAACAGCATTCAAGGTTCTAACTTCAGGCACAATTCTACACTTCCTCATCAACCTCACAACCTTTACACCATCCAACACTCTCCTATTCATTACATAGTTCTCCACCAACAAATCAAAACCCCCACATTGAACTGCCTAACTCTCACCAACCCATTCAAAACAGCATTCAAGGTTCTAACTTCAGGCACAATTCTACACTTCCTCATCAACCTCACAACCTTTACACCATCCAACACTCTCCTATTCATTACATAGTTCTCCACCAACAAATGAAAACCCAAAAAACTTTACTTTAGGAAATTCAAACACGAAAGAAAAAAAATTTCTAGCTATTGAATGGAAATCAATAAAAACGAAATTTGAAATTTGAAATTGCTAAATAACAAATATCAATTCATACAATCATACCTCAGCCCAAACGATAGCAATCTCAATTCATACAATCATACCTCAGCCCAAACGAAATTTGAAATTGCTAAATAACAAATATCAATTCATACAATCATACCTCAGCCCAAACGATAGCAATCTAAATTGCTAAATTTCGGTGCTTTGCTCTGCGTTTCTCCTGCGTTTCTCTGTGTAAATTGAAAGGGGGAAGCTACGATAGCAATCTATAGAGATGGGTGAGTTTCGGTGCTTTGCTCTGCGTTTTTCTGCGTTTCTCTCTGTTTACGGGTGAGTATACAGGAGAGAAGACCACTCCTCCCGGTTTATATTGCTCTTTTACTTCTTTATCCTTTATCTAAATGATTTCTCTATTTATATAGTTTAATATATCAAGGGTAATTTGAGGAAATAAGATATGGCAGTTCCATAAGCCAAATTGGCTTAATATATAGAGATATATAGAGATATTAGGGATTTAGGGATATGAATTAAGTAGTTAACGAGTGTATTTAAAACTCCTCTTCCTCCTCCTCTTCCTCCATTCTCAAAACGAACAAATCAGACCCCTCTCTCTCTCTCTAATGGACTCTCTGCTAGCAAACTACGCCTCCTCCGACGAAGAAGACGATCAAAAGCCTTCCATCCCTTATCCTTCTTCTTCTTCTTCTTCTTCTCCTCTCACCAAACCCAAACCCAAACCTTCATCTCTCTTCTTCAACTCCCTTCCTCCTCCAAAACAAGAACCACATGACGACCAACAAGACATGAAACCCACCTCAACAAGATCCTCTCTTTTCTCCTCTCTCCCCAAACCAAAACTCGAACCTCAACACCAAGACAACCTAGACATCAAACCCCCTTCTTCTTCTGTCTTCAACTCTCTCCCTCCCCCAAAATCCCAAATCCCTAAAAAGCCCTCATCTTCTCCCCAAATCCCCAAAAGGGTCGTCCAATTCAAACCACCCATCTTCTCAAATCGAACCCACTTCGACCAAGACGACGACGACGACGATGATGATAAAGAAGAAGAGCTCCGTCGGCGCCGGAAAGCGGCCGAGGCCTCTTCGGCGCAGCCTCTATCGGTGACGTCGTTCCTGTCGGCCATTCCGGCGCCGAGAAACTCCGGTGTGAGTTCCGGCTTGGGTTCCGGCGTGGGCTCCGGCAGACGAGCCACTGTCGAAATGGAGTCGGTTAAGGAGGAGACCAATGTGGGGTTGGATCAGAGTGACAATGTAGCTAGTTATAGTTATGATGATCAGCAGTCGAGTTTCGACACGAATGCGGCGAGCTATGAAGGAGGTTATGGAGGTGGTGGTGGGTATGAGGGTTACCAATATGGTGGTGTTGAGCACAATGTGGATTCTGGGGTTCAGTTACAAGGTGGTGTTAGTGGCAGTGATGTTTCGGGTTATAGCGGTTATGCTGGAAGTCATGCTGGAAGTCATGGGAATGAATGGGGTGGTGTGTCGCAAACTGCGGCGGTGATGGGTGTGTCAGGTGGGAAGAGGAGGAGGAATGATGTTCCGACTGAGATAGTTGAGGTTAAGCAGGATGAGTTGATGAAGAATCGGCCGAGGGAGGACCAAGCCAAGGCCACTGGGATTGCTTTTGGGCCTTCTTACCAGGTATGTATCATCTATCATGTAAAGCTAATTTAATTTTAATAATCAAAGTCACTGTATTTGAGATATGTTGATTATATTGTTTTGTGTCACTTATTAGTTTGTAGGATTTGAATCCTTAGAAAGTGAATTGCATTCGATACGATTAAGTAGTTTTGTGTTATTTACTAAGTATTATGTGATATATTATTTAGAGTTAATTTCAGTTTACTACTCAAAACTTTGGGTCAGGTTTCAGTTTCGTCTTTATTCTTTTAATTTAATCACGTGTGCCCTCCTACTTCTAATTTTCTATCAACCCGAGACCAAAAATTCAATTTCACTTGGAATCTGACGTCATCATCCGACATTATGCCCTTTGAAAAGGGTTGGAAACTGAAAAGTGGGCCAGCATGTCTCGTCCACGTCGGTTGATGACGTCATGTTCGAAGTGAAATTGAATTTTTGGCTCGGTTTGATAGAAAATTAGAAGTAGGAGGGCACACGTGATTAAATTAAAAAAATAAGGACGAAACTGAAACTTGACCCAAAGTTTTGGGTAGTAAACTGAAATTAATCCTATTATCTATATAGTTTTGTGTCAGTTATTAGTATGTAGGATTTAATATTTATAGAAAGTAAATTGCATTTGTTGCAGTTAAGTAGGTGATAAGAGACTGTCCACTTTCTTTTTTGATTGGTTATAAGTTGCATTTGATCTGCTGCGAATGTCAAAACTCTTTATGTATTATTCCTGAACCAGTAGAGAGTAACTTAATGACCTCTGCATGTATTCTGGTGGATGACAATAAGTCAGTAGCTTTGCAAATTGTAGTAATCTCAATGAGATGGGATGTGTCAAGGAGGGGTTCTGCTTTGTGGATAATTACTTTTGGGAATCTTGAGTCTTAAGTGAAGGGTACTAGCAATTTTTAATATTAGAAAATGCTTTACGGTTATTATAGTTTTTTATGCAAAAGCAGTTGAAACTATTTGTTGATTTACCAGACGTGTCACTAAACTAGGAAGTGCTCCTCTATGGCTCCATGTATGGTGCTGCTTAGTATAGCATTGGGCATCAGGTAGGACTTAGGATCAGGATTCAGTTGGATCTAAGTTTATGTCTGGACCCTGGTATGAAGAGTGATGGAGAAGGATCAAAACAGTTGAAATTTTATAAGGATTTTTTGAAGGGAAAAGAATCTTCAAGGATAATCTGTAATTTTTAATAATGATTTCTACTTGGAAAGACAACAAATTTTATTTCCGGTAAGAGCATGTGGGGATGGAAACAAGGGTTGATTCATGATTCTGGGATGTAGTGCAGGTAGTCTTTTGGGATTGAGAAACCTTCCAATGTAGAGGTGCATTGTTTTCTAGATTCATGCATTGTTCTCCTGGTCTGCAGAGGCTGAGTGTCTGTAGGTGGCCATTGTAGGAATTGAGTCCATTTGTGACATGGTTTTTTTTTTTTTTTTTTTTGGTGTCATTTTTTATATGACATGATTTTTACTACAAATCAACTTGTTAGAATTTGGCAAGTACACCTGCTAACTAGTTTATGTTTGAACAAATTAATAGCGTAATAAACAATGCCATGCCCTAAAGCTGCAAGGAGTTATAAGTTTTTGTTTTAGTTTGATTAATCTCGTGCTTCCCATAGATTGGCAGCTTGTTCATTACTTACATCTATCTTAATTGTTAGATTGAACTATCCAATAGTGCATACTTTACATTGAAGCATAGTTCATATTTCATCATGCGTATCACTTTCTACTTTCATTCAGCAAGCAAAGGAACTCTGACTGTTTCATTATGTTTTTGTAGTGACATTACTTCTATATTAGTTTACGCATTGACATTTTTATCTGTTTCTTTTCTATTAAGCCTGTATCGACGAAGGGGAAGCCGACAAAACTGCATAAGAGGAAGCATCAGATTGGTTCTTTGTACTTTGATATGAAGCAGAAGGAGATGGAACTTCAAGAGCGGCGTTCAAGAGGTTTCCTTACAAAAGCTGAAACACAAGCCAAGTATGGATGGTGATCCTGGGGTATATCTTATTCTCAAAAAAGATTATGGGACCAATTTTTTATAATTTGTATTCTGACATTGTGTCTTGAAGAAGTGAGATAGAAGATAGAAACTGTTTCATTTCTGTTTCTTGAAGTAACTACTTGTATCATTGGCTGGCAGTTCCAAAAGAGAGAAAGATAAATGTTTATATAGAAGTGTGGATTTTTTGGAGTGAGTAGGGAACTAGTAATATGCAAGTGCTTTTCAAAAAGTACTCCTATGCTAAAGAAATTGACGTTCTCATATCTGGAATCAAGATGCCATATTTGATTTTCATTTTCAAATGCCCATAATCATAATTTATGTATCCAAATAATCATGTGTATTACCAAGGAAATTCTAGTGTGGGTTACATAAAAGTATGAGCCCCAGGTAAGTTATCTTTTACAACTTACAAGGGAATTACTGGCAGATTGGAAATGGTACTACGGTTAATGCTTGGACTGATTCTTGGATTGCAGACCTAGTGATGGTACGTTGATGCCTGACAAATGTTCAAAAGGTAAGTGATTTAATTTCTCAAGTGTGGAATGATGCACTGATCTGGAATGTATTTCCGGCTAATGGAGCTACTGCTATTCTAGCTCCCTCTTTCCATTTGTGCTGTGATTGTCCACCAGGTTCTGCATACACATGGATTACTTTCTCAGGTATTTCTCAATTCTTACTTTGTTCACTTGAATTTGTTGGATTGGTTCAGTGCATGTGCTAGGGAGTTATCGGTGTTACTTCTTGGGGATTTGGTGTACGTGTTATGGGGTATGGAAAGAACGAAACAATCGTGTTTGGATGGTAACTTTGGGAACAGTTATGGACCTGGTAAATTCTTCTATGGCTCGTCTTAGTGAGTCCCAGTTGGTGCAAGGGAAACCGGGGACTGACAGAGATGATGAGGCTAAAATGGTGTCGTGGACACCACCTATGGGGACACTCGAGACCAATGTTGATGGTTCATTCTTTCAAGTTTCTAGAAAGGCAGCTCTGGCTTTGTGGTACGGGATAATAAGGGGGGTTCTTGGCTGGAGGACACTCCTTTTCGGGGGTAATCGAGTCCCTAGCTTGCAAAAGACATCGAGTTTGCGGTTTCAAATC
Source organism: Potentilla sterilis (assembly GCA_963682095.1). Classification (NCBI taxonomy): domain Eukaryota; kingdom Viridiplantae; phylum Streptophyta; class Magnoliopsida; order Rosales; family Rosaceae; genus Potentilla; species Potentilla sterilis. Next base: position 12,376,521 of record OY821761.1, read on the forward strand.
AGTTTCTGTCGGCACTGATCGAAGCTGATGCTTGATCAGGTGTCTACCTTCAGCTTGTGAACAGACAGCAATGCAATCTCTCTATTGTGTGCCTAATCTCTGATGATATTGGGATCCTGTTACAGGCTACGAGCTCGTAAGAATCAAACATACAAAGCGGAGTGCTAATAGAGTGGCTCGTTTGATGGCTGCTCAATCGAAGTCTTTCGCTGAAGGGACTTTATTTTTCTGCACCTTTTATTCAAGAAGCTTTAGCAGCTGTACTCCCTAATATGTAATTGCTGGTCTATTAAAAAAATAAAAATTTAATGAACCCTGAAAACCAAGTCAAATTTCCCATAATTCCTTTCTACAAAATCAGACAGCACGTTGAAAAATAATGTTCTTGCTATCAATGTGTTGCATTCAAAAGATGAACACTTCCATTTAATCCTATTAATTTACATTCTACGCATATACAGAAGAAAAGGCACATAATTAGAGCAGTCCACAATTTTACCAATCCTTAAGTAGCTGCTTAGCAAGATCCTTATAGCTAACTTTCTTTTTCTTTGTAGGCTCTGCACCCATATTAAGGAATTGGCTTCTTTACTTGGATTTTTTGTGCTTGGATTTGCTTGGATTCCTTACATCCATTGGATTGAGTAAAGATGATGCAACCAACTTATAACATATGTCATCCTTACTCAATCTAACGGTTGTAAGGATCCAAGCAAATCCAAGCACAAAAAATCCAAGCAGAGAAGCCGGATCCCCATATCAAATGGTGGCTTCTCATCCACGGTACTAGTTTGAGCATTCTTTGTTCCAGTACCTGGAATCAGATCTACGGGTGGCTTCTTAGCTGCAGTACTCATATTCGTAGTTTGAGCATTCTTTGTTCCAAGACTTGGAATAAGACCAAACAACATGGCTTGAACTGGATCAGCTATAACTTCGAGTTTCTCCAGCTTATCTCTGTCTTGGCTATCATGCTTCACAATCATTTCAATTTCTGGAATTTTATCCAAATGCTCATCAAATATAATGTCTCCAACAACCTCTTGTATAGCTTCCTTACAACTTTGTAATGATGCAGAATCCTCTGTTGCTTCATTTCTTTGCATGTCTAGACTTTCGTCACCTTCCATCCCATGTGTTCCTTCAGCGATATCAACCACTTCCTTAAATGATGTATGATCATGAGAATCACTTTCATCTGACTCATTGAAAGATATTTTAGCAGGCTTCCTGCCAATACGTGCCCGTGTTCTTCGAGTTTGGGTAGCACCTATTTTCCCTCTGTTCGTATTTGTGCCAGCAGGTCTTCCTCTTTTCCTTTTGCTACCCTTCTCAGGTGAGCGCAAGATCCCAGTGCGCTCTTGAGCTGCATTCCCACTATTTCTCCCTTTGTTAGAAGGAGAAAAAAACTTCTGGAATTCTACATTGTCACAGGGCGCTTCTTCTATAGCCACGTCATATTTACTAGAAAGAACAAAACAGAGTGAAAAATTAATATAATCACCATAGATAAAATTAATATAATCACCATAGATAACACTCTCATACCTACTTACACTACACCAGAGATGAACAATAGGTTTAAAAGAATTGCAGATAAAAAGAAATGTCCACCTAACCAATTCCCTATGCTATATTATTTGCACTTTGAAAAAAAATAAAAAAAAAACTACAAAAAATAAAAAAGAACAGGAGAAGATTTCCTGTGCAATAAGGATTGGGAAAAATTCACCCATGGTACCCAAACTTACATCGCTATACAAGAAAGGTACCCGAACTTGAAAAACGATCACCATGGTACCCAAAGTTTTAAATCCTATTATAGAGGTACCTAGCGTGTTTTGACCGGCTGGCTTCCCGGTTTTTGATGACGTGGCAGTTCGCATTTTGATTCCGAGGGACAAATCTGTAATCTCCGCCTAACAAACTACGAGTGGAGGTACGCTAGAAATTTCCAATTAAAATCGGAGGGCACTTGTCCATTATTCTCGCCCTCTCTCCTTTTTTCTCTCTCTCACCCAAACCCTAGAAAACCAAATCCCCAATTCGATTCTAGACGCACCCAAACCATGTAGCCTCTCATCAACAATCGGACGACCACGATCGACAGCGATGCAGCCAGAAGAAGAGGACGACGAGCTCCACGACTACGAACCGGTTCGGCTTGGCCCGAACCGACTCGTAATCGTGGTCCTCCTCAATCTCCTTCTTCTCGTTGCGAACACGAGCCGGTTCGCGATGGCGGTTTCTCGAATCCTTATCATGGATTGGGCCTGGCGGCGTGTGATGGAAACCCTAGGTAATTTCGGAGCCTTTATTTTGTATAAATAGGGGCATTTTGGCTTGTGTTGTGAACCGAAACGTAGAGGTTGTTGACGAATAGCGAAATTGATAGCGAAAATTAGGGTTTGCTTTTTTGTATTGCGAGAGCTATGCCGAATCGTATGGAGGATTACGAAGAAGACGAGATCGAGATCCGGGAGGAGCGGAGAGGAGGAGGAGGGGCGAAATTGAAGCAGCGGAGATCGAGTTCCGACGAGAAGCGTTCGTATTCGAAGCGGAGGAAGTTGAAATCGGTGGCGGAGGATGAGAAGGAGGAGGAAGAAGGAGGTGGAAGGCCGTTCAAGTCGAAGTTTTTGGATGTTGAGGCTGTAGAGAATGATGATTACGAGGAGGAGGATGAGGATGATGGTGAATTTGATGATTTTATTGTTACTGAACCAGAACTAGAATTCGACGATGAACCTGATGAAGTTGATCATGATGGTGGTGGGAGGAGGACGGGGTTTGTGCTGCCGGAGGAAGAGGAGGAGGATATTGAGGAGTTTGAGAGAAGAGTTGAGGACAGATTTAGGCATATTCATGTCGAAGAATATGAGGATGATACAGAGGTTGGACAGCAGGCACTTATACCTGGCGTTAAGGACCCCAAGTTGTGGTTGGTGAAGTGTGCTATTGGTAAAGAGAGAGAGGCGGCGGCTTGTTTGATGCAGAAGTTTATTGATAGTCCTGGAGAATTGCAGATAATGTCTGCCATTGCTTTGGATCATTTGAAAGGATTTGTATATGTTGAAGCGTACAAAGAAGCCCATGTGAGGGAGGCTTGCAAAGGTCTGCGGTATGTGATTCTTCAGAAGATTAGTCTTGTTCCTATTAAGGAGATGACTGATGTGGTTTCTAGGGAAAGCAAGAGCGTTGTGAATTACGAGTGGGTTAGGATTAAGACTGGAATTTATAAAGGGGACCTTGCTAAGATTGTGGGGCATGTCCCAGGGAGACAGCAGGTTAGAGTTAAGGTGATTCCAAGGTTTGATTTACATGCTCTTGCAAAGGGTGTAGAATCGTCAAAGAAGGGATCTGGCGCACGTCCTGATCGTGTTCCTGCAATTCTTGGGAACATGGACCTTGTTAGGCAGCTGGGGGTTCGAGTACAGTCTGTGCGAGATCCTTTGGCACGCGGTAATTATATTGAGAAAATTGATGGCTTACCTGGGATGATCTTTGAAGATGGTTTCCATCATAAAGTTGTTTCTGGTAAAAGTATCAAAGAGGCAAAACCCTCTTTGCAAGAACTCGAGGAATTCCTGGAACTTGATGGTGATGGAGATCATACAAATCCAAATAGAAAGAACCGCGAAGGCTTTGTGAAGGGTGATGCAGTTGTTGTTACTGAGGGAGATATGAGGAACTTGGTGGGACGAGTTGACATACTTGAGTTGGGGATTGGTTGAGAGGGTATAATGGACATTTGTCCCTCGGAATCAAAATGCGAACTGCCACGTCATCAAAAACCGGGAAGCCAGCCGGTCAAAACACGCTAGGTACCTCTATAATAGGATTTAAAACTTTGGGTACCGTGGTGATCGTTTTTCAAGTTCGGGTACCTTTCTTGTATAGCGATGTAAGTTTGGGTACCATGGGTGAATTTTTTCCATAAGGATTTAGCTAAGCAATTTTTCTTTTCTCTCACAGTTGGCAATAGCTACAATAACTATATTTTAACTTGAGAACTTTGTGCAGTAAATATGTTTTTTACACATGTTTCGTAGCACTGATAGACTGAGTCTAACCAGAAGTGTCTTCATCAATGAAGTGGACAAAGAAAATTAATGAAATGAGAAAAATAAAAAAATAAAAATGAAGTGAACTTTAAGCACATTTCCTAGCAATAATAAAGTTACTGCATGTTGACCAATAAAACATTGTGCCTATTTCATTTAATGAGAAACCAAACATCTCATATTCTAAGCTCACTAACCTGTCCAAAATGAGAAGTCATTGAACATACAACATCAGTGTGCATATATTATTTAATAAATTTTGAACTCACCACTCTTCGATGTTAAATTCTTCCCACCCATAAGGTTTTAAACTATATGGTTCCTCTTGCAGTCTTTGCTTCTTCTCCAAGCAGTCATCCAACCATTGCAGTCCAACAATATGCAACCTTTTGTTATGTAAAAAGTGTTTCTCTGCTTCAGTCAAACTGTGACAAAGAACCAAAGAAAAAAAAGAAGTTAGGGACTGCATTAATACAACAATTGTAATGAGGAAAGTGAGGAGAGTGGGAAAGATGAGGACAGTTTCCTTCATGTATAATTAATCAAATCAAACCTTCAGGTAAACTACTAACCATATGCATGAACCAAGCGGACAAGTTGAGAAACAAATGGATTTCTAATGTAAAGACATGCTCAATTTCTAATGCTTAAGAACAACCCAGAAGAATTGAAGTGTAAATAGATTGTCAAACAACCAAAAGCACTATGTCAATAATAATATGTTCACATATCTCAATTATCGAAATAAAATGCCAGTGATCATCCTCCATTAGAGGCTCCTAACCAATCAATGATAGTTACAAATTTATGAGCCATATGTTACTGGGTTACCTTTGCAATAAGGTTTCAAATCCCACATCACACCCCTGAATTGACAAGAGTACCAAATGGGTAGCATCTGCAAGATTATCTCCGACTCTGCCACCACCCATGAGAACTTCGATCTTCAACCTTCTTACTGTAACTCCTAACACGACTTCCCAATCCGGTTTCCTTTAAAAAAAAAGATAAGAAAGAAACCAATGTCAATTGACATATAGGAACAAAACAAAGGAAGAACGATATAATTTGTGAGTCCCAAGAGAGCATAATATGACCAATCGATCTTACAGGGAATGAATTGATGAGTTAAAAAAAAAAGCAGCAGCCGTGAAATCGAGACCATTTCTCCATAGGACAGTATTTTTTCTTGTAATAGTTGATACGTTTGCCATCCTCTGATCTAGGCACATTGCTTACGAGCTGACAACAATAAAACAAAAAATTACCTCATTGCAAAAACATGTATTATTTCAAGTCTATATGCTTCCATCCCTTTCTTTTATGCTATACCAGATGTAGTACAGTAAACTCACTGTTTTAGGACTAAACAAAAATTTTGTATCACCTGTTTAATGTCTGCAAGGTCAAGGTCCCAGAAATATGGGTCAGAAAACTCATCAATTTCTTCTTCTAACTTCTTCTTTGAAGAGTCAGAAATGCAGAGGTAGTACCTTCAACAGAAATGAAACTAAAATATCAAAGACTGTCAAAGGAATCACAGTTTTCAAATACGCAGTAGATTAGATTATACTTTGGCTGTAAAGGAAGGAGTTTCTTTTGAGAACAACAATCCAAGACCCACGACATCTGAATGACATCTCCCTGACGTTTTGCTGCCTGATATTTAATCCCTGTCAAATGAACAATTATTGATTATATCCAGTCAAAGTGATTTGTGTGTGTGTGTGAGTGAGAGAGAGAGAGAGAGAGAGAGAGAGAGAGAGAGAGAGAGAGAGAGAGACCTTTGCTTTCAGCGGCAACACAGTGTGTCACTGAGTTATTTAAATTCATTGAAAAAGTACCCCCATTCTCGGCAACAATTTTGTGCAAGGAATCAAGAGACTGAGTTGGAGGCACATTAGCAAAGTCTGAATATGTCAAAGACAACACAGTAAACCAGAAAATAATTTACAGTCCAGTAAGATAAGTGATTAAATAATGAGGAATTTTGTTGTTTGTTAAGATGTAGACCTCAAAGGATACAGAACATCATTTCAGAAAATATCAAGCTGTCCTCCTTGACACCAGAAACATCAGTCTGAACTAAATGAGAGGGAACAAGATGTATATTTCTTTTCTCTTCCTTTTTAGAGGATCGCTTCTGTTTCTTTTTATCATCCTGCAGGCCACCATAATCTGTCCCCTTCTGAGTGGTACCATTGCCTAAATCTACAAGCTCTATAAATGCTGCAAATACAAGAAACTGAAAGTAAACAGCAGCTTTAAACCGCATGATACTTAAGAGCTCACCCCCATCTTTGAATGCATACTAAGCATATAGAGAAGAAACCTAGAGTATGAATGAGGAATATAGAAGCAAAACTACAAATCCTGGATGACTATCTAATAAAATTTCGTCCCCTTACATTGCACATCAAGGCATTCATGCCAGGGTTTATCATATCTGATTCGATCAATGCGTGGAAATCTCAGGCTGCATGGTGCAGCAAAAACCTAGAAGAATTCAGCAGCCATCAACGAATCAATGACCAAGTAATAAAATAACTTAAACTTGGATCTTCCTAGTAGGCTAGTACAACTTCATGTATATATCTTAACATTAATCAATTGGGTTATTCAGATGATAGGACACACCTCGGACCTTATGGTTCGGATGTCACTCGTTATGGAAAGAATTATTGATCTGCAATAGAAAGGAGAAAAGAATTAAATATATGCGGAAATCAAAACATCATATACGGTACCGAATACCAATATCGAAAAAAATCATACTTACTTCTCAGGGCTTTCAACCCAAACATCCGGTCTCTCCTTTGAATGGTTAGTTACTTCATAAAAACTTGGAGGGGCTTTTTTTGGGTGGTCATACTTCCTGACAGACAGAGAGAGGGACAGTTTAACATAGACTTGCACAGTTAAAAAACAAAAACCCAGTTCCTTGTACTTTGTAGTACAAGTGATTGCCAAAAATTCTAAATCTCCACATCAACTCCAAGCATTAGTCAACACCATTTTCTCGTCCATGGTAAAACTGATGGGTCTTAAATAGCAAAGTACTGATATCACCAATGATATTGATCTCTGGTCCAAGACCATAAGCTGAATGGCCATCAAAGCAATTACCACAGCAGAGAGTGGCATGCTTGCTTCAATGAGCAATTTCATCTCGCTCATTGGTTATTTCCATAGATGACCCTGAAGAGTTACAGCTTATGCTTAAGTTACAAGACGAAATACCTTAAATAAGGCTTTAATTTGGTTGCCACAGCATCTAACTCCTCGTCAGTAAGTCCAGTACCCACTCTACAAATGGATACAAATCTGCAATATAAAACCCAATTAAAGACCTTCATTTACGAGCACTCGCTACAAGGATAATAAGCACTTATAAGATTCAGGTTCTCTGGTATTCCATAGTATAGCCCCAGTAAAATATAACCCCAACAAACATGCTCCTGATGGATATACAACCTATGGTTTTTTAACTGTTTAAGAATGAATAATTGGCAGCAAGATAAGGCCCTGTCATCTTAATTGACATCGACTATCAAGTTATAATGACACAGGTAAGAAAACAACCAGATACATACAGAGAAATCTAAGGAAAACATCAAATTTTTTTATTAAAGAGAGTGGCAACAAGTTAAACATGGGTCAGCTTAATTCTTATTAAACTCTAGGACAAAAATGGCCAGGTAAGGAACCCACCTAATATAGTATCATATCTTCATCCATATATGTACATCCATCTATATCCCAGGTAAGGAGACAATATGAAATTCCCTTTGGAAGCTATCAGAACGATTTACAAAAAAAAAAAAAAAATAATGCAAGGAAAAGTTTCCTTGATTAAGAGAAAATAGAAATCCAAGTTGTGCAGGTAATCATTTAACCATTCTACCTCCTCGGATATGTATTTGCAACTGGACGTTCAGCAAGACCCACCAAGAACTGAGCAACCTGCAACAATGAGAATCCTATGAATGGAACTCAATCATTTACTATGAACACCTATAGACATAGCCATCAGGATTGGTCTCTCTAAGGGCCTTAAATCACATCTTGTCTCTCATAGCAACTGATATGGATATCAGTCAGATACACAGTATCTGAGATCCATGTATCTCTGTTATCCACATATGGTCTAGACTAAGAACTTTAACATAGGTAATTTATTTAAGGGCCCTAAGAGAGAATTGTTGTGTTATATGCACAACAGGAGAGATTAGAAAATTTGAAAAGATCGCAAACTCACCTCCCCTCCACGACGCCCTGAACCATAGTATCCTCCTAAAATAAGTAGATGAACGATTAATTACACAGCCATAAATGATATGAGGAATACAATACGTTGCTTTAAGGAAAATAAAAAAGTGACAGTACAAGCACAGACCTATTATCAGAACATCCAAATCAGAACCAGCCCGAATGTAATCTGGCTTCAATTTCAACCACTTTCCACTACGATCACTAGGTTCCCATTTAGAACCAAGGTCCTTCAAAACAATCCCCTCATCTCTAAAGAACAAAAATAATATTTAAGCTCAAGGAAACAACTTATAACATGACACATGAACAAATCAATCTGCTGAGATACACAAGACACTGAGCTCTAAGAATACATTTTATCCATTGAAGAAAACAGGGAAATGATCCTAGACATATGGAACTCAAGATGTGACAGTTGCTAGAGTTTTTTGGTAATGTGAGATATCACATGGATGCGATGCTGTACACGATTTTAAGGTAAATTTAAATAGTTTCTATTTCAATGTTCTAGTATCTAGGCACACCACAAAAAAACTGGAATCTGAAGAATATAGAATCATCCATGGGTTCAAAGTAACTTAAGCATAAACATCTAATCTACACACACACACACACCTATATAGATTCTGAACTGGATTTTAATCTACATTTGAAAACTTATGTGATGGCTTTCAGTAACTCACTACCAGATACGGACGAATAGCCGACGAAAAAATTTTCGTCGGCCTTTTTTTTTTTTCGTCGGCTATACCCTCTGCCGACGAAAATTTCGTCGGCCATAAGTCGTCGGTAATACGCCGTCGGTAATACCAATGGCCGACGAAAAAAAAAATTTCGTCGGCTATAGTTAAGTATGGCCGACGAGTCAAAAAATTCGTCGGGCAAAGGTCGGTAAAATAGCCGACGACTTTCGTCGGGTATTTTTGAGTATGGCCGACGAAATCCATTAAGTATGGCCGACGATTTACTAAAATTTCGTCGGCTATGGTGTTTTAACTATAGCCGACGATTTACCAAAATTTCGTCGGCTATGATGTTTTAACTATAGCCGACGATTTAATAAAATTTCGTCGGCTATGCTGGTTGAACTATAGCCGACGATTTAATAAAATTTCGTCGGCTATGGTGTTTTAACTATAGCCGACGATTTAATAAAAGTTCGTCGGCTATGGTATTTTTACTATAGCCGACGATTTAATAAAATTTCGTCGGCTATTTCCTCGAAATATATTACTATTTTATAGGTATTAATTAGTTATAGCCGACGAAATAAGGCACTTTTCGTCGGCTATACAAGTTATAGCCGACGAAAATTGGTAAAATTCGTCGGCTATACTTGTTATAGCCGACGAAATAATGCAAAAATCGTCGGCTATTCTTGCATTTGGAAAAAAAAAATTAAATTATTTTCTAAATTACCATTCCAAGCAAGCTGCAAATCACAAAAACAATTCATGCATTTGCACCAACAAGAAACACGTCTAAACACCATTTTTATTAAATTCGTTCCAATATACATAAAATATAATCCTAATTATCTCCTAAACTACTAAAGTCTAGGATATCATCTACAGCATCAGGCGCATCATCCTGCTGACCGAACTCGGGAGGTTGAGGCATTGGAGGCTCCACTAACTGCTGAAACGGGAGCGGGGGTGGACGGCCTTCTTGTTGTGCCGCGAACATCTCATAAATCCACTGTTGCTGGCCGTGGTTGTTGTATTGCCGAATTCTGGCGCACTCAGCATTCCAACGGACCATATCCAACTGATACTGCTGGGACTGATATTGTCTGCGGCGCAGCTCCTCTACTGTCTGGGACGAGGTCGCCAATTCTGCGGCCAATCGCTGCACTTCCCCCCTCATATGTTGGGTCTGGCCGCCTCCCTTCTTCTGACCTCCCTTAGTGGTCTTCAGGAGCCCTTGTCCAGAACCTCCTAAACCCCGGCAGTAGTACTCGTTGGACTGGTGTGGGAAGGCTGCGTTGAACATCCTCGCCGCCGTTTGGATATTGGTGCGGTCGACCTGGCGCACGGCTTCCTCCAAATCTGCCTCTGAGATGTCCGGTTGTGTCTCCCGAACTATTTGCTGGAGCACCTCTTGTTCGGCCTGGGTCACCCGCTCCTAATTGGACGGGGAAAAAAAATTAATATTCTAACAAATGGATAGTTAAGTAAAATTAATAATTTAAATTTTAAAATCATAATGAACGACTTACGAGATCGTCTGTCGCTTGTGGATAAGCGATCTTGAACGTCTCCACGTAGGGGTTGCAATCAGGATGATCTCTTAGCGCCTCCTCCTGATATTGTGCAAACGGCCTTGAACCGCCGTGATGGAGGATTGTGTTACGGCGGCGGTTCTCCGAGTTTATCCGAGACCGTTCCTTCAAACAAATAATAAAATATTAGAAAAATTCATCAAAAAATATAACTGAAATAATTATAAAATATTTAAACTAATAATTAAAATTTTAATAAAATAAACATTTATAATGAAGTTTAATATTTACCATCATAGCCGGGTTGTCGAAGACTACGGTCCTCAACCAACGCCACTCGTACTCCCTGAACATGAACTCTCTGGGAGTACCCATACGACCACGGTTGCCGTACTCATTATAGTGGGAACGGAGCTCGTTCTTCCACTCTTTGAACCTACGAAGAAAACAAAAGTGCATTAGAAATATTATTAATATCATAAAATATTTCTAATTATCAAATAAGACATTCCCAACGTACCTCGAGCTCTGTTGGGAGTCCGCCCAACCCCGCTTGTGTTCCGCAACCACAAAGTATGTCTGAAAGATAATATTTTATTAGTTTTATAATTATAAAAATACCGAAAATTTTTAAATATTACGATAACTAAATTAAATTTTTTTATTTACTCACCGACGCGGCGTTGTTCAACTCCATCTTGATTTCTTCGGGCACATCAGCCCACCGAGCCCACAACATAGGGACTCTGTCCCTAATGAGTGCACCCACGCAACCCGAGTAGTCGCGTTTCTTTTTCGCCCCAACCTCCTGATCAGGAGCTTCGTCAATCTGGATCCTCCCGCTCCGTTCAACCGTTCTCCTGAGCGTCTCAAAACTGATGACACCTCTGGTATTCCTCTGGGTTGAACTGCTAGCGCCTGTCCATATCACATAAACGACGATTGGTTAATAAAATTAAATATTAGTGCGTTAATTTTAATAAAATATTTAATTAATAAAATCGAATGTTACCTGAACCCGATGATTCGGTTGCCGTCGACTTTCCTTTTCTCCTCGCCGAAATCAGGAGGTCAGGGCTCTCCCATGGCTGCTGCTGGTATGCCTCCGCAGCACTCACGAACTGAGGCATATCAGGCCACTGGGGCCGACCCTGATAGTCGACCTCGGGTATCGCAGGAATGTTGTATGGGAGGAAGAGCTGGTTTGGGAGAGTAGGCCCCTCAGTCGAGTCACCAGCAGACTGAGTCGGACTCGGCATCGGCATCGGCTCCCGATGAACCTCAGGCATACGAACCTGAGGAACGTCGGCAGCTATCTCCTCGTGAAACAGCTGCCGACTAAACCTCGGCGCCACAGAGGGACCGACATTCGGAAGTGAAGTGCTCGACGGCCGCCCCGCCTGGAGAAGGGTCTGGTGCCGAGCACTCACACTCCGCCGCGGCTGGGCTGCATCCACACTCCTCCGCGGCTGGCTGGTGGTCCTCTCAGGCTGGCTAGCCGTCCTCTCGGAGTCTGGGGAACCCGCGGCATTTCCAGAACGGGCGGCATTTCCAGAACCTCTAGATCTAGAACGACGACCTCCGAACAACTGCCTAAATGCATCGGCCATCTAAAGCCAGACGCATTAATACATTAATTAATATTAAATTATATTATATTAAATAACAAATTCTAATTAATATAATACCCAATAATACTAACATATTTTAATATTTACCGATTTATATAATAACCAATTTATACATATAAATTATACAATTACACCTAAATTATATACAATTAAAATAAATTTTACAAAAATTACCTAAATTAACATAAAAACCTAAAAACTACATACATTAACATAAAAACCTAAATTATAACTAAATTAACATAAATACATAAATTATACCTAAATTAACATAAATACATAAATTCTACCTAAATTAACATAAATACATAAATTATAACTAAATTAACATAAATACATAAATTATATCTAAATTAATATAAAAACATAAATTATACCTAAATTAACATAAATACATAAATTAACATAAATACATAAATTATACACAAATTAACATATAAATACATAAATTATACCTAAATTAACATAAATACATAAATTAACATAAATACATAAATTATATACAAATTAACATATAAATACATAAATTATACCTAAATTAACATAAATACATAAATTAACATAAATACATAAATTATATACAAATTAACATATAAATACATAAATTATACCTAAATTAACAATTATATCTAAATTAACAATTATATATAATTTATTAACCATAATTTAATTTATTAATAATTAAATAACAAAAAAAAAAAAAAAAAAGGGGCCGGCCGGTACCGAATCGGGGAGGAGGAGGAGGGGGAGGCGGCCGGAACAGAGAGGAGGAGGAGGAGGGTCGGCCGGGGCTGGCGGAACAGGGAGGAGGAGGAGGAGGAGGGGCGGCGGATCGAACCAAGGAGGAGGAGGAGGAGTCGCCGGGCTGCCGAACCAAGGAGGAGGAGGAGGAGGCGCCGGGCTGCCGGAATAGGGAGGAGGATCGACGGATGAAGGAGGGCCGGATTCGAGGAGGATAGGGAAAATCGGGCAAATGGAGGCTAGGGTTCGGCTGCATTTTACTTATACCCGATAGTATAGCCGACGAAATCGCTTTATTTCGTCGGCCATGATATAGTATAGCCGACGAAATAAAGCAATTTCGTCGGCCATGATATAGTATAGCCGACGAATACAGTGATTTCGTCGGGCATACTATGTCATAGCCGACGAAATTATTTTCGTCGGCCATGGTATGGCATAGCCGACGAAATTCCATAATTCGTCGGCTATAGTCTTCGTCCCTCAGAATCCGTCCGATCTCCCCCATCCAACGGTGGATAATGGGAAGGCGCGGATCACCAGACTTTAGCCGACGAAATATAACTTCGTCGGCTATACTTTTGGTCAAACTACAAAGTCAAACCTCTAAACGCTGTAAAACGGAAATTGGGCCGTCTAAATGACGTTTTTTGGCCTGACCTTCAACAGAGAATAGTTTCAGATCGATGCGACGCATCTAATCGTATAAAAATTTCCCCCAAAATATTTACCGACCGTCAGGCTACCCATAGGAAAACGGGAGTGAAAAACAGCAAACCGCAACATTCGGGACACAGATTTTGTCGGAATCTTCCCATTTTTCAACCGTAGCCGTATTTCAATATTTCGGTCATGTCTTATTTCACGACACATTTGCATTTGAAGGGTCTACGTATAGTAGGTATTTGAAACTGTACATTCAATTAAACACTTAGTAAACAAGTTAAGGAACATTAGTGCATATGTTCCGATTTTGAATCTAAAAGTTTGGAAAATCTATTCCAACCGTCAGATATCACCGTTAAGGTTAAATACATGTATGAAAAAAAATCCAACTACATCTGACAAAGTTGAAGGCTCGATCGGGACGGTCAAACCGCAAAGTCAAACCTCTAAACGCTTTAAAACGGAAATTGGGCCGTCTAAATGACGTTTTTTGGCCTGACCTTCAACAGAGAATAGTTTCAGATCGATGCGACGCATCTAATCATATAAAAATTTCCCCCAAAATATTTACCGACCGTCAGGCTACCCATAGGAAAACGGAAGTAAAAAACAGCTAACCGCAACATTCGGCACACAGATTTTGTCGGAATCTTCCCATTTTTCAACCGTAGCCGTATTTCAATATTTTGGTCATGTCTTATTTCACGACACATTTGCATTTGAACGATGAAGCAATGGTTTGTCGATAGTGATAGAAAATGGAAACAGCTCTTTTTTTGTTTTTTTTTTAATCATAGCCGACGAAATCAAACCTAGTATTCGTCGGCTATTGTTTTGTCGTTTTCTGTTAAAAACTTATGGCCGACGAAATAGTTATTTTTCGTCGGCCATTGTTCGTAAATAATTATTTTTAAATAACTTATGGCCGACGAAATAGTTAGTTTTCGTCGGGCATTGTTCGTAAATAATTATTTTTATATAACTTATGGCCGACGAAATAGTTAGTTTTCGTCGGGCATTGTTCGTAAATAATTATTTTTAAATAACTTATGGCCGACGAAATAGTTAGTTTTCGTCGGCCATTGGTCGTAAATAATTATTTTAAATAACTTATGGCCGACGAAATAATGCATTTTTCGTCGGCCATTGTTCGTAAATAATTATTTTTATATAACTTATGGCCGACGAAATAGTTAGTTTTCGTCGGCCATTGTTCGTAAAATATTTTTTTTTTAATAAATTATGGCCGACGAAATAATGCATTTTTCGTCGGCCATTCTCTGTTTAGCCGACGAAATAATGCATTTTTCGTCGGCCATTCTCTAAAAAAAAAACCAAAAAAATCAGTGGTTTTACACCTCTCCTATTCCGATGTCCTGTTCACATATAACCAAAATTGAACATAAAAAATCAGAAACCCAACAGTCAACATATTTCAAATTTTTGTTTAAGGGGTTTGGAACCCAGCCTAGCTGGGAGGCTCATCCCCACGCCTGGTCATTAGAAATGAGTTGATTACAAATGAAAGGATTACATCATTTAAATTACTTAATCCGTCGGATTGTAGTCGGAATCATCGGATGAGTCTTCTTCGGTTTCTGAATTGCTCGATAGGGGTAATCTATGTCTTTCCTCACCACTAGAGTCCTCGTTAGTTTCTTCAATTGGATCAACATCAACAAGCAGTGGCTCTTCACGTCGAATTCGCACCGGCGTGTCTAGACGAATAAAAGAGGAGTCAGGAATACCGTTTGAGTTGGGCTCTTGATACGCGGTGCCCCCTTCCTCGTTCTCTTCGGCCACTCCAAGTGTAGACGCCCGGTAAATGTTGCGATGGTGGATAGTGTTGACTACTTTCCACGGTTCACCCTTGGCGAGATCATCAAGATAAAACACTTGTTTCACCCATGTGGCTAAAACGAACGGGTCGTCCTCATACCATGATGTACTAGTGTTCACAGAACTTACGCCGTATTGATCGGTTTTCATGCTCTGCGGCCGTGTGTCAAACCATCTACACTTGAAAAGGTGCACTTTCATGCCTTCCCCGTAATGCAGTTCCACAACCGAATGGAGAACACCGTAATAGTCAACTCCACCATCCCCACCATGTGCCATAACCCCTGAATTTTGTGTTTTCAGTCTGAGGTCTCTGTCTTCACATCGAAATAACACACCATTCACCTTGCACGTCGCATAAACTTTTGAATAGACCGGCCTCCTCGCTAAAAGTCTGAGTTCGTGCGACCAATTTGGGTGATTATCATTTGCAATAAGGTCCATCTGCAACCATCAGAATCAACTATAAATATGAATAAATATACACAATAATATATGAACACGTATAAAATAGTGTTAAAGGTACGTACCCAGCGGCCGAAATACTCTGCGAATGTCTGGTTGTGGTAATCGCGATCACCTGCTACTCCTTCACAGCGTAGATGTTTGTCCTTCCAAAACTGAACTTCTGGACAGTTGATTAGTACCCACCAATGTGCAATGGCTACCTCATAATCTTTCAACTTATAGGAAACTGGCATGTTTCCACCGAGTACAACATCGTCAGAGAGTATGGAAAGATTGAACTGTGAAGGTACATCTTCCGGTATGCTTTCCTGTAACGCTCCGAAATACAGCTTCATGTAGGTAACGCACTCGTGCGCAATATATGCTTCAGCTATACATCCTTCAGGTGCGGATCTGTTTTGGACAAAACCACCGTATTGTCCAAGTTGCCTATAAATCAAGTTTTTAAAGTGTTATGATAATACATTAACACTATATCACATATATTGATGAGGAAATTAACATAAGGTATAAAATACGTACCTTTCCATCGGATACATCCAAGTGAAGTGCACAGGACCGGTAAGCAACAACTGCCGAGGAAGATGGATCATGAGGTGAGGCATGATGTCGAAAAAATTTGGAGGAAATATCATCTCAAATTTACACATGATATGAACGATGTCTTGTTGCATTTCCCGGAGGTCAGATTTTCTCACTTCCCGTGTGCATACCTTCTGGAAAAATCTTGCCAACGCTACTAACGGCTGCACAACGTGACGGGGAAGGAACGGTCGAATGAAAACAGGGAAGAGACGTTGTAGCAGGATATGATTGTCATGACTTTTCAACCCGTACAGATTGTTGCATTGTCTGTTGACACACTTGGCTATATTTCCAGCAAAGCCTGAAGGATACTTGGCCTCACTTATCCAATGCAAAATTTCTGATTTATGCTCAGGCTTGACGGTGTAAGGAGCTTGAGGCATTTTTCTCTTCCCTTGTTTCAACCATAGTGGTTTTCTGATATTCATGTTTTGCAGATCAGTGCGAGCCTTAGGACCGTCTTTCGTCTTCCCCTCCAAGTTCAGCGTTGTGCCCACCACACTTTCAGAAACATTTTTTTCTATGTGCATAACGTCTAGGAAGTGACGGATCAGCAACTCACACCAGTACGGGAGTTCCCACAATATGCTCCTATGTGTCCAGAATTTGTACTCCTCAGGCCTTTCAGGTATTTCCGCTACAATATCGGGATGATTGCTGAGGGGCCCAAAATCGTACTGATTAAGTCTTGCTAAAATTTCTCTTCCTGTCCATCTTCTGGGAGCACGGCCGTGTTCTTCGGTTCCATCAAATGCGGCGGACTCGTAACGCCAGTGGTGATCCGCCGGAAGGAACACACGATGACCCATTCGGCATATCTTGTTGCAATGAGGGGTGCTCCCATAATCGCTGAGGCACTCTGGACAAGCCTTGTATCCCCTAACAACGCTGCCCGACAACATCCCATAAGCAGGAAAATCACTGATGGTACCAATAACCATGGCATGCATCTGGAACGTCTCCTGCTTGTACTTGTCAAAAGTGGGATGACCAACGTCCCACAATACCTTAAGCTCTTCAATCAATGGTCTCATATACACATCGAGACATTTCCCTGGGTAACCAGGCCCCGGAATCAACAACGTCAACATATTATATTCCTTCTTCATGCACATCCACGGAGGAAGGTTGTAAGGTACCAAAACCACCGGCCATATACTGTATGAAAGACTCATGGTGCCGAAAGGGTTGAACCCGTCGGTTGAGAGCCCGAGCCTGACGTTTCTGACATCTGACGCAAAATGAGGAAACTCATTGTTTATATGCTTCCAAGCCGCTCCGTCAGAGATGTGTGTCATGATATCTGCGTCTCCCGCGTCCCGCTCACCGTGCCACCTCATAGCTTTTGCGGTGGTTTCTGACATGTACAACCGCTCAAGCCTATCTCTCAACGGAAAATACCGAAGTACTTTCACAGGTTTCCTATTGCCTGCTCCCGTCAACTTATATCGGTCAGACTGACATATCGGACATGCGTCAAGGCTAGCAAGGTCATTCCCTTCTGCATCTTCACCCCAGAAGAGAACGCAGTCAAATGCGCATGCATGGATCTTAATGTAGGAAAGCCCTAGATCTTTGAGGATACTTCGGACCTGACGGTGATTGGTAGGATTACGATGACCCTCCTCCAACAACGAAGAAGTGTACTGTAGATATTCATCCACTTGCCTGATGCTCCCTTTTGTCTCGACTTTAATCCTCATTACCTCCATCACACTTTGAAGAACTGTCTTCTCAGAACTTGAAGACACAGGGGTCTGTTGCAATGCAATCAGTTTGTTGTACTTGTCAAAGGCAGCAGTGTTGACAACTTGTGGGAACGGCTGCACCGGGTCCTGCATATATTGTTCCCCACGTACACCGCTTTCAAAAGGAAACACGTCGTTGACGAATGCCATTGTTGGATCGTTGGATGTACTACTACTGCCCGCCTCAAAATACTGCCCATGATCATGCGATCCATCTAATGATGGCTCACCGTGATATATCCAACGTGTGTACTTCGGCCAAAACCCATTACTCTTTAGGTGCTCCCATACTGTCCTAATCGGAAATCGACACATATCACTGCGACACTTACATTTCTTGCACGGGCAATAATGGTAATTCCCCTTTGCATTTTCCTCGACGAACTGCATAAAATCCACAACTCCTGTAGTGTATCGTCGGTCATGCCTTGGAAGCGAAATCCAACTCTTATCTCGATCCATATATAGCCTGATAATAATATATATGTATAACTTTAATTAATAATAAATTAATTAACACATATATATTACAATATATATTATTATCAACATCAACTCATATATATATATACCATTAATTAACAACCATTATTTAAGTTCATTACACTATCAACAACCATTAATTAACATATTTATATATATTTTAACACTAATTAAAATAACATCAAATTAAAACACATAATTAAACTCTAACTGAAAATTAACTCAACTACAACTCAAAATCAACATATATACATACATTCTAACACTAAAACAACAACAAAACAAAAAATCACTTACTATATCAAAATCACTAAAACTCAAAATCAACTCAACTAAAACTCAAAATCAACATATATACACATATACGTACCTATATATAGCTCCACAATGTAAGAGAGGACGGATTTCAACAATACCCACAGATTTCTCACTCTTTTTCCCGTTTTTTTTTAAATGAGCAGCTTCTGCCCAGATCTGAAAATATAAAGACTTATAGCCGACGAAATTACCAACTTCGTCGGCCATACTCATTTTCAGAGTATAGCCGACGAAAACTTTAAATCGTCGGCCATTCTTGTAGAATAGCCGACGATTTGCCACAAAATTTTTCGTCGGCTATTCTATTCAGAGTATAGCCGACGACAACTTTAAATCGTCGGCCATTCTCGAAGAATAGCCGACGATTTTTAATTTTTACCGACGGAAAAAAAATTCGTCGGCCATTCTATTGGAATAGCCGACGAAATTTTTTTTTGCCCGACGAAAAAAATTGTCGTCGGCTTTTCTTCGATATAGCCGACGAAAAAACAGTTTCGTCGGCCGTTTTTTTTTTTTTCGTCGGTAAATCCCTTTGTTTTTGTAGTGACTATTGCTACCAAAGCATTGTCAAATAACAACCGGTATCAAATGGATGTAAGCCAAGGGTACTGTTCTCAAAAGAAACACAGAACCGGAACAGGATACCATTGGGAAAGATCAAAGAAGAAAGATGAATGAGACAATAACCAAATTAAAATCACTCTTAATTGATTTTTTTTTTTTCCCCAAAGAAAGATCTGATGAAGCGAAATTGTCCACTTTCTAACCAGAAGCTGAAGTTATTTTGGGCCTCAAAACTTAGACAACTTCATATACAGTATCTAAACGGAAAACATAAGATGATTACCTGTTCTCGATGGTTTCTTTGAAAAACCTCAAAACACCGTCCATGGTATGAACAATAAGGGACCAACAAGGTTCCCCTGCATGACCAGCACATGTATATATAAGAGATCGAACAAGTAGTGTTGATTTATTTGACAATCTTTATAAGCTCTCAAGAAAAACAATTTGGTATTGCATTCATATGCCAGATATTTTCTATGGGGGAGACGGAAGATGTCAATCATCATTCTAGCTCCAGATATTAAAATAGACATGTGTGTTGTCTGAAATCCATTATCTTGAAATCCATCATCCTTTAATTTCTAAAATTCATATACCGAAACACTCTCAATAAATAAAAATCATCCAGTTGGATCAAATAACAAGTTAATATCTGCCAGTTAAAGATGATTCGTATCTAAAAAAATTTCTCCCCAGGCAAGACACATAATTACTAAGAGGTTTTATGCTTCCAAAAAGGTAATTACTCCTAATGCGGAGACAACTCACTGGCAAGAGCCAATTTGATTGAAAATATACCATGTATAAACTGGAGCTTACACTGCAAATTGCAAAGGCCACATGTACGTTAAAGTATTGGATTTTTGACAGTTAAAAAGAGTGTCTAAGAGCAACCCCAGTGGTTACTTCAAATTTTAATGTCAAATTTGAATTCTTGTGCTGACTGGGTTTTTGAAGGGTTTTTGACATTTTGGCCATTGTTCCTCTCCAACCCATGTGTCTAATTTCAAACATATATTATCATTGTTTGAATTCTCTAAACCAACTTCTCATCCATAACCATCTGTAATCATAAAGCCAAAATTCATCATCTTGAATGCTTTGTTTTACTGAGTTGCTACTGGAACCAAAATAAGAAACAAAGGAAAGCAATGCAGCAAAGTCACGTACTGAAATAAAACCATATGTACTAACCCAGCAAACTCATACACCACCAAACACTCATAAATTAACAGAAAGTAAAACATCAACCTTTAAGAAACAAGAGGATAGGACATGACCCTATCTCCTCTCAGATAACACAACAAAGCAGCAACATAAGATTTGAAACAACAAAGTTAAATGCCAAAACCTAGCAGTTCCTCCTAACTGAGTTGGGATAGTTCATCACATGTTACAAATTAACAAACACAACTCACAAACAACAATGATAACTTGATAAGATAAAAGTACTAGGAATTTCATATTCCACCCTGTAGAACTTTCATCTTAAGCTTGGAAAAATACTCTCTTTCTTCTTCAGCCATTAAAGATGTATCCATGGTGATTAGTCAGCCTCAAATTTCTTAACTCTCACCTCCTCTTTCTTAACCCTTACCTTCTCTTTATCTGGTTCAACCTTCTCCTTCAAAAGCTCATACTTTTTTTCATCTCTTTCTATCTTCTCCTTCTGTATTTGTTGAATTTTGGCAAGCTGCTCATTGGTTTCTTTTAATCTCAGTTTTTCAGCCTTCTTACCTGGCGGTCTAGCAAACAAATCTGGTTCCTCAATGATGCTCTCATCCCCATCAATGGTAGGGCTCTCATCAACATCAATGGTAGGACAAGTAGTGGAGGATGATGAAGTGTTGGTTCTGCCTCTCTTTGATGATTTCTTCTTCTTCTTCTCCCTGTTTGCAAGTTCTTGCATTAATTGAATCCATTTTGGTTGATATCTCAACAAGATCCAAGCATGATCAAGGTTGAATCGAACTTTTTCTTGTGTTTCATACAGTTTCTTTGCATCTGCAATCTGAAGATAGATAATTAAAACACTAAACATTATAAACTGTAAACTGAAGCTACATTACAGTACTAGTAATTGCCTATACCTTGTCTTGTTCAGTCTTGCCACTCTCGTTTCTTTCATTGATGGCTGCAAAACATCCAGAAAACTTGTTGACATGCTTCTGAATTTTGCCCCACCTTTGAGTCAACATTTTTTCAGTTCTGTCACTCTCAAAATCCCTATACTGATGATAGTACCCAGTAATTCTTTCCCAAAATGTGCCAAGTTTTTGGTCATTTCCATGTATAGGATCTAACCCAGTATTCAACCACCCACTAATAAGCATTCGATCCTCCTCTACAGAAAAGCTAGAACCTCTCACATTCTTTTTGGTGCCATTTTGTGAGACTTCATCAAAATGTTCGAATTCTGAATCTTGTGTGGAAAAATTGGGATATAGTGTACTCTCAGATTCCATGGATATGAATAAGAAGATGAGCTAATGATAATAAAGAGAACAAAACAGATGAACTGTAATGAAGATAACAAAAGAAGGAATTTATAGACACTTTACAGGAAAGAAGGATAGAACTTAAATAAGCTGAGTTGAAGTTAGTTGGGGAGTTAATTCGTTAGGTGTTACAGGAAACTACATATACACAGAAGGAGAAAACTTAATTTTGCACAAATGGGGATCAGATACTATTTAATTTTTTTAGTTTGGGATCAAACAGAACTGAAATGATATTGCTTAGTTAACATAAATACGAAAAATAGAACTGGAACTGAAATTAACTAACTGGACACATTAGAACTGAACTGAAATGAACTAACTAGACACATTACTTGGGGAAGTTTGTGGCTTCCATCAACTTAGATGCCAGTTCAGAGATGAAAGACATTAATATTCCTGTG
This sequence comes from Potentilla sterilis, assembly GCA_963682095.1. Lineage (NCBI taxonomy): Eukaryota > Viridiplantae > Streptophyta > Magnoliopsida > Rosales > Rosaceae > Potentilla > Potentilla sterilis. The sequence continues at coordinate 12,399,023 of OY821761.1, forward strand.
AAAAAGAAGCAAAAGATGTCAAGTACGTAACTTCAAAGTTGAAGTCTTGGTAAATGAATTTATGAACTGACATGTACTAACTGTACTGGAAGTAGTTGTGGTAAATGAATTTCTAAACTAACATGTACTTTAAAAAGGCAGAACCATTAAGTAGTGATGACAGACTAAAAATTCATATCATCTTATAAGCAGCAATGCATGTCTGACCAAACTCCAGAGGCTTATAAGCAGCAAAAGGATCTCCAGTTGGATTCTTTGACCTCACGATATCCATTCTAGCGAAATTAGCAAATAGGAAACAAAGAAAATATATGTATGACAACAGGAACAAGAATTAAAGAAAAAAAATAGTTGTATACTTGTATTTCAATTACAAGAATCCAATGCATATAAACTTCACAGTGAAATGAAAGAAAAAATTATTCATTAATGTTCATCCGTACACAGAAATTTAAAGCCATAGAAATTCTAAGCCATTGAAACATAATGCCATAGGAATTCATTACACAGAAACATCAAGTCATACTATAAACCATCATAAATTCATTACAGACTACTCACGAGTATTACCACGAGTATTACGCTTATACCGCTGATGTATGTGCTCAGCAAGATTTGCTTGGAGCATATGGTGAGTTCCCTTATCACGAATGCGGAGATGATTACTAACAAAATCATCAAATGCAATAGTACCAGCACGTGTCACAATAGGATCTTCTTCAACTTCTCTATCTGGTTCTTGATATTGTCTTGCCAAAGTTTCAAGATCATCACAGGCAATGTGTTCTACACGTTCATCTTCAATAATCATATTGTGTAATATGATACATGCTGTCATGACCTTATGAAGGGTTTTAGTATCCCAAAAACGAGCAGCCCTCCGAACAATAGCAAAGCGAGCTTGAAGCACTCCAAATGCCCGTTCAACATCTTTCCTACATGCCTCTTGAGCTTTGGCAAAAACTTTTGCTTTCTCTCCTTGTGGACATGGAATTGTTTTGACAAAAGTAGCCCATGAAGGATATATACCATCTGCAAGATAATATCCCATTGTATAATCCTGACCATTAATTGTGTAGTTGGCAGGAGGAGCTCTACCTTCGCGTAGCTCTGCAAATACCGGTGAATGCTCCAAGACATTAACATCATTGTGAGATCCTGGTAATCCAAAAAAGGCATGCCATATCCACAAGTCCTTTGAAGCAACAGCCTCTAGAATCAAAGAAGGTTCACGATGATCTCCACGAGAATACATTCCTTTCCAAGCATTTGGACAATTCTTCCAATTCCAATGCATACAATCGATGCTACCAAGCATTCCTGGAAATCCACGACTCTCACCGATTTTTAATAATCTATCAATATCATCTTCTGTTGGTCTTCTCAGGTACTGACGGCCATATATATCAATAACAGCTTGAACAAACTTTCTCATTGATTCCATAGCAGTACTTTCACCCATTCTACTATAATCATCCACATCATCAGCAGACTTTCCGTAGGCAAGAATTCGCATGGCAGCAGTACATTTTTGTAGCGATGTAAATCCCAAAAAACCGGCTGAATCTCTTTTTTGAACAAAATAAGGTTCATGAGTTTCTACATCATTGACAATTTTAAGGAAGAGTGGTCGATGCATACGAAATCTCCTTCGGAATACTACTTCATTATGCACTGGATTTTCAGCAAAATAATCATCATAAAGTATCTGTTCAAACTGACCTCTTTTTCTACGGACATATACACGTCCAGGAACAGATCCTCCGCGCTTTTCTTTTTTCTTGTCCTTGTTCAATGATTCTTGTAGAGCATTGATTTCAGAATTTAGACGTTCTTCATCCGATGAGGTATTTGCCAGATCCCAAAAAAGTTCATCAGCTGCATCAGAGGAAGAGTCTGAATCGTAATCCATTTAAGAAAGAGGTGGACCGTAGGAAGGAGAAAAAACGTGTTTGAGTCCAAGGAGGATCTGGTGTGTCATCAAACTGTATGAGAGCAGTTATAGGCTAGAATCATTGATTGGAATCAATCAATAAATCAAAGAAGAAAAACAAGGAGAAATAAAAGGAAGATAAAAACCTTATCACGATGATCCCAAATTCATCATAGACAAATTGGGGCTGACATGGTCAAGAACCCCCCAAAGTCTCTGATCCCTTCACCTTGATTTCAGTTTTGCGCCACTATAGCCAAAGAGGAGAACAGAATAGAGTGATTTGTTATTTGTTTTTCAGGTAGCAATGAAGAACTGAGAAGTGGTGAATACAGAGGACGAGAGAAAGAGAAGAGAATAGAGAGGAAAGAGAGAAGATTGATGGTAAAAGAGAGATAAAACAATTCATTAATTTTGTTTGGCAGTTTGGTTTTCCTCTGCTAAATTTGGCAGATTTCATTTATGTCTGCCATCCACGTGTAATTGGAATATGGGTTGGAGGGTTAAAAAGCCAAAATCAAATGGCCATTTGTTACCGTTAATTGCTGATTAGGATTTTGAAACATCCATTGGGGATGCTCTAACCACCCAGTCACATCTTTTAAAAAAAAAAAAAAAACAGAAAATAGAGAGAGTGAGACAGAGAGAATGCCTAGCAGCCTTGAATCTAGACCATTATCAAAAATATTTTTGGTTATGCTACAAAGGACAAACCAAAATTTACCCATACAAGAATAGAATGAATATGGTCCAAATGCACAATGGAAAGTTTTTTTTTCCCAAATACCTAAACAGAACTAATCCACAAGACTATCCAAGAATTATTCATGTCTGTGGGACTACATAAATCAAAAAATTGAGTCAACACCACATGAACTCAACGGAATGATGAAGTACCATGAAAAAAAAGACGTCATGATGGACAATGAAGTTTGGGTTGAGCTCCTTAGAACTGCATTACTCAGACTAAAGCTTTCGATGAATTCACCCACAACACAACAATCCAAGCTTGACATGGGAGGCCCACAGAGCACCAAGAAAATGAAAAATTATATTCTCTATATTATATATATATATAGGAAGATACCTAACCACAAAACCATCTGATTAGTCACACTGCACTGAGTGAGGTCAATTTCTGACTAATGAAGAAAACATAGAATTAATTCTAAAGACACTCTTACCTGAAGAACGGCGAGTGTTAAGGCCACCATTAGGTACTAAAATCTCTAAACGACCCGTCAACGGCTTCACTACTTTCTGGAGAAGCTCATGCCGTTCTTTCAAGCTCTCATGAATTACACTAGTATCTCCAACGTAAAGGATATCGAATGCAACATCTAGTCAATGTCATGTCAAGGTAGAAACTTATTTGTTTTCATAACTGACCTTCAAAATGCTTGATTTGCAGCATTCTATGGTTTTCACCAGCTATTGCATCAGAGTAATGCAAAAAAATGAATTTTGGACCTCCTCAACTTTAAACGAAAAGGATACAGCACAACTGCATGAGAGGATATTAAAGAGTCAGCTAAACTCCACTTTGATTCATTATATAAATTTGAAATTATTTAAATAAATAAAAAGTCAATTTGTAAACCTGTTTATCACTGTCAAGTCCATCCCTCGCTGCCTTTGCTGTTAACCAAGGAAAATGAGTTTATAAATGGAAAATACTGAATGTGCAAACATGAAATCACAAAAAAAAAAAAAAAAAAAAAACTAAATCACTGAAGAACAAAATGATCAAAAAAATAAATAGAAAGTAACCTATTTCTTGATTTGAACCAAACTCAGCAAAACGCTTTAGAGATGTGTCCCAGACCAACATCTCACCATCAAGAATACACCTACGAAGATTACAAGAGTAAGAACAGTTAAGAATTCACTGAAAGCAACTGCATGTGGTTGCTCATGCCAAAATATATGAAATTTAAACATTTATATATGGATTTCAATTAGTAGTTTCACATATGGGTAATCAGGATAAGGCAGCCACTTTATTCATTGCATCGTGTTTGGCTTAAAAGCAACTAAAAAGCTATTGAGAGAGTAAAGCATTCTAATTTGAGACACTTCCAGGTATAAGATGGCAGGAAAATGCAAGAATTACAACACCCTACAAGGCTGATCTTTTTCTACTATACCTTTTAGAATATTAATGTACTTTACACTCAGTAACCAAGAAAGGAATAGAATGGGCCAAAATAAAATAAAATCATACTCATACCTAGTATAGATTCTTTTAGGATACAAGAAATAAGGGATATGCAGCCAAAAATGGAAAGTTGATACAGATATATACCTATCAGCCTGAACATTTTGTATGATAATGTCCGACATTGCATGTCCATATTCGGAGTGATCAAGAAAATTCCTGCACAAGAAAAACAACTTATTACGAGAATATTTTTTGAGTATTTAAGTTTCCAAAACCTATCACCTTTAAAAACATGATGTGGCAGTTGCTAAAGATACATAATTTCTAATGGAAAAAATTACTACTAAAGTAGTCCTCCCATATTGAAATCGTAATTTTACTATTAAGTGTGCTAATTGTAATGGCAACTAAATCATGCCAGTCATAAGAATAAAATCTCCAAGATAAATAATTCAGAATAATAAAAATTTAGCAAGATTTGTGACTTCTGATAAGGGACCTATACCTTGAAAAGTAATGTACTTCGGTTCCATTCTTATGAATTTGGATGCGATCGCCATCAAATTTACACTCAATAACAACTTCCTTTCCATGAAACTAACACAAAGAAAGAAAATAAGGCAAAATAAGTTTATTTCGTATCCCTATTATACTCGAAATCACATTTATGTTAGTGTCCAAAATTTGTCTTATTTGTTAAATGGAACCTTTTTCCATGCAGCAGTTGCATCACCAACTCTCATAGCTAGCTGCGGTCGCACAGCTTTTCCAACTTCAATGTCCTGCAATTGGTATGCAGACTCATACTTTGTTAGTTCATTTGAGCTTCTTTTTTTTTAAAAAAAAAAACAAACAATACACCAGAATACAATGAAGAAATCATCCGCGTTAGGTACTTCAATAAGACATTTATCATACCAAGGGCAGATATTAAGAAGAGATATCATTGAGATGTTAGCATTATATATATATATGTTACATTTAGGTAAAGAAATTAATCTGGCTCTTTGCATCTTATGTGGAATCACATGGGTACTGTTATTCAGATTGTTCAAAAAGCAAACTTGGTAGCAATGAACTTCTGTAGAAGTAAGATGAGGCTACCTCAATATACATCTTATCATTTGAGGGACTTCATATATGTTAAAATTGTTGTGCAGTTTTCCTCCGTACTTCTAGTAGGGGAAAAAAGAAAACACTAAGGTCCAATGAAAAATAATGATTATGCCTTTGCTCATTCCATTCTTCTTCTGTTAACAGATATGTTATCACAATTATATCACCATCCAAAGTTGATCCATGATTAGTGATCATGTTGATCCTTGATGGTGATTAGACCAATGATTAGGTCGTAGATTGATAGCTTTAAAACAGGTAATCATTTTTTTTAGGATAAATTACTGATCACTCCTTATACTTGTAGTGTCTCGACAGTTTAGTTCTTGTGCTTTCAATTTCAACTGATTACTCCTTGTGGTCTCAATTTTCTACCAATTAGTCAATTTCATCCAAAGTAATTGTTTACCATTTTTAAACTTCCGCAAATGCTCTTAGGTTATTTTTCTTATTTTTTTTTACTTTCTCTTTTTCAAAACCAAAACCGAGAGAAGCTCCAGAATATCTGGGTTTATAATTGTCGGTCTTCAATCCAAGAATTTTATAATTGCAAACTGATTGCAATCGGGAAAAAAAATTATGCAAATAACATCACCATAATCATGATGAAATAAAATTCTACTAAATCTCAATCATATCAATTTAAACTAAAATGAGATTAAAATAAATTCTGTTCAAGGAAGTTTAATTCCGTAACTTCCGTGGTGTGTCTTGTCCTAATAAGGCTAGTAGTCTAGATACTTTATTAGATAGGAAATCCCTGATTACCAGGGATACTTGATGTAATGCCTATATAAAGGCCTCCTTATCAATCAATAAAGATACAGTTTATTATCATCTATTTCTCCTAGAACACGTTATCAGCACGTTGCTCTAGCCTCCCGTCTAATAGCCCTAAAACCCTAAAACCCTGATTCCGAATTTTTTTTTTCCGAAACCCTAATCCCGACCGCCGACCGCCATCCTTACCTCCGGCACCGTCGGTCCATTCTCGGCAGTACCTGCGCTACCGACCTGCCTCCCTGCCGCGCCGTACCTTCACGAGCTGCTCCTCCTCTGCCTCTCGGCAGACCGACTCGCCTGCAGCCCTCCCTTGCGTGCTATTCTTTGCACGCATCCCTCGAAGACCAAAATTGCTCGCAAGCCAAGCAAGCGGCCCTCGAAGCCTTCTTCGTTGCTGAGAAGACATCAAGAAAAATCGAAGAAAACAAGCTTCCCCAAAAGTCAAGTTTCTTTCGATCAAGTTTCAATTGAAGAGGTAAATATTTTATAATCGTTCCCGCTTATGAAATTTCAATAGTTGGGTTGTGTTTTCTTCCGGGACCTTTTCGTGTCCCTGCTACCTCATCCCGATTCTATCGCTTCTCGGGACGGCATACGGGGATTTAGTCACCCCGGTGCCAACGTTTATTGGGGTAACTGTGATGTTACCGGCCACCGTTATGCTTGTGACTGTGATGTCACTGTGAACCATAACGTCTCTTTTTCAAAAGAAAATAAAGGGAAGATATCGATTGTGACTTGATGTCACATTATGCATCGATTTATGTGACCATAATATATCTTGGCACTGTTCTAAAAGAAAAAGAAAAACAATCAAACTTGATTAGGATTCAAAATACTAACGTCTCCCTATTGTATTCTGTAGATGGCTGACACTCAGCGTCCAGAATTCGACATCTTGGATGTCCAAGGCAAGGAATACAAGAGGTGGGTCTCAGATGTAGAGAACACCTTCATTGACAAAAGATTTACAGCCACCATTGTCCCTCCTGAGGATGAAAACTTGCATGCTTCTCCTGAACAAAAAGCTCAAGCCCTGATGTTTCTCAGGTGCCATATCTATCCAACGCTCAAAAAGCAATACCTGAGGAAAACCGATCCCAAAGAGCTATGGGACATCCTCAAGGACCGCTTCGACAATGTGCATGACGCACAACTCCCTGACCTTCTGTCAGATTGGGAGCAAATCCGCTTATTGGATTTTGATTCCGTCCAGGAATACCATCAGACTATGCTTAATTTACAGTCTGATCTGAGCATTTGTGGGGTCGACAAGACCGATGATGATATGATGGAGAAGACATTCACGACGTTCCCAGAATCTGCGTCCATGTTGTCGCATCAGTACCGTGATCTCCGTGAGAAAGGCACCATCAAAACCTTCAGTGACTTAATGAATGTGCTTCAAAGAAAGGAGAGGTACCATGAGTTGATTCTTACTACCAACAAAAGGCCTAGAGGTCCGAAATTCTTAGCCGAATCTCACCACGCCCATGGTAGGGTTCCTAAGCCAAGGAGTCATCTTCGCGAACGTCAAGCACCACCACCACCATGTGCGCCAAGAGCAACACGTGGGGGAAGAGGAGGGAGAGGAGGTGCCGGCCCTAGCCGGAACCTCACATGGAAATGGGACGGCGGCGATGCCGCCGCTCCTAAGGGGGGAACCGATTCGGTTCCGGCCCCAAACGTGGTGGCTACGCCTCAAACAATGCTTCGGCTCCTTACTTCAAATGCGGCTCTAAGAATCACTTTCAACGCAATTGCAAAGCAAGTAGAGATGTCCAAGCTGCCTACAAGAAACACAAGCAATACATAGAACAAGAAACAAACTATGTAGGAGACTTTGAGGAAGAAGAGTACGATGAAGAAGATACCAACTTCACCGTTGATGACTTCCAACCTACTAAGAAGCGTAGGACTCAGGAGTATGACACTCCGGATTATGAATAAGTATTTGACTTAGGTCATGAGATACATGTTCAAATTTGATTTTGATTGTTATTTTTAGCTTTCTTTAGTCATAATTCCCGACTTTGTTCGATAAGTCGTTTAGAACATCCTTGATGTACTTTTGAGTTGTCATCAATAAAAATTCTCTTATTCAATGAATGATTTGAGATTTTTACATCCCTATGAAAGCATCAATGGTTCAATGCGTCCAATTTACAATGGCATAATTATTTTGAGTTCACCACAATTCTGGTGATGTTAACTCAAATCCGAAATAAAATCACAAAGACAAATGAGAGACTCGCGAGAAATCGCGTTGCACATTAGGCCAGCCTATCGGCAGGAGCTTGGCTGCGATTCGCCAGACCTCGCTCGCCAAGGCCACTCAGCCGCTTGGCTGCGATTCGCCAGGCCTCGCTCACCAAGGCCACTCAGCCGCTTGGCCGCGACTCGCCAAGCCTCGCTTGCCCAGGCCACTCAGCCGCTTGGCCTCGCTCGCCATGGCCACTCGCCAAGCTTGGCTCAACACCGAATCCGGTTTTTGAAACCAACATCGATAGCCTATCGAAAAAATGCAACTTTTACATCCATGGCTCGACAACGACGTGTCTTCGGACTCGCCATGCTTCGGATTTAGCTCAACTGTCGCATCGTATTGCCTCAATGCCCGACCGGCCCTCACCACTCGCCTTGCTTCGGCTCGGCCTCAGGGTAGCCTCGGCCTTACCACTGCTTCAGCTTTGGCTTGGACCCGACATTTGCCTTGGCCTCGGCCTTGGCTCGGCCACGCCACCTACGACGGTGTCCGGTCTCAATCTCTGACCTAGGCTATGTTAACTCTCAATGTTGGTATTCGGTGATTAAAATAAGGCTTATCTCTTTCTCTCAAGTTATGTCGCTGCCATGGCTATGTTATTGGCCTTAATGCACTTCATTTTGTGATGATATATTGCTTCAGTACACTTACTTTCAAGTGTTCGCCAAAGTCTAAAGTAGACTATTGATTCAATTTATATTGTTTTTGTAGATGTATCAAGGCGAGATTGAGTGTTTGTTGGACTGTGCAACAACTCACACGATTCTGAGGAATCGGCAATTGTTTTCGGATTTTTCGCCAAGAGAATCGTCGTTATCTACGATGACAGGAACCGGACCCGTCATTAAGGGTCGTGGCACTGCTCAATTCTTATTGCCAAATGGCACTGAAATTCGGGTAGAGGACGCCCTATATGCGCCTAAGGCGCCAAGAACCTTGCTAGCTTTCAAGGATGTGCGTGACAACGACTATCACCTCAGCACTTATGTTGAAAATGGAACTGAATATCTGTTGATCACCTCCACTAAGAATTTGCGTACTCGCATTGTGGAGAAGTGTAAGCATGTTCGAAATGGCATGTATTTCACAACCATTAGAGCCAATGAATCTCATGTTGTTGTCTTATGTGATTCAGATGCTTACAAGCTTTGGCATGAGAGACTCGGTCATCCGGGTCGTGATCTGATGATTCGTATTCTGAAATGCTCCCACGGTCATCCATTTTTCAGATCACAAAAGCACAGAAGCCGCCTCGGCCTCGGTTCGGCCGCCATGCCGTCGATATCCGCCTCTCGGCTCCAAGGCGAGGTTCGGCCTCCTCCTGCTTCTCATGCTTCTGTAGCGATGTCTAATGCTCATCGTTCGTTTTGCAAAGCTTGTTCACTAGCAAAACTTCAAGCAAGACCATCTTTTGCTATTGATAATAAACAGAATATTCCGTTCCTACAACGAATACAAGGTGATATTTGTGGACCTATAACACCAGAATGCGGACCATTTAGATATTTCATGGTTCTGGTTGATGCGTCAACGCGTTGGTCACACGTAGCGTTGTTGTCCACGAGGAATGCTGCATTTGCTAAACTCCTAGCTCAGATCATTAAGCTTCGGGCTCACCACCCGGACAATCCGATTAAGTCAATCAGACTGGATAATGCTGGAGAGTTTACCTCAAAGTGTTTTGATGACTATTGCATGTCAGTTGGGATTGAAGTTGAACATCCCATGCCCCACGTCCATTCTCAGAACGGTCTTGCAGAAGCCGCTATTAAGAGACTACAGCTTGTTGCTAGGTCCCTTGTCATGGCCACTAACTTGCCGATTTCGGCATGGGGATATGCAATATTACATGCAGCTATGCCTATTCGTCTACGACCCACAGATAGCCAACCATTTAGTGCGTACCAGTTGGTAACTGGTTACGAGCCTGATATTTCGCATCTGCGTACTTTTGGTTGTGCCGTATATGTGCCTATCACGCCTCCACTGCGTACCAAGATGGGTCCACAACGACGATTAGCTATTTATGTTGGATATGAAGCACTAACAATTGTCCGCTACATAGAGCCTATGACAGGTGATCTGTTTACTGCAAGATTTGCAGATTGTCACTTTAATGAGACATCATTCCTGCCGTTAGGGGGAGATGGGGCCGCATCCGTCCCTAGTGAACGTCAGGAATTGACATGGTTCTCTCCCACTATGTCTCATTATGATCCATGTACGTCTCAGTGTGAGACCGAAATACAACGCATATTGGAACTACAAAAGCTGGCGGATTCGATGCCCGACTCCTTTACTGATATTGCGAAAGTGACAAGATCAACCATACCTGCTGCGAATGTACCTGCAAGGCTCAACATTCCTCGCCACGCGCGAGCACGCACTGCCGGTCTCGGACCCGCAGCCCTAGGTGCCGTCGGCAGCCTAGGCTCGGCACCTCCAAGTGGAGGGCCGGCTTCGACTTCGGATCCTCCTAGAAAGAGGGGGAGACCAATCGGTTCCAAGGACAATGTACCTAGAAAGAGGGCATGTGTCCAGGCACAAAGCGATCCGTTCATCATCGATACTGTGACGCCGTCACACGAGATTGTCTCCGACTATACCTATGTCCAAGAATCAACTCTGAATCATTTGGGGGACGCCTCAGACTCACCGTTGATGTTGGAGAACAAGGAAATCTCACTAAATTACTTATGCATGCACAATCTTATGGAAAGGAATTCCATGTATATCGATGATGCATTCGCCTACGCCGTTGCTCAAGAAGTCATTGACGACGACGATATGGAACCCCGCACTGTTGATGAGTATCAACGTAGGGTGGATTGGCCGAAGTGGGAAGAAGCAATCCAGGCTGAACTAGACTCTCTAAAGAAAAGGCAAGTATTCGGACCGGTTGTGCCTACACCGCCGAACGTGAAGCCTGTTGGACATAAATGGGTCTTTGTCAGAAAGCGCAATGAGAATGGTGAAGTCCAGCAATCTAAAGCTCGACTCGTGGCGCAAGGTTTTTCTCAACGCCCTGGAATTGATTATGAGGAGACGTATTCTCCTGTCATGGATACTATTACCTTCCGATACTTAATCAGTTTGGTAGTCTCAGAGAGACTCAATATGCAGCTTATGGATATTGTAACAGCATATCTTTATGGGGATCTAGATACGGAGATGTACATGAAAGTGCCAGAAGGACTTTCGTTACCCAAGTTAAGTGAGCAAAAACCACGAAGTTCATTTGCTATCAGGTTGAGATGATCTCTATATGGACTCCGACAATCTGGTAAGATGTGGTACACACGGTTAAGTGATTACTTGATTGGGAAAGGATACAAGAATGATGAGTTGTGCCCTTGTGTGTTCATAAAGAGAACAAGTTCAGGATTTGTCATTATAGCCGTCTATGTTGACGATATGAACATCATTGGAACTCTAAATGAGATCAATGAGACCGCAAGCTACTTGAAATCCGAATTCGAGATGAAAGATCTGGGAAGGACTCGGTTTTGCCTAGGCTTAGAACTAGAGCACCGAAGTGGTGGAATCTTTATACACCAATCTGCATATGTGCAAAAGATGTTCAGGCGATTTAACATGGACAAAGTTATGCATCCTACAGGCACTCCCATGGTCGTTAGAAGTCAAGATATCAACAAAGATCCCGTCCGAAAGAAGATAACGAAGAGGTCTTGGGAGCTGAATATCCATATCTTAGTGCAATTGGAGCTTTGTTATACCTAGCTCAGTGTACTAGACCAGACATTGCTTTCTCAGTGAACTTGTTAGCTAGATTTAGCTCTGCGCCAACACAACGTCATTGGGTTGGAATCAAGAACATCTTTCTATACCTTAAAGGAACCCTTGACATGGGCTTGTACTATCGATACACTCATCAGGATTCGACACCTAGTCGATCTCTTGCATCCAACAGCACAAACCGTGACTCGGATCGCCACCGGTCAGCCGCCAAAACTGGCTTTGGCTCAGCCATCCGCCATCCTGCAGCCATATCCGCCAACATATCCGGACCCGAGGATGCTAAGTCGTGGTCCCGATACGGCTTTGGCGATACCCCCTCCTACCCAGATACACCAAATGATGTGATGGTAGGATTTGCTGATGCTGGATATTTGTCAGATCCACACAAAGGACGTTCCCAAACCGGTTATGTTTTTACCATTGGGAATACGGCGATATCTTGGAGATCAACCAAACAAACCCTTGTTGCTACCTCCTCGAACCATGCTGAGATTATTGCACTACATGAAGCAGTCAAAGAATGTGTTTGGCTTCGCTCAGTTACATCTCACATTCGAGAGTCTAGTGGACTTGAGTCTACTACGATGGGACCAACTTGCATATTTGAAGATAATGCAGCATGCATTGAGCAGATGAAGTTGGGATACATCAAGGGTGACAATACTAAACACATTTCGCCTAAGTTCTTCTACAATCAGCAGCAGCAATAGACTTTGAATATCCAAGTGAAGCAAGTCAGCTCAGAAGATAATGCAGCTGATCTGTTCACCAAGTCTCTACCCAAATCTACATTTGTGAAGCATGTAAAACGCATTGGTATGTGTCGCTTATCCGAACTCAAAGACTGATTGACTATCAGGGGGAGTTCTCGTCTAGACTTCAGGGGGAGTCTAGTTATGCATGTCTCACATACTTGTAGTTGGTGCGTTGTACTCTTTTCCCTTAGACCATGCTTTTATTTTTGCCCAAGAGCTTTTTTGTTTGCTGGCAAAGGTTTTAACGAGGCAACAGTTCATGCACTATTGAGGACGCGACACAAGGGGGAGTGTTCAAGGAAGGTTAATTCCGTAACTTCCGTGGTGTGTCTTGTCCTAATAAGGCTAGTAGTCTAGATACTTTATTAGATAGGGAATCTCTGATTACCAGGGATACTTGATGTAATGCCTATATAAAGGCCTTCTTATCAATCAATAAAGATACAGTTTATTATCATCTATTTCTCCTAGAACAAATTCTTATTATTATCCTCAAACTACTATATAAATAACTATCATTTCATATAATTAAGCTTACAAACAACACTACTACACTACGTTTAATTTTTATTTTTTTTTGCCAATAAGGCTCAAACTTAATTAGGCTACATAGTCTTTCATGGTGCATTGTGTATTCTTCAATTTTGGTTTTGAAGAAAAAGGAAAAGAAAACAAGAAGAAAAATAATAAAATAACACTTAAGGGCATTTGAGGAAATTAGAAAATAGTTAACAACTATTTTGGACAGATTAGACCAATTGGTCGAAAATTGAGATTACGAGGAGTGACTAGTTGTTATTGAAAACATGATGACTAAACTGTCGAGACTCTAAAAGTATAAGGAGTGACCATTATTTTGTCTTTTTTTATATAATCATATATACTAGAACAGATTGAAGTATATAGTCTAGCTGGAATGATGTATGGTTTATTTTGTTCTCATTGTGCATGAGAGGCTTTGATAAATACTTAGTCTCCTTGACTGAAATGGATTATGTTTTGACTGACAATATAACTAATTTTGTAAAATTTAGGGACATAGATCCTAGCACTGAAGTTGAGAAGGATTTTGGTACTGAGAAGCAGTTGGAGTGAATGAGGTTGCTGATGCCAACAAGGAGAATTATGTGGATGAACCAGAAGAGAATGATTTTTTCAATGTGAGTACTTATAAGACTATGTAATGAATATTTTTTTTATAATCAGAAGACAGATATTGATTGGTTTGCCATTTATTGGTGATTCCAGGCTATTAAAGGATTTTCAGAGGAGCTAAGCTCCAGAGATATCTCCAGTAGTTGAAAATGTCACCAAGTTCTTCTTTGAATATGGTTTTGTTTTGAGCTACTCTCAAGGCTGTACCAAAAAAAACCATAGAATTTGATTCACCTCAAGTATTAACGACATTTTTATTTGTTAGGATACCGAAAAGAAAAGATGATAGTAACATAAGAACATTTAAGGCTGCTTTTGGTTCTCTAGCACATTTTACAACAGTGTATACTGTTTGGTTCTTTTTCTTTTTGATTCTTTTAATTGTTTATATGTGAAGATTTTGTTGGTTAGATTTGCAAACTGTTTGTGGAAAAAAAAAAATGACACTAGAAGCGTCTTTTGACTCTTTTCATGTTGTGGATACACATGTTTTGTAAGTGATGATCATGCTTTTGGTAGATTTGTCAATTGTTATTTCTTTGATTTAGATAATTTTCTGGAACTACAAAAGTAGTAGTGCTACTGTTACATGCATTAAACTAAAATTAATTACTGCATATACATTGGTGTCAAAATATATAGAAAAAGAAAAATAAAGGATAAGCAAGAGAAAAGGAAAACAATAATATATAAGAACGACAAAATTCAGTTTAGTACTCTCAACTTTTAAGTAAAAATCAGAATGACCCATATTTTTGAAAATAAATCAGAATGACCTCTAAAGTTTTGAGTAAAAATCAGAACGACCCATCTTTTTGAAAAAAAATCAGAATGATCCCTAAATTTTTTGGTAAAAATCAGAATGACTCCTAAACTTTCATATATGATCTCCTTGGCCTAAAATTTCAAGTGGCCTCGAAATGTGACGTAAGCTGCTGGCTTGGAACTAAAAACAAGAGCTCATACTCCAATATTGAAATCTTCACATAAGGTAAAATTGACCATTTGCACATTAAACCTTCTAAATTTGAATTGAAACCTAATTAACATACTTATAAGAGGCTGATTGGATGTAAAATATAGTAATAAAAACACATAATTTGTGGTCTTAATCATAAATAAAGTATACATATAAAAGATATTGTATTAATCAGACAAATATGGGCCTTTGTTGCCAGTTCCAAAACAGCAGCTTACGTCACATTTTGAGGTCACTTGAAATTTTAGAACCATGAGATCATATATGAAAATTTAGGGGTCATTCTAATTTTTACCCAAAAATTTAGGGGTCATTCTGATTATTTTTTTTTTCAAAAAAGGGGGTCATTCTGATTTTTACCCAAAACTTTAAGGGTCATTCTGATTTTTACCTAAAAATTGAGGGTACTAAACTGAATTTTGTTTACATAAGAATAGCAAAAGTATATAAAAGAGGATAAATAGAATGTAATTTGTCGTGTCCCTTCGTATCCATTTTTCTGATGTCCTTAGTTGTTTTTTCATAATCAGTTGCTTAATTTCATTATCAAATCATATACCAGTTCTTTCATAGGCTGGAAGAAGAGGAGTGGAGAGGCAGAAAGTAAGCAACATCAAATGAGATCTAACAAGCTTAGTTTCTTTCAACTTTGAAGCAGGTTTTAGTGACTATTTGCGTCTTTACCGTTGTAAAATTACAAATGTTACGTGGCTACCAAGTTAAGTTGATTCAAATATGTATATTTTACCATCACTATTAAGGAATCCCAACAGCTGAGCTGCAAAAGATTATTTTCTATAGCATTATAGCTTCTCGAATTCGGTTCTTGCATCTTTATGTTTTTTTTTATCTCATAAGTGTCGAACCATCTTCCCTATCATGGACCTTTCAGCTACTTCGGTAATTTGTAGTTACTCAATGACATATTTTTCTTAGTATCTTAATTCTCATTTCTAAACCTAGCAAATTCTTTTATATTGTAATGTAATAACCAGCGAATTGGCTTTAGATAAGGTATTTTTTTGTCTGTACGTTTTCAGTTTGACTGTGATTATTGAACTCTGATACAAACTTTGTGCTTTCGGAGCCATTAAACGGACTAAACAGCTTAGTTGATCAAAGGAAGCTGCAACATGTTATGAGTTGAAAGGTCGTGGCTTCTCAATTGGAATACTTGCTTGGGAGTTAACACAGTGAGATATATGGAACAATATCATCCAAAGAGTACTTTTTCAATCGATCTTATTTTAAAGGTTAAGGATTGAAAGGTTGAATCTTTATCATGGATTGGGATGAGGGTAGACTGGTATATATATATATATATATATATATATATATATATATATATATATATATATATTACATAGATATCTTACAAACTCCAAAATAACTTGTTGGAAAACAAGCGAAGAAAGCAACTATAAGAAAAAAGCGTAATTAGATTCCACGGTTACGTGATGATTATGATTGTTTCTAATAACGATCAAGTGGCTCATTGCCTTGTGACTTCATTTAAGAAACGTTTTACTACTTCAATTTCTCCATTAAAAGAGGATATCTTTGCTTTTTTACTGAATGTTATTAATCCTTTTATTATAGCTGAGGATAAAAGACTGTTTTTACCTCCGATCAATATGCGTGAGGTTTTCAACGTTGTATCTAATATCGAGCCTCTTAAGGGTCGTATCTAATATTGAGCCTCTTAATATTAGACTCCCGGCCATTTTCTATCAAACATACTAAACCCTGGGTAAGTTATCATTTGTCGGCTTTGGTGAATGCGTTTTTTTATTCAAATGTAGACATCTCTAGTATTAATGGAACCAATGATGTACTTATCCAAAAAATTGAACAACATTACGTTAACCATTATCGAGCTATTAATCTTTACAATTTTGATTACAAAGTTATTACAAAAATTCTTGTCTCTCGTTTACGGCCGTTACTTCATAAATGTATTTCCTAGAATGGGGGAGCGTTTGTACTAGGACACTCTATTCGTGACAATATCCTTACTGCACATGAAGTATTATCAAAGTTTAATCGTTCGAAAAATAAAATTTGTAATATGGAAATTCAATTGGATGTAATAAAAGCTTACGATCATTTACATTGCAATTGATTTGCTTATCATCATGCCTTTGATTTTAGTACTAACCATATCAATAGGACTATAATTTATTTCTTATGCTTACAGATTCAACAAAAATCCAATATTGGCTGTCATTTAGGAGTTCAAAACATTATCTGTATTTTATAGGAAGGTTTGAAGGCTGTTATTAGGGTTTAAAACATTAATGACATTATTTTTGAAAATGCAACACAAACTTCGAGATTGGAAGGCTAATACTCTTTCGCGATGGAGGTAAGTTAACTCTAGTTAAATTTAATCTTTCTGGTATGACTAATCATATTTTTTCCTGCTTTAAATGTCCTAAAAAGAATCCTTACTATGTTAGATGGGGAAAGTCGTAGATGTTTTTGAGGGAATTCTCATTTTAATGTTAGTTGGCATAACACTGCTCTTCCTAAAGAACTTGGCGGGTTAGGAAGAATTTAAAGTTACTCAACAATGCATGTTGGGGAAGTTTTTTTGGAGCACTTCATTTTGTCAACCATCATGTTGTTTTTGTTATTAAGACTCCACCTCTGCCAAAGTTTCTCAACAACCTTAAAAAATCTCCAACCCTTGAATGCAACATTTCTACCTTCTTTGGAAATAAATTTTGTCTCAACAAAGTGAATTTTTTCTGTTGGTAAAGTGATTTCTAATAACTTCATTTGCATGTGTTAACATCTTTTACTGATGTAACTTTAATTACTACATTTGATTATTGTTTTTGAATTTTTGATACTAAAGATTTTTGTTTTATTAATCTGTATTTTTTTTTATTTTCTTTTTGACAAAGAAATTGTGCACTTGTGTTCGTTAGACAATATATATCTGGTCTCTTTGGAAAATATTTCAGTGTAAGTCGTTTGATTCAAGCAATATGTTGTCTATTTTTTGTGGCTTCATTGTTTGTCCAACACTAATTTTTTGCTCATGACTATTTTAATGACTTCTCATATTCTCAAAAGATTTTAATATTTGTTGATCTCTTTTCTTTTACAATACATATTATGGATTCGCATTGTATAATGTAACCATTTTTTTTGTCCAATTTAAGTTCGAAATTAAGAGGATCGTGTTGTATTTTCGTTTCTTTTTTTGCTTTGTTGTCATTCTATTTAACTCGAAGGGAATGAAAGAAGAGGCACTTCAATATAATGAAATGAGATGCGATATGTGGGTGCATAGTAGTTGGTTTATTGATCAAATAATTTGTCACTTATCTAAAAGTTCACTTCATAGACGCATAAAACAACTCATTTGCTACGTGAATGTAAATTTACGCTACTAGTAGCTGACATTTTTAAATGACAAAAACACCATCAAAACAAATGATTGCCCGCAACACCTTGTTCTTTGCCTCAGCCACCGACAGTAGGTCAAATTCCTGTCTCACCCCAGTCACCGACCAGCCATCATCACCTCATTTGTAACAAGGATCCTGCCGCATCCTCCAATCATCACCCCCAACACTTCTCGTTGTCGCTGCCTTGGAACTGTCTCAGCTTATTCAAAGCTACATTGCACCAATGTTGGTAGTAATTCATAAAATTACCGAGTTATCCGGATGTCGAACTCTCTTCATCCAGTTTTTTTTTTTTCTGTGTTTGTTATCAAAATATTATGAACCTGCATTGTATGTTTTGGATGAGTGCATTTTTGAGGTGGATCAACCAAAAAAAGTTTTAATCTATTGCTTTTATGGGTGAGTTAATATTAAATAATGTTTGACATTTTGTTTTTCTAGTCTTGTATTGACTTATTTACGGCTTCTTTCTTATTTGTAGGGGGATGATATGTATGAGACGGAAGCGCTTTCAGAAAGTGTTGGATGTCTTCCACATTATGTGTTATTTATTTTTGTAAACTTCGATCTTATTAATGAACGCACTTTTTTAATGACCCGGAAGTTTTTAACAAAACAATCCAACTTTAATTTGTTGAGAGGCGTTTAGAATTATTTACTTAAGGTTGATGTAAAACCTTTGCTTTTCTTTATAAAACCATTCACTTGATTGTTAAAAGACTTTGAAAGATAGCAAAGAATAAAAATATTTCTCATAACTAAATAATGGTCAAAATTAGAAAGAAAGATGAAGTGTATGTAAATTAAAATTGGTCCTTAGCATCCAAGAGAAGAAATCACACAATGTGGTTATGTAATTGTCTTTTGTTAGAGCAGTGTGTTGCTGGAAAGTTAGGTTAGTAAGAAATTTATATAGGATAAAGTATAATTTTGACTTTTACCATACCTCTCATGATTGTTATACTTTTTCAAAAACTTAGGGTGTTTTCTCAAAATCATCTACTATTTATGTTCATTGTAGTCATAATTGTTTATTATTTTTTTCTTAGGTCATAATATTTTCAGCTCCTTACACTACTAGAAAAAAGGCTTTTCCCGACGAAATAAAAAAAAACGGCCGACGACATAAAATTTTCGTCGGATATTCCCAAGAATGGCAGACGAATTTTTTTTTCGTCGCTAAAAAAAAAATCGTCGGCTATTCCCCTAGAATGGCCGACGATTTTTTTTTTCGTTGGTAATTTCAAAAAATCGTCGGCTATATTCATATTTTAGTCGACGATTTGAATTTTCGTCGGCCTTTCTCTGAAACTTTAGCCGAAGAAAACTTTTGAAAGTTTGGCCGACGAAATTGGCATTTTCGTCGGCTATAAGTCTATATATTTTTAGATCTAGACAACAGCTGCTTATTTAAAAAAAAAACGAAAAAAAACGGGAGAAAGAGTGAAAAATCTGTGGGTATTTTATACGATTAGTTGCGTCTCATCGATTTGAAACTATTATCTGTTGAAGGTCAGACAAAAAAAAGTCATTTAGACAGGCCAATTACCATTTCTAAGCGTTTAAAGGGTTGACTCACCCGGTTGACCGTCCCGATCGAGCCTTTAACGTTGTCAGATGTAGTTGGATTTTTTTTCATACATGTATTTAATCTTAACGGTGATATCTGACGGTTGGAATAGATTTTCCAAACTTTTAGATTCAAAATCGGAACATATGCACTAATGTTCCTTAACTTGTTTACTAAGTGTTTAAGTGAATGTATAGTTTCAAATAGTTACTATACGTACACTCTTCAAATGCAAATATGTCGTCAAATAAAATATGACCGAAATAATGAAATACGGCTACGGTTGAAAAATGACAAGATTCCGACAAAATCTGTGTGCCGAATGTTGCGGTTAACTGTTTTTTACTTTCGTTTTCCTATGGGTAGCCTGACGTTCGTTAAATCAATTTTGTAAAATTTTTATATGATTAGTTGCGTCTCATTGATTTGAAACTATTATCTGTTGAAAGTGAGGCCAGATTTGGCGTTGAAGAGCAGATTGACCGTTGCAAGTCAAAACCCGGTTTACTGCAGATTTGGCGTCCGGCGTCCGAATGACGATTGTGATACCATTCCGGAAAGGGAACGACGCCAGGAATCAAACTCGTCGCTTTGCCACGACGTGTGGGCCTTTTCGGGCTTTCGAGTTCGTTTAGGGCCTCAAAACGGCAGTTTAATATGATTTCAAAGTCATAGAATAGCCGACGAAATATTGTAAATCGTCGGCTATTCTCTAAATTTAACCGATGAAAATTATATTTCGTCGGCTAAACTCTTGCGATCCGCGCCTTTTTATTGTCCGCCGTTGGATGGCTCAGATCCGACGGCTGTTGATCTTCCAAAGTATAGCCGACGAAATCTTTTAAATCGTCGGCTATTCTCCTTCTAAATCTTTTAAATCGCTTCCTCCCGCCTTTTTTCTCTCTTCCTCCTCTTCCTCCGGCCTCCGGCCTCCTCCTCCTCCGGCCTTCTCCTCCTTCCCCTCCTCCTCCTTCCCCTCCTCCTCCGGCCTCCTCCTCCTCCTCCTCCTTCCCCTCCTCCTCCGGCCTCCTCCTTCCCCTCCTCCTTCCCTTCCTCCTCCTTCCCCTCCTCCTCCGGCCTCCTCCTCCTCCTCCTTCTCCTCCTCCGATCCGGTAATTTTTTTTGCCCAAAATGCAGTTATAGCCGACGAAATTGACATTATTTCGTCGGCTATAACTTTAAAATATTAATATATTCCGACGAAATAGCCGACGAAATAGCCCAAATCGTCGGCTATACTTCAGAACAAATAGCCGACGAAACCAAATTTCGTCGGCTATAACTTTAAAATATTAATATATTCCGACGAAATCGTCGGCCATACTCGAAAATAGCCGACGAATTTCGTCGGATATTTGGCCAAGCTTTGGTCGACGAAATCATTTTCGTCGGCCATAATTCGTCGGCCAAGGTTGGAATGGCCGACGATGTCGTTTTTTTCGTCGGCCATTACTTTTACCGACGGGCTTTTACCGACGAATTATAGCCGACGAAATTTTCATCGGTAGAAGGAATAGCAGACGAAAATTTGGAATAGCTGACGAAAATTTTCTTCGGCTATTCTGTCAAATCTGGTAGTGTTATGATAATGCATTGGTTAAAGAAGCATTCATGAAGTAGATTATGGTTGCTTTGATTTACAATGGAATGATATATATGTTTTCCACTTTTGTACTCTATTCTAAACCTTAAACTCTAGACCTATTACTTTAATCTCAATCTAATTTTTGTTTGTTTATTTGTAGTTTTTTTTCAGCATGGTACATTTGGGGAAATGTATGTTGGGAACACTTTTGGACATATTCTAATGTAAAATCAATGAAGAAGTCGATTCCGAAGAAATGGAGGTAACTAAAACCTAATTTGACAACATATACGGAAGTAATGCATTTAAAAGTTGTGTATTTTTCTAATACTTATAAGCTCTTTTTTTTTTTTACAAGCCCTACATAACATTTACAAAATTGTATCGCAATAGTGACATTTGTAAGATTGTATCGCAATAGTGAGATTGCTGATCTTGAGAGCTAGACTGACTTCAGTTTCTTGTTACCTCACAATTTTTAAGCGAATATGTTTCATTATCCTTTTTTAATTTTAAGACTTGAGAAGTTGTGTCATCTGAATCAAAGCATTGTATGTTAGCTGACTTCAGGAGTGTTTGATGTCTTCTTTCATTGCATGACAACAATCTTTCAATAGTGAAACTGACCTACTATTTCTGCCAAGTATCAGCACAAAATTTTAAAACTCGATCCTTCAGCCAGGCTCCACTTTCTCCCTCCAAGATGTAGCCAACCATGTTAAATTGAACAATTCTAAAGAAATAGAAATGCATGTTCAACCATTTTATGTTGATGTCACTTGGCATGTGGGTTATTCTTTATACAATCATTAATGTTGTTAGTCTACTTTGAGGTTTGTTCTTTCTAATCTAATATTTTTGGTGTCCCTTGTCTAATAGGTTGACAGTGGTCAGATTTCTACAACAGTTAACCATAAGGATGGAATGGTTGGCATTAGTTGTTGAGTGTACTCGGACAGTTGATCATATTGATTATTCAATTCAAAGGTAACATTGTATTTTTCCCAGATGAAGTTGCACATTACTGTTTACTATTATAGACTTATGGTAATGATGATGTCTCTGTGAGATTTGATGCCGTGTATTATTTATTGTTGTTGAATTTCTCAATCTGATTGGGTTGGCAAGGTCACTCATGAGAAAGAATGTCAAAATATCTTCTGATTTGATGAATACGGTGCTTAGTAAGCTTGTAGGTGAAGACATTTCGATTATGATATCTTGTAATATTGTTTAAAGATTATGAATATGGTGCTTCTGATTTGATGAATATGGTGTTGTTCAACCAATGATGATTTTTATGACTTTGTATACATTCAACACATGATGCCATTGAAATACCAACAACACTGGCTTTCTCCGAAACTACATTAGAGGACGTACGTACGGTTTATTCTATATTTGTATAACAATTAAACAGAAAGATTGAAAAGCTAGACCAACTTTTTAGGCTTAACTATACAGGCACGGGTTCGATAAAGAGGGAAATTATAAAGCCCTTGAGCAATGATTTAGGATGAGTGAACACATCTTCATGCTTGTATAGAAGTTCACTAGAACGTGCAAGATTCAAAATTAGCAGCAGTAGAGACTTAGGGATAGTACTCTTGGAGTGGAGTTCGAGCCATTCTTGGTTCAAGTCTTTCCATGAATCAAACACTTGCTTGGTTAGCTCGATTTTCGCTTCTTCTTCGTTGACGCTGTATTGATTCATGAAACATTCCACTGATGAAGCATGGTGCTCTCTCTTTTGCTCAAACTATACATATATATGTAAGGGAGTCAATTAAATATAAGATTAACAAGATGGATTATTATTCATGAATGCATATATAGAACATGTTTCAGTTTTTGATAAATTATATGCAGACACAGATCTAAAGTACCTTATGGCCAACCATGTCATTCAAGAGTCTGAAAATTACTGATGCAGCCTTTAAAATCTTGGGGTCATTAAACACCCAATCCATGGAGTCCTTCGTAACGAGAGCTCCCATTCCAACAAAGGATGTGGTTGCCATTGTAAAGAAGGATGCATTGCCTTCTACTGAAATATATTCTTCCATTGTTGGAGTGTGTTTTGCCTTCAACCATTTGGCTTCCTCGAAGTAAGCTTTAACTTGATATTTAAACTGCAATAGAGAGTAGCAAACCGCACAATTAATTACTCTTTATACGTGTTGCATGAGAGAAAAGAGAATATCATCATCATCAGGTTAGTAGTCTTACTGCTTCTATAGCATAATGGATGCGATATGAGTTTCCCTTGCTTGCAAGCTTTTCTTCAAAGTCACCGAACACATTCAGCAGCACCTCATAGCAAACTTTCATATATTTTGGCAATGGACCAATGGCAGAAATGTCCCATCTGTTCAAAAATATATATTCAGTTAGTAAGACTGTGCCAGGTGATCTGCTGAATTAATGAAATAGCATATCATGGAACTAATAAAATAGTTGCTCTAGCTATCATTCATAGCTATAAACCTTTCGATAGCTTCAGTAAAGAGCTCTAATTCTTCGTATGTGCCATGGATATCGTAAATGTCATCAACCGTTGTCGTTAGGCAAACGTATTTACATACTATCATCCTAGCAAATGAATATTCAGGTTCAAAGTAGACTCCCAAAGCCCAAAAGTATGCCTCAACTAGCCTGTCCCTTACGAAAGGTGGCGCTTGCAAAGTCCAAGTCTTTCCACCACCTGAAAATAATTACACAAAAGAATTATATATATGTTAAGAACAGTAGAGGAGATATAGTAAGAAGTCTGTGATATGTGACTAATTAAAAGTATATAGATAGTAAATAACCCTGTGATTTCACTTAGTTCTTTCTGATGGACTTTTTGCACACGGTTGAAATCCAACTTTGCAAGAGTCGGCAGATTTTCATTGTGTGAATCGTCTTCCTCATAGATAGATAAGTAATGCCTTGCTTCTATCCTTTGAAATCCTTTCCAGAGTGGCTGATATAAGGCATGAGTCACTTGTTTCGATAACGGAGAGCTCAACTGGCGGTGGTGTGCTGACTCGAGAAGAGTCCTGGTGAAGGTTAGTGCCTCATCAAGTACATATTCTCCATGAACCCTAAGATGAGTGGCTTCGTACAAACTTAATAGTCCTACAACATCGCTCATAAGAAATTCCTTAAAACCGCGATCGGTTTCCTTAAACTTGTCGAATATGTCTGCATATGAGACCAACCAATAATCCATTAGACAATATATATATATAAACGTATGTACATAGGAATATCAAATATGGCTACTAAACAGACAAAAAGTAATTTTATTGCAGTATTATTATAAATTAAAGAAAAAACAAATTACCACAGGAAACTTTATAGCCTTGTTGCCTAAGCAATCGAAAACGGAGAGCAGTAGTGTAAAGGTCATCATCATTTTCCGGAACTTCACTACTATAAGAACTGCTGTATACTTGTTCCAATACTTCATCGATCTCATTTTCAAAATGGTAAAACATGCCTAAACGTTGAATGTTATAAGTTATGTCCAATCTTTCTGAAGACTTGATTACTGTAGCCATCAACATCCTTTTCACTTCTTCTTTTAGTTCTTGAATATGTTGCTCAAGTTTAGTGTCAACTTCCTACAAATCGACATGCATATTGAAGAAAAAGAACAAACGGTACGTAAGTACCATGGAACTATTGGTTTATTTTACTGGAAATTAACTGATAGATAGAATTGAATAAACATATTATTGTATATGTATTAAGTTGTATCATACATCTAATTGTACGTAATTACCATAGAAGCAGCATATTGGAGAAAATGGTGACCCCAAATGCTTAGAGTATATTTAGCTGAACGTCGACTCTTAACATCAGAAGTGGCATCTGGGGATTCTAGGAGTTCAGCTTGAGAAGTTGAAACTTGAAAGGGCATTTTGTTTTCCAATACCAAATCTGGACACAGTTGAGGAGCTGTGCTGTAGACCTTAATCAGCTTAACAAGACCAATTGCAGAACACAAACACATTACATAAAGCATCAATATAAACTGTAATCATAACAGAAACCTTACCTTCATTATGCTGAATATCCATGGCTTCTAACTGAGCAGAAAGCACTTCAATGCTATTGTTCTTCTTTGTCTTAGCCTTCTCCTCTCTACAAGCTTTATACACCATCAATGGGATAGGTTCTGTATGTCAAATTGTGTAGAGAGCAGGGACCGAAACCTCCTATATATAAGAGTTCATTGAACACAAGCAATCCCCCATAAGGATAGAACTTGCTATCCAAGTTTCACTCTGAATAGAATTCCTCATGCACTACTAACACTGATTTCCAAATTCAGTATCTTACATGGACTCTTATACGATTAAGAACTTAATATACTTTATTCCTAATCAAGACAGGAAAGATGAAGTTTACAACTCCTATGTTTGAATTCTGTTCCGATTGGTATTCATCTTAATGCTTGATGATGAGTTCAATATAATGCTAACAATCTCCCACTTTGAACCATCATACTTTAAAGCACAAATACTAATTGAAACATCCTTCAAATATAGCTTAAGTGCGCATGAGAAGTAACTCATTCTAAGTCCATACTGTTCTGTCAAAATAAACCTACAATAGCGAAACCTGGAAATGAACATGTTCAAATGAACTAGCCTGTTCTAGATTACAGCAACCATACGTAAACTTTACATGAACTCAAACTTAACGTATTGCAGTTAAATGAAAATGTATATCACATGCAAATTTATCATTTAACAACCAGTCCATCTTAATCATTTTGAATATCAAAATCACAATGCAAACTAACAAAATTTCAAGTGAACAAACAGTTTGCTTATTACTGAATATATGCATATATACACATCCACTTGATAACATGAACTGAAACCCAAAAACAGTAGTAAACATATCCTTTGAAAATAACTACTGCATCAAATATCTGAAAATTCCTCACTTAATTGAATCACAAACTTTAAATACAAAATTCTGTAAAACCAGAAACTATAAACTGTAACCAAAACAAAACCAGCAAAAAAAAAAACTCCTTTCTAACTCAAAATGCTCCCACTGAACCTAAGCATCTTTAAAACTCGACAACACTCCCATATTCTTGCAATGCTCCTTGAAAGCTGTCACATGCAAAGCTTTTGTAAATGGATCTGCTAGCTGATTTTGAGTCCTGATTCTGCAAACATCAATCTCACCATGTTTCACCTGACACTATAGTATTTGAGGTCTATATGTTTAGAATGATTAGACCTCTTACTATTCTTGCTAAAGAAAACAGCAGCTTCATTATCACAAAATACCTTCAACTTGTTTTCAATGAGATCATTCAATATCTCTGTATCCAAAATAAAATTTCGGATCCATAACCCTTCACAAACACCTTCATATAATGCTATAATCTCTGCCTGCATGGTGGAAGTAGCTACTAATGATTGTTTCATTGTTTTCCAAGCTACTGCCCCACCTGCAAGCATATAGACATAACCACAAGTTGATTTACAGGATGTAGGATAATTTCCTGCAAAGTTTTAATCTGTAAAACCAATAAGCTCTAGGTCTTTCACATGTTTATACACAAGCATATAACTCTTAGTCCTCTGAAGATATCTTAAGACTTTCTTACCTGCTGTCCAATGATCAAATCCAGGATTGGACTGAAATCTAGACAACATTCCAACAGCAAAAGATAAATCCGGCCTAGTACAAACTTGTGCATACATAAGACTACCTACAAGCCTAGCATATGGTACTGACTCCATTTTCCTTTTCTCAATATCAGTTTTAGGACACTGTGTTTTATTTAGTTTATCTCCCTTAGATATTGGTGCTTCTCCATTACTACAGGGTTCCATTCCAAATCTTCTAAGAATCTTTGAAATATAGTTCTGCTGTGATAATCCCAGCAAACCCTGCTTTCTATCTCTTTTAATCTCAATGCCTAAAACATAACAAGCTTCTCCCAGATCCTTCATGTCAAAATTCTTTGACAAAAATTCTTTAGTTTCTCTCAGCAATTTTACATTGCTACTGGCCAGAAGAATATCATCAACATAGAGAATAAGAAAGATAAAATTGTTACCAATTACTTTAAGATAAACACATTAATCAACAATATTTTCAGAAAATCCAAAAGATGAAATCACATAATCAAACTTCTTATACCACTGCCTACTAGCTTGCTTAAGTCCATAAATAGACTTTTTTAATCTACAGACCATATCTTCTTTTCCCTCTTCAATAAAACCCTCAGGCTGTGCCATATAGATGGTTTCTTCCAGCTCTCCATTAAGAAAAGCTGTTTTTACGTCCATCTGGTGTAACTCTATATCATAATGAGCTACTAGAGCCATGATAATCCTAAAAGAGTCTTTGGTTGAAACTGGGGTGAAGGTTTCTGTAAAGTCTATGCCTTCTTTCTGTGTGAAACCCTTAGCTACTAATCTAGCCTTATGTCTTTCTACATTACCCTTAACATCTCTCTTGGTTTTAAATACCCATTTACAACCTATAGGCTTCTGTGTTTGTGAGAGTTTAACTAATTCTCATACTTGGTTCTTGTACATAGAATCAAGCTCTTCATGCATGGCCTCCTGCCATTTTTCAGATTCTTCACTTTCAGTGGCTTGCTTGAAAGATGTCGGATCATTATCATCAATCAATGGACTCTCTATTTCATTCAGAAAAACTTCATAAATATCATCTTTATCTCCATATCTAGGCTTCTTAGCTCTGTGAGATCTTCTAGGTTCCACAAAATGGTCTTGAGGCAAGGTTTGAGTAGGCTGAGAGTCTGGATTAGGTTCTGATATTATAGCAGATGAAGGCTCGGCTGTTGAATCATGTCTTAGGTTCAGATTTTTACCTAAGTTTTCTGTAATGGAAGGATTTTGTTTTTCTAAGCTTAAGTTGACACTCTCTTGGACTGTGTTTTTATCAGAGACAGAAACTTTGTTTTTAGAAATATTTTGAGTGTCAAGTGCTACTGTTATATCAAACTCATTATCTTCAACTTCTTCAAAATCCGAGGTGAGATCCTCAAAGTTTGTATTGAAGATACTTTCATTAATGAATTTAACTTGATGAGTTTCAAAAACTCTAGGTGTATGATGAGCTGAATATAGCTTGAACCCTTTAGATTTTTCACAGTATCCTACAAAGTTACAACTTACTGACTTTGGATCAAGCTTGCTTAATCTGGGATTATATATCCTAGCCTCAGCTTGACAACCCCAAACATGACAATGATGCAAATTTGGTTTTCTACCAGTCCATAATTCAAAAGCAGTTTTATCCTTTTCTATGGACTTGCTTGGGGACCTATTGCAAATATAATTTGCTGTTCTTAATGCTTCTCCCCATAGAAATTTTGGTAAACCAGAAGTGCACATCATGCTTCTAACCATGCTTATCAATGTTCTAGTCTTTCTTTCTGCTACCCCATTCTATTGAGGGTTATGAGGTGTAGAGTATTGAGCCTTAATGCCAAGTTCCTGCAAATATAATGCAAAGGGACCTTTGTGCTGACCTTGCTCTGTGTATCTACCAAAAAATTCTCCCCCCCCCCCCCCCCCCCCTATCAGACCTCACAACTTTGATCTTTGTTTCTAGCTGATGTTCAACCTCAGCCTTAAAGATTTTGAAAGCTTCAAGTGATTGTGATTTTTCTGACAGTAAGTAAATGTAGCAGTATCTAGAAAAGTCATCAATGAAGGTTATAAAATAGACATTACCACAAATTGTTTGATGTCTAAAAGGTCCACAAATGTCAGTATGTATTAACTCAAGCAATTTTGTAGATCTGTAAGCACCTTTTCTTCTTAAGTTTGTAATTTTTCCTTTACATCACTCGATACAATCTCCTAAATCATTAAAGTCTAGTTCTGGTAAAGTTTTGTCTTTGATAAGCTTCTGCAATCTTTCTTTAGATATGTGTCCTAGTCTTCTATGCCATAAGTTGGCTGATTTCTCATTGTGCAAGTTTCTTTTAACACCAATAATGGCATTATTACTTGCTGTATAATTTTCTGGTTTATTTTCAATATGTAAGCATTCTTGCTGACTTAGAGAACAATTTAGTTTCAAATAATCATTCTCAATAATACCAGTACCAAAAGTAGAACAATTCTGAATCAAGAAGGTTGAAAAATCCTTGAAAATTTTTATTCCACTAGAATCAATGAGAAAACTACAACCAAGTTTAACTAAAAGACTAACCGAAAGCAAATTCCTCTTAATTAAGGGCACATAAAAAACTTTATCTAAAACCAAAACATTGTCGAAACCTAAGTCCAATCTAAGAGTGCCTACAGCCTTCACAGCTACACGCATTCCATTGCCAACACAGACGTTGACCTCATCATTCCTTGGCTTTCTCTTCCTTATGAAGCCCTGCAAAGAGTTTGTAATGTGTAAGGGACTTTCTGAATCTAACCAATAAGTATGAGGTGCTATGTTAACAAAATTAACTTCTAAAGAAAAAATTTCTAAAAGATTAAGAGAATTAATCATACCCTTCTTCTCTAGCCAAGCTTTGAATCCGGGACAGTCATTCTTCATGTGTCCTACTTTCTTGCAAAAGTAGCACTTAAACTTAAATGGCTTGTCCACTTTGACTCCCTTATTGCTGTTTGAAGGTTTAGCTATAGTTTTATTAACCTTAAGCTTATTAAACTTCTTCCACTTAGGTTTCTGAACTAGGTTTATAGAGGTTGTAGGCTGCTTCTCCTTCTTCATCCTTGATTCCTCATCTACACAGATAAAAATTAGGTCATCTAGAGTCCAATTCTCCTTCTATGCATTGTAGCTCGTCCTGAGAACACTAAAATTGGATGGCAGTGAGTCCAAGGCATGGTGTACTAGCTGATCATCCTTCACTCCAAGCTCCAGCTCCTTGAGACGAGAGTTTAGTTCAATCAGCTTCATGATGTGGTTCCTAACTCCTCCAATTCCATTGTACTTCAATTCGTTATACTCCTTTGCAATCCTTGCTGCTTCTGCCTTGTTGCTTTCCTTGAACTTTGCCTCAATGTTCAGCATGAAGTCTCTAGCTAGCACAGGTTCCTCAATGCTTCCTCTAACTATAGGTGTTAGGGAATTCCTCATAAGAGTCTTAGCCCTTTGGTTTGACCTATACCAATCATCATGATACCTCCTATCCTCTAGGGTGCTGTTTGCATCTAGTGCAAAGGGCATGGTATGTGTGAAACACATATCCATATTGTCGTGAGTCATCATGTAAAGATCTATGCTAGATTTCCAGGCCTTAAAGTTTGATCCAGTGAGCATACGAATGTTGTTGACGTTCAAGAAGGTAACTTCTAATGAGCAGAAGAAAAGAAAATTTTAGTTTTGACTCAAAACAGTTTCTAATGCTCACGGACTCTTAAAGAAGCAACGTTGATTTCCAGTGGTAGAACGGCATCATGGCCATACATCAACGAATAAGGAGTAGTACCAGTAGGAGTCCTTTTAGAAGTCCTATAGGCCCATAATGTGTTATCAAGTTGAGTGTGCCATGACCTTGGGTTATCCGTGAGCATCTTCTTCATGATAGATATAACAACCTTGTTAGTAGCTTCTGCCTGACCATTGGATTGAGCATAATAAGGAGAAGAATGCAGGAACTGAATACCATAATCCGCTAGCCAAGTTTGGGTTTTCCCGGCCATGAAGGCTGCCCCCCTGTTCGCTACGATGCATTCTGGGATGCCATATCTGCAAATAATGTTCTGGAACACAAAGCGGATGACGGTGTCAGCATCACAGTTCCTTGTCGGGATAGCCTCTACCCACTTGGTAAAGAAATCAGTACCCAACAAAATAAACTTGTGCTGTAAGGATGAATGAGGGTTAATCTCTCCTACGAAATCCAATGTCCAACCTCTGCCAGGCCAAGGTTTGATAATAGGCTGTAAAGGAATGTTTGGAATCCGCTGAACTGGTCCATGCTTTTGACATTCCTGACAACCCTGAGCAAAACTATGACAGTCTTTCAAAACAGATGGTCAGTAGTATCCATATCTTCTAATAAGCCACCTCATTTTAGGTCCGGATTGATGAGAACCACAGACCCCTAAATGTACCTCCCTCATGATCCGCTTGGCCTCTGTGCCAAAGATACACCTTAATAAGACTCCATCTTCCCCTCGCCGGAACAGTTCATCTCCCCTGAGAAGGTAATTGGTAGCAAGGTATCTGATTCTTCTTTCAGATGGTGCAGATGGGTCCTTCAAATATGCAATGATTGGTATCCACCAGTCAGTGTCAATAGGCTCGACTGTAGCAACCAACCACTCTCCGCGGTCCTCCCGGCGGATGGCAAAAGATGGTAAGTCCTGCGCTCTACCTTAAGGATTCGTTCCTTCACTCCATGGGCTAAGCTGATTCCTGTGGCCAACTGCGCCAATTCATTAGCTGCAAAATTCATCTCCCTGGGAATGTAGTCTAAAGAAACATCAATGAACCGGTCTAGCAACTCAATAGCCCGCTCGTAATAGTGCAGCAAATGAAAAGAAACACACTTGTAGACCCCCTATAAGCTGGTTAATGACTAGCATAGAGTCGCCAAGCACTTCAACCTCTTGTGCTCCCAAGTCTGTCAGTAATTCCAGCCCAATGAGCAGTACCTCATACTCTGCCTGGTTATTGGTGCACGTCCATTCCAGCTGAAAAGAGTAAAGATACTTGGTACTTGCTGGATTTTGAATACAAATCCCTACACCCGCCAGTTTACTGGTACTGCTACCGTCAAAGTGTAAAATCCAAGGCTGGTACCGGATCATGCTAGCAAACCTTGGCGGTTCCGAGAATTCCTCCTCAATAGGATGATGCAAAAGAAAATCCGCTATCGCCTAACCAGTCATAGCCTTCAGTGGCGCATATTGCAAGGAAAACTTTGAAAGGGCTAACACCCACTTGCCAATCCTACCCCTTAGGATAGGTCTCGTTAGCATGTACTTCACCAAATCCGTCTGCGCCACTACTATTGTCGTGAAGGAAAGCATATAGTGGCGGAGCTTGACACCAGCAAAATATAGAGCTAAACACAGCCGCTCAATTGGTGAGTACCTGGTCTCTGCATCCAACAGCGTCCGGCTAATGTAAGAAACTGCATATTCAATCTTCTTTCCATCCTCCAGAGTCTCATCTTGGGCCAGCAGGCCTGCAATGGAAATATCAGACGCAGAGATATATAATTTGAGGGGAATACCAGGCGTGGGCGGCCGAAGGACTGGCGAACTAGCCAAGTAATCTTTGATCCTGTCAAAAGCAGCTTGGTGCTCAGGACCCCATTTAAACTCTTCTCCTGGTTTGAGTTTGAGCAGAGGAGAGAAAGGTGCAACTTTGCCTGCTGAGTTGGATATAAACCTTCTGAGGAAATTAATTTTACCCAGCAAGCTTTGTAACTCTTTCTTGTTCCTTGGCGCTGGTGCATCTAGCACAGCCTGTACTTTGTCACCAGCCACCTCAATGCCTCTCTCATGCACCACAAACCCTAGAAAGTCACCAGCACAAACCCCAAAAACGCACTTGGCTGGATTCATTTTAAGCTGGTGCTTTCTCATGATAGTGAACACCCCTCGGAGATGAACAATGTGGTCTTCCCTTTTCTTTGACTTTACCACCACATCGTCAATGTAAACTTCCAGGATGTCCCCCAATATCTTACTGAAAATGACGTTCATTGTACGTTGGTATGTAGCGCCTGCATTGGTTAAGCCAAATGGCATACTAAGATATTCGAATGCTCCTGTGAACCCTGGGCAGCGGAAAGCCGTTTTAGGGATGTCTGGCTCATATATAGGAATCTGGTGATAGCCCGCCGTACCGTCCATAAAGGACAACATCTCATGCCCCACTACTGCATCCACCAGCATATCCGCTATAGGCATAGGATAGACATCCTTAGGTGATGCAGGATTCAAATCTCTGTAATCCACACAGACTCTAATCTTGCCATTCTTCTTCCTAACAGGAACAATGTTGGATAACCATTCCGGATAAAGAGTCGGTCTGATTATCCCAGCCTCAACCATGCTCTGAACCTCTTGTTTGACCGCCATTGCAGTTTCAGCATTCATCCGCCGTTGCTCTTGTTTAACTGGCCTGCATCCTTCCTTGATGGGGAGGTGATTGCAAGCCAGCTCCTTTGACAAACCTGGCATATCTTGGTATTTCTCTGCAAAGCAATCTTTAAACTCCTGCAGCAACCCTATCAGTCGCTGTCTCAAATCTGGTTCAAGGTACTGACTAATCCCCACTTCCATGGGCTCTGTTTCTGTCCCCAAGTTAACTTTCTCTACAGGATCACGTACCTTGGGTGGAGTGTCATCCAAAGCTGCTGGAGCAGGCTGAATTACTTCCACCCCCGCAAAAGCGTCAATATCTTCTTCCTCAATGCACTCAACCAGTGCAACCCATTCCCAGGCCATCTGCTCTAATCTATAGATAGACAATTGTTGTAGTAATAGAGCTAAGGCCTCCGACTCCTCACGAGAGAGGACGTCACTCATTGGATACGTTGGGAAGAAGCTCAATGGAAATTGGCCGGCTATAATCCTCCATAGCCTGGGCAATTCCCCATTGAGACAATTCGTTCTGGGTCACCCCAATTGGATGCCCCTTATGATCAATACCCTCTACTCTGAGAGGTCGCATGTTTCTTGTATAATAGCTGGCCTCCAACTGGCAGGCCGCTATCGAATAAGGACGCTCATCCGCCTTAATGAGCACAGGTAAATCTGTGACCGGATCCCACATAATCAACTCCTGATAAAGAGATGAGGGAACTGCTAGTGCTTTGTGGATCCAGTCCCTCCCTAAAATCATGTGATAGGGAGCGTCCGCTTCAGCAACGAAAAACCCTTGGTAAGCGTCCGAAGGTCCTATCTTTACCTTGAGCATGACCACCCCAGAAGTAGGAGTAACATTCCCCGAAAACCCCTTAACCTTAGAGACAGTACTAATGAGTTTCTCCTTTGGAATGTTGAGCTGTTCCTTGGTTGTGGTGGTGATAATACTCACGGCAGCTCCAGTGTCTATCAATACCTTGTGGACCTTGATTCCTTCCACCTCTGCTGTGACATACAAAGGCTTCATATGCTGGGACATATCAAAAGTTGGCTTAGCGAACATCACGCATTGCTTCAACAGATCTCCAACCCCCTCAGGATACTTGTGGTTGGATTGGAAAACCCCAGGCTTTGTCGCTGCCTCATTATCATCCTCAGGCTCCTGTGATAGGAGCACAATGTGCGACGATATTACATGCTTATGCCCTCATTTATGCTTTGTTTAACCCTTATTTGTCTAAGATAGAGTCATAATATAGTTAGTGTCATTTTTGATAGAGTTTTGGTGAAATGTGCTTAAGAATCCGAAAAATGACTAAGTATGAGAAATCTGGAAAATAGTGAAAAATGTGTCTTTTTCGTGATTTTGAGATGAGCAAAAGTATGATCTATCCTTGTCCGAATTTGGCGAAATTTGGCGTGCTTAATATTCATATGTTGAGGAATACTGTGTTAAAATTTCAGATCAATCGGAGTTCGGGAAGTCACCCAAAACTTGGCTGCAAAAGGGCAGTCCGAACATTCCAATCCAGGGGCTTCCAGGATTTTCCTGGGACTGTGTCCCAACTTCGAAAAATCATTCCCGACGACTTGCATGGAATTTGGCCGAGATATTTTATGGGGAGATGGCCATATGTGTCTAGTTTATCTGAGACTTGGAATCGCATCAATCGGAGCTCCGAAGGTGGAGATATGCCGGAATTACTACGACAAGGTCAAATCTGCCGATTCCAGGAACCTACTGCCCCTTTTTCGTGTTTTCTGTTTTTGATGGACCAAATGGTGCACAAACGCATATGTGAAGATGGTTCAAGCTTTATGAAGGGAAGAGGAAGACACTAGGCCATGGCATTGAAGAAAAATTGAAGAAAGAAGTTCTCCTAGTCACACTAGGAGAAGCTGCCGAATAGAGGCAGATTGTGTGCCTTTGTGTTGCTGCCGGCAATGATGCATTTTTGGTGGATCAAAGCTTATCAATTGAAGTCCAAGACCATATAAGAAGTCCATGAAGATGTGAAGCCCAAGCCTTGAAGAAAAATCAGAAAAAGAAAACCTAATTAGACTTTGAAAAGGAAGGTTGCAAATCCTTATCCCACTTGGTTTTCTCTATTCCTTTTGCTATAGGGCAGCCGGCAGCCTCCTCTATATATAACCTCATCTTCTCATTCTGAAAATCATCTCATCTCAAGCATATTACACTAGCCTAAAGCTCTACCAAGTCCTCCAAAACACCAACACCTAAATACATAGCCAAAACCCATCACCACCACCACCATATTGCCGAATCCCTTCCACCTTGGTTTCCTGCCGATTTCTGTTCTTGCCGAACACCAAGGAGCAGCAGCCGATTCATCTAGTCACATTTAGGAGTCTTCAAGGTTCTTTAAAGTGTGATCCATTCCCCTATGGCTTTTGTATTTAATTATGTTTGGTTGTTTTGTATGAACTTGTTTCGATTCTTGGTTTTTCTTGAAACTTTGTATGAACCGAATGATATATGTTATGCATGGTTTTTCTGAATTTTAACTTGTGTATTTTGTATGCATTGATAATTAGGGCAGTGGTATTTCGCATGTTTAAACTTAAAATTGGTTAGAACTAAGGTTAGGGCAAATAAACCGACACACTAGTTATGATTAGCATGTAATTCTAAGTGCTAGGTTTCATGTGATAGAGTAACACGGATAAGTCATACGCTGGAGTAGTTTGTTTTGTGTTGCTCACCTAGGTTTAATAAACCTTAGAACTTGCAAGTTAAATAAGAAGAATGACAACCTTACTTGTTTGCTTGTCTTCGATTAAGACTCATGTGCTTAAATGTTAAAACGCGTAAAACCGGATTAGCATCACCTTAGAAGTCATACGCTGGAGTAGTTTCTAAGAATTTAAGAAGTCTAACAATTGGAAAACTGCTGGAGGCTCTAGTTGTGTCGAAACTAATTTTGGTCTTGAACATGTTAAATACTTGTCTCTTACTTTCTTGCATGCAATTTGCCTTGTTAAAGAGTCTTTTATGTGAACTGTTTTGTGTGAGAGATGATGATCACTTGTATATAGTAGCCTAGGATTTATTTTCTGTTTTTGCTGCCGAACCTCATCTTCATCCCCCATGATAAATTCGTATATATGTATATAAGTGTGACAATTGTGTGCATATATGTTTGTGAATATTTGTGTTAACATTCTCATATTTCAGGTACCCTTAATCCCCGGCTAGAACGATCCCTACTTATTCTATACTACTAACGATTGTAGGGTTTTTGATTGCTTGAGTCGCTTCGGCGGTTCGATCAATTTTTGGCGCCGTTGCCGGGGATTATAAAATCTTGATTTGTTTGAATGTTAGCTTTGTAAAATTTTTGAAAATCTTTTTGAGTCTTTAAAGTTTTGAGGTATATCGGATAAAGCATGACCTTACCGTGGGCTGCACAAGTCCATTGCACAGTTTGCTCCTCTGCTCCACGTACCTTGAGTCTTTGATGTTGTGTATAGCTTGAAAAATTCTTGTAATACCTTGAAAAATTTGTTTAAGTATAGAATTTGTATATTCTTGCATTTTAGTTTATTGTATTTGTTCGTTTTGATGTGTTTTGTGTGTGTGCAGGTCGAACTTGGAAGAAAAGTGCAGGAAATACGAAACTTCTGCCCAAAACAGAATTCGGGCAGTGCAGTGTATCAACTTTGGAAGGCTGCGGTTTGCAGCTCACAAAACTTGGGAAAGTGAGCCATACACCGTTGGAAAGATCTCTGCGTCTAGTTTCCGTAGGATTTTACAGAAGTGGATTTGGAGTTTCGAGCTGCTCCCAGTTTCAATTTGAGTGCACGAAGGTCAATCTGGCGGACCAGAGAACTGGGCAGATCAATAGGTCCTATTCATGGCCAAACAAAGAGTACTTCTGCTGGTCCGATTGAGGCGAATTTTATACCGTTGGAAAGCTCTATGTGTCTGCTACAAAATTGCTTTATAACACTTTTGCATTAGGATACTGGAACACACCCAAATTCGAGCCGTAAGAGGAAGTGTACACTGCCAAACATTCTGCCGAGCTGCCAGGCTGCTGCCCCTGCCTCTGTCCTGCAGCCAGTCCTGCCTGCCGAGGCCAGCCTACGAATCCTGCTGACACGCCGCAAAGCTGCTGCCCTGCTGCTGCCTATCTTTCCACCTATGCTGCACTTTCCAAGACCCAGCACACAAGCTGCTGCTCCTGCTGGCCCTGCAACCTGCTGCTGCCCCTGCATGCAGGCAATGCTGCTGCACATGCTCCTGCCGAGAGAGCCTGCTGCCCCTGCCCCTGCCCCTGCATACTGCCGAGCAGCCGTGCAGCAACGCATGTGCACACATTGCACATCCTACCGCGATGCTGCTGCCCCTGCAGCCAGCCCTGCTGCTGCCGAGAAGACCCTGCCAAGACACTGCCTAACGCGATGCTGCTGCCCTTTCGCTGCATGCTGCCCCTGCACATTACACTGCTGCAGCCACGCAGCCCACCTACGCTGCCAATCTTGCTGCTGCCCCTGCATGCTTACGCTGCTGCCAAGCAGCCCACTGCCGAGAGAAAGGAGGCTGCCACACCACAAACCGAGCACATGGCACAATGAATACACAACAAACACGGTGAAAAGTCTAGGCTATGGACTTTAAACACAAAGCGCTACTTGGGAGGCAACCCAAGTCGATCAAAGAAAAATGAAGGAGCCATCACCGAGAGTTTGAAATTTCTTAACCCTTCTCTTTTTCTTTGATTTGTGATGATATGTTGGTATATGTTAGACTATTGCATGCTTAGGAAATTCGTTGATATAGATTTGTGCTTACATTGAGGACAATGTAATTTTCTAAGTGTGGGGTGAGATAACGTATTCCGTTTATGTTTTCGTGTGCTTAATTTAGAAGTAGAAACTCCAGAAAATTATAATGCAAAAATAGAGTGTTTTAATTTGTTTGTTTCGAGTCTTAGGATGCCCCTAATATGTCAATGATGTTTTTCTCCTCTTTGCATACATAGATGATGGTTGTGCATACTATTAAAATTGTGAGTTTCATGGATTTTGTGCATTGGTAGGAGCATGTAGGACTTGTTGATTAATTAAGCATGCATGTTTTAGCTAGTTTGTTTCCATAATAACCTATGTGAGCTTTAGAGCCAATTTGCTTTCTTCTTGAGCGATAAAAAGATAAAATTCAATAGATTCGTAGGAAGCATGAAACCTCATAATTCTTTGATTATTCGATGACTATGTGCCATAGCTTTTTAATGAACTCTAGTATGCTAGAACTTACTCTTGTTGATTTTCGAAACGTTTATATCATAAAATACCTTGATTTTGAATGTGATTGAATAAAGATCATTTAGGTTTACCACCAAAGCCAAATAAAGCATGAGCCCTATTGGAGCCCGTCGTGGGACACCTTAGTTAACCCCTTTGAGCCTACGATTAGCCTTTTCTTTCATCACCCTTAAACACTTTCCATGAGCTTAGTATAGTGATGTCTTGACCATTGTGTGTCGGCAAAGCTTGATTTTTGAAGGAGTTTTTGCGGGAAGTGATGAAGAAGATCAAGTGTGGGGTAGACTTAGCTAGAAAATTATGTGAAAATTGTAATTGTGCCGTGCCTATGAGAAAAAAAAAAAAGAAAAATTGAAATCGGACAAAAAGAAAAGAAAAGAAAAGAGAAAAATCAAGTCCGAAAGAAAAGAAAAGAAAGAGGCACGGTTTCAAAAGAAAATTTGGCTAAGTCTAATTGTTGTGAATTTGGAGTTTTTGTTTGCATGTGAAGGTCTACTATTGTTATATTTTGACCTTTGTTCGTATTCACTATGTTGTGGGGAAGTAAAGAATGAAGGAAGGGTCCAACAAGATGAAATTTGACCCTTTCGGTGAGAAGACATAAGGAGATCGAGCTTTGCTAAAGGCCTTAGTGACGTTTTGAGCCTCCTTATCCAAATAGCGAATACCTCTTAGCCTAGCCCCATTACAACCTTATTATTGATCTTTTTCATGATTCTTAAGATGGTTAAATTTGATTGTGGAGACTATCTCAAGAGTAAGCATATGGTTTTGGTTCATTGGTGCATATAGTTATCATATGAGGTTTTTCCATCAAAATTCACAAAGTGCTTTCGTTTCTTTGATATATGCAAGTCACTCTTTGTAATTCATTATCTTTCGCTTGCATATACTTATGAGTGAATTACCATGTTTCGAGAGAAAAGAAGAGAGTATGCCTAGTAAGGAGGATTGGATTAGCTTAACATGTCTACATGCTTACTTTTGTTCTTATATGTTCATATTGATGCCACTTGTTCATGAAACTTGGAATTTTCGTGCTTAGCATTCTCATGCATTAACTTGAAAGCTATGTGTACATACGAGCCTGAGACAAATTGTTAGGGGCAATAGTTTGTTTTGAGTCTTAGTTTAATTTAGTTTGCTAAGGGACTAGCAAAGGATAAGTGTGGGGTAGTTGATAGGAGCACAATGTGCGACGATATTACATGCTTATGCCCTCATTTATGCTTTGTTTAACCCTTATTTGTCTAAGATAGAGTCATAATATAGTTAGTGTCATTTTTGATAGAGTTTTGGTGAAATGTGCTTAAGAATCCGAAAAATGACTAAGTATGAGAAATCTGGAAAATAGTGAAAAATGTGTCTTTTTCGTGATTTTGAGATGAGCAAAAGTATGATCTATCCTTGTCCGAATTTGGCGAAATTTGGCGTGCTTAATATTCATATGTTGAGGAATACTGTGTTAAAATTTCAGATCAATCGGAGTTCGGGAAGTCACCCAAAACTTGGCTGCAAAAGGGCAGTCCGAACATTCCAATCCAGGGGCTTCCAGGATTTTCCTGGGACTGTGTCCCAACTTCGAAAAATCATTCCCGACGACTTGCATGGAATTTGGCCGAGATATTTTATGGGGAGATGGCCATATGTGTCTAGTTTATCTGAGACTTGGAATCGCATCAATCGGAGCTCCGAAGGTGGAGATATGCCGGAATTACTACGACAAGGTCAAATCTGCCGATTCCAGGAACCTACTGCCCCTTTTTCGTGTTTTCTGTTTTTGATGGACCAAATGGTGCACAAACGCATATGTGAAGATGGTTCAAGCTTTATGAAGGGAAGAGGAAGACACTAGGCCATGGCATTGAAGAAAAATTGAAGAAAGAAGTTCTCCTAGTCACACTAGGAGAAGCTGCCGAATAGAGGCAGATTGTGTGCCTTTGTGTTGCTGCCGGCAATGATGCATTTTTGGTGGATCAAAGCTTATCAATTGAAGTCCAAGACCATATAAGAAGTCCATGAAGATGTGAAGCCCAAGCCTTGAAGAAAAATCAGAAAAAGAAAACCTAATTAGACTTTGAAAAGGAAGGTTGCAAATCCTTATCCCACTTGGTTTTCTCTATTCCTTTTGCTATAGGGCAGCCGGCAGCCTCCTCTATATATAACCTCATCTTCTCATTCTGAAAATCATCTCATCTCAAGCATATTACACTAGCCTAAAGCTCTACCAAGTCCTCCAAAACACCAACACCTAAATACATAGCCAAAACCCATCACCACCACCACCATATTGCCGAATCCCTTCCACCTTGGTTTCCTGCCGATTTCTGTTCTTGCCGAACACCAAGGAGCAGCAGCCGATTCATCTAGTCACATTTAGGAGTCTTCAAGGTTCTTTAAAGTGTGATCCATTCCCCTATGGCTTTTGTATTTAATTATGTTTGGTTGTTTTGTATGAACTTGTTTCGATTCTTGGTTTTTCTTGAAACTTTGTATGAACCGAATGATATATGTTATGCATGGTTTTTCTGAATTTTAACTTGTGTATTTTGTATGCATTGATAATTAGGGCAGTGGTATTTCGCATGTTTAAACTTAAAATTGGTTAGAACTAAGGTTAGGGCAAATAAACCGACACACTAGTTATGATTAGCATGTAATTCTAAGTGCTAGGTTTCATGTGATAGAGTAACACGGATAAGTCATACGCTGGAGTAGTTTGTTTTGTGTTGCTCACCTAGGTTTAATAAACCTTAGAACTTGCAAGTTAAATAAGAAGAATGACAAC
This sequence comes from Potentilla sterilis, assembly GCA_963682095.1. Lineage (NCBI taxonomy): Eukaryota > Viridiplantae > Streptophyta > Magnoliopsida > Rosales > Rosaceae > Potentilla > Potentilla sterilis. The sequence continues at coordinate 12,440,652 of OY821761.1, forward strand.
CTTACTTGTTTGCTTGTCTTCGATTAAGACTCATGTGCTTAAATGTTAAAACGCGTAAAACCGGATTAGCATCACCTTAGAAGTCATACGCTGGAGTAGTTTCTAAGAATTTAAGAAGTCTAACAATTGGAAAACTGCTGGAGGCTCTAGTTGTGTCGAAACTAATTTTGGTCTTGAACATGTTAAATACTTGTCTCTTACTTTCTTGCATGCAATTTGCCTTGTTAAAGAGTCTTTTATGTGAACTGTTTTGTGTGAGAGATGATGATCACTTGTATATAGTAGCCTAGGATTTATTTTCTGTTTTTGCTGCCGAACCTCATCTTCATCCCCCATGATAAATTCGTATATATGTATATAAGTGTGACAATTGTGTGCATATATGTTTGTGAATATTTGTGTTAACATTCTCATATTTCAGGTACCCTTAATCCCCGGCTAGAACGATCCCTACTTGCTCATACTACTAACGATATTTTTGTAGGGTTATTATTGCATGAGAGCTTTGGCTTCCATCATCCTGCACCAAATATACTGGTTTGACCGATTCTTCATCAGCGATAAAATGTGCAGTGGGCATAGGCTCTGGCATAGCATAGGCTGACGAGAGTATAAAAGCCATGTTACAATCTAGGTCCCCAATATCCAAAGACACTGTGTTACAGTGATGGACCATAGCTTCATCCTCAACATACTCTTCTTCCATTGACACTTCTTCCTCATCCGCCAACTCTGGTTCATCCTCATAGTCAACCATTTCGTCCTTATTGTCAAGGTCTGCATTTCCTACTTCAGAATCGGCCTTCAGGCTAGAGGCGACCGATGATGGTTTTGTTGGCATATGCATCTGCAGCTTCTTAGCTGCATACTCAACAAAGTTGGTAGGCGCCTTTGGCTCCTTTGGCTTGGCCTGCAACAGGATAGTGAGTGGCCTGCTTGGCTCTGCCAATGCTAAACTGGATTCCTTGGAAGCAACATCCCCCGCAGGAACCCCCACGATACTCGTTCTTGCGGCCAGTGACGCACTGTTTTCCTTAGGCACCCACCTCATAACAGTGGAATCCTTCTTGGTGTCGATTACCATCACGCCATCCTGAGGTTCTGGCACCACCTGTCTCCCAACAGCCTCTGGCTGTGCCCTCCTTGGGGAAGATTGTTCTGCCTTTGATTGTTCAGGAGAGAAAGTCAGTCTCTTCCTTGGCCTCGACTGAGGTGCTCCAGTAGCCCTTGGCAGATCCGCCAGCCTGTCATGAACGTTCCTCCGGGGAGCTGGTGGAGCTTCCACAGAGCGCTTTCGCCTGGAATCCACATAGGACTTAGTCCTGACTCTGTATCGCCTGTGAACCTGCTCCACATGCTCAATTGGTACCGACAGCTCCTCCTCAGTCACTTTCCCTGCAACCAGATCTGCCAAGGTCTACTTTGCCTTGCTAAAATGCTTCCTTTCATTCCTGGTGGTCACTGCAGCGAGCTCGACCGCCTTACCGTTTCGCTGTGTATACCATCTGTCCGCCTTTGGGTCATTCCTAGGAGCTGGCGGAATATAAACTTTCATAGATGGCTCTGGATTCGCACCTTTGTGCGAACCTCCAGCCGTGGCTGACTTCACTCCAGAAGGTCCTGCGTCCTACCTGGGCCTCGCCCTGCTAGCATAACTATCCTCAGATCCATGGTGATACTTCACCCGCTTGAGGTTCTCCCTTTCTGACCTTTCAGAAGGCGGATGTTCTAACTTAGCCTTTTCTAAGGCTCTCTTCTCAGCCCTTTCCTCTGCCTCCTTCAAAGCTGCCTGAAATTCATTAAAGGTGATAGGCTGCCCTGTATTCAACCTGCAAGTTAGGCAAAGCTTAGACCGAGGAACTAACACCATGTCCTCCTCTTCAATAGCCCCAACCCACAACTCTGGGCAAGGACTAGCCTTATTCTCCGCAAATTCCAACTTCCCATCGTTCAACCACTCCTGCAGCTGATCCTTCATACCTACACATTGAGAAGTACAATGATCAGATGATCGATGGAAAATGCATGTGTGTCCGCCATCCCCGCTATTAGGATGGCATTGGTAAAACTCCTTAACCTCCGGTGCCCATTGGCGCACCATAGCTTCCCAGATTTCCTCAGCTTTGCTTGCATCATACGTATATTCCTGAAACCGGGAAACCTGCTTCCTGAGCTGCTTTGTTGGACTCAAACCAGCACCGATTTCAATCGCATTCACCCGCGGGCCAGTCCTAGCAGCTGCCCATTGAGGTTCCTTGGGTATCTCCAACTGCAAAGTTTTATCATTAATCCAGGTCTGCAGCTGATCCTTCAACTTCACACAATCCTTGGTATTGTGGTTATTCATATTGTGAAAGCTACAGTACGTCTTTCCAGCCATGTAATCGGACTTGGGAATGAATCCGCCTTCATGCTGCAGACGCCCCTGGTTGAACAGCTCCTACAGAATCTCTGGAGCCTTGTGAGCATTGTAGGTATATGAATCAAAAGCTGACTTGGTTGGAAGCGGGGTTACTATCTTGACAGTCTCCCTGACCAACCTCGCGGTTTTGGACTGTAACGGTCTCTGATCAGTCCTCTCTATAGCCGCTACTTCGTGTTCCAAGTCTTCATCATCAACCCATGTCAGGATTGGTCTAGGCACCGCATCCGCCTGGATAGTTGCCACTGTCCACTACCAGAAAAGGCGTCATAGCCGACGACGCCATCTCGTCGGCCGTTTCCATTAATTCGTCGGCTATAGTCATAGCCGACGAAGTATCGTCGGCTATTCTCTCGTCGGGACTGCTCCGTCGGCTATACTATAGCCGACGATACACCAGGTAAGTCGTCGGCTTATAAAACACTAGGTATAGCCGACGACAAAAGCGTCGTCGGCTATACTTCGAACATTGCCGACGACAAGATCGTCGGCTTCAACAATTACGTAATTGCCCCTAACCCGAAGTATAGCCGACGACGCTGTCGTCGGCTATCCGTCTGTTATAGCCGACGACACTATCGTCGGCCATACCAATCGCCGGTACCAGAACGGCTTTTTTTGCCGGAAGCCGGGAAGGTATAGCCGACGACATATGTCATCTTCGTCGGCTATAACAGTTATAGCCGACGAAATAATGCCAATATCGTCGGCTATAACCCCTAAATATTTAAAAAAATTTAAAAATTTAACTCGGGCCCAATTTCACTTCGTCTTCGGTTTAGCTGCAGAAAATGCACAACAAACATCCAAATATCCAACAAATATCCACATCAATCCATCCCTAATATCCTACATACTGTACAAATTAACCCCCTAACTACTCATCATCACCCCCTAAACGCGTAGCGTCGTCGACCGGATCGTTCGAGTTCCGGTGGCTATGGCTGTCCTGATCGGCTGGCGTACTCCGATGCGGGGGGGGGGAGTGGGGACGACGAACTGGGGCATCTGTGGCGGAGGCGGGGGCTGGAGTCCAGCCTGCTGGGCCTCCCAAGACTGCTGCATCCATCGGTACATCTCCGCCGCAGATGCGTCTCTGGCCTGCTGCGCCGAAGCCTCCGCGGCCCTCGCCAACTCCGCCTGCTGGAGCGCCTCCACCGCCCTCGCCAACTCCGCCTGAGTCCTATGCAGCTGCGTCTGCAAGTCTCCTCTCGTCGAAGTCGCACGCTGCGTGCTGGGATTGGCCGGCGTGTACTTGAGAACCCCATCTCCCGCCGCGCCTAGGCCTCTCTGGTAGAAGTAGTTGTTCCCTGTCCCTACCGCCGCGTGCATGATCTGAGAGGCCAAGCGCGGCTCAAGGGTGTCGATCGTGGAGGCAAACTCCGCGATAGCCTCGTCGGACGCCCCGTCTCTCAGGGTGTCTCGCGCGATCCCGAAGGTGATCGCGTCGGTCTCCGCATCTATTTCCGCCTAATTGACAAGAAAATATATATAATAAACGAATTAAAAAATATATATATAAATTAATTTAATGAAACACTTTTATTGAAGATGGGCGAATACTTACCACTTGGTCGGGACGCCCCGGATACATCTGCGCATGAATCCACGACAACGGCCTCAGCGGTCGGTCCCTCCTCGCCATCTCTGCCCACTGCCTCCAGGAGCGGGCGCCGCCGTGGTGGGGGTGCTCGTTCCTCCTGCGGTTGTCGCTGTTCGTCCGCGAGATTTTCTGTATTATAAGAACGAACATATAAACGCAAATATAAATTAGTAACTAAATTAAAATATTACGAACTAACCAAAATAAAATTATTAACTAATTTAGTTACTAACTAATTTAATTTAATTAGTAACTACTTAACTAACTAATTTAATTTAGTAACTAACTAACTTACTAACTACCTAATTTAATTTAATTTAATTTAATTTAGTAACAAACTAACTAACTACGTAACTAACCAACTAACTTAATTTAATAACTAATAACTAACTAACTAACTAATTAATTTAATTAAGTAACTACATAATTTAATTATTAACTAACATTAAAAAGTTATATACTAGCAGGCTAAATTTTCTTACCGAGACCCTGTCGCTCCCGAAGTAGGCTACCAGCCATAGCCACTCGTACTCCCTGTACCGGAACTCGTGGGGGGTTGCAGCTCGCCCCAAGCGCTGCTCCACATGGTACGTCCTGTAGTGCGTGGACAGCTCGTTCTTCCACTCGGAGTACCTATATTAACAAAACACAACTGTTAGATATATTCGTACACTGCCAATAAATATATTTATACAAAAAAAAGCAAAACACATAACCTGTTCTTCAGCTGCTCGTCTCTCCACCAGTCCAAGGTAGGATGGACTCTAAACCATTGCTGCAATATTATAAATTAATTAGAAAATATTTTTATATAGTTATAAGGACTGAATTCATAAATATTTATTTTCTATAATAAAAATCATATTTAACTCACCGACAGTGCATTGTACACTCGCGCCTTGATCTCATCGGGCACAGAGCCCCAGTCGGGCCACAACAGTGGGACCCTGTCCCGCACGAGCATGCCCGTCACGTTGATATACTTGGTGGTGGTGTCTCTCCGCTCAATCGGGCGTCCATCCTCACCGGGACCGGGCAGGATCTCTCTGATCCCACCGGCCAGCTCCCTCTTCAGGGTCGACATGTTCGCTGGTCCTCTGGTCCGTCTCGTCCCCGCGGGTTTATTGACGAGGACGCCTGTTAAAATGAACACATAGTTAAATAATTATTTAAACTAACTAATTAAATAATTAATTAAACAATCTAAATAATTAATTAAACTAACCAATTACCTGCGTCGTTGTACTGCTTGTCCTTCTCACGAACGGCCCACAGGCCGCGGCAGTCCTCTGAGTCGAAAGGACTGTAGAAGTAGGCCTCCTCCCAGGGAATCTCGTGGGGCCGGTCGTGCCTCCAAATCTGCCTCCCCCTGGCGTCGTACTCAGGGATGGCAGGGAGGAACTGGACCATGTACATCCCCGATGGCGGAGACATACGGGGCGTGGACCCTGAGGGGCCTGCTCCCCCTGACGGTGGGCCCCGTAGCTGTGGACGCTGTCGCTGTGGGGGGACAGGGAGCATCTCTGGAGGGTCCAGATCGGCGCGCGGTGGGGTCGGCTGCCGATCCTGGAACAGTGCTGAAGTGCACTGGGGTCTGGTGGCTCTGCGTCCTCCTCCGACACTCGAGTCAGGGCCCGCTCCCGTCGACTCATACGAGGAGCCCCCACGTGGATCGCTCGGGGTCAATCCCATCAAGGTCTCCTCTCGTCGACTCATAGGCCGGCCTAGGCCCCGACGACCGCTGGATCCGCTCCCCCCACGGCTGGATCCTGCCTGAGCGTCGGGGTCGCTCTCGGTCCGTCTGCCAAGCCATCGGTCTACAAAGCGACGGTTTCCTGCACAATTAGTATATAAATTCCATAAATTACACAAAAATTCCACAAAAAAATTAAAAACTTCATTCAATGTATATATACCTAATTATATATATACGTACCTAAATATATTTATACCTAATTATATATATATATTCCGAAATATAACACAAAATTCCTTAAATTTCACAAAAAAATATAAATTTTTTTTAAATATATATATACCTAATTATATATATACATAACTATATTTATACCTAAATATATATATATATATATATTCCGAAAAAAAAATATATATATATATATATATATCCTCCTAAAAATTACACAAAATATTTATACCTAATTATATATAAATTAGTATATAAATTAGTATACTAGTATATAAATTCAACAAAATTCCACAATTAGTATATAGAAACCGTAAATTTAACAAAAAATCCACAAAATTAGTATATAAATTCCACAAAATTAACAAATTTAACAAAAAATCCACACAATTCCATAAATTTCATACAAACCCTAAATTCCACAAAAAATTCACAAAAACCCTAAAATTCACAAAATTCGACAAAATTAATAAAAACCCTAAATGAGGCTCGATCGGGACTACCTGACATGGTGGTGCAGTCTGGACGAGGACCGGTGGTGCAGTGCGGCGGCGGCGGCGGCAGGGGCGGCGGCGGCAGGGGGTTTCGGGTCGGCTAGGGGCGGCTGCGGCTGGGCGGCTGCAGCAGGGGCGGCAGAGGAGACGCAAGGCAGGGGCGGCTACGGCGGCAGGGGAAGCTACGGCGGCTCGGGGCGGCGGCGGCAGGGGGTTTCGGGTCGGGGAGGGGTCGGGCACGACGGGGAGGGGGCGGGGAGGGGGAGGGTAGGGAGGGGGAGGCTCGGTCGGCGTCGGGGAGGGACGGGCGGCTGCGGCAGTGGGGATTTAGGGTTTCTGGAAAATGAGGGAGGCGCCCTCTGTTTCGGTTTAAATCGAAGGACTATAGCCGACGATGTTATTTTAATTCGTCGGCTATACTCTGACGGGCCGGGCCGAAATCCGGGCCGGGCCGAAGTTGGGCTTTGCGGGCCGGTTATAGCCGACGAAGTTAAGAATATCGTCGGCTATAATATGCATATCGTCGGCTATAATATGCATATCGTCGGCTATAATATGAATCTCGTCGGCTATACTTTACGCTCTCAGCAGCCGTCAGATCTCGCCCATCCAACGGCGGACAATGAAACGGCGCGGATCGCAAGAGTTTAGCCGACGAAGTTAAGGATTTCGTCGGCTATTCCCTGGTCAACTGCTTGGTCAAACCTCTAAACGCTTTAAAACGGCAATTGGCCCGTCTAGATGACGTTTTTTGGCCTGACCTTCAACAGAGAATAGTTTCAAATCGATGCGACGCAACTAACCGTATAAAAATTTTCCTCCAAATATTTACCGACCGTCAGGCTACCCATAGGAAAACGGAAGTAAAAAACACCTAACCGCAGCATTCGGCACACAGATTTTGTCGGAATCTTCCCATTTTTCAACCGTAGTCGTATTTCAATATTTCGGTCGTATCTTATTTCACGACACTTTTGCATTTGAACGGTCTACGTATGGTAACTATTTGAAACTATACATTCACTTAAACACTTAGTAAATAAGTTAAGGAACATTAGTGCATATGTTCCGATTTCGAATCTAAAAGTTTGGAAAATCTATTCCAACCGTCAGATATCACCGTTAAGATTAAATACATGTATGAAAAAAAATCCAACTACATCTGACAACGTTAAAGGCTCGATCGGGACGGTCAAACTGCTTGGTCAAACCTCTAAACGCTTTAAAACGGCAATTGGCCCGTCTAGATGACGTTTTTTGGCCTGACCTTCAACAGAGAATAGTTTCAAATCGATGCGACGCAACTAACCGTATAAAAATTTTCCTCCAAATATTTACCGACCGTCAGGCTACCCATAGGAAAACGGAAGTAAAAAACACCTAACCGCAGCATTCGGCACACAGATTTTGTCGGAATCTTCCCATTTTTCAACCGTAGTCGTATTTCAATATTTCGGTCGTATCTTATTTCACGACACTTTTGCATTTGAACGGTCTACGTATGGTAACTATTTAAAACTATACATTCACTTAAACACTTAGTAAATAAGTTAAGGAACATTAGTGCATATGTTCCGATTTCGAATCTAAAAGTTTGGAAAATCTATTCCAACCGTCAGATATCACCGTTAAGATTAAATGCATGTATGAAAAAAAATCCAACTACATCTGACAACGTTAAAGGCTCGATCGGGACGGTCAAACTGCTTGGTCAAACCTCTAAACGCTTTAAAACGGCAATTGGCCCGTCTAGATGACGTTTTTTGGCCTGACCTTCAACAGAGAATAGTTTCAAATCGATGCGACGCAACTAACCGTATAAAAATTTTCCTCCAAATATTTACCGACCGTCAGGCTACCCATAGGAAAACGGAAGTAAAAAACACCTAACCGCAGCATTCGGCACACAGATTTTGTCGGAATCTTCCCATTTTTCAACCGTAGTCGTATTTCAATATTTCGGTCGTATCTTATTTCACGACACTTTTGCATTTGAACGGTCTACGTATGGTAACTATTTAAAACTATACATTCACTTAAACACTTAGTAAATAAGTTAAGGAACATTAGTGCATATGTTCCGATTTCGAATCTAAAAGTTTGGAAAATCTATTCCAACCGTCAGATATCACCGTTAAGATTAAATACATGTATGAAAAAAAATCCAACTACATCTGACAACGTTAAAGGCTCGATCGGGACGGTCAAACTGCTTGGTCAAACCTCTAAACGCTTTAAAACGGCAATTGGCCCGTCTAGATGACGTTTTTTGGCCTGACCTTCAACAGAGAATAGTTTCAAATCGATGCGACGCAACTAACCGTATAAAAATTTTCCTCCAAATATTTACCGACCGTCAGGCTACCCATAGGAAAACGGAAGTAAAAAACACCTAACCGCAGCATTCGGCACACAGATTTTGTCGGAATCTTCCCATTTTTCAACCGTAGTCGTATTTCAATATTTCGGTCGTATCTTATTTCACGACACTTTTGCATTTGAACGGTCTACGTATGGTTTCGGTCAATATACTTTAGCCGACGACTTGCAAGTCGTCGGCTACAGTATGGGCATTATAGCCGACGAATTATGGTCCATTTCGTCGGCTATAACGCTGATCTTTCTGAAAATTTGCCATTTAGGGCCGGAAAATTGCCTATTTCACCTGATAAATTCCTGAATATCGCACAAACAAATCAATACAATTTCCCATAAATTCGGAAAACGGTAATTAAGGACAAAAAATATTTTCATACATGCATGCACCAAAGTTTGAGGTTTATGTTGTCATGATCGTCTGTAACAGAAGACCTGATTTTGGCCTACTGCATTTCTTGTGTAACTTGGTCTAACTAATCTTGGTGCCTGCAGGATATCCCACTGAAGTCTGCAATAGAATTTGGGGAAGAACTGTCTAATGTTGCCACACTAACTGTTCCAGCCGGCGGTGTTTGGCAAGTGGGTTTGGTAAGAGCTCACAAGAGGATTTGGTTTGTTCACAATTGGCAAACGTTCGCAGAACATTACTCCCTGACTGCTGGTCAATTCTTAGTCTTTAGCTATCAAGGAAATTCAAGATTCCATGTTCGCATTTTTGATTTCAGTTGTTGTGAGATCGAGTACCCTTGTGTTGGTCAAAGTATAAAACACGAAGAGGATGCTGATGATGTTTGTGTTACCCTCCCTTCTTCACACAAAGGCAAAGCGAGGTGTGTTGATCAACATGTTAAGAGGAAGAGGAAAAACATTGCTATCCAACATGAAGAGGATATCGAAGATGATGTTTGTGTTACTCTACCTTCTTCCAGCAAAGGCAAAGGAAAGTGTGTGGATCAACATGTCAACAAGAAGAGGAAAAGCATTGCTATTGCCAAGAAATTTGAGCAAACCAAGTTGAAGGTACAGAGATTTTCTCCGCGTCAGGATTTCCCCACAAGAATGAATGAACATAAGGAATTATTTATTGGGAACATGGCTGCTTACACTTATCCTAGAGACGAAAATACTATTGCCAGAGAACGTAAGAAGCTGATCCATGCAACCAAAATGTTCAAGTTAGAAAATCTTTTTTTCGCAGTTATCTTGCAGCAACGTAATATTGACAAAAGCTATATGGTGAGTCATACATTTTATCTTCTTTTGAAAATTTAGAGTTCGCTGAGATGTGCTGCTTAGTGCCTTTAATTAATTTGCTTCACTTGCGCAGCATGTTCCGATTGCCTATACAACGAGATATATGAGAGGGTGTCCAGAATATATCAAGTTTGAGGATTCTAATGAAGATCAGTGGGTTATCCGACGCTATTTCACAACAAATACAACAGTGAGAATAGGCAGAGGATGTACTCAATTTTTCAAAGACAATAATTTGAAGAATGGAGATGTCTGTCTCTTTGAGCTGATCAAAAGGAAGGATGTTGTTGGGGTGTATAGATTTTTCCAACGAGTTTCAGTTCTAATGAAATTCCCAAAATGTCCTTAAGATTTGGACATGAGTGGCACGTGTGGCACGTGTCATTGTTTTTAACGGCAGAATTTGAATTTTAACGGCTGATTTAGACGGAGTGATCAAAGTGAACACAAGTGTAATTCGATAGTGAGCAAAGTGATATTGGACAAACTTCAGTGAGCAAAATTTAGAATGGGGCATACTTCAGTGATCAATCCAGCCATTTTCCCTTAAAACATCGTCAATCTCTCTAATTAATTAAACACAATGTATTTTTTATATATACCAACAATATATTTTTAATTACAATTAAATTAATTAATATATATATACATTTTTTCATCAAATTCATCTAAAATCACCTATAAATCAACAATCAATCACTAATCTTCAACAAAACTTCAATTCTATCTAACCAATACAACATATATATCAACCCATTAATAATCTCATCTCAACATATATATATATATATATATATATATATATATATATATCAAATTAATCACACATTTATTCTAATTAAACTCTAAATTAACACACCTCTGCATATAACCAACTAAATCAACACACACAGCAATATACGTACCTTTCAAGCTTATGGCCGAGGTTTTGGACGATTTCAGAGCGTTTTGGACGATTTCATCGACGAATGAGCTCTCTGCTGCAGAAGGTCGATCTGATATAAGAGTTATAGCCGACGAATACCCTCCTCGTCGGCTATAACCAAAAACTTTTCGTCGGCTATACCTCTTATAGCCGACGAATACCATTCTCGTCGGCTATAACCAAAAAGGTTTCGTCGGCTATAACTATAGCCGACGAGTTGTCGGCAGTCGTCGGCTATAATATTATAGCCGACGATGTGGCCGACGAAATAGTAATTTGTCGGCTATAAGGGGTTATAGCCGACGAGGTACTATTTCGTCGGCCGTTTTTTCCCATATCGTCGGCTATAACCCCTTTTCTGGTAGTGGTCTTAGAAGCAGCAGGAAGTGGAGTCTTGGGCTTCAGAGTCCCAGGATAATAGGACAAAGGAGTCCCCTTCCTCCTTTCATTCCTTTCCTTAGACCGATCAACATAATGTTGTTCCTGACCTAGCCTATTGGTCAGATCCGCCATAGTGGTCACATGAACCTGCCTGAATCCTTGGCGGATCTCATCCACCAAAGCATCAATCGCCATCCTCACTGCATGTTCTTCTGGAATATCCATCTCGCAACGAGTTAATTCCAACTTAAACCTTCGTAAATAGTCAGTGGCGGATTCGCCAGGGCTTTGCTATGTTTCAGCTAGGTCCTTGACCCCAATCTTTGCCTCAACAACACCAAACATAATTCTGAAAAGAACCTCCATAGTCTTCCAGTCTGGTATTGTTCCAGGTCTCAACCGCTTGTACCAAATAGCTGCCTCCCCCGCCAGAGATGTGGGAAAGAGCTTCAGTTTCATGATCGAATCCTCAGCATATTGACCAGATTCAGCATCCTCTGCGTTTCAGCATCCTCTGACGTCTGGCCAGTAAATGGAGTGAAGCGGATTGGCTTAAATCCAACAGGGAAAGGTACTACATTGATCTCTCGAGTTATTGGATTCTCATACGTCTTGTCGACGTCGGGTAACCCCTGTAGTTCCCTAAACTTCTCAACAAAAACCCTGCCAATATCATCCGCGGTCAGCTGGGCCACGACATTCGCTGGTGGTTCTGGCGGATTGTTACCACCAGGTCCATTGGGAGGGACATTGCCACCTGCATGGTTGTTGGCAGCCCCGGCATTAGCTCCAGGTCCGCCGTTAGCACCTACTCCGTCGGTCCCGCAGCGACCAGCTGTCCGTCCCCGCCTGTCTCTCGGCGGATTCGTACGGTCAACCCCCTCAAACTGGTCGAACCGATCATAAAGCTGCCCCATCATGGTGGTCATATTCTCGAGCGTGGCATTGGTAGCCACCAACTGCTCCTGTTGCTGTCGCCAACAATTGTCGGAGTTCCTGACATGGGCAGCCATGCTATCCGCCAGCAGCCTCTGCTGTCCTGCCAGATAGTTGAAATTGGAAGTGAACCCCGTTTGCTCAGTCTCCATTCGCTTCACGGATTCACATAGATCAATGACCACATTGTTGGCCTTCTTCAGAATTTCGTCTGTACGACAAGATTTTTCGATCAACATCCTCAGCGTGTCCGTCACCTCAGTGGGAGATGCAGTCTCCCCAGTAAATGGTGCAACAGGTGACGCAGGCGGATCCGCGGACTCGTCCGCGAACCCCTCTTCTAAAAAACCAAATGTGGCTGCCCGGTTTGTAAGGCCAAGAGAATTGTTGTCAACCTGGGAGGCAGCCGTCACCTCCAGTATCTCCCCCTCAGCCGCGACAACTGGTGCAACGACCGCTAGGATCAGATTTCTTCTGTCTCGCACGGCCTTAAGGGCTGCAGCAATAGTTGCTTCATCCCCAAGGGCCCCGCCAAACACTTCCCTAGCTTCAGTTAATCCCCTACAATCAGCTGTTCCATGCTTGAGCAGCTTCTTATGGGAATTCTTCAAACAATCCATGGTTATCCTTTTGTAAGGATCACCCTTCGTAGATCCCGCAATCTTGACACTGGTCCCACTGGGCGTGCCAAAATATTCGTGGCAGATTTAGCACCCGGCGAACTGTCAGCACTTGGGGGTGGAGGATGTATTTTCCTCGTGTGTCTTCTGTGTGCTTAGGCGTGCCAGCACCTTTTGGAGTGGTGCAACTCGACTGCGGACGACCCCTCGCGAGTCCTCTCGTCTGCTCCCAATAGACTCTGACTTCTTGATCAAGCAACTGTTACGCGGGCGCTGACTAAGCTGGCGTACAGGGCTCGAACAAGACCTGAATAGAACTGGCTAACAGGATTTTCTTCTCAACCCCCTGAGGATTGAGGATCTTACTTTGATCCGGAGAAGCAAAGCAGAGCTAAACCAAGATCACAGGTGTGTGTTACCGGGGTAACGACTCAATTGCTACCGGAGTAGCGGACTGACTCGATAGGCTCAGCAACCGCTCGACACGAATGCGAGATGTGATCGATCGCAGGTGGAGGCAAATTGCGTGAGTTGCTCCGGAGAGGCTTTGCAAGTTAGCGGTGCGCTAGAACTTGTGTTTGTTTGTAGATGGTTGTGAACCCCTTCTCAGTTACAAAAGAGTTATATTTATATGATTCCCGAAACCCTAATGCTTGAAGATCCAGCCTGGCGGATTCCGAGTTTGACTAGGACTGTCCTTCCTGAAACCACCTCTAATCAAATCGGTTAAGAATAAATTGAGATCAGAATTTCCCCTAACTTAGGGAACTCATTCAACACCGTATATTGTCCAGATTAACATTCAATTAACCCCAAGATAAGCCAAACCGATTCCAAAGAAGATCATTTCCTGATTTAGCTGAGATATCTTTACAAATGGATTGCTACACGTAACAACCCCTAATTACCTCAATCAACATTTATGCATTATTATCCCTCAAGGTAATTTATGTACTGCACAATTGGATTATCACGAAATAACCCCCATCTGATCAAGTAACAAATCAACTCTCTCTCTCTTCAAGCATTCTTTCCCAAAACGAATTAGGAAGTGTGCATACTGGATTTTGTTTAAACTAAACCCCTCTGGGCCTCGGGGTAAAAGCCTAATTGAAGAAAACTCCAATTGTGGCCCAAACAATCTGTAGCTGATAAAATATATCACATGGGAAACTCATTATCATTTACATACGTGCGCATACGAGTGGCATGTCATATTCATGTATCAATATAATGATAAATTAGATACCATGTACATCGCACTAGTTTAGTATAACACTCCTGGGGAAGATACTAATATATATGACAGCAACCTGGTACATTATATTCAAGTGGCCAGTAGTGGTTACTTATTATATGTTGCTCATTTGAATCGAGATAGTATAAATATTGTGCCGACAACGTTTTAATAATTGTTATGACATAATTGCCAAAAACACATTTTATGCTTGACATAATTAATGCATTCTAAATTTATAATTGCGAAATTAGTCCTTTGAATTTGGTGAAAACTGCGTTATACCTCATATGTCAAATTCAACATTTTCCCATCCAAATAGGAGGATACAATATGATAAATACGAAAAATAGGCTAATCGTTTTACGACTTTATTTCTTATGAAAATGACTAAATCTTAAGAAAAATGATTTATGTGAACTATACGACTGATATCGAGGAAAATCACTTCTTTTGCTTCCCTGATCCCCTTCACCTCATTAACTATATATGGCTACCCATGTAAAACATGAAAGTGTGTTTATCTCACACTCAAAAATTGTTCTTTCGAATGAACAGCATTTTACTAAAGATATAATTAACATTCACCCTCAGTCCATTATATATAGCAGTACGTAGTATCACAACACTGGCGGATATGGAATACCCATTAGCATAAATCTTAGGAAGACACTATGGCAGTAGATAGTGATCGATATCCAGGCAGAAATCCATTCTACTTAGCAGTTTTGTTGCATTTTAGGTACAAAGAACAGACTTGAAAGTTGAAACTAATTAGACGAGATATATACCCCACCTGTTTGGGCCTAAATTAATATTTATCTGAGACTATGGGCCGAAGCCCAAAGGGTCACCCATTAGTGGGTAATCCGATATATTTTAAATTGCATTCCTTTTGGGAATAAGACTAGGAGTCCGAATTGGAAGTGGTTTAAGGTAATACAATCCTATTCGGTATCAGAATCCATTATGCTTAGTATACACGTATTTGGGGTTTTGAGATCACTATATAAAGAACTCTAGGGCAACGTAGAAAGGGTTCACAACCATACAACAACAAGTTTTTACCTCGCAAATCTTGCAAGCCTCTCCGGAGCCGCAAACTGCAAACGACCACTCTTCCAACCTAGCCGCAAACCTACGCCACCACCAGTCGCCGTACACCTGCCGCTGTTGTCGAAAGTGCCTTGCGTTCGTGTCGAAGCATCGCTGAGACATATCGAGTCCAGTCGTCACGCCTTGTGACAAATCGAGTCGTTACCCCGGTAACAGTCTTTCCCAATCTGCCAAAGGTTGGACGAACATACTCCGCGGTCTTGATTTAAAGCTCTGCTTTGCATCCCAGGATCGAAGTAAGATTATCTCAATCTACGAAAGGTTAAGTAAAAATCCTAGTAATCGTTTACTTAGGTCTTGTTCAAGCCCTTTACGCCGGCCTGTCAACGCCCGCGTACAGTCGCTTGATCAAAAAGTCAGGTAGAAGGGAGCAGACGAGTACGTTCGCCAGGGTCATCCGCTCGCCAAGGGTGATTCGTTCGCCAGACGTCATCCGCCACCAAGGTTGTACCTAACCCAAAGGTACTGGCACGCTCGCACCAGGACTGAAATCTACGTTCGCCACCCCCACGTGTTGACAGTTCGACAGGTGTCAAAACCGACGCGAACATTTTTGGCACGCCCAGTGGGACCAGTGTCAAGATTGCGGAAGCCAATATCTACAAACGACCGATGTCGTCGTGTAAGAAACCAGAACATCAGCTGTTGAAACAGCACAACTCAGCTGCATGTAGAGGTCTGTCTGAATCTCAGTTGCAAGCCAAGTTTGGAGACGGCAGACCTGAGATTGAGGATCTGAATGAGGTCCTTGAGGGAGATAACCACACTCCCGACAACTCGGAGGGTATCGCTGATCGCCAGGAGGTAGGCGATATCCCAAATACCGCGATGGCTCCATCAGTTTCTAAAACCAATGATGGAGATGGAATTCTCCAAACTCGGACACCATCTCCTGCTGAGATAGTAGAATCTTTTGGCCATGTAATATCTAAGTCTCGGGCCACTGATGTTATTCTAGAGAAGATAGAGGCTACTCTGAAAGAGTTGAAGACTGAACAAATAGGTCATATGACCAACATTAATGCTTTGGCAAGGCAACAACAGGCGAATGCTGGACATATTACTTCTCTCACTAAAAGTCTTAATAGATTAGTGAGGGGGCATCAAGCTGAGTTCAGTGAGAAACTTCAACAACAGCAGGCGGAGTTCAGAACACAGATGCTGCAACAGCAAGATCAGTTGGAAAAGACCAATGCCGATGTCGAACGATTGGCGCAGATGGTGCAATTAGGGTTTGATGCTGAGATTTCTGAACAAAGAGAGCTAATCCCTCCAGTAAAGCATGGGCGGACGATAGAGAAAGGTCCAGCTAAAGCAGCTAAGCCTCGTAATAAGGGGTTTGAAACTGCTGCTCCACCAAGACAACAGAAGAGAGGTGGACGGATGATAGATCCGCCATCTGACGACGAAGGAGAAGATCAAGAGGAGGACGTAGAGGGTGGTATGACTCGCAACGACATACAGAGGGTGTTTTTGGAGCAATTAAGGATCATGCAAGGTTTGCCGGATCCTAGTATAACCTATACCAATCCATTAACACGAACTGCGAACCTAATGCCATGGCCCGCGAATTTTAAGCATATAAGGTTCACCGCTTTCTCGGGCGAATCTTCTGAAGATGCGGGGACCCAGATAACTCGTTTTCACAACGAATATGGCCCCTATGCCCAGGACCCTGTTCTCAAGTTGAAATTGTTTGGAACTTCCCTAACGGGGTCAGCCTTAGCTTGGTACAGAGATCTAACACCAGGCTCTATTCCGGATTGGCAATCTATGGAGGGTCTCTTTAGGACTATGTTTGGGGTTGTCGAGGCTAAGGTAACCATCAAGATTCTAGCGGATACTAACCAGAAGCCTGATGAATCCGTCATCGACTATTTGAAGCACTTTAAACTCCTACGAGCTAAATGTAGAGACAGGCTAGCAGAAGATACCACTGTCGAGTTGGCAATTGCAGGGCTCGAGCCGGAGATACAAGCCCACTTCCAGTAAGTGTACGTGACGAACATGGCAGACTTAACCAATAGGTTAGCCAAGCATCAACACTTCCTCGACCAAACAAGGGTTCAGGCCAGCAAGAAGAAAGGCGTCCCACTATCGTACTATCCGGGTACTCTGAAGCCTAAGACGAGTGTCCCTCCAATTTCTAAGACGGTGGCGATTATAGAAGCTGATCCTTCGCCAACGGTCACTTGGGTTGAAGATGCTAAAGACGAAGACAACGTAGCGGTTGTAGAGGTGTTAGGTCGCCAGCCGCTACAACCGAAGAACGTAAGGTTCGCCAAGGAACCTGTTAAGATTATGACTTCTTTGCCTCTGAAGTCCGCCTTTGAGAAGTATACGTATAATGCTCATCAAGCTCCGGAGATCCTCGCCGAATTATTCAAGCAAGGGCGGCTCCAACACGAAGGTGGTTTCGTGCCTAAGCCAGATTATATGGCGGGCAAGAAGTATTGCAGTTTTCATAATATGAATAACTATTATACTAAGGACTGCGTCAAGCTCAAGGACCAGATCCAAACGTGGATTAATGAGCGGGTCATGGAGATGTAAACTGCTAAGGAACCTACTTGGACGGAAACTCGACCCTTTCCGGGGGTGAACATGATTACTCTGGTGCCCAACAAATGCCATGGACTGGAACCTCGTCAACAGGGTTCTAGATTCCAAACCTATACCTACAACGCGCACAAGGCGCAGGAGATTTGGCGATTCCTGATCCAAAAGGGAATGGCTACTCCTGAATACATGCCAGAGCAGCACCAAAGCATTGGGTTAGACAGATCCTTTTGTTTTTTCCACCATTCAAATAATCATTGCACGTCTACATGCATAGAATTGAAAGATCAAATCCAAGAATGGTTGAATGAGGGAATTCTGCAATTTGATAATGACACAGTGGCATCCATTCAACACTTTTGGGTGAATGCCATCGGCCAAGATAGACCCAATGACGCCTCGCGAGCGGACAAGCCAGTGAATCCGCCAGTCAGGGAAGAGATGGTGACGGTACATTGATAGGAGCACAATGTGCGACGATATTATATGTTTATGCCCTCGTTTATGCTTTGTTTAACCCTTATTTGTCTAAGATAGAGTCGTAATGTAGTTAGTGTCAATTTTGGTAGAGTTTTGTGAAAAATGGTTAAGAATCCGAAAAATGACTAAGTTTGAGAAATCTGGAAAATATTGCAAAATGTGTCTTTTTCGTGATTTTGAGATGTGCAAAAGTATGACCTATCCTTGTCCGAATTCTATGAAATTTTATGTGCTTAATATTCATATGTTGAGGAATGCTGTGTTAAAATTTCAGATTAATCGGAGTTCGGGAAGTCACCCAAAACTTGGCTACAAAAGGGCAGTCCGAACATTCCAATCCAGGGGCTTCCAGGATTTTCCTGGGACTGTGTCCCAACTTCGAAAAATCATTCCCGACGACTTACTTGGAATTTGGCTGAGATATTTTATGGGGAGATGGCCCTATGTGTCTAGTTTACGTGAGACTTGGAATCGCATCAATCGGAGCTCCACGGAGGAAGATAAGCCGGAATTACTACAACAAGGTCAAATCTGCCGATTCCAGGAACCTACTGCCCCCTTTTTGTGTTTTCTGTTTTTAATGGACCAAATGGTGCACAAATGCATATGTGAAGATGGTCCAAGCTTTATGAAGGGAAGAGGAAGACACTAGGCCATGGCATTGAAGAAAAGCATGAAGAAACAAGTTCTCCTAGTCACACTAGGAGAAGCTGCCGATTCTGGCAGATTGCTGCCTCTGTGTGCTGCCGGCATTATGGGGCATTTTCAATGGATCAAGACCTATCAATTGAAGTCCAAAATCATACAAGAAGTCCATGAAGATGTGCAGCCCAAGCCTTGAAGAAAAATCAGAAAAAGAAAATCAAGAATGCAAATACTTATTCAACAAGGAAACATAAACCTAGTAGGAAAACCAAAACCTACCTTCTTGCATTCTTGTGGCCGGCAGCCTCTCACCCCTATTCCTCTATATATAGCCATCTCTTATTCAGAAAAAAATCATCTCATCTCTTGCAAAGCACTAGCCAAAACTCTACCAAATTTCCTACTCAAAGTTCTAAGCCGAAACCCTAGAAACACCAAGTCACCGATTCACCTATTCCACCACCAATCACCACCGATCCCAATCCCTTACAACAGCCACTGCCGATCCTCTTCCACCACACCAAGACGAAGCTCTCCAAGGTTTCTAAAGTGTGATCCATCCCTATGACTTGTGTTTTTATTTTCGGTTTAGTCACATATTGTTGTTATAAAAATACTTTGTTTCGTTTGGTATTGTATGATGAACATGAATTACGATTTTATTTGGAATTTATGTGATGAATTTTACAATTTCTAATGCATGGATTTCGTATGTATGATAATTAGAACAATGATATTAGAAGCATGTTTAGGATTTAATTTGGTTAGACCTAAGGTGAGGGCTTATAATCGGTACTTAGTGTTGTCTTTGAACATAATCTAGGTATTAGGTTTAATTTGCTTGAGTTATAATGAACTAAGTAGACGTATGATCACTTTGATTTGTTGTGCTCACCTAGAGTGGTTAATCTTAGGACTTGCATGTTAAATAAGAAGATTGACGACCTTACTTGTTTACGTGTCTTCGGCTATAGACTTTTGTGCTTCAATGCTATTACTTGTATAAGGTAGCATAACCTTTAGGATCACCTCGCGAAAGCTCGATCTTAAAACAATAGAAAAAGTCTCACAACTAGGTAAAAATCGGAAACGTTCTGGTTGTAGGTTGAAACTAAGTTAGGTTTTGAACATGCTAAATACTTGTTTCTTACTTTCTTGCATGCGAATCTTTGTGTTAAATTGTGTTTTGTGTTATGTGATGCGTGAGAGATGATGATCAAACTTGTAAATATTAGTTCTAGGATTTTATTTTCTGTTTTCTAAAGTTGCCGAACTATTACTCCCCCCATATGTGACGTTTGTGATGTATATATGTATATATGTTTGTCTAACAATTACATATTTCAGGTACCCTTAATCCCCGGCCTAGAACGATCCCTACTTGCTTATACTACTAACGATCTTTTGTAGGGTTTATTATTGCATGCGAGCTTAGGCTCACATCAATTTTTGGCGCCGTTGCCGGGGATTATAAAAGCTTGTTTTATGTTATTGTTGTGTATATAATGTTGCTGGAAATTTTTGTTGTGAAGTTGTAAAGTTGTAAATTTTAATTTTTGTTGGGATTTTGTAAAGTAGAAATATGCTTCGGCATGTAGAGTTTAAAATTTTGGAAGTTGCATGATGAATAATGATGTATGTTGGTAGTCACTTAGTTTAATTTCTAGGAAGTTGATATGTTGTGTATGTTGGAGTTTATTGTAGTTTCTAAAGTGTAACATGTAGGTGAAGCCTCTTTTGTTGATCATAACCAAAACCCTTCATGTGAATGGTGCTATGTCGGAGGGCGTTTCTATGTAGATTGGGAAACGCGGGATACTTTCCCCCCACGCATATAAGCGTTTCTTCGGTAATAGTATTACTTCTATGAGGTTGAGGGCGGTTTTAATCAACATTTGAGACCGCTAGGGATCCGTGTTTGTTTTACAAAGTATGGGGAAGTTATTATCATAGATATGGTTCTCAGGTTTGTTTAACTGGATCTCAAGGCCCATAGACTGATGTTCATTCTCGGTGAGTGAGTCGATAGGGGGTTCGCCCTCCATGGTGTCCAACAACGAGTCCTGCCTGGTTCCTGTAGGGGGTTCGCCCTCCGTGATTGTAATGACCTTTGAAACGTAAAATCCGCACGACCTAGTCGACAGCTTGTGCCGAAGCATCACCTCACTTTAGACGCTAGAACATAACTTGACATATGTGGCCTATTTTCTTCAAAGGTAAAACATGTTGTGTGGTTCAAACTCTTGAGGTATATCGGATTAAGCATGATACTACCGGGGGCTGTATCAGTCCATTGCACCGTTATCTCCTCTGCTCCACGTACTTCGAGAGTTAGAACAAAATTTAAAAGAAATTAGACTTAGCGATTACATGATCATGGACTTTTTGATATCTTGTTGCCGAACCATATTTGTACTTTGCCGAAATGTATTGTTGCCATGTGTGAATTTTGTGCTTTGCCGATTGTCTATATGTGTGTAATCATTGTGGAAATTTGTTGTATCGCCAATGCCGTGGCTTGTAATGATGTATATTCTTGCTTTCTATTTCTTTACGATGTTCTAACTTGTTTAAATGTTGCAAATTTCAGAAATAGTGCATGTCCGAATCTAGTATTTGGGCAAGAGATCTTCAAGGCCGTTTGCAACGTTTAGAGCAAGAACTCGCTATTGCTCGTTTTGTGCCATTACCACCATCGTCACCAACCAGTTCATCAGTATCATCATCATTGCCGTCCTCCCCTATTGTGCCGTCAGTTTCAGTATCACCAGGGCCGAGTTCACCATCAGTAGTGTCATCATCGTGTGATCTTCAGAATCCAGTGTTTGAAGCTTTTGCCGAATCAGAGGAAGAAGAAGAGATCATGGCATCAATCAGATCACAGAATGGTCATGTTGCTGGAGCTGGAGTTGCTCCTTCGAATATCACTTATCCTCCCTTGGAAGCTGACAAGACTGGAGAGATTGAATTGAGGAGTGGATTCCTCCATAAGCTGAAATCATTTTATGGAATGCCGAGTGAGGACCCTAACAAGCATCTACAGTGGTTTAACTTCACCACGGAGTCTATGTGTCCAAGGGGGACCGATTTACAACACTTCAAAATGAAGGCATTTCCGTTTTCTCTCGAAGATCAAGCAAAGGAGTGGTTGTTTGAGGTGCCTAGTGGTCGCATTGTTTCGTGGAGTACTATGATGGATGAGTTTTTGCTCAAGTACTTTCCTGCTTCACGTATCACTGATTTGAGGAAGCAAATAACAAGTGTGAAGCAAGCCGGAGATGAGACTTTCTTCGACTACTACAAGAGGTTCAAGTCCCTAGTTTCATTGTGTCCATCGCATGGCATTAGCGATGGGCTCTTGCTACAATATTTCTATGAGGGATTGCGCGTCATGGAGAGAGAGTTTCTTGACTCGGCCGCGGGAGGTAGCTTTTTGGAGTTGAACGCCGGAGCGGCAAGAAGTTTGTTGGAAGTTCGGGCTTTGAACAACCAACAATTTGGCATGGCACGAAACAATGTGCAAAGGAATGAGAAAGTGCATGAGACTTCTTCGAGCTCAAAGTTAGAGGAGAAAGTGGACAAGCTTACCGACTTGGTGAGTAATTTGATGAAGAAGCGTGCAAGTGTTTGTGGAATTTGCACCGAGGGCCATGAGACCGAACAATGCCCTCAATTTGGAGCTAGTGAGGGAGTTGAGGAGTGCAATGCCATTGGTTTTCAAGGAGGCCAACGATTTGGCAATTTCAATCCAAGGTTCAATGATCATCCTAACTTTCGATGGGCGAATAATGACAACGTGCTTAGGGCACCTATGCAACCGAGAGAGGGAGGAGCGCCGTTTGCGCCGAGGCCACCCTTTGTGCCTCGGCAACCTTATCAGCCGAACCAAGGAAACTTTGGGGCTTTGCCGAACCAACAACAAGTTGTGCCATATCAAAGTCAAGGAGGGCCGAGCCAAGGCCAAGCCACAAGCAATCCGAACTACGATGCTTTGCTTCAATCTTTGTCAAGTGCTACTCAAGCATTACTCGCGGGGCAACAAAATCATCAAAAGGACATTGGTGAGCTCAAGACTCAAATGGGGCAAGTTGTGGATTTTATGGGAAGATTCAATGAGCAAGGAAAGTTGCCAAGCAACACGATTCCAAATCCGAGGAACGAGCAAGCCAAGGTGATTCAAACTCGAAGTGGAAGAGAGTTGTTTCCTCCAACAAGTCCAACGAAGAAGCGTGTGACTTTCAAAGGCATTGGAGATGACAAGAAGGCTGCCGGACCTGACATTGCCGGCAGCCATAATCATGAAGCCGAGCACAATGCTGCTGGCAACAACCTCCATGCCGAGAAGGAGGACCGAGCTGCCGAGAGGGAATTGAGTGCCGAGCAGGAAAGTGTGGCCGGCAAGATTGTCAAAGGAGGGGTACCATCATCTAGTGCCCCATTCCCTTCTCGATTTGCTAGAACAAAGAAGGATAAATCCGATGAAGAGGTATTGGAGATTTTCCGGAAAGTGCAAGTCAACATCCCTTTGTTGGAGTGCATTAAGCAAGTGCCAAAGTATGCTAAGTTTTTGAAGGAGCTTTGTACGGCAAGGAGGCATACTAGGGAGACTCGTGTGGTAACTATGAGCGAGACGGTGTCGGCCGTTATTCAAAGGAAGTTGCCACCAAAGATGAAGGATCCGGGGAGCTTCAATGTGCCTTGTGTCATAGGCAATACACGGTTTGAGGATGTTATGTTGGATTTGGGAGCATCGATTAATGTCATGCCACTCAATGTGTACCAAACGTTGAGTATAGGGCCTCTCAAGAAGGATAATGTCATCATTCAACTTGCGGATCGCTCAAGCAAATATCCGGAGGGTTATGTAGAGGATGTGTTGGTGCAAGTCAACCAATTGATATTCCCCGCCGATTTTTATGTGGTTGAGATGGAGGATTCGCCGGTAAACAATACTCAATTGCTTTTAGGGCGACCATTTATGAGGACCGCGCGCACAAAGATAGATGTAGCCGAGGGCAACCTAACTATGGAGTTTGATGGCGAGGTGATTAAGTTCAACGTGTTTGATGCCATGAAATTTCCTTGTGCCGATTTGAAGGAGTGCCATGTTAGTGATGTTTTGGAGGAGGTCGAGCAAGTTATGTCGACCTCGCTCGACGCATAGCAATTAGCGATTGAGCAAGGGGTCGGATTTGACAAGATGGGAGAACGAGTACAAGAAGAGGCCGAACCAAGTGATGCCGAGCAAGAATGTGCAACGGCAACCAATGATGCTGAGCCATATACAATGCTGCCGAGCCTTAGAAAAGTGGCTGCCGAGCTAGACGCCACCCCTACTTACATGAAGAACTCGTTCTTGTCAATTCCAAGTGCCACAACAAAATTTCGACCAAGTGTGGAAGAGGCCCCAAAGTTAGAACTTAAAGAACTCCCTAGTCACTTGAAGTATGCTTATCTTGGAGACGGAGACACACTACCGGTTATTGTGTCTTCAATGCTTAGTGAGAAGCAAGAGAAAGATTTGATTTGTGTGCTTAAGAAGTACAAAACCGCCATAGGTTGGACCTTAGCGGATATCAAGGGAATAAGCCCTACTACTTGTGTTCATCGTATCTTGTTAGAAGAAGGAGCTAAGCCGACAAAAGAAGCTCAACGTCGACTTCACCCTCCCATGATGAAAGTTGTGAAAGAAGAGATTATCAAGTTGCTCGATTGTGGGGTGATCTACCCAATTTCGGATAGTAAGTGGATATCTCCCGTGCAAGTAGTGCCAAAGAAGAGTGGTGTAACGGTTGTCAAGAATGAGAAGAATGAGCTTGTGCCACAAAGACTTGTAACCGGTCATCGGATGTGCATCGATTATAGGAAGCTCAACGCTACAACGAGGAAGGATCACATGCCTTTGCCGTTTATGGATCAAATGCTAGAGAGGTTGGCCGGTCATTCTTACTATTGTTTTCTTGATGGATATAGTGGCTACAATCAAATCATGATACACCCGGACGATCAAGAGAAGACCACTTTTACTTGTCCATTTGGCACGTTTGCTTATCGGAGGATGCCATTCGGACTTTGCAACGCACCCGGCACTTTTCAAAGATGTATGTATGCTATCTTCTCGGATTTTATTGAAGACATTATCGAAGTGTTTATGGATGATTTTAGTATGTATGGAGGCACCTTCGATGCATGTTTGGGGAACTTGGAGAAGATACTTGAGAGGTGTGTAGAGACAAATCTTGTGCTTAATTGGGAGAAGTGTCACTTCATGGTCACGCAAGGCATTGTTTTAGGGCACATAATTTCGGCAAGAGGCTTAGAGGTTGACAAAGCCAAGGTGGAGCTAATTCAAGCATTGCCGAGTCCTAGGTGTGTGAAAGATGTAAGAAGTTTTCTTGGCCATGCGGGGTTTTATCGACGATTCATCAAGGACTTCTCTTCAATTGCCAAGCCATTGAGCAATTTGTTACAAAAGGAGGTGACGTTTGAGTGGTCGGAAGCATGTGAGGATGCGTTTTGCCGTTTGAAGAGGTTGTTATGCTCGGCACCTATACTTGTATCCCCTAATTGGGACGAGCCATTTGAGTTGATGTGTGATGCTAGTGATTATGCACTTGGAGCGGTACTTGGACAACGAATTGAGAAGAAGCCATGCGCCATTTACTATGCTTCAAGGACTCTCAACGATGCACAACTCAACTACACAACAACGGAGAAGGAACTCTTAGCGGTAATCTTTGCTTTGGAAAAATTTCGATCATATCTTTTGAATTCCAAAGTCATTGTTTATAGTGATCATGCCGCTTTGAGATATCTTATGACGAAGAGGGATGCTAAGCCGAGGCTTATTCGATGGATTCTTTTGCTTCAAGAGTTCGACATTGAGATAAAAGACAAGAAAGGAGTAGAAAATGTTGTGGCCGATCATTTGAGTAGACTTGTGCAAGAGGAGGATCGGCTGCCCCTTTTAGACACCTTTCTGGATGAGCAACTTTTTCGACTTGAAGTACATGAGCCTTGGTATGCCGACATTGCAAATTTTCTAGCCACAAACCGATTGCCCAAAGAGATGCCGAGCCACCAACAAAAGAGAGTAAGGAAGCAAGCTCGACACTTCTTGTGGGATGATCCGTACTTATGGAAGCAATGTGGTGATCAAGTGATTCGAAGATGTGTGCCGGAGAATGAGCATCGCTGCATCCTTGCTTTTTGTCATAGCGAAGCTTGTGGTGGACATTTTGGACCAAAGAAGACGGCTTTGAAGATACTTAATTGTGGTTTCTTTTGGCCTACGATTTTTAAAGATGCATTCATGTTTTGCAAAGCATGTGATAGATGCCAAAGAATGGGGAACATTGGAGCTAGAGACCAAATGCCGCTCACGCCTATCATTGAGGTTGAAATTTTTGATTTATGGGGTATTGATTTCATGGGACCGTTTCCATCAAGTAAGGGTTTTCTCTACATATTGCTTGCGGTTGATTATGTGTCAAAGTGGATCGAAGCCAAGGCTACACGCACCAACGATGCCAAGGTGGTAGCCAAGTTTCTCAAGACCAACATCTTTTCACGTTTTGGAGTTCCAAGGGTCTTGATTAGCGATGGAGGATCCCATTTTTGTAACCGCACTATTGAAGCCTTATTGAGGAAGTATGGAGTCACACATAAAGTTTCTACACCATATCACCCCCAAACAAGTGGAATGGCCGAGGTGAGTAATCGAGAGATCAAGAACATATTGGAGAAATCGGTTGGACCTTCAAGGAAGGATTGGAGTGATCGTCTCGACGATGCTTTGTGGGCTTATAGGACCGCGTACAAGACACCGATAGGTATGTCTCCTTTTCGGTTAGTTTATGGCAAAGCATGTCACTTGCCGGTTGAGTTAGAGCATAAGGCATGGTGGGCAATTAAGGCTTTCAACATGAGCATAGATGATGCCGGTCTTCATAGGAAGCTTCAACTCAATGAACTTGAAGAAATTCGCAATGAAGCTTATGACGCCGCTTGGATATACAAGGTGAAAACAAAGGCTTACCATGATAAGATGATCCGGGGTAAAAAGTTTGAGGTTGGTCAAAAAGTTCTCCTATTCAATACTCGACTTCGACTCTTTCCGGGTAAGCTTCGTTCTCGATGGGTTAGACCTTTCATAATCACTAAAGTATTTTCACATGGAGCCATTGAGATTCTTAACCCGAGCACCAACAAAGAGTATAAGGTTAATGGGCATCGCTTGAAGCCGTATTATGATTCATTCCAAGATTGTGCCATTGCGTCCCAAACCTTTCATGATCCCGTGCCACCACCACCACCACACCTAGAG
This sequence comes from Potentilla sterilis, assembly GCA_963682095.1. Classification (NCBI taxonomy): domain Eukaryota; kingdom Viridiplantae; phylum Streptophyta; class Magnoliopsida; order Rosales; family Rosaceae; genus Potentilla; species Potentilla sterilis. The sequence continues at coordinate 12,467,956 of OY821761.1, forward strand.
GCTGCCGGACCTGCAATTGCCGGCAGCATCACCATGAGACCGGACACACTTTCACAAGCCGTACCCGACACCACCCTGCCGGATACGCCCAAGTCTGCTGAGCTGCTGCCCCTGTTTTCTGCCGTACCACCACCCCCTGCTGGACCTGCCATTGCCGGCAGGGTTGACACAAGGCCACAAGAGGCCGGACACAAGCTGGATACGCCGGATACGCCGGTAGATGGGCCCGATACGCCACCTAGACCGGATACGGCAAACAGCACCGAACAGGATACCACATGCCAAAGTCTTCTCATTGAACTTCTTCTTGCCGATTTGAGTTGCTTTGGAGCACGATGAACACATGCAAAACACGGTGAAAAGTCTAGGCTATGGACTATAAACATAAAGCGCTACTTGGGAGGCAACCCATGTCGATCAAAGAAAAGTGAAGGAGCCATCACCGAGAGTTTGAAATTTCCTAACCCTTCTCTTTTCCTTTGATTTGTGATGATATGTTGGTATATGTTAGTCGATTGCATGCTTAGGAAATGCGTTGATATTGTTTTGTGCTTACATTGAGGACAATGTAATTTTCTAAGTGTGGGGTGGGGTAACGTATTCCGTTTGTGTTTTTGCTTTTGTGTGCTTAGTTTAGAAAAGAAAAATTCAGAAAAATGTTCCACAAAAATAGAGTGTTTAATTTATTTGTTTCGAGTCTTAGGATGCCCCTAATATGTCAATGATGTTTTTCTCCTCTTTGCATACATAGATGATAGTTGTGCATACTATTAAAATTGTAAGTTTCATGGATTATGTGCATTGGTAGGAGCATGTAGGACTTGTTGATTAAGAAGCATGCATGTTTTAGCTAATTTATTTCGATTATAACCTATGTGAGCTTTAGTGCCAAATTGCTTTCTTCTTGAGTGATAAAAAGATAAAATTCGATAGATTCGTAGGAAGCATGAAACCTCATAATTCTTTGATTATTCGATGACTATGTGCCATAGCTTTTTAATGAACTCTAGTATGCTAGAACTTACTCTTGTTGATTTTCGAAACGTTTTTATCATAAAATACCTTGATTTTGAATGTGATTGAATAAAGATCATTTAGGTTTACCACCAAAGCCAAATAAAGCATGAGCCCTATTGGAGCCCGTCGTGGGACACCTTAGTTAACCCCTTTGAGCCTACAATTAGCTTTTTCTTTCATCACCCTTAAACACTTTCCATAAGCTTAATATAGTGATGCCTTTACTGTGTGTTCCGGCAAAGCTTGATTTTTGAAGGAGTTTTTGAATGAAGTGATGAAGAAGAACAAGTGTGGGGTAGACTTAGCTAGCAAAAATTGTGTAAGAATATTGTATGTGAGCCGTGCCTATGAGAAAAGAAAAGAAAAGTTTGAATCGGACAGAAAAATAAAAGAAAAGAAAAGAAAGAAAAATTTGAGTCCGAAAGAAGATAGGCACGGTTTCAAAGTGTAATTTGCTAAGTCTAGTTTTGAAAAGTGTTGTGAATTTGGAGTTTTGTTTATATGTGAAGGTCTACTATTGTTATATTTTGACCTTTGTTCATATTCACTATGTTTTGGGGAAGAAAAGAATGAAGTAAGGGTCCAACAAGATGAAATTTGACCCTTGGTGAGAAGTCATAAGGAGATTCAAGTTTTGCTAAAGGCCTTAGTGACGTTTTTGAGCTTCCTTATCCAAATATCGAATACCTCTTAGCCTAGCCCCATTACATCCCTTTTATTGATCTTTTTCATGATTCTTAAGATGGTTAAACTTGATTTGTGGAGATTATCTCAAGAGTAAGCGTATGGTTTTGGTTCATTGGTGCATATAGTTATCATATGAGGTTTTTCCATCAAAATTTCACAAAGTGCTTTCGTTTCTTTGATATATGCAAGTCACTCTTTGTAATTCATTATCTTTCGCTTGCATATACTTATGTGTGAATAACCATGCTTCGAGAGAAAAGAAGAGAGTATGCCTAGTGAGGAGGATTGGATTAGCTTTAACATGTTTACATGCTTACCTTTTGCTCTTATATGTTCATATTGATGTCGCATGTTCATGAAACTTGGAATTTTCGTGCTTAGCATTCTCATGCATTCAACCTGAAAGCTATGTGTACATACGAGCCTGAGACAAATTGTTAGGGGCAATAGTTTGTTTAGAGTCTTAGTTTAATTTAGTTTGCTAAGGGACTAGCAAAGGATAAGTGTGGGGTAGTTGATAGGAGCACAATGTGCGACGATATTATATGTTTATGCCCTCGTTTATGCTTTGTTTAACCCTTATTTGTCTAAGATAGAGTCGTAATGTAGTTAGTGTCAATTTTGGTAGAGTTTTGTGAAAAATGGTTAAGAATCCGAAAAATGACTAAGTTTGAGAAATCTGGAAAATATTGCAAAATGTGTCTTTTTCGTGATTTTGAGATGTGCAAAAGTATGACCTATCCTTGTCCGAATTCCATGAAATTTTATGTGCTTAATATTCATATGTTGAGGAATGCTGTGTTAAAATTTCAGATTAATCGGAGTTCGGGAAGTCACCCAAAACTTGGCTACAAAAGGGCAGTCCGAACATTCCAATCCAGGGGCTTCCAGGATTTTCCTGGGACTGTGTCCCAACTTCGAAAAATCATTCCCGACGACTTACTTGGAATTTGGCTGAGATATTTTATGGGGAGATGGCCCTATGTGTCTAGTTTACGTGAGACTTGGAATCGCATCAATCGGAGCTCCACGGAGGAAGATAAGCCGGAATTACTACAACAAGGTCAAATCTGCCGATTCCAGGAACCTACTGCCCCCTTTTTGTGTTTTCTGTTTTTAATGGACCAAATGGTGCACAAATGCATATGTGAAGATGGTCCAAGCTTTATGAAGGGAAGAGGAAGACACTAGGCCATGGCATTGAAGAAAAGCATGAAGAAACAAGTTCTCCTAGTCACACTAGGAGAAGCTGCCGATTCTGGCAGATTGCTGCCTCTGTGTGCTGCCGGCATTATGGGGCATTTTCAATGGATCAAGACCTATCAATTGAAGTCCAAAATCATACAAGAAGTCCATGAAGATGTGCAGCCCAAGCCTTGAAGAAAAATCAGAAAAAGAAAATCAAGAATGCAAATACTTATTCAACAAGGAAACATAAACCTAGTAGGAAAACCAAAACCTACCTTCTTGCATTCTTGTGGCCGGCAGCCTCTCACCCCTATTCCTCTATATATAGCCATCTCTTATTCAGAAAAAAATCATCTCATCTCTTGCAAAGCACTAGCCAAAACTCTACCAAATTTCCTACTCAAAGTTCTAAGCCGAAACCCTAGAAACACCAAGTCACCGATTCACCTATTCCACCACCAATCACCACCGATCCCAATCCCTTACAACAGCCACTGCCGATCCTCTTCCACCACACCAAGACGAAGCTCTCCAAGGTTTCTAAAGTGTGATCCATCCCTATGACTTGTGTTTTTATTTTCGGTTTAGTCACATATTGTTGTTATAAAAATACTTTGTTTCGTTTGGTATTGTATGATGAACATGAATTACGATTTTATTTGGAATTTATGTGATGAATTTTACAATTTCTAATGCATGGATTTCGTATGTATGATAATTAGAACAATGATATTAGAAGCATGTTTAGGATTTAATTTGGTTAGACCTAAGGTGAGGGCTTATAATCGGTACTTAGTGTTGTCTTTGAACATAATCTAGGTATTAGGTTTAATTTGCTTGAGTTATAATGAACTAAGTAGACGTATGATCACTTTGATTTGTTGTGCTCACCTAGAGTGGTTAATCTTAGGACTTGCATGTTAAATAAGAAGATTGACGACCTTACTTGTTTACGTGTCTTCGGCTATAGACTTTTGTGCTTCAATGCTATTACTTGTATAAGGTAGCATAACCTTTAGGATCACCTCGCGAAAGCTCGATCTTAAAACAATAGAAAAAGTCTCACAACTAGGTAAAAATCGGAAACGTTCTGGTTGTAGGTTGAAACTAAGTTAGGTTTTGAACATGCTAAATACTTGTTTCTTACTTTCTTGCATGCGAATCTTTGTGTTAAATTGTGTTTTGTGTTATGTGATGCGTGAGAGATGATGATCAAACTTGTAAATATTAGTTCTAGGATTTTATTTTCTGTTTTCTAAAGTTGCCGAACTATTACTCCCCCCATATGTGACGTTTGTGATGTATATATGTATATATGTTTGTCTAACAATTACATATTTCAGGTACCCTTAATCCCCGGCCTAGAACGATCCCTACTTGCTTATACTACTAACGATCTTTTGTAGGGTTTATTATTGCATGCGAGCTTAGGCTCACATCATACATAGGGCTCAGTTATGCCTTAACTGTAAGATAGATTGTCGCGTATGGTGTGAGCCTAAGCTCGCACACAATGATAAACCCTACAAAATATCGTTAGTAGTAAGAGCAAGTAGGGATCGTTCTAAGCCGGGGATTAAGGGTACCTGAAATATGAGATTGTTAGACAAATATACACAAACATATACACATAAACGTCACACATGGGGGAATAGATGGTTCGGCAGCAAAGCTGCCCTAGATCTAAATGACACGAAATTTAAAGTCCTAATCTACTATTTACAAGTGATCATCATCTCTCACACAAAACAGTTCACACAAAAGACTCTTTAACACATAGATTTACATGCAAGAAAGTAAGAAACAAGCATTTAGCATGTTCAAGACTCAACTTAGTTTCGACCACAATTAGAGCGATTAGCCTTTTAACCAATTGTTAGACATCTAATGTTTTAAGATCATGCTATTCGCCTTCGATCCTAAAGTTTATGCTAATCCGATTTTACGCGTTTTAACATTTAAGCACAAGAGTCTAAAATCGAAAACATGTAAACAAGCAAGGTTGTCAATCATCTTATTTAACATGCAAGTTTTAGCTAAGGTTTTATACTCTAGGTGAGCACAATAGAATCAAAGCAACATACGTTTTAACTTTAATCATTCTACTCAGGTTAAATGAAACCTAACACCTAGATTTACATGCAAACAACAAATGCTTAAGCATAACTAATGTTTCGGTTTATAAGGAACATCCTTAGCCCACTAACCAATTTAAATCTTAAACATGCTTCTAATACCACTGCTCTAATTATCATACATACGAAATTCACATGTTAAAATTACAAAACTTGAACATAAACATCAATCACGCAATAGTTTACATAAAAGTTCAATAAAAACCAAGAAACGAATTGTGTTAATACGATACAACCAAACTACAACAAATACTAAAGCCATAGGGGAATGGATCACACTTTAGGAACCTTGAAGACTCCTCGAAGACGTGATGGATGGTGCTCGGCTGCTGCTTGGCTCGGCAGGACTGAGTTTCGGCAGTAGGCAAGGTGAAAGGACTCGGCAGATTTGGTGGTGGTGGTGATGGAATTTTGGCTAAGTATTTGGGTATTTGGTGCTTGAGAAAATTGGTAGAGCTTTAGCTAGTGTTGAATGCTTGAGATGAGATGATTTTCAGAATGAAAAAGTGAGGGTTTATATAGAGGAGAGGGTGTTGCCGGCTGCCCTATTGCAAAAGGAATTCAGAAAACCAAGTGGGATAAGGATTTGAAACCTTCCTTTCATAGTTCAATTAGGTTTTCTTTTTCTGAAATTTTCTTCAAGGCTTGGGCTTCACATCTTCATGGACTTCTTCAATAATCATTGGTCCTCATTGCATAAGTTTTGATCCACCGAAAATGCATCCAATTGCCGGCAGCACATCAAGGCACACAATCTGCCTTATTCGGCAGCTTCTCCTAGTTTGACTAGGAGAACTTCTTTATTTGTTTTCTTCTTCAATGTCATGGCTAGGTGTCTTCCTCTTCCCTTCTTTAAGCTTGAACCATCTTCATAAATGCATTTGTGCACCATTTGGTCCATCAAAAACAGAAAGCACAAAAAGGGGGCAGTAGGTTCCTGGAATCGGCAGATTTGATGTTGATGTAGTAACTCTGGCATATCTCCATCCTCGGAGCTCCGATTGATGCGATTCCAAGTCTCGGATAAACTAGACACATATGGCTACCTTCATATAAAACAGTTCGATCAAAATCCTTATGAGTCGACGGGAATGATTTTTCGAAGTTGGATCAAAGTCCCAGGAAAATCCTGGAAGCCCCTGGATTGATTTGCTTGGACTGCCGTTTTGCAGCCAACTTTTGGGTAACTTCCCGAACTCCGATTGATCTGAAATTTTAACACAACATTCCTCAGCATATGAATATTAAGTACGCCAAATTTCATTGAATTCGGACAAGGATAGATCATATTTTTACTCATCTCAAAATCGCGAAAAAGACATATTTTACACTATTTTTCAGATTTCTCATACTTAGTCATTTTTCGGACAATTAAGCACATTTCACCAAAACTCTACCAAAATTGACACTAACTATATTATGACTCTATCTTAGACAAATAAGGGTTAAACAAAACATAAACGAGGGCATAAGCATATAATATCGTCGCACATTGTGCTCCTATCAACTACCCCACACTTATCCTTTGCTAGTCCCTTAGCAAACTAAATTAAACTAGACTCTAAACAACTATTGCCCCTAACAATTTGTCTCAGGCTCGTATGTACACATAGCTTTCAAGTTAATGCATGAGAATGCTAGGCACGAAAATTCCAAGCTTCATGAACATGTGACATCAATAAAAGCATATAAGAACAAAAAGTAAGCATGTAGACATATTAAAGCTAATTCAAATCACCTCACAAGGTATACTCTCTTCTTTTCTCTCGAAGCATGGTCATTCACACATAAGTATATGCAAGCGAAAGATAATGAATTACAAAGAGTGACTTGCATATATCAAAGAAATGAAAGCACTTTGTGAATTTTTATGGAAAAACCTCATATGATAACTATATGCACCAATGAACCAAAACCATATGCTTACTCTTGAAATAATCTCCACAATCAATTTTTAACCATCTTAAGAATCATGAAAAAGATCAATAAAAGGGGTGTAATGGGGCTAGGCTAAGAGGTATTCGATATTTGGATAAGGAGGCTCAAAAACGTCACCATGGCCTTTGGCAAAGCTCAAATCTCCTTATGTCTTCTCGCCGAAAGGGTCAAATTTCATCTTGTTGGACCCATACTTCATTCTTTTCTTCCCATAACATTACAACAACATTCAAGACAATAGCCATGCACAAATTTTTTTTTTCATTTTTCAAGCCTATGCCGTACCCTATTTCTCATATTTTCTTTCTTTCTCTCGGCATTTTTCTTTCTTTTGGTCCGAGCATTCTTCTTTTCTCTTTTCTTTTTCTAAGGCACGGCATACATACATTTTTCATATAATTTTATGGCTAAATCTACCCCACACTTGTTCTTCTTCATCACACACGCAAAAACGCTTTCAAAAATCAAGCTTTGCCAACACATAAGGTAAAGGCATCACTATACTAAGCTCATGGAAAGTGTTTAAGGGTGATGAAAGAAAAGGCTAATTCTAGGCTCAAAGGGGTTTACTAATTAAGGTGTCCCACGACGGGCACAAATAGGCACATGCTTTATTTGGCAATGGTGGTAAACCTAAATGATCTTTATTCAATCACATTCAAAATCAAGGTATTTTATGATATAAACGTTTCGAAAATCAACAAGAGTAAGTTCTAGCATACTAGAGTTCATTAAAAACTATGGCACATAGTCATCGAATATGCAAAGAATTATGAGGTTTCATGCTTCCTACAAATCTATCAAATTTTGTCTTTTTATCGCTCAAGAAGAAAGCAAATTGGCACTAAAGCTCACATAGGTTATAATCGAAATAAATTAGCTAAAACATGCATGCTTCATAATCAACAAATCCTACATGCTCCTACCAATGCACATAATCCATGAAACTCACAATTTTAAAAGTATGCACAACCATCATCTATGTATGCAAAGAGGAGAAAAACATCATTGACATATTAGGGGCATCCTAAGACTCGAAACAAACAAATTTAAACACTCTATTTTTGTGGAACAATTTTCTGAATTTTTTTCTTTTCTAAACTAAGCACACCAAAACATAAACGGAATACGTTATCCCACCCCACACTTAGAAAATTACATTGTCCTCAATGTAAGCACAAATCTATATCAATGAATTTCCTAAGCATGCAATAGTCTAACATATACCAACATATCATCACAAATCAAAGAAAAAGAGAAGGGTTAAGAAATTTCAAACTCTCGGTGATGGCTCCTTCACTTTTCTTTGATTGAATTGGGTTGCCTCCCAAGTAGCGCTTTGTGTTTATAGTCCATAGCCTAGACTTTTCACCGTTTGTTGCATGTGTTCATCTCGCTCCGAAGTAGCTCAATTCGGCATGAAGAATTTCAAGAAGAAGCTCGTTGCAAGTGGTATTCGATTCGGTACTTGTGGAGGGTAACGTATCCGGCTTTGGAAGCTGCGTGTCCGGCGACTTGTCTGTTGTATCCGGCGTGTCCAGAGGCGTATTTGCCTTGTGTCTGGCCTCTCGTATGGGCTCATCAATCCTGCCGGCAATGGCAGGTCCGGCAGCATGGTACGGTGGTGGCTTGGGGGTGGTAGGTGGCTGGCAGCTTGACTCGGCAGTGGAGACTTGTGAAAGCTGCAGCTCGGCAGCAACTTTTGGTGGAGGATCATGGAGATCGGAAGCCTCAACGGAGTATGGTTGGAATGAATCAAAGTAAGGCTTAAGTCGGTGGCCATTAACTTTGAAACGCTTGGATGTCACACTATTCTCAATCTCAATTGCACCATATGGAAAAACTTGAGTGACAACAAAGGGGCCAACCCATCTAGAGCGAAGCTTACCCGGAAAAAGTCGAAGTCTTAAATTGAATAAAAGAACTTGTTGCCCAACTTCAAACTGTTTGCCTCGGATCATCTTATCATGATAAGCCTTTGTTTTCTCCTTGTAAATCCAAGCGGCATCATAGGTTTCATTACGGATTTCTTCAAGTTCGTTGAGTTGAAGCTTTCTATGAAGGCCGGCATCATCTATGTTCATGTTGAAGGCCTTGATTGCCCACCATGCTTTGTGCTCTAGCTCAACCGGTAAGTGACATGCTTTGCTATAAACTAACCGAAAAGGAGACATACCTATCGGTGTCTTGTATGCAGTCCTATATGCCCACAAAGCGTCATCGAGACGATCACTCCAATCCTTCCTTGAAGGTCCAACGGTTTTCTCAAGTATTTGCTTGATCTCTCGATTACTTACCTCGGCCATACCACTTGTTTGGGGGTGATAAGGTGTAGATACCTTATGAGTGACTCCATACTTCTTCAATAAGGCTTCAATGGTGCGGTTACAAAAATGGGATCCTCCATCGCTAATCAAGACTCTTGGAACTCCAAAACGTGAAAAGATGTTGGTCTTGAGAAACTCGGCTACTACCTTGGCATCATTGGTGCGTGTAGCCCTTGCTTCGATCCACTTTGACACATAATCAACCGCAAGCAATATATAGATGAAACCCTTACTCGAAGGAAACGGTCCCATGAAGTCAATACCCCATAAATCGAAAATTTCAACCTCCATAATAGGCGTGAGCGGCATTTGGTCTCTAGCTCCAACGTTCCCCATTCTTTGGCATCTATCACATGCTTTACAAAACATGAATGCATCCTTGAAAATTGTAGGCCAAAAGAAACCACAAGTAAGTACCTTCAATGCCGTTTTCTTCGGTCCAAAATGCCCACCACAAGCTTCGCTACGACAAAAAGCAAGGATGGAGCGATGCTCATTCTCCGGCACACATCTTCGAATAACTTGATCACCACATTGCCTCCATAAATACGGATCATCCCACAAGAAGTGTCGAGCTTGCTTCCTTATTCTCTTTTGTTGGTGGCTCGGCATCTCTTTTGGAAATCGGTTTGTAGCAAGAAAATTGGCAATGTCAGCATACCAAGGCTCATGCACTTCAAGTCGAAAAAGTTGCTCATCCGGAAAGGTATCACATAGGGGCAGCCGATCCACATCCTTGACAAGTCTACTCAAATGATCGGCTACGACATTCTCTACTCCTTTCTTGTCTTTAATCTCAATATCGAACTCTTGAAGAAAAAGAATTCATCGAATGAGCCTCGGCTTAGCATCCTTCTTTGTCATAAGATATCTCAAAGCGGCATGATCACTATAAACAATAACTTTGGAATTCAAAAGATATGATCGAAACTTTTCCAAAGCAAAAATTACCGCTAAAAGTTCATTCTCCGTTGTTGTGTAGTTGAGTTGAGCATCGTTGAGAGTCCTTGAAGCATAGTAAATGGCGCATGGTTTCTTCTCAATTCGTTGTCCAAGTACCGCTCCAAGTGCATAATCACTAGCATCACACATCAAATCAAATGGCTCGTCCCAATTTGGTGACACCAAAACCGGCGCCGTACACAAAAGTTGCTTCAATCGGCAAAAGCTTGCCTCACATGCCTTCGACCACTCAAACGTCACCTCCTTTTGTAACAAGTTGCTCAATGGCTTGGCAATTGAAGAGAAGTCCTTGATAAATCTTCGATAAAACCCCGCATGGCCAAGAAAACTTCTCACATCCTTCACACACCTAGGGCTCGGCAATGCTTGTATTAGCTCCACCTTGGCTTTGTCAACTTCTAAGCCTCTTGTCGAAATAATGTGCCCTAGAACAATGCCTTGCGTAACCATGAAGTGACACTTCTCCCAATTGAGCACAAGATTTGTCTCTACACACCTCTCAAGTATCTTCTCCAAGTTCCCCAAACATGCATCGAAGGTGCTTCCATACACACTAAAATCATCCATGAACACTTCGATAATGTCTTCAATAAAATCCGAGAAGATGGCATACATACATCTTTGAAAAGTGCCGGGTGCGTTGCATAGTCCGAATGGCATTCGCCGATAAGCAAACGTGCCAAATGGACAAGTAAAAGTGGTCTTCTCTTGATCATCCGGGTGTATCATGATTTGATTGTAGCCACTATATCCATCAAGAAAGCAATAGAAAGAATGGCCGGCTAACCTCTCTAGCATTTGATCCATAAACGGCAAAGGCATGTGATCCTTCCTCGTTGTAGCGTTGAGCTTCCTATAGTCGATGCACATCCGATGACCGGTTACAAGTCTTTGTGGCACAAGCTCATTCTTCTCATTCTTGACAACCGTTACACCACTCTTCTTAGGCACTACTTGCACGGGAGATATCCACTTACTATCCGAAATTGGGTAAATCACCCCACAATCAAGCAACTTGATGATTTCTTCCTTCACAACTTTCATCATGGGAGGGTGAAGTCGACGTTGAGCTTCCTTTGTCGGCTTAGCTCCTTCTTCTAACAAGATGCGATGAACACAAGTAGTAGGGCTTATTCCCTTGATGTCCGCTAAGGTCCAACCTATAGCGGTGTTGTACTTCTTAAGCACACGTATCAAATCAACCTCTTGCTTCTCACTAAGCATTGAAGACACAATAACCGGTAGTGTATCTTCTTCTCCAAGATAAACATACTTTAAGTGACTAGGGAGTTCTTTAAGTTCTAACTTTGGGGCCTCTTCCACACTTGGTCGAAATTTGGTTGTGGCACTTGGAATTGACAAGAACGAATCAAACTTTGAATAAGGCCGAGCCTCTAACTCGGCACACACTTCCACTAAGCTCGGCAATATCATGTATGGCTCGGCAATGATGCTAGGCTCGGCAATGATGCTATCTTCCGTGACTCGTTCTCCCTTCTTGTCAAATCCGACCCCATGCTCAATTGCTAATTGCTATGCGTCGAGCGAGGTCGACATAACTTGCTCGACCTCCTCCAAAACATCAATGGCACAACCATCCTTCAAATCAACAATGGGAAATTTCATGGCATCAAACACATTAAACTTAATCACCTCACCATCAAACTCAATAGTTAGGTTGCCCTCGGCCACATCTATCTTTGTGCGCGCCGTCCTCATAAATGGTCGCCCTAGTAGCAATTGAGTGCTATTGACCGGCGAATCCTCCATCTCAACCACATAAAAATCGGCAGGGAATATCAATTGATTGACTTGCACCAACACATCCTCCACATAACCCTCCGGATACTTACTTGAGCGATCCGCAAGTTGAATGATGACATTGTCCTTCTTGAGAGGCCCTATACTCAACGTTTGATACACATTGAGTGGCATGACATTGATCGATGCATCCAAATCCAACATCACATCTTCAAAACGAGTGTTTCCAATCACACAAGGCACATTGAAGCTTCCCAGATCCTTCATCTTTGGTGGCAACTTCCTTTGAATAACGGCCGATACCGTCTCACTCATAGTCACCACACGAGTCTCCCTAGTATGCCTTCTAGCCGTACATAGCTCCTTCAAAAACTTAGCATACTTTGGTACTTGCTTAATGCATTCCAACAAAGGGATGTTGACTTGCACTTTCCGGAAAATCTCCAACACCTCCTCATCAGACTTATCCTTCTTCGATTTAGCAAAGCGAGAAGGGAATGGAATGCTTGATGTCGGCACCCCTCCCTTGCTTGCTTGGTTCGGCACTAGCTCATTTTTTGATGTTGCGGGATCATACTCAAGCTCATTACGCAGCCCCTTATTCTTCACACTATTGTCGGCATCACTACCTTGCTCGGCAGCACCCCTGCCGGTTGCACTATCATTCTCGGCTGCAGCATGGTTGCCGGCTGCAGCCCCTTCGGTCCCCTCAACATGGCTGCCGGCAATGTCAGGTCCGGCAGTCATCTCGTCATCCTTAATAACATTGAAAGTTACTCGCTTCTTCTTTGGACTTGTTGGAGGAAACAACTCTCTTCCACTTCGAGTTTGAATCACTTTGGCTTGCTCGTTCCTCGGATTGGGAATCGTATTGCTTGGTAACTTCCCTTGCTCATTAAATCTTCCCATGAAATCTACAACTTGGCCCATTTGAGTCTTGAGCTCACCAATGTATTTTTGATGATTTTGTTGCCCCGCGAGTAATGCTTGAGTAGCACTTGACAAAGATTGGAGCAAAGCATCGTAGTTGGGATTGCTCGGTGCGGCTTGGCCTTGGCTCGGCCCTCCTTGGTTAGGCTGATATGGTTGCCGAGGCACAAATGGTGCCCTCGGTGCAAATGGTGCTCCTCCCTCTCTCGGTTGCATAGGTGCCCTAAGCACATTGTCATTATTCGCCCATCGAAAGTTAGGATGATCATTGAACCTCGGATTGAAGTTTCCAAATCGTTGGCCTCCTTGAAAGCCAATAGCATTGCACTCCTCTACTCCCTCATTAACTCCAAATTGAGGACATTGTTCGGTCTCATGGCCCTCGGTGCAAATTCCACAAATAATAGCACGCTTCTTCATCAAATTACTCACCAAGTCGGTAAGCTTATCAACTTTCTCCTCTAATTTTGAGCTCGAAGACGTCTCATGCACCTTCTCATTCCTTTGCACGTTGCCTCGTGCCATGCCAAATTGTTGGTTGTTCAAGGCACGAACTTCCAACAAACTTCTTGCCGCACCAGCATTTAACTCCAAAAAGCTACCTCCCGCGGCCGAGTCAAGAAACTCTCTCTCCATGACGCGCAATCCCTCATAGAAATATTGTAGCAAGAGCCCATCGCTAATGCCATGCGATGGACACAAAGAAACTAGGGGCTTGAACCTCTTGTAGTAGTCAAAGAAAGTCTCATCTCCGGCTTGCTTCACACTAGTTATTTGCTTCCTCAGATCAGTGATGCGTGAAGCAGGAAAGTACTTGAGTAAAAACTCATCCATCATAGAACTCCACGAAACAATGCGACCACTAGGCACTTCAAACAACCACTCCTTCGCTTGATCTTCTAAAGAAAACGGAAATGCCTTCATTTTGAAGTGTTGCAAATCGGTCCCTCTCGGACACATAGACTCAGTGGTGAAGTTAAACCACTGTAGATGCTTATTAGGGTCCTCACTCGGCATCCCATAAAACGATTTCAGCTTATGGAGGAATCAACTCCTCAATTCAATCTCTCCCGTCTTATCAACTTCCAAGGGAGGATAAGTGATATTCGAAGGAGCAACTCCAGCTCCAGCAACATGACCATTCTGTGATCGGATTGAAGCCATTATCTCTTCTTCTTCTTCTGATTCGGCAAAGGCTACAAATTCTGGATTCTCAAGATCACACGACGACGAAACAAAAGATGGGAAGCTCGGCAAAGAATCAGAAACGGACGGCAATGATGAAACTGATGAACTGGTTGGTGACGATGGCGGTAATGGCACAAAACGAGCAATAGCGAGTTCTTGATCTAAACGTTGCAAACGGCCTTGAAGATCTCTTGTCCAAATATTAGATTCGGACATGCATTATTTCTGAAATTTGCAACATTTAAACAAGTTAGAACATCGTAAAGAAATAGAAAGCAAGAATATACGTCATTACAAGCCACGGCATTGGCGATTACAAAACATATTTCAAACAATGACACACATATAAACATTCGGCAAAGCACAAAGATTTCGGCAAAGCACAAAGATATTTCGGCAATAAGGGATCAAAAATTGGAACGTTCATGATCATGTAATCGCTAAGTCTAATTTCTTTTAAAATTTGTTCTAACTCTCGAAGTACGTGGAGCAGAGGAGATAACGGTGCAATGGACTGATACAGCCCCCGGTAGTATCATGCTTAACCCGATATACCTCAAGAGTTTAAACCACACAACATGTTTTATCTTTGAAGAAAATAGGCCACATATGTCAAGTTAAGTTCTAGTGTCTAAAGTGAGATGATGCTTCGGCACAAGCTGTCGACTAGGTCGTGCGGATTTTACGTTTCAAAGGTCATTAAAATCACGGAGGGCGAACCCCCTACAGGAACCAGGCAGGACTCGTTGTTGGACACCACGGAGGGCGAACCCCCTATCGACTCACTCACCGAGAATGAACATCAGTCTGTGGGCCTTGAGATCCAGTTAAACAAACCTGAGAACCATATCTATGATAATAATTTCCCCATACTTTGTAAAACAAACACGGATCCCTAGCAGTCTACAAGTGTTGATTAAAACCGCCCTCAACCTCATAGAAGTAATACTATTGCCGAAAAGACGCTTATATGCGTGGGGGGGGGGGGGGGGGGAGTATCCCGCGTTTCCCAATCTACATAGAAACGGTCTCCGACATAGCACCATTCACATGAAGGGTTTTGGTTATGATCAACAAAAGTGGCTTCACCTACATGTTACACTTTAGAAACTACAATAAACTCAAACATACACAACACTATCAACTTCCTAGAAATTAAACTAACTAATTACCAACATACATCAATATATATCATGCAACTTCCGAAATTTAAACTCTACATGCCGAAGCATATTTCTACTTTACAAAATCCCAAAATAAAATTTAAAGATTACAACTTTACACATATACAACAAAAATTTCCAGCAACATTATATACACAACAATAACATAAAACAAGCTTTTATAATCCCCGGCAACGGCGCCAAAAATTAGTGTGATCCTAAGCTCGCACACAATGATAAACCCTACAAAATATCGTTAGTAGTAAGAGCAAGTAGGGATCGTTCTAAGCCGGGGATTAAGGGTACCTGAAATATGAGATTATTAGACAAATATACACAAACATATACACATAAACGTCACACATGGGGGAATAGATGGTTCGGCAGCAAAGCTGCCCTAGATCTAAATGACACGAAATTTAAAGTCCTAATCTACTATTTACAAGTGATCATCATCTCTCACACAAAACAGTTCACACAAAAGACTCTTTAACACATAGATTTGCATGCAAGAAAGTAAGAAACAAGCATTTAGCATGTTCAAGACTCAACTTAGTTTCGACCACAATTAGAGCGATTAGCCTTTTAACCAATTGTTAGACATCTAATGTTTTAAGATCATGCTATTCGCCTTCGATCCTAAAGTTTATGCTAATCCGATTTTACGCGTTTTAACATTTAAGCACAAGAGTCTAAAATCGAAAACATGTAAACAAGCAAGGTTGTCAATCATCTTATTTAACATGCAAGTTTTAGCTAAGGTTTTATACCCTAGGTGAGCACAATAGAATCAAAGCAACATACGTTTTAACTTTAATCATTCTACTCAGGTTAAATGAAACCTAACACCTAGATTTACATGCAAACAACAAATGCTTAAGCATAACTAATGTTTCGGTTTATAAGGAACATCCTTAGCCCACTAACCAATTTAAATCTTAAACATGCTTCTAATACCACTGCTCTAATTATCATGCATACGAAATTCACATGTTAAAATTACAAAACTTGAACATAAACATCAATCACGCAATAGTTTACATAAAAGTTCAATAAAAACCAAGAAACGAATTGTGTTAATACAATACAACCAAACTACAACAAATACTAAAGCCATAGGGGAATGGATCACACTTTAGGAACCTTGAAGACTCCTCGAAGACGTGATGGATGGTGCTCGGCTGCTGCTTGGCTCGGCAGGACTGAGTTTCGGCAGTAGGCAAGGTGAAAGGACTCGGCAGATTTGGTGGTGGTGGTGATGGAATTTTGGCTAAGTATTTGGGTATTTGGTGCTTGAGAAAATTGGTAGAGCTTTGGCTAGTGTTGAATGCTTGAGATGAGATGATTTTCAGAATGAAAAAGTGAGGGTTTATATAGAGGAGAGGGTGTTGCCGGCTGCCCTATTGCAAAAGGAATTCAGAAAACCAAGTGGGATAAGGATTTGAAACCTTCCTTTCATAGTTCAATTAGGTTTTCTTTTTCTGAAATTTTCTTCAAGGCTTGGGCTTCACATCTTCATAGACTTCTTCAATAATCATTGGTCTTCATTGCATAAGTTTTGATCCACCGAAAATGCATCCAATTGCCGGCAGCACATCAAGGCACACAATCTGCCTTATTCGGCAGCTTCTCCTAGTTTGACTAGGAGAACTTCTTTCTTCGTTTTCTTCTTCAATGTCATGGCTAGGTGTCTTCCTCTTCCCTTCTTTAAGCTTGAACCATCTTCATAAATGTATTTGTGCACCATTTGGTCCATCAAAAACAGAAAGTACAAAAAGGGGGCAGTAGGTTCCTGGAATCGGCAGATTTGATGTTGATGTAGTAACTCCGGCATATCTCCATCCTCGGAGCTCCGATTGATGCGATTCTAAGTCTCGAATAAACTAGACACACATGGCTACCTTCATATAAAACAGTTCGATCAAAATCCTTATGAGTCGACGGGAATGATTTTTCGAAGTTGGATCAAAGTCCCAGGAAAATCCTGGAAGCCCCTGGATTGATTTGCTCGGACTGCCGTTTTGCAGCCAACTTTTGGGTGACTTCCCGAACTCCGATTGATCTGAAATTTTAACACAATATTCCTCAGCATATGAATATTAAGTACTCCAAATTTCATAGAATTCGGACAAGGATAGATCATATTTTTACTCATCTCAAAATCGCGAAAAAGACATATTTTACACTATTTTCCAGATTTCTCATACTTAGTCATTTTTCGGACAATTAAGCACATTTCACCAAAACTCTACCAAAATTGACACTAACTATATTATGACTCTGTCTTAGACAAATAAGGGTTAAACAAACCATAAACGAGGGCATAAGCATATAATATCGTCGCACATTGTGCTCCTATCAGCGTACCTCTTACACACGAAGAGCTTTTGAAGGCTCTTCAGGAGGCGACAGAGAAGGCTCTTGAGATTGTCAAACGGACCTATCCGTGGCCGGAACGCTCTAGGTCTGGTGACCCCAAGGGGGCGAAATATCATCACTAGGAGAAAGCAGCTTATGCTACTCCAGCAAGGTCTCGGCAAGACCCCGGACCTTCAGGAACTAAACCAGTAGTAGAGGGACCAACCCCTCCAACTAGGAATATTCAAAAGCGATACGGCAAGGCGAGATCGAAGAACTTTAGATGCTTTGAACCAAGGGAATGTGACTCCTGATGAACTCTCCATGCCCGTGGAGCACATACGTGACGCCTATAAACGTTACAAATCCAAGACTTATATCGACTCTCGTCGGGTATGGAAGGAGGAAAAATCACCACCTCGAAGAAGGAATGTTCATGAAAGGATTTCACATCTTACAGCACCAGATGGTGTACCTCAAAGAACTCCGCGGAGGAAATTAGTATATTCTCCAGAGAAAACACCCCTCCGCTCAGCTGTTGAGATCCCACCAAAGCCCAAGTCTATCCATATAACCTCTGACAAAACAGATAGGGTAGACTCTGTCGTTTTGAAATGGCAACCTAAGGGGATGACGGCGGTTTCTACACCAACAACTACTAAGGTCCCTGAGATACAGTCAGATACTCAGGAATCTGCTCCGGTCCTTAACAGGCCATCGGCTCAGCCGGTTTCGGTTCTCACTGGTTAGAAGTCTGTAAGTCAACAATGTGATCAGCCCTTTCCTCAGTTCGTAGCGCAGCAGTTGAAGACTGATTTTTCTGTGAAGCAAGCAGAAGCTGCTCTTATACCTTCACAGCCTAGGGTGAATACGAACTTATCGCGGGTAGATAGGGACATGCCGGACGCGGATGACGAGATGCTGGAGGATGAAGAAGGTTATACAGACGGTGATGAGCCTGTTCTAGACTGTAATATGGCTTTCATATTATCCTCTAGTTATGCTTTGTCTGTGCCGATCCCAATTGCTTATTTCATACAAGAGGAGGCGGCGGACAAACAAGTTTGTCTTCTCCAAACGTCAGACAATGAAGATTTTCCCGCCAATGAGGATTTGCTTTCCCCACCAGGACACAATGACCATGATGGGGTCACTGATCTTCACAGCTCACACATGGTTTTTCCTAAGCCTACGTTTACAATGACTCAACATCTCAAACCTCTCTACGTTACAGCAGAGGTGGAGGGTGTCCAGGTGAACAGGATACTCATCGGTACAGGCGTGGCGGTGAGTGTTATAACACTTAGTACTATAGAACGACTTCAGATTCCAAGAGAGAAGATTCAGAACTCTACTATAAAGGTTAGAGGGTTTGCTGGTGCTGTGGCTCAAACGGTTGGCTTCCTAGTGCTCAAGGTTAAACTCGGACCCTCTAACGCTTGTCACGGTCTTTTCGTCACGAAGACTACGGTTCCATACACGATGATTTTGGGACGTGATTGGATCCACAAAACATATTCAATACCATCTTCGCTGCATCAAGAGATGCTCATGTGGGATCCAGCTTCTGATAAACCAGTTTTGATCAAGGCGGACGAACGCCCTTTTTCTATAACGACTTGCTCGCTGGAAGCTGATTATTATTACAGCTCTATGCGTCCTCTTGTGATCGACGGGGTTGATAGTAAGGGACATCCGCTAGGGGTGACCTCTACTGATCTCACACGGTGGGGATTGACTCAGGCTCAGGCAAATTGTTCTCGGCCTGTCTCCATCGATTTTCAACCAATCGCCAACATGATTGACAATTTCAAGGCTGAGGAGGCAAAAGCTGTGGTCTCTCTGCTACAGCGGCTGGCGGTGTTTAGAGCTGACCAGTTAGCCTCGGATACAGTCGTTCTAGTTGAGTGTATCGACGAAAACGACGTCATTACTACGGAAGAAGTGGAGACTATTCAGCCCGCACCGGCAGCCTTAGACGACACTCCGCCTAAAGTCCGTGACCCAGTGGAGAAAATCAACCTTGGTACATCCGACGAACCTATGGAAGTCGGGATTAGTCAGCAGCTGGAGCCAGAACTGAAACGACAGTTAATCAATTTGCTGCAAGAATTCAAGGATTGCTTTGCGGAAAAGTATCAGGATATGCCTGGATTGTCCAAGGATTTGGTATGCCATCGTCTACCTATCAAGGAGGGAGCCAGGCCTATTAAGCAAGAGCAGAGGCAAATGAATGCCCAAACCGCTATAGCAGTCAAGAAGGAAGTTCAAAGCATGGTTGATGCAGGAATCATCCGGCCAGCACAATATACACAATGGCTGGCGAATGTGGTTCCTGTCAAGAAAAAGAACGGTAAAATTAGGGTCTGTGTCGATTACAGAGACCTCAATGCTGCTTCACCAAAGGATATATACCCGATGCCTATTACGGATCTTTTGGTGGATGCAGTAGCAGGGCACGAGATGTTATCCTTCATGGATGGAACTGCAGGATATCATCAGATACCAATTTACGAGCCGGATATTCATAAGACTGCCTTCCGTTGCCCAGGCTTTGCCGGAGCCTTTGAATATCTTAGCATGCCGTTTAGCCTGACCAATGCAGGGGCTACATATCAGCGTGCTATGAACCTGATCTTCCATGATATCCTCGGGGACATTTTGGAAGTTTACATCGATGACGTGGTGGTTAAGTCTTAATCCAGGTCAGACCATATTAGCCATCTACGTGATGTCTTTACATGAATGAGGAAGCACCAGCTCAAAATGAATCCAGCCAAGTGCATTTTCAGGGTTCATGCTGGTGATTTCCTTGGTTTCGTGGTACATGAAAGGGGCATTGAAGTGCCGGGGGATAAAGCACAGACTGTTGTAGACGCCCCAGCACCTAGGAACAAGAAGGAACTTCAAAGTTTGCTGGGAAAAATAAATTTTCTCCGACGCTTTATATCTAACTCAGCTGGAAAGATTGCTCCTTTCTCTCCCATATTGAAACTCAAGAAGGATGAACACTTTGTTTGGGGACATCAAGCGGCTTTCGATAAAATTAAGGAATATTTGGCCAGTCCGCCAGTATTACGACCGCCAAAACCGGACATCCCACTCAAGTTATACATTTCTACTTCTAACAGTTCTGTGGCTAGGCTTTTGGCTCAGGATGAAACCACTACAGAGGGTAAGAAAGTCGAATATGTGGTTTCTTACCTCAGCAGGACCTTTTTAGACGCAGAAACAAGATACTCCCCTATCGAGCGGCTATGTTTGGCATTATATTTTGCCACAACCAAGCTCCGTCACTACATGCTTTCCTTTACCACCATTGTGGTAGCTCAAACGGACTTGGTCAAGTACATGCTTAATCGACCTATCTTACGTGGTAGGATCGGCAAGTGGATCTTAGCTCTCTCTGAGTTTTCTTTACAGTATGCACCGCTCAAGGCAATGACGGGACAAGCAGTAACTGATTTCCTACTTCATCATCCTTTGGACGAATCGGTTGAAGATCCTATCCCTTTCGTCAACATGATTGGAACGGTGCCTTGGATCCTTTACTTTGATGGTAGTAGTACAGACTCCTTGGCGGGTGCAGGCATTTGCATCTAGAGTCCATCAGGGACAAGCCACTCTTATTCTTTCCAGCTAGAGTGGACGTGCACAAACAACCAGGCTGAATACGAGGCCCTCATCATTGGTCTAAAACTACTATTGGATATGGATGCTAGAGAAATCGAAGTGTATGGTGATTCTCTACTAATCATCAAGCAGCTATTAGGCGAATACAAGTGCTTGTCTTTTCACCTAATACATTACTGAGAACGAGCATCAGAGTTGTTAGATCAATTTGCTGACGCGGTGCTCGATTACGTCCCTCGTGAACATAACTTTGCAGCCAATGAATTAGCACAGCTCGCCACGAGCATTACTCTTGCTAATGGCGTCAAGGAACGCATCCTAAAAGTCGAACGCAGGACGCTGCCATCTTTTGCTGCAAGGAGGGAACAACGAGGCTATTGGTTGGTTGCTACCCTAGATACTATCGATACCGATTGGCGGCAACCAATCATTAAATACTTACAGGACCCTTCTGCCCCATCTGAAAGGCGAATTAGGCACTTAGCTACTAATTATTTGCTCAAAGGCGACGAGCTGCTTCGCCGGGGTGAGGAAGGCGTAGACCTCAGGTGTGTCTTTGGAGTAGAAGCCAAGAGGCTAATGCGTGAAGTTCATCTGGGTGTATGTGGTTCACATCAGAGTGGATCAAAGATGAGGTGGCTGATCCACCGTTATGGTTATTTTTGGCCATCTATCCTCAAAAACTGCATCAGCTTTGCCCAAGGTTGTATTGAGTGCCAGATTCATGGACCAGTTCAGCGGATTCCTAATATTCCCATGCAGCCTATCATCAAACCTTGGCCCGCCAGGGGTTGGGCACTTGACTTTGTTGGGGAAATCCATCCAAATTCTTCTCTCCAACATAAATACCTCCTGATTGGCACAGACTTCTTCACCAAGTGGGTTGAAGCCATCCCTGTTCGAAATTGTGATGCAGCAACGGTCATCCGTTTCATATTTCAGAATATCATCTGCCGTTATGGCATTCCTGAGTGTATTGTAGCGGACAGGGGGGCAGCGTTTATGGCGGAGAGTACACAGACGTTCATTCAGGATTATGGCATCCAGTTTTTACACTCTTCCCCGTATTACGCTCAATCAAATGGTCAGGCTGAAGCTAGTAACAAGGTTATTATTTCTATCATCAAAAAGATGCTGGCGGATAATCCCAGAACTTGGCATACTGAGCTAGACAATACTCTGTGGGCGTATCGTACCTCTAAACGAACTCCTACAGGAACTACCCCCTACGCCTTAATGTTTGGCCATGATGCTGTTCTTCCTTTGGAGATCAATGTTCGATCTCTCCGGGTTCGTGAGCAGCATCAATTAATTGGAGATGATTACGTTCAGGCTATGTTCCAGGAGCATGAAGATCTCGATGAGCAGCGACTAGACGCTTTGCAGAACATAGTCCTGGAGAAGAAAAAGGTCGCCAGAGCTTATGACAAAAGAACCAAGGGTAAGTCCTATGGCGAAGGTGATTTGGTTTGGAAGGCTATGCTTCCCTTTGGCGAACGAGATACTGGACACGGTAAATGGTCTCCCAAGTGGGAGGGCCCCTTTGTCATTGATCGGATTGTTGGCAAGGGTGCTTATGAACTTAGAGATTTGGAGGGTGACGTCCATCGAAACCCTATCAATGGGCGCCATCTCAAGAAGTACTTCCCTAGTGTTTGGGAATATGAAGAGCCGCTCACTATGGTTGAGACCGGGGGGCAAGCTTCGGCCTAAGGCCTCTTACCAACACAATAATGCTCTGCCTTAGTTCCCTTGGCTTTGGCAGCGTATCTTGCCTCAGCCTAAGGTTACCAGGGGGGCAATACAAGGGGTACTCCTCATAGAAGACCTGGCGGTTAAGGATAGAGGACCTGGCGGTTCAGTCCGCCAGCGATAAAGACCTAGCGGTTGAGTCCGCCAGCGATAAATAGAATGTAGAAGATGAATCTGCTTGAGGTTCATTAGTCTTTTTCGTTTTCTTTTATGAATCTGTTCAAGGTTCATTTACTTAGTCTGGTTGAGAATCAATGTTTATGGTTCTCAACAATTTATGGTTATAATAAATACATTCAACACGGAAAACAACAATGTTTTTGTTTTTCGACAAGGTCAATCAAAAATTTTTTGATTACATTTCATGGATGACTTTGCGGTCAAGAGCTTTACAAGTACAGAATTACATATATGCCTTTACTTCTAAAATTCTTGAACGAACATGATCTGTTTTAACTGAATCTTTTGCCCATGGAGTTGTCTCAAATTCCCTCCGACCATCCGCCCAGGTTGTCCTCCATATCACCGACCCGTTGGTTGCTTCAGCTGGTGGAAGCGATCAGGCTCACTGAGGAGGAGGCGGGAGCATGAACGGTTTGCAGAAGACCAAAAGAAAAGAAATTTACAACCACCGTTCATAAACAGCTTGTAGATGCTGTTTTTCGCTCCTAAACTCAACCAGGACGGCGCCTAAGCCACTATCCGCTATTATACCCAGGGACAACGTGGAAGAAGTTCGTTCTTTTGGGATTTTATCCAGGATCCACGTTATCCAAATGGGCATAATACCAGATTATGCGACTTAGACGATATCTAATACCAGATTATACAACTTAAGGTGTTTGGACAAACATCTCTGTATAATCCGGGGGAAATGACTCAGGAAGCCATAGCGGCTTGGTAGAGAATCTAGAGAATGGAATAGACATGTTGAAATCAAAGGGCAATGAAAGATATGTTTTCGTTGCATACTAAGGGTTTCATTATATAGCAAATGGTGAGTGAAATCCAACGGCTGGGATGAATTAGGGTTTGCCACCATCGGTCTTGTCAGAGTTATGAAGGTTTTTATGGTCTTCAACCGTTTGTTGGTACGGGGAATCACGAGGTTTGAATTTCAAACTGACCGTTGACCACATCTTGGAAATTGACAGTTGCAGATAAGGATCATTAAACGCTATGCTGTTGCTTAAAGTTGGACCAGATAGGTCTGGGCTTCGTATCAGGGTTGGACTTTTTGATACTAATCCAATATTGTATGAAGGATAAATATTGCAAAAGGGCCCAATTCACTCGGGAGGCATAGACGCGAGTTCGAACAGTTCAAGACCTAACCTTCCTATCCTAGCCTTCAGATATTGGATTTCAGCCTTCAGTTTTTCTTCAGCTGCTTGGCTTTCTTCCGTTTCGGCCCTAAGCTTCATCAAGTGAGCCCTTTGCTGATGAGCTGCGTCAAGTCGGGCATTTTGCCTCTTCCGCACCATTGCTATTTTCCGATCAAGATGCTCTTTTTCTCACTCCAGGCGTTTGATTTCCTCCTCGTCTTCTTGTTCCACAGAAAGCACAAGGGAGGAGTAGGAGTTCATGGCCCTGGACAGGACCGAAGTCTTCTTGCTAGTTTTGGCTTCTTGTTTTGGAGCCTCGCCCGCCTTGTTCTGGAAGGTTTCAAGGAGCTTGGGGAAAGTGATCAGAATCTCTTTTACCTGGCTTGAGCTGTGGCGGGCAGGCGGTGAACTTTATTCTCCAGGGTCTGCAGTGCGCCTCGGATCCTCTCGCGAACCTTCTCATTCGTAAGATCTTCCTGGTATACTTGGCTTATGAAGCTCCAGGCATCCGTGATTTCAGCTTTGTCCTTCTTTGGGGTTGGCAGCTGCAGTAGAGGATCGTCACTAAGCCAAGGGATGGATTTGGAGCCAGTGGTGGCGGTTTGTGGGGAGATTGACGCGGATGGACCCTTGCTTTGGATTTTTGGGCTGAGGAAGAAATGGGACCAAGCTCCGTTCACCAACATTCTCAGCACTCCTATACTGGATAGGAGTCTCTATCACCTGAAAAGAACATGGGTGTGATAAGAATTAATACTTAAACAATCTAAAACTAAAATGAATAAAGGTTGTTAGAAGGGTACCTCTGGTTCAGGAGGGGTATCCGCCGGGATCTCTACCAATGGAATTACTGGCTTTCCAGGTCCGCCCAGGGAAGAAGCTGGGGGCACTTCTGGGTAGGAGCCGGCCTCTATGACGACATCCGCGTTTGACTCCAGGAACTCTTCAATGGTCACCCCTGGTACTTCTGGTTCTGGGTCTGACTCTAGAAGTATCACCCTTGGCGGTTCTTTCACGATCGCTGGTGCTGTTGGAGCTCGGGCGGATGAGGTCTCTCCCACGGTTTTCTCTGCGGAGGGGGCCGGATTGGTGAAAGGATTAATCGGAGCTGGAGTTGGAGCATTGACCAAGGGAGCGCAGGTGGTACCTGTATTAGGAGAAAGCCAGTTTAGGGGAGTCGCATCTATAGGAGGTTTTCTCCGGCATCGATCAAGAAAATGTTCAAGCTTTCGCCAGGCAGATTGGATTTCGTCCCAGGTCTCTGGAATTCTAAGTCCAGGTTCAGGACCACTTGATGGTAAACTAATCAAGTCGGAAGACTCACCTGAGGAAATCTCAATTGGTCTGGATGCCGTAGGAGCAGTGCTGGGAGCTGGTTTCCTACTTTGTCTGAGAGTTAGCCCCTGAGGAAGAAAGTTCGCCAACTACATCAGACTTATAAGTTGGTCTAAACAAAATAGCAGTTAATGATTGGCGGATCATGGCGGATTAATGTGAAAACTTACTGGCACGTTGTCTTCCTCATCTTCTTCTTCTTCTTCAATCGCTGGGGGAGGAGGCTTCACTTTCTTCAGACTTTGAGCCGCCGCAGGGGGAGTTTGAGGAGCCTTCCTTTTCTTCATGGCGGGAAGGGATTTCTTGGAGACCTGTGGCATGAAGAATCAGTTAGTGGTTTTTCTAAATACGACATAACCAAGGTGAATAGTAGCTTAGCGAATGTTTACCTGTACAGTATCAGCTTCTGGCTCAAGGTACAAAGGACCCCCATCGAGTACCTTGGCGTCCTCAGAGGTGAGAAACTTTCGATGGCTCCGGAATAAGGTCAGGAACCAATGCATAGATTCCTTCTTGAAAAGTGGCCTTGGAGTTTTTCCCACCAAACTTGATATTCTTTTGAGGCTATGCCAGAAATTGTCAACTCCTGGCATTCCTCTAGCGAGGGAAGGATTGCTGGACGCAGGGTGGAAGCTGAAGGAGCATCTTCGTCCGCCAGATTGTCCTTGCTCGGCCGCCAGGCAGAGAATAGATTGATGCTTTGGATTGGCGGATAAGGGAGAAGCTGGGTAAGGCCGAATTGGCGGGCGAATAGATGGGGTGCATAGACCTCGACACCTTGTCCACCTTTGTCTGAAGAGAAGAGGGGGAGGTCCGCCATGGATATGCATTGCAGAAATAACTTTTTTCCTTCCTCGCATTGATCGACGGATGGCAGAAAGCCAGTCCTCAGA
Organism: Potentilla sterilis; assembly: GCA_963682095.1. Classification (NCBI taxonomy): domain Eukaryota; kingdom Viridiplantae; phylum Streptophyta; class Magnoliopsida; order Rosales; family Rosaceae; genus Potentilla; species Potentilla sterilis. The sequence continues at coordinate 12,494,549 of OY821761.1, forward strand.
GCTGAAGTGTGCTGGCGGTTAAGGAGCATCTGAGCCTCTGAGTAGAAGCCTGGCGCATCCGTCTGGTAGATGATATCAAAACAAGGCGCATAGCCTTGACCATATTTGGGTGGCTGGCCAGTGTAGGCCGCTCCCACAATCTTTTCTTCCCCTAGATCCTTTGGCTCCGAAGCCAATCAGGGGAAGTAGATATTTGCCCATATCTCCAGAATCCACAGCGGGCCAGGAACTTTGCAGGTCAGGGGATTCATCGAGAGGGTATGGAGCCCCCTGTAGAGGTGTGCCAAGACTATTGGGGCAAGGCTAATTTCATTGCGGGCGTAGAGGATTTCCGCCATTCACTTGTAGGTCTTGGTCATCTTGGAGGCGGATGGGTAGAAGATGAGCTTGTTCAGCCAAAAGTCGAGGAAGGCGATTCCTCCGATATCATCCGTCATCAAGCTAAACTCATCAATCCACGTTTGATAGCTCATATTGTGGAGAGCAGGCAGAGGGGTGGATGGCACATCGTTCTGCGGGTAGTCATCTTGATCAAAGGGTTTCCTGCCCATCGGAAATCCTAGCCCGGCGTACAGGTCTAGAAGAGTGATGCTGGCTTGCTCGAACTTAAAGTCGAAGGCGTTTGCGGATGGATTCCAGAAATACGTCAGGGACATAAACATGCAGCGATTTCCTCCCTTGGGATTGAGACTAAAGCAAAGGTCGAGGACCTCTTCTATCCCGGCATACTGCCACCTTCGGGCGTCTATCTTTTTCCTCTTAATATACCAATCCACCATGGTATGGGTTGGTAGAGGCCAGCAGCCAGGGGTGATAGGAACCTCGAAATGGTTCGCAGATTTCCATTCTCCGCAGTTGATGTGATGACCGCGAAATGCCACCGGCGGCGGATGGCACTGATCCACGATGGAGGATATGGCTTGGGTGTTGCATTCTTGTTGCTTGGGACCTAGCCCGGCACGGCCGTAGTCATCAGGTGGGAGAAGAGAGGTCTGAAATGGGCTTCCGACCTCGAGGACGGAATCAATGATTCTCTTCTTTCCTCGGAGAGCTTCTGGGTAGTAGATTTCTGAGGCCATGGTTTAGAGGAGAAGAAATGTTTGAAATGAAATTGGTGTTTCTTGATGAGGGCTTTATAGAATCTGGAAAGAGGTTCTGTGAATTTCTGAGGCGGTGTGTTTGGAAACGATTTAGGGTTTCGTAAACAGTCTTATGAGCTCGAATTGGTAAATTTGCATTGGTTAGAGGGAACGACGCATTCTTCAGGTTTTTAAACAGGTCCGGATTGGGCTTTCTCAACCTTCTTCAATTTCAATGGGCTTTTAATTTCGAAGGCTGGGGGGCAATGTTTGGGCCTAAATTAACATTTATCCGAGACTATGGGCCGAAGCCCAAAGGGTCACCCATTAGTGGGTAATCCGATATATTTTAAATTGCATTCTTTTTGGGAATAAGACTAGGAGTCCGAATTGGAAGTGGTTTAAGGTAATACAATCATATTCGGTATCAGAATCCATTATGCTTGGTATACACGTATTTGGGGTTTTGAGATCACTATATAAAGAACTCTAGGGCAACGTAGAAAGGGTTCACAACCATACAACAACAAGCTTTTGCCTCGCAAATCTTGCAAGCCTCTCCGGAGCAATCTCTCGCGAACTGCCTTCCACCAACTGCAAACGACCACTCTTCCAACCTAGCCGCAAACCTACGCCACCACCGATCGCCGTACACCTGCCGCTGTTGTCGAAAGTGCCTTGCGTTCGTGTCGAAGCATCGCTGAGACATATCGAGTCCAGTCGTCACGCCTTGTGACAAATCGAGTCATTACCCCGGTAACAGTCTTTCCCAATCTGCCAAAGGTTGGACAAACATACTCCGCGGTCTTGATTTAAAGCTCTGTTTTGCATCCCAGGATCGAAGTAAGATTATCTCAATCTACGAAAGGTTGAGTAAAAATCATAATTATCGTTTACTTAGGTCTTGTTCGAGCCCTTTACGCCGGCCTGTCAACGCCCACGTACAGTCGCTTGATCGAAAAGTCAGGTAGAAGGGAGCAGACGAGTACGTTCGCCAGGGTCATCCGCTCGCCAAGGGTGATTCGTTCGCCAGACGTCGTCTGCCACCAAGGTTATACCTAACCCAAAGGTACTAGCACGCTCGCACCAGGACTGAAATCTACGTCCGCCACCCCCACGTGTTGACAGTTCGACAGGTGTCAAAACCGACGCGAACACCACCTGCATATATATAGTTGAATCAAATGATGCTAACATTATAGGGGAAGGAAAGGCAGAGCTTGAATATTCCAGTACGTATAGTAAGAGGAGATATATTGGGATTCTGTGACTGTGTTGCAGTGATGACAGTGTCCTCTTCCCATACAGTAACCCCCCAAATCAAGTCACGCTGCTCAAATTTAAAACCCTGCAGTCACCAAACAGTGTTAAACGAAAAACATAGTCTCTTCAAAATCCAGTACGTACTATTGTATTCCTTCAAAATCCATAGTCTCTTCATGTTGTTTTACGCTTCCGCCCATCTATTAGAGCCAGACATCCGTTTACTTTATCTAGTCTCACAAGGGAGTCACGGAGATAAATACCATCAAGAATTGGTAACACCTTAATGACACGTTTACTAACTTAGAATAGAATTGAGAATAGTGAAATGACTGGAAACGATTCCGGAATGAGAGAGTTTCAATGTTTACTAAAACATCAAGGAATTATAATGAGTATGGGTCTCACTTCCACTTAAGAAATCGATTTTTGACAAACCCACTAACTTGATAGTTGATACCTAAAAAGAGAGGTGGGTATCATAATCAAGTTTGGGTATCAAATTTTATTACCAAAACTATCCTCACTGAAATTCAATATCTCCAAATTATTGTAATTAATATGGGGGGTATTTTAATAGAGGTATTTTAGTAATCAAACTAATTTAATTATAATTTCATATGGGAAATAAATAATATCAATTCCATTTCTTGTCTAGATTCATGTGGTAAGTAAACAATTCAATGGAATTGATATCTCCGCATATAGTTTTATTCCGTCTCTCATTCATTCTATCTCATATTCCTGATTAATTTCATTCCAAATATGTAAATGTGTCATTAAATCTATGAGCCTCATTCATGTCGAAAGCCACTATACTATTCAATGTCGGGTGCAGCCAATGTATAGCCCCATTGGTGGACACTGCTAGTATCAAATCTGAACTCGAAAGGGTCGAAAGGGTCGAAAGGGAGATCAGCAAGGTCTACTTCTACCTGCCTCCATGTAGAACTTTTACCAAGAATAAAAGTGTTAAAGATTAAAACCTGCTTATATTTTTTTGAGTTGGAGAACCGTGTACTCGTTTGTAATAGAGCTAAATCCGAATTGGTGTGCAACATAGACTCTGAGATTAACACATGAAGTCTGGGGAAGACTAAACAGCTGCCGAGTTGAGGGATTGAATCTCCATGGCCTCAAGATAAGAACTCGAAGTTTTAGAAAGGGAAAAACAGACCAAGCCCTCAATGCTTTGTGCTCGATAGAGTTGGTTTTAGACTATGTACGTGGGTGGCGGGTGTTTGACTCCTTCTTTGGTTGAGTTGCGGCACCTCAACCTATGGTTAGCTTCCTTCTGATCTAAACCGATTACTGAGTTATCACTGATGCTCCAACAGTGTTAAAAGGGTTTTGGGGGTATCCCTTATCACATTACAATTCACCGCCTCTCATTCCTCCAGGCTGAGCTAATTACTCATGCTACAATTGCATTGCCTAGAACTATCCGAAGCATACATCCGGACTGATAGTTTATTCACCACGTATTCATGCTCAATTCAACATATTATTTACCAGAGTATTCTGAATTACCATATTTTTACCACATTATATACTATAGCTTAAAAACTTGATTAGTTAAAGACGTTCAACTGCTGTACACGTCATATTCTCATGAGATCTGGTATATAGTTTACAAAATATTATTTCCCTGTTTTCTCTCCTCTCTGCTTCCCCACTTATCTGTGTTCATGGAGTCAAGCTTTCACAAGTTACTTGTGTATAGAGCAAGGCACTTCACAAAAAAAATGTACAACACAGTATCTGTGAATATGTAAATTAAGACTATAGATACATATGAAGAACTCAATTAAATTGCCAAAATTAGGCACCATTCATCTTGGAAGAACATCTGAAAAGAAAAAATCATGGAAGGGTGGACCTGCAAGAAGGTTAAAGTAAAATCCATGATTAAAACAGGTGATAGCTGGAATACCTTTTAGCTGACTGAATGGTGGAAAAATTTAATAACTCATGTTAGCTAGTATTTCGTTAATTATATCCTTGTTAGATATATCAGCCTGAAACAAATAGTTAAGGGTGCAGTGTTTTTCTGTATTGAAAAAAATAAAAATTTAAAAGTTAAGGGCGCGGACATATTATTCCAGAAAAGGTGACTTCGCATGTATGATTTCTTTTTTTCGATTGCACATAGCATCTAGGACGCTTCCCACTATTTTAAAAGATTAAGTAAACTGAAAGGTTTTGATAAAGGATCCTGACCTTGTTCACCAAGGATATAGAATGGAACATGTGCAATCATCTTTGTTGCGCCATCACTCCACTTGACAGTACCTGGCTTCTGCATTTGTCCATGTGAAGGTCGTGAAGGTCCCAAAACAGACGAGGAAATGGCAGGCTCATTTATTAAACCCAAATAATCAGAAGCCCGTCTCCAGACCCTCTTATCCGATATCCGAGACCGAACTACCTGATGATACACAACCATGCACTGAATGTTAGCTGATGACAGAGAACTTCTCTAGCACATACTATAAAGAAATTTCAACCCCCTCTCTAACACATGAAATGATATCTTTGTAGAAGAAAATATAGAGGCACTATTCAGGTGAAGAAAGGTATAAGGTCAAAACTATCAATTAACCTTGCTCAAGGAAAAGCGTGCTCTGGGCAGCAATTCTCGGTGGTTGGTTGCCAGCTTTGCAATGGCTGTAATAACAAAACATAGAAGCCTTGATTGTGATGACTTTCTTGAAGTTTGGTTATCTGACCTCATGGCAGACTCTGGCCGCAGGCCTACACGACTTCAAAAGAGAACAAAAGAAAAGCAAAAAAAAATTAAAAAAATCAGCCGTAAAGAACTTAGCAATTATAAGAGCATATACTAGGCATAAGCAAAGGCTGTTTTATCCGTACCTAGATGAAAGGCTTTCATACAGGAGTAGCTCTAAACTCTCAAAGAGCTCGCGAGCTGCATCTTTGTGCGATGCTCCACCCCCACCATGCTCTCCAATAGCCCAGCACAATTGTAATGCCAACTCTTCCTATGATAACGCAATAGATTTAACAAAACGTACGAAACCTTTCCACATTAAAAAACAGGAAGATTATTAACTGACCTTTTCAGGGCTATCATAAGCTTGTCCGCTATAAGCTTCTGCAAGCCTGTCCATTATAGGCTTCTGCAAGGATTGAAATAAATTTGGAGCTCAATCAATGTAGAACAGTAGAAAAGAGACCTTGAGAAATGAGAATGAAGGTCTGTATTACTTAGCAGTATTATATACTTTCCTTTTAAACCATGTAAGGTCAATATTAAGACCCAAAAAAAAAAAAATAGAAATCCATTCCTTACAAGCCTTAAGAACCATGTCATTGCTAATAGTTGAAAGCAACACATACAGAAACATATTATTAACAGTAGCAATCATTGTGTTTCCAACACTACCTTCAAAAGCGCAATAAAATCTGGGGAGCGCTGAAAGGCGGCAAGCATGAATTCTAAAAGTCTCTTACGCACCTATAACAAAATTCATAAATTCACAGAAATTAGAATCTCCAAATTTTGGTAGCTATCATTTGTTATAAATTTACAATGATTCAAAGTGAAAAATAAGAGAAGAACCATCTTGTGATCAGATTTTTAAGCATTCAGCCAGAAGATTTTGTGAAATATAGGTATAAATGATATACCATACACCAACTGGTCTTGATTACTTTCCCAATTGGATTCTAAAACCATCTCCCAGATTTCAAATACACAAAATTTTCACACTCAAGATACGAGAACAGATTATCTTTGAACATATTTATAATATCAAAATAAGTATAATCATTTTCTTCAAACCGAAAAATATACCAATATATTTACCAGAGTACCATTATGAATACCACTAAACCGATATATTGATGTATAAGCAAATAATGACTTTGCAAATAAGTAGTTCATTTTCTTTAAACTAGAAAATTACCACAACTCCACATTAACAACCTCATTCGGAACACATAAAACAAATATTTAAATACACACCTCATAAGAATAAACTTTGTCAGGAAAAAGTGTACTATTCCTAGACATGAGTAGGGGAATCAATGCGCAGATCAAAGCTAGCATGGAAAGAAAATCAAATATGAGGATAGCCATATAAAAGAAGTAACCATTTATACAAGCATGCACATATATCAGGTTTCCTGAGCAACAAGTCAGTAGCATACTTAAATGTAGACTCAAAGCTATAACCTCCTTTTATTTTTGTCTGAAGAGCTAGATTAACTTACAATTGTTGACATCAAGCAATGCTAGAGCAAAGTACAGATCAAGAAGCCGTGGTGCCATCTGAAGTATATATTTCAGCCTATCAGATCGAGGGTTATTTATTGCAGCCTGTAAAGCTGCAACTATCCCAGGAGAGGTCAAGTGGCGCTCCTGAATTATAACAAAAATTGTAATTGGAGCATCTTTTAGAAACGCAATAAATAAAATAACGATCCGAACAGCAAAAAAAGAATCAGAATATTGATTTAGATATTTCTGGCTGGTCTTATTGAAAAATGTCAATGGGGGAACTCCCCTTTTCAACATACAGTTCCACTCCACGTTAAAAGTTACAAATAAAACCCCCAGTAATAGCCTTATTTCCCATCATTACAACCCACGATCTTATGAGGTAATCTTTCATTTTTTATTTTTTTTAAGCCAAAAAATGAGTCTAAAAGATCATGTCCACAACTTCCGTTAATTTCTTGTCAACACAAGGCATGCTTTTATCAGCTAATCTTTATTATGATTATGTTGAAATGATCAAAAGAGGCACATAAAACACTGTTCTTCTTTAAAAGCATGTCACCAACCCATTCTTCAATTAAGACAAGCAGATACAAATAAGGGGAATGCGCCTCTGCTAACAAAAAGAAAAAAAAAAACTCTTACAGCAATGCCATCATTTTCATCCTTTAAAAGGTCGAGAAACAGAGGATCAGCAACATCTATTGCATTCGTCTCCTCTGACTCAGAGTCTCCCCCTCCATCACCTATTGTTGAACCAGTATAAGCTTCATCCATAAGCGCCAGCAGCATCTGCATCCAATATGAGTGGGCATTGTTAATTGCATCATTTATATAGGTGTCAAAAAAACTCAGGTAACTGTAACAGTCAATAACCTCAGGAGCTGAACTCTTTTGCATTGAAGCTATGCTGTTTCCAACTAATGATCCTGAGCTCTTTTCTACTTTCTCCAATGCCACCACCAAAACTACCATATTTGAAACAAAAATCACCAATCTGAAGTTTCTTTAAGAATAACTCAGAAAAATTAGTTTATTAAAAACCCAAGACAAAAATATAGGACATGCTGATTTAAAAAACTCTTTAAATAAAAGCGAGAAGGGAACCAAATATATATATATATATATATATATATATATATATACACATATATATAAATAATATAAAAATGATTATGGTTGAGAAAAGATAGAATATCTATAAACCCCAATCATTTCATCCTTCTCCCAAGCATAATGACCATATGTGTATATAGTTTTAATTTTTTGGGTGTCTTTCCTGAGGATTAACTATGTGATTGCATATCATCAGCTGCAAAAGAACCACATGCTTCATAAGCTAAGTAGAGGGAACTTGCACTTCACATGTGGTATGAGAGCTTCATTTATATTTGTTTGGTAAATACATGCTTGAAATGTTCACAATTATTTATGACTGATAGAACAAACTAACTAAAGCACCTGTTTTTCATAGATAAGTAACAACATTTGCAAATATTTCCTTTGATGTATCTTATATTTGACTCCCAATATATCTTTCACGGCCAATTATTCTGATCATTGACTAATAAGAAGGGATTAGGATAAGTGAGCCAAATAACTCCCCAAATTAGGGAGAAATGCAACAAAGAAAATATGCATAGATATATGATTCAACCGAGTGGGCTGTGCTAGGTGAAATGAATCAAGAGATCATGCACCTTCAAAGGATAAGAGGAGCCCAAAGGATGAACGTGTAAGGGGAGAAATCAGACTCACTTGGCAAGTCCACTAAAGAATGAAATAATGGAAGAAATGACCCTGGAGACATAAATCCTGAAAACACCTTCAAAAACGATTTTTCTAATCTGCAAGGCAAACACCATATATGATAATTATGTGGATATACTTAGTCACATCATCATTAAGCACAACTACTCTACCAATTTCACTATACCAAATAACAACTAGAATGTATATCTGCAAACATGCATATTCCATATATATCTGCGTCATTGGGTTATCAAAGACTGAAATCTTGGATCATAATAGGAGATGTGACACAACAATATCCAAAAAGTAATAAATAACACACTATATATAGGCCAAGTGTAGCCGCTAAAGAGAACAGCAAAAACGCTTCTTTTGTGGATGTCCTCTTCAGAACCGGCTGTATGCATGTTTGTGTGTGTGTGTGTGTGTGTGTGTGTGTGAAACATAATATATCTTTCAGCACTAAATCAAATTAGATGTACAGAAGAGCTCACCGTTGCCCATTCCATGCAATCAACTTTAACATCAAGGGAAAGAACTGCATTACACATAATTAATGTTAGATGCATACATAAAGCTATTTGACACCAATTTCAATCTGGTACTTGCTGATATTTTAACTCCAATGGCAACAGATCACAGAATACAAAACAGAGTCATTCTCAAAAAGTAAATACAAATGAAAACAAGGAAAATAATATAATTGAAAAACCATAGATGCAAGTGAAATATTTCACAGTAGCTTTGATGATGTTTCAATAAATTTGGATTTCGAGAAGATCTACAATGATGAAGCTATTGGCAAGCTGGAAGTATCATCAACTAAACAGACCCTGAAGCAAGACATGTACCGATACATACTAGTCTTGTTTATCAAAGTTTACAACGGAAATTATGACCATGGTGAAACTGTTTATGTCTTATACTCTCAAGCATTTACGCATCCTTACACTTCATCAATTGGTTATAACAAGTATGACTTGCAAATAGCTAAAAAATGGCAATGGAAATGGTGCTTTCATCCACACATTTTGCAGTCTCAGGAGATTGACTTCATCATGACTATATTGTAATCTATCTCATAGATAACATATGCACTACTTTCTCATACACAAAATGCTACAGCTCCAAATCATACCTGCAGCAGTAAGGTAGGGAAAGAAGTTGAGAGCTTTTTCTTGTTTACATTCAGAAATTCAAGGGTCACTTCTGCAACAACTGGATCTGCAAACTCACTGCAACCGAAATAGAAGATTTGAATGTCTGATGACCAACACATCTGTATTTAGATAGTATACCAAAGAAGTGGTAATTACATAAGCAACAATAAACATGTCAACACAAAGTTCCAAGTTTTACAGATGTACTTCAGTTAGAAATTTATTTAAATATATGTATATAACTTTATCTTCCAATCAGCAAAAGAATCTAGATATTAATTTGCAGATCATTATGCTTGCCTGTTGACTTCCTCTTCCAGTGCCTGATTTAACACTATATAGACCCACACCATCTATCTAGGGTCTCATACTTGGGATGTTTTGTTCCGGTCTGACATGTGTTCTCAGATTAGTATACAGTTAAAAGGAAGTCTCCATTGAATATCAGCAGTGAAATATGCCGAGGAACGTGTTGATTTAAGAGGATAAAGCATATTACTCTTCACTATCTCCATTATCAATTGACCCAATATTGGAGTTGTGTACGAGTGACAAATATTTGATATGGGGAATCTTTGAACCAAAGTATCAGTACATTAGAATACTACTCATTCATTTTATCTTACAGAACTTTTAGTTAAATAGAACAATGGATTATTTAGAGAAGTCATTTTCCTCCTCTGGTAGCAACCGACTGGTATATAAGAGCAATTTTCCAGTCAGTACAATAACAACCTTACTTATCTAATAAAACTGAATGGCAACTAGTTACTAGGTGGTGTCAATACAGATAAAAGAAAACCATAAATTGCACTTTATTCATATATGCAATGGAGAACATCATTTACCGGCTCAAGCATGAGCGGAAAAAGGTCCTGAGACTGGGATCAGCATCATGCAGAACCAAGTCTCCAAAATCAAGACAAAATTGAAGAATGGCCTGGCATAAAAGTCAGAGGAAGAAATGAAAATTGGTAGCAGTGAAGAAAAAAAAAATGCAAGACGATAAATACGAAACAGCACGCTACATCAATGCATTACACCTTATAGATACTGAAAGAAATGACTTTTACTTAATGTCCCACAAGTAAAAATCACAGCTCTAGTTTCCTTATTACTAAATCATACAGAACGCATATGAATATGAAACCTTAAGCACTAATTCAAACTAATCATCATGAAAAAAATCGAAACGGAACAGCCACATTACACATTTACCTTCATAGAGTTTTAAGTGTTAAACATACAAAGTTACCAGAGCAGTAAAAACGAGAATACAGTGAAAAATAAAAGAGATACGAACCAGCAAGAGGAGGCCATTAGAGGTGGTGCGAGATTCAGAGAGCGAAGCGACGGAGCGTTGAAAGAGCTTGTTGATCTGAGGATAAACCCTAGCCACCAAATCCTCTGAATTCTCAGCTTTACACAACTCATATAGCTTCTTCACCTAAACCATAAAAACACATGACAATTTCATATCAATGGTCTCTACAAAGTACCAGAGAGAAAACCAGACTCACTGATTGGAGAAGAGCGGGATCGGAGGCGGGGTTTCCGGCGGCATTGGAGTCTCTGGCGCTGTTTGATAGGGTTCGAAGGTAGAAATCCCACTCGCGGTTGTCTCCGTCCGCCATTTCGTTCTGGAATTCCAGAATTATAAGTCAGAGCTGAAACTGTGGCGGCAATAAATACTAAGAAGCATGGACACGGACACGAGTGTCCAATACGGACACGATACGATATGTGGACACGCCAAAATCAAATTTTGATCAGACACGGACACGCGGTGAACACGTTAATTAAATAATATTTTATATATATATATAAAATTCATCAACAGTAGAGGTGTTTTATGCTACAAGCTAGATCAGTCACCATGCCGGCCATAAGCATTTGCTTTCAGCAAGCACACCTGCAAGAGAATAGGAGTCCTCCCACTTCCAATTGATGAGATGATAGAGCCAAGTAAACTCCAACCAAGCGGTGCACAACGTACTGAAGCTCACAGCTAACTTGAGACTAAAATAGAAGCCAACGTTCAGCTGAAGTTAACTCACACCAACCTAACAACTCAAAGAGTTCCTGCAGGTACCTATGATTTCAACACTTAATAACACCTCCAGCTGCAACTCCAACTTTGCTCGAGTTTAGCTCTACTGACATTCAGCTTTACTATACCAATAGGAGGATCCGGTGTTGCCAATCATTGACATGTTGACTTCCACATAACTCAAGATCCAATGAAGTTCAAACTTGCTTCTAGGAAAAAACTAGGGAATCTGGAATTCTTCATCAACTACCTGCCTACATCCTAGTCCCAATAGAACTAGCAAGTAGCAGCAAAAGCAATACTAATAATCCTTACTTATAACCAGCACGAATCAAAATCAAGGGCAAAAGGTGCCAAATCTGATTGGGTGGACGAAACATACAGTCTGCACCAGAAATTAGATGAAAGATTCACAGAACTTGTGGTATTATACCACATCAAGTCTTAATCCTTTTTCGTTACACCAAAAATCAAATAACTTGAGAAGTGCATAGAAAGCTCAAGTCTTCCTCAGCACCAGACCAAGCAAGATTGGGTTCTTGTTGGTTCCAGATAACGAAGCAAGATTCACACCATTCATAACCCAAACAAGAAGCAATTCAAAACCAAAAACTATGTCAAGAAGACAAGAACCCATCTTTCACAGTAACCAAGATTGGGGAATTGGGTGCATACCTCTGTCTGAAACGAAGACTCGAATTGAAGTGGTGCTGAGTTCGTCTGCTGCTGCTGCTGCTGATTATCTTAAACCCATCTTCCACTCTGCTGCTGCGCTGCGCTTTCATCTCGGGGGTGTGAATTCGGAGTTGAAGAATGATCGATTGAAAGGCTTTCTCAACTGGAGACCAATTGCGATTTCTGCTTTCGGAAATGTTAAAAGACAGAATTACCCCGCGTGTCTCCTAGCTGTGTCTGAAATGTAGTACGCATGTCCGTACGTATTCCGGCGTGTCCTTGTGTGTCAGTCTCCAATACGCCACATGAGCTGAGAGACGTGTCCGTGCTTCATAGGGTGGCATTATTTACTTATCCCGGTGACGATTTGGACGACAGGTCGTTTATAATTTTAAGTATTTATTTTTTGTCGGATTTAAATTATAGAAATGGTTTCACTCAATGTGATAAAAAAAAATGGAGAAAAGTTGGGATTTTTTCTTATGGTGTTTTATTGATGAATTGGGAGGCAGAGGCTCTTAGAGCAGGTATGTTGATTGGCATACAACAAGGGTGGCAAGAGTGGAGGAAATGATAGGTTTTTAAAAAAATTAATTAGTGCGAAACTAATTTAACAATTAAATTACTAACTAAACATAAATTTATTCCTTTTAACTCATGATATATATATATATATATATATATATATATATAAACATAGCATGCATACTAAGAAAAAACAAAGAGGAAGTTTACATTCTACTCACCTTTAGAGGGTGATTTCAGTCTAATCCAAGTGAACCACCAAAATTCATCTCCGTGATCTCTCCTTATGTTTGTTTCCTCCACCTTGAAGCACCTTGAATTGTGAACTCCTTCTTGTACTCCTTGTACTAATGAACTCTCCTTAGAGTCACAAAAGTATGTGAGCTCTAAAGATCTTCACCAAGTGAATCAAGAAATGGAGAAAATGAAAGGAAAGAAAGAAATATGCAAGTATTCTTTCTTCCTTAGTTTACCAACTTATGCCAAAGAGAAAGAAAATTTGAAACACACAATATAATATGTGACTTAAAACATCGTTTGAAGGGTGGTGAACTTAAAACACAATATAAGCTCAAAGATGATTAATTTAACTGAAATTTTTTCCAAAAATGATCTATTTATATTTATATGGAATTAAAATCTGAACAATAAAGATGCTTATATATGACGTACTTAAAACATAGCTGGAAGAATTGTGAACTTCATATTAAGGGTATGTTTGTGATAGGAGCACAATGTGTGACGATATTATATGCTTATGCCCTCGTTTATGCTTTGTTTAACCCTTATTTGTCTAAGATAGAGTCATAATATAGTTTAGTGTTAATTTGGTAGAGTTTGGCGAAAAATGGTTAAGAATCCGAAAAATGACTAAGTTTGAGAAATCTGGAAAATAGTGCAAAATGTGTCTTTTTCGTGATTTTGAGATGAGCAAAAGTGCGATCTATCCTTGTCCGAATTCTATGAAATTTGGTGTGCTTAATATCCATATACTGAGGAATGTTGTGTTAAAATTTCAGATCAATCGGAGTTCGGGAAGTCACCCAAAAGTTGGCTGCAAAACGGCAGTCCGAACATTCCAATCCAGGGGCTTACAGGATTTTCCTGGGACTTTGTCCCAACTTCGAAAAATCATTCCTGACGACTTGCAAGGAATTTGGCCGAGATATTTTATGGGGAGATGTCCATATGTGTCTAGTTTACGTGAGACTTGGAATCGCATCAATCGGAGCTCCGAAGGTGGAGATATGCCGGAATTACTGCGACAAGGTCAAAGCTGCCGATTCCAGGGACTGATTGCTTCCTTTTCACAAGTGCTTCATTTCGATGGACCATATAATGTACAAGAGCATTTGTGAAGACATCCCAAGCGTATGGAAGGAAGGAGAATGACACTTGGCCATGGCATTGAAGAAAAACTTGAAGAAAGAAGTTCTCCTAGTCAAGCTAGGAGAAGCTGCCGATTCTGGCAGATTTGGTGCAATATTGTGCTGCCGGCATTTTGGGGCATTTTCGATGGATCAAGACCTGTAAATTGAAGTCCAAGACCATACAAGAAGTCCATGAAGATGTGAAGCCCAAGCCTTGAAGAAAAAATTCAGAAAAAAGAAAACCTAATTGAACTAAGAAAGGAAGGTTGCAAAACCTTATCCCATTAGGTTTTCTGAAATCCTTTTTGCAAGAGGGCTGCCGGCAACACCCTATTCTCTATAAATACCCCCATGCCACTTTTCCTACAGAAAAATCATCTCATCTCAAGCATAATACACTAGCCTAAAGCTCTACCAAGTCCTTTCAAACACCAACACATAAATACCTAGCCGAACCATCACCACCATAACCATATAGCCGAACCCTTCCACCTTTGTTTCTGCCGATTTCTGTTCTTGCCGAGCACCAAGGAGCAGCAGCCGAGCCACCTTGTCACCTTTGAGGAATCTTCAAGGTTCTTAAAGTGTGATCCATTCCCCTATGGCTTTTGTATTTATTTATGTTTGGTTGTTTTGTACGAATTTGTTTCGATTCTTGGTTTTTCTTGAAACTTTGTATGAACCGAATATTGTATGTTATGCATGGTTTTTCTGAAATTTAACTTATGGATTTTGTATGTTGGATAATTAGGGCAGTGGTATTAGAAGCATGTTTAGGATTTAATTTGGTTAGTAATCTAAGAGTGTGCCTTATAAACCGAAACATTAGTTGTGCTTAAGCATTTGTTGTTTGCATGTGAATCTAGGTGTTAGGTTTCATTTAACCGAGTAATACGAATAAGTCATACGTTGGAGTAGTTTGTTTTGTGTTGCTCACCTAGGGTAAAAACCTTAGATTACTTGCATGTTAAATAAGATGATTGACAACCTTGCTTGTTTACATGTCTTCGATTTAGACTCACATGCTTAAATGTTAAAACGCGTAAAACCGGATTAGCATCACCTTAGAAGTCATACGTTGGAGTAGTTTCTAAGAAATTAAGAAGTCTAACAATTGGAAAACCGTTGGAGGCTCTAGTTGTGTCGAAACTAATTTAGGTCTTGAACATGCTAAATACTTGATCCTTACCTTCTTGCATGCGAATCTATGTGTTAAAGAGTCTTTTGTGTGAACTGTTTTGTGTGAGAGATGATGATCACTTGTATATAGTAGTTTAGGTTTTGTTTTCTTTTTATTTTCGTGTCTTAGATATAGAGGCAGCCCTTGCTGCCAAGCCTTTTATCCCCCATAATTTCGTGTGTGAATATGTATATATGTATATAAGTGTGACAATTGTGTGCATATATGTTTGTGAATATTTTTGTTAACATTCTCATATTTCAGGTACCCTTAATCCCCGGCTAGAACGATCCCTACTTATTCTATACTACTAACGATTGTAGGGTTTATTATTGCGTGCGAGCTTCGGCGACACGTCAGTTTGGTGCGGCTGGGCTTCTCAGAAAAGCTGGCTTCTGCTTATTTTTTAAAATAAGCGGCTGAAAAGCAAATTGGCTAAGTGTTTGGTAAACTGACTTTTTTTTAGAGTTTTTAGTGGAAAAGACATTGGTAAAGTGTTTGGTAAACTGAAAACTGGCTTGTGCTTTTTGTATGTAAATGACCAATTTAGACATGAAAGAAATTTTAATTTTAATTAATTGGTAATACCGATTAATTTGAAATTTTATGGCTGTTAATATATGCATTGAATTAGCCATCCGGTAGTACTGACTGAGGCGGGGCACTCACTGCCGACGTAAATCTGTGTTTTTTCTTACATTTGTTACAATACTAACGTCGCAAAAAAAAAAAAAAAAAAAAAACAGAAATTCTCTTCTGCCGACAAAATTTTGTCGGTAAAGAGGCCTTATCCAGAAACTCTTTTTCCCGACAACCTCCTCGCTGGTAAAAGAAAGGCCAAGAATTCTGCCGACGAAAATTTGTCGGCAGAGAATGCACCCAGAAATTTGCTCTGGACACCCTTCTGCCGATCTCTGATCGACGCCGCCCTAAAGCCGGCGATCCCAGCAGTATCGATGGAGTTCAAGGCGTCGACGAACCACTGCCTCTCGGACTTGGACTCGTTGGAGCCGCAGCTCGTCGGAGCGTGCGAATTGACCGGAAAAAGAAAGAGGCGAGTCGGAGATGAGAGCGTCGAGGTCTTCGCCGGTGAGCGTCGATCATCATGGGGAGAGGGATGAGAGTTTGGAGATGAAAGCGGAGAGAAGCAGAAGGCGAGAGAGAGCAGGCGATGGCGATAGTGAGAGAGAACTTAGAGGAGGCGATGGCGAAGCAGCAGCCCAGGGGTAATAGATGGTATTTCGGAAAAATTCATTTAACTACAGTGTCCGCTACAGTGTCCGCTACAGTACCGAAGCAGAAGCTGGCTTTCGGAAGCTGGGGTTCCCTTACTTCTGCTTTTCAAGGAAAAAAGCCAGAGCTTTTTTTAAAAGTTGACTGAAGGAGAGTTTACCAAACACATTTCTGGCCATTGCTTATAAGCAGAGGAGCTAAAAAGCCCCCCCAAACGCATACTAAGGGTGGGTTTGGTGCAGCTGGGCTTATAAGTAAAAGCTGACTTATACTTATTTTTGAGAATAAGTTACTGATAAGTAAAGTAGCTGAGTGTTTGGTAAACTGACTTTTTAAAAGTGCTGTCACTGGGAAAAGTTGTGTCAGGGTGTTTGGTAAACCAAAAACCGACTTGTGCTTATATTTGTAAAATGACCAATTTAGACATGAAAATATTAACTTATTATACTATAGTTATTACTTTTTTTTTTTTTTAATTTTTCATTATATGTCCATTTAAAATTGGCATTATTACGAAGTATTTCTATAACCCAAGAATTGACATCAAGTAGCAACAAAACATAGCTTAACACATAAAATCATTCCCGTTACTAGCATCAATAACAAGCCACATCTTAATTAGCATGAAGTAGCAATAAAAAAAATTGTCTAATACATACCATTCGAGGTAGCAACATCAATAACAAAATACATTTTTCATTTGCATCAAGTACCCACAAAAAATATCTAGAGACATTTAAAATTCCCTAGTACCACGCACATTCATCAAACTTTGAGTAATTTCTCTTCTTATAGCTTCCATTTCTTGTGTCCCATGACCATAATTTTCTTCTTGCGCATCATTATCCATCTCCATCTCCATCCCATCACTTGAAATTCTTCTCAAATTTTCTTCAATTTGGACAAAATGCCTATCACAAATATCATGTCTCCTTATATCCTCCTTCAATGATATATCCTCCTTCAATGAGCCCAGGGGTGTCAATGATGTTTAGGGTAAATCCTGCCCTTGAGCGGGAAACCATCACAGCTCTGGATCCTTCAGACTGGACATAAAAACTTGTTCAAAAACAAAAACAAAAAATCCAAATGCCTTTACCAATGTCAAAGCAAAGAAACCATACAATACAAAATGACAAGAAAAATATACCTGAAAAGGACTAATAGAAACCGCCCTTTCACCAATGAGTGAGTTCACGGTGGACGATTTCCCGACCCCACCTTTCCCCATAACAAGAATTGTCAAACTGTTCACATTCTACATCCACACTCAAATGAATTAGCAATGTTTCTCAAACTACACAAACGAGAATCAAGTAATTGAGTATAGCACAGAAAGAAACCTCTTGGTTGAGTTTTCCAAGCAATTCGAGCAACTTAGTCTGAGTGGCAGGTGCGAAACTGTTTATCCCGAGCCATTCTCTGATTATCTGGGATGCC
The DNA here is from genome assembly GCA_963682095.1 of Potentilla sterilis. NCBI lineage: Eukaryota > Viridiplantae > Streptophyta > Magnoliopsida > Rosales > Rosaceae > Potentilla > Potentilla sterilis. The sequence goes on from OY821761.1 coordinate 12,512,519, forward strand.
ATACCTCTCTTACACTTCTAGCACTCTGAAAAATAAAAGCAATAATAAGAACCATACAAACACATATTTACACCAACCCTTTTCGGTTTTAGGTACATTCACATTCACATTAGCAGAAAGAAAACTACTGAAGCAAAAACCCTAACAAAGAATTATAGGGACTATAAAGCTCCTACTGACCCTTCAACAAGGTACCCAATGTAATTAACAAACATCTAAGCTTTACCTTGTCCCCTAATCTAATTAAACTCAACAAACACCCAAAGAACAAATCCAGAACGTTGCAGGGTTCCAGCTTTAGCTATATACCTAATTCAAAATAGAAAGCAAGCTGTAAACTTTTGGGGGCCAAAATAGTGGGAACCCAAAATTCAATAGTCATAGTTATCAACGAGTTTTGGGTCTTTTGTGTAACCCAGATGCATTGGAAATCAGAAATACCCAAGAGAGCTAGCACCAAAACCCAGAAGCGAGTTTAAATAAAAACCCAGGTAGCATAATTAAAGAGAAGAGTTTAAAGAGTGAAATTATAGGAGGGACTGAGATTGAATTGAAAGAGAGTGAGAAATCTTACTTGGGTGTCTCTGGGTGCTTTGAAGAAGATGAGAGAGACGAGACGGATAGTCTGAGAGAGAGGGTTTTGGGGTATATATCTTGGTAATTTTGTAATTAGTGGACATTGTCAAGGATACCCATTGTCATTTGTAAAATTTCATTAAACCCGCGAAAATGGAAAACAGGTGACTTATAAGTATAAGTTAGGTCCCAGCAGCTTCTCCTTTTCTTTGAAAAATGACCCCTACTTTTTTAAAAAGCTACTAATATGTTGTTTTACCAAACACCAAATTCTTCCGTGCTTATAAGCAAAGGAGCTTATAAGCCCCCCCAAACGCAACCTAAGAAACTCACCGGTGAGTTCTAGAGTGCTTTCATAATGAAAGACTTTGTTGACAGTAGCCAGAGAGGCTACACCAGGGCCCACAGACCCGCAGCAAGCGCACCAGAGCCCGGACCACGACCCAGGATCGGACCACCAGCACCAGGCCTCGGGCCCCAGCGGTCTATCCTGCCTCCAGGGATCCTGGGACCAGGGGCGCCCGCCTGCCAAAGAGGGCACCAGAATATCCAAACAGAAGGGAACCAGTCCCACATCGAAGGGTAAGGCCAGCCCTCACCCTCGACCACCTATATATGGGCCTCAACTACCACCATAAATAGGTAACTTGTCTCCCTCCCTGCTTACATACGTGCCCAAGTTATATATATTCCAACTATACTAACTTAAGCATCGGAGAGGTGAAGGCCGGCCCGCCCGGTATTCCCCTTAGTAAGCAGGATTGCAGGAGATCGAGTCGGATTCATCAAGTATCTACCAAGACCCCCGGGTTTAGGCAGAAACAATTGGCGCCATCTGTGGGAAGTCGTTCAAAAAGTCAGTGTCGCTGTGCCGGAAAGCAGGGCCCTGGGGACCCTTTAAAGAGATCGCTAAAACCACAGTCCGGAAGCCATGGAAAGAAGAAAGATAGAGACGAACACGGAAGGATCGAAAGGACGAATTCAGTTCCCCGACCGGGCCCCGCACGCAGGGGCCGAGGTCGGTGCGAGGTTCGTTCTTTCCCCCGACCGCAAAGGAAGTCCGGAAGCGCGAATTCAGTTCCCCGGCCCGGCCCGTAGCATAAAGGCCGAGGTCGGTGCGAGGTTCGCACTTCCTCTTATTCAGAACAAGGCTCACGATCGTCAAGTCTCAGAGAATCCCGACCCAGTGGGAGCGGGGGAAATAAGAAAGATGAAGGCAGAAATTGAGCGATTGCGAAAGGAGGGCGATCAGGATCGGTTAAAAGCAGAGGCCCGAAGTCGGGAACTGAAGGCGGTAACCACCGCACTGTTAGCGACCCTGGAACGAGAAGGCCAGCTGGGTACTCCTCGGGCGGCCTCGCACACGGCGAGCAAGGCTAGCGAATTCCCGCATCTCGAGATAGGGCTGCCTACGGGCAGGAGGAAGACCGTCCATATGCCCATACCCCTCTTCTCAGAGGCTCTGAAAGATTCCGGCCCAGTCAAGCTCCCGTACCGCGCAGATCAGGCCTCAGATGAGCAGGATAGCTCCACCGCGCGAACGATCGAGGCACTTTCCGCTTCGGTATCGGACATAAAAAGCCGCATGGAGACCAGCGAGCGGAAGGCGGGACGACCGCAGGACGGCGCGCGGTTTACCGAGCGCACTGGACCCTTCCCACGCCGGATCCGGGAAACGGGGGGATCTGGCGACCAAAGGCCTCTGAAGTTAACATACTCAGGAACAAGCTGCCCGTACCGGCACTTGGATAGCTTCAGGTCGAAGACAAGCGCTAGGGCCTATTCGGATGCCGTGAGCTGCAACATGTTCCGAGAAACGCTCGTAGGGGAGGCACTGGGTTGGTTCTACGAGCTACCGATGGACTCGGTCGAAACTTTCGCACAGTTGGCCGATAGGTTTGTCGGCCGGTTCGTCCTTAAAGCCACGACAGCCCAGCCATCGACGGTCCTCTTCGATTGCATGCAGGCTAGCCACGAACCATTACGCGCCTTCGTTAACCGGTGGCAGGTCGCCACGTCCGGGGTAAGAAACTTGGATAAGAGGATTGCGGGGATGGCCTTCAAGCAAGGATTAAGAGCTGGGGAACTTTCATACGACTTACAAGCGCAGGGGCCGCTGGCGTACGACGAGCTGATGACCGTGGCCGTTAGGCATGCTCAGGCAGAACAAGAGACATATGGGAACAAGGCGCCCAAGCGGATCTCAGATGGCATACCGCCATCCACTCACGGAGGCAAAGCCGGGCGGCTACATATCAGCCGGGTACCTGTAGCCGCCAGGGGGATAGAAGCGCGAAAGGAGTGGCAACCCCGGCGAAACAGCGACAATGATCCCCGACCAGGAAGAGGACCACCTTTTGGGCGCCCAGCTCGGATCCAGGTAGCTGTGTCAGCAGAGCGGACACCACGGGCCCCGGTTCCATCGCCAGCAAGAAGACCCTATGAACCGGACCTTCGGACCCCAGATCGGAAACCGCAGAAGACGGTCGTACAAGACCAAGCCCGCCCCGATAGCCCCAGGGCGGACCGACCGCGAGCTCGGCCGATAGGGACCATATGCACGCGAACCCCCGGGTGGATCGAGGTACACGGGAGCATTAACATGATCCACGGTGGGGACCATATCGGTCAACTCACCCGGAGCTCAAAAAAGCGGTGCCTAAGATCAATCCGGGGGAGGGAGATTTACGCCTTCAGAGAACGAAGCGTCCAAGCCGCTAAAACCGGATGGAGTTCGGTCACCTTCTATGAGGATGAAGAGCCGGAGGATGTGATCCAACCGCACACCGACCCCTTCCTTATCACGGTCCAAATAGACCACTGGATAACCAGTCGTATGCTGATCGATACCGGAGCCTCTGTCAACGTAATGTTCCGAGACGCGTACCGGGGATTGCAAAGAGGGAGGAACAAGTTATCCCAGGATAACGAGCCGCTGATAAGCTTCTCCGGTGAGGTAGTCCAGCCTCTAGGATCCGATTACCTACCAATCATTTTCGGCAAGGGAGACAGAACGAAAACAGAGCATTTGGAATTCATCATCGTCGACTGCCTGTCGTCGTACAATGGTATAATCGGTCGGCCAGGGTTATGGAGGCTCAAAACGTTCATTGCCGGCCACATGCTGATGTTGAAAATGCCTTCACCAGCCGGAGTTATAACTATACGCGGGGACCAGAGAATCGCCCGTAAGTACTACGCAGAAGCCCTGACCCACGGGAGGAAGCGGGCCGAGGTCTTTACAGCCGCTCAGCAAGTACCAGCGCCGGATCTGAGTCTTGACCCCCGTGACGACATCGCTCCAGGTAGAGTCAGGCGGTTCACGTTCACCGAGAAACCAGAGCGACCTTCGGCCGTGGAGGAAACCGAAGCCGTCTGTATTTCCAAAGACCACCCGGACCGAAGCATAGTGATAGGGACACAACTCGACCCGGTCGTCAGGGAAGAACTCATCGCCTTTCTCCGGGCCCACAGTTCGGTTTTCGCATGGTCCTACGAAGACATGCCGGGCATATCCCCAGAGATAGCCGTTCACCGGCTAAACTCATTACCCAGCGTCCCCCCGACGAGGCAAAAGAGGAGGTCTTTCAGCCCGGCAAAGTATGAGGCGATTAGAGAAGAAGTGCAGAAACTCATGGGCATAGGTTTCATCCGGGAAGTCCAGTACCCGCGCTGGCTCGCCAACGTGGTCATGGTACCGAAGAAGGCAGCCGGTCAGTGGCGTATGTGCGTGGACTTCACTAATCTAAACCGGGCATGCCCAAAGGACAGCTTCCCGCTCCCTCGGATTGATCAGCTCATTGACTCCACATCCGGCTTCAAGCTGCTCAGCTTCATGGACGCCTACGCCGGGTACAACCAGATACGGATGCACCCGGATGATGAAGAACACACGTCATTCACAACCGACCGAGGCACCTACTGCTATAAGAGGATGCCGTACGGTCTAAAAAACGCCGGCGCCACCTACCAACGGATGGTGAACCAAATGCTGGAACAAGAGATGGGCAAAACCGTGGAAGTTTACGTTGATGACATGTTGGTCAAAAGCTTAACTGCGGGGGCCCACGTCCGGGATTTGGCCGTGGTCATCGGTAAAATGCTCAAATTCGGAATGCGCTTGAACCCAAAGAAGTGTCTTTTCGGGATTTCAGAGGGTCTTTTTCTAGGGCACATCATCAGCCAGCGAGGGATAGAAGCCAACCCGCTGAAGGTCCAGGCAATCCTTGATATGGAAACACCAGGAGAGAGAAACCAGGTCCAGATCTTGACCGGCCGGTTGGCCGCCCTGGCCAGATTCATCTCTCGTTTAACCGATAAGTGCGTCCCGTTCTTTAAACTGCTCAAGGCACAGCAAACCAAGAAGATACTCTGGGCTGCGGAGCATGAGGCAGCGTTCCAGTCCATCAAAGCATACCTGGCTGCAGTTCCTCTCCTATCCAAACCACTGCCGGGAGAAATGTTGTACCTTTACATAGCCGCATCCGCAGCCGCCGTCTCCGCCGCTCTCGTCAGAAAGGAGGGCACGCTCGAACTTCCGGTATACTACGCGGGAAAGGGACTTACAGGAGCCGAGGGCCGGTACCCCGATATAGAGAGATTGGCTCTAGCCTTGATTGTTAGCGCCAGGAAGCTCCGGCACTATTTCCAGGCTCATTCCATCACCTTATATACCAACCACCCCCTGCGGCAGATCCTGCAAAAGCCAGACACCAGCGGGAGGCTCGTGCGATGGGCAGTCGAATTAGGGGAATTCGACATCACCTATGCCCCACGAACAGCCATCAAGGGACAGGCTGCTGCGGACTTCATATGTGAGCTCACCCCAATGGCGGTAGAAGACCATCCCGCCCCGCTCGAGGACGCAGGGGCAGAACAAACCGCCAAGATCGAACCAGACCTGCCAACCGGCTGGAAACTTTACGTGGATGGCTCCGTAACCGCCAAACGGAGTGGGGCCGGGGTCCTGATAATCTCGCCCGACGGCCAATCGTACGAGTATGCACTACGGTTCCTTTTTACCACCTCCAATAACGCTGCCGAGTACGAGGCCCTCATAGCCGGTATGCAACTGGCCAAGGAGCTGGGAATCTCATCCATGGACATATACAGCGACTCTAGCTTGGTAGTCAACCAGATGAACGGGGTGTTCGAGGTTAAAGATCCTCAGCTATCCTCCTACCAGGCTTTGGCCAAAACACTGATCGGGTTCTTCCGCGGCACCAAGATCCAACATATTCCCCGGGATGCAAATAGGCATGCAGACGCCCTTGCGAGGCTAGCAACCGGAAACTACCCCCCAGAGTACCGGAGAGCTAAAATCGAGACCCTCCAAAAGCCAAGTATAAGCAAGACCATCTCCGAAATATTCGCGGTAGAGCAGGTACCACCGAGCTGGATGGACCCAATAGTCAAGTATCTGACCGATAAAACCAGCCCCCAGGATGCGGTGGAAGCCAGGAGGCTGCACCTCCGGTGTGCCCGGTATGGCCTCATTAACGGCCAATTGTACCGAAGGGGCCACAGCTTCCCCCAGCTGAGGTGTGTGACTAAGGAGGCAGGAGAAGCAATCATGCGAGAGATCCACGAAGGGGTATGCGGTAATCACTCCGGCGCAAGGTCATTATCCCACAAATCACTCCGAGCGGGATATTTCTGGCCCGATATGGCGGCAGCATCCAGGAAAATATCACGCGGCTGCCACAAATGCCACATGTACGCCTCGGTACCTCATGCCCCGGCAGTCGCATTATCAATCCTGTTGGCACCTTGGCCTTTCGCACAATGGGGATTAGACATCATCGGCCCTTTCCCCGTGGCAGTAGGACAATACAAGTACGCCATTGTGGCAGTGGATTACCAAACTAAATGGGTCGAGGCAGAACCGTTGATAAAAATCACTGAGGAACGGGTTAAGAAATTCCTGTGGAAAAACATCTACTGCAGGTTTGGGGTGCCGCAGACTATTATCACGGATAATGGGACGCAATTCAACAACGCAGATCTCATCCAGTACACAGCCTCCCTGGGGACCCGGATGCTATTTGCCTCGGTAGCACACCCGCAGACTAACGGCCAGGCAGAAGCGGTCAATAAGATTATCAAAACTCTTCTTAAAAAGAAGCTGGATGCCAAAAAGGGATGCTGGGCCGAGGAACTCCCCGCGGTATTATGGGCCATCCGGACAACAGCAGCAGAGGCAACAGGAGAGACCCCGTTCTGCTTGGCATTCGGGAGTGAAGCAGTGCTCCCTGTGGAGACTGAGATACCCAGCGGCAGGGTCGAGAATTACGACGCCGACACAAACGCCGACGGCTTACTACTCAATCTGGACCTCATCGAGGAGCGGCGCGACCGAGCGCACCTGCGAAACCAAACCTACAAGCAGCGGGTCGCCCGGTACTACGATAGAAGGGTCCGGGAAAGAAAGCTGCAAGTCGGCGACTGGGTCATGAGGAAGGTCCAGAAAAAGCCATTGGCCTTGCAGCCAACATGGGAGGGACCCTACCAGATCACCGCGGCCGTAGGCCCGGCAACATTCCACATCATAGACGCAACGGGCATCTATTCTACCAGGCCGTGGAATATCGAACACCTACGCTTTTATCCTAAATAGTAGCAATAGTAAAGGAACGAAAGTGTAGTTGGCAAGCATTGCAATGTGCAGTTATGACATTAAAGAGACTACACCAAATACAGGATATATGTACAGAACACACCCCTAGCTAGCACTCCCGGAACCCACAACCCCCGACCCGCCACCTTTTAGCTCCCGCTCCTGCTCCCTCATCACGATCAGGGCTATGTCAGCCTCCATCCGCTCGGCGTCGAGCCACCCTTTCTCCCGCCACTCCAGATAGGCGTCACTTATACCCTCCGTACGAGCCTTTTCCAGCATCTCCTCAAAATCTGGCGACTCCCGAAACTCGTCAACGGCCTTATCGGCCACTCCAGCAAGTTCGGATTCCACCAGCCTCTCCCGTCCCCGAACGACCGCCGTCATTTGGGCCTGCAGCTCCAAAACCTTTGCCTCCAACTCAACAATCCTCCCATCACGGGCGGCAAGCAGTCGGCTGGCTTCCTCTCTCTCCCGCACGAGTTCCGCGCTCAGCCGGCCGCCTTCCTCCCTTTCCTTCGCAAGCTCGGCTTCCGCCACACCCACCTTAACATCCAGCTCCTCCACCCGCTTCTCCAGGATAGCGGCAGCCTCCATTCTGGGGCCGGCGACATAAAACCTCTGAGCCAGCTGCCAAAAAGAAAGCAAAAGGAGCATCAGCTCATGTCACATCACGGAAGAGGACTCACAGAAACACATTTACCTGTAGAGCCAGCCCCACGGGCTCCGTCATACTCTCACCCGGATTTTCAGTCCAGGACCCCTCCCGGTCGAGCCCCAAGGTTTCGATTATACCAGCCACAAGCCTGCTAAATCCACCACCAGAGCTACGAACGGATTCCGGTCCCTGACTCCTGCGACCACCCGCCTCCACAGTCGGGACTATGGCTCGCCCCGTCGGCCCAGCTGAGCTTGACGCCCCCGCATCAAATACCCTCGCTCTCTTTGCCGGACTTTCACTGTAGCTGCTTCGACGGTTCTCGGGCAAAACCACCGATTCCCTCTCCCGCGAGGTACGCACTGCCATTTGCCGCGCCACAGGGTCTGGCCCCGGGAGGCCCTCCGCCCGCACTTCCCGAATACGGAGTGGAGAATTGTTCTCACCGCCCGGCCGCCTCCCATAATGCGCGTCCGAGAACACTAGCGGCACTGGCCTTGCATGCTCCGTACGCTTCTGGGTAGCCACGTCAAGAACGACTTTTGCGGCCTCCTCCCCTATCTCCATCAACCGCGCTGCTATCAGCTCCTCATCCGGCTCGATAGTCTCCTCAACTTTAAGCGCGGGCCGAGGACCGTTGGTAGGTTTTCTCCCCATCCCCAGCACCTCCAGCACATTCCACCGAGTGAAATTATAGGTGCTCCGGCTATCATGGTCCCAGCCATAAAACAAACGGAATAACCGTTGCTTCTCCAGGTCCTCCAATTCATAGGTCTGGTCCCCGATCGGTTGATATGCCCCGGGCACTTGATAACCCCTCCAGGTCCGCTGCCACTTACCACCGGCCAGCACCACCGACCTCCTCCAGCCATCCAAAACCGTCGCCGGCAGATGTGTAATGGCAGCACCATGCTCCCGCGTGGCAAAATTCACGCAACCACGGCACTGGCCCTTTCTGCAGTAAGAAATCCGGTACAGCGCCCGAAATTCATTCACTGTGGGCCAGTCCATATAACTCAAACAGAACAGGCACCCAAGCCCAAGCAACTGCCTCCACTGATTGCTCGGAAGCTGGGCTGGGGAAAGATTCAGTGAGCTCAGCATGTACTGGACAAATCCCGGCAACGGCAGCGATAGACCGTTGCGGAACTGGTCATCAAAAACGGCGACCCAGCCCGGCTCCGGATTACAGGCCAGCTCGCCAGGATGCAAGCCTCGAAGTTTAACGGAAGAGTTGATATCCCACCTCGACCGAAACTCCCTAATCTCCCTCTCGTCCATACTTCTGACTGCTTCGTCGCAGACAACCGTCCCATCACCATCCCGCAGCTCGTGCCTCCTAGGCCCACGAACGCCACTGCCATAATGCGCAGACCTCCCAGACGCCATTAAACCTCAAAACAAAAGTTCAGTTCTGCCAAAAGATGGAAGAGGAGAGCAGAAAGCAAAGTGCGGCAGGAAGAAAGCAGATGAGACGATAAATAGGGCAACAACAAAGGTCAGGCAACCCCAGCCGTCGATCCCCTCCATCTCAGTCCGCCCCCTGCCGACACGTGTCCACGGCATCAATAAAGGACCCCATGCCATCATAACTGATGGAACTGATGGGCTCCCCCTTCATTGCATGTCAGCCACATACCCCACCCACAAACAACAGTTAGTAAGCAAGGAGCACGCAACGAGGCGTCCCCTCTCCTCGCTCCACAAAGGTCAAACTTCGAATCAACCCGACACCATGACGTGTCACGGTTACTTACACCGACTGAATGCCAGTTCACTGGAGGACTTACCCCGATATGGCAGCCCGCCCGATCGAGATCCGCCCAGCACTATGGCATTCCACCGGGCATGTGACATTCAACCAGCTCCAAAATATTCTACCGGATGTCATTCCCTACGCCTACGGGCAGGGGCGAGCCAGCAACAACGCGAGGCTTCAAAACGCATGGGCTTTATAAACCCGGGCGAGCTTACATCTAACCAATGTACTCTTGTCCAGCAGGATAAAAACCCTGCATCACACTGAACTGTGATACCCTTGGGGATACATGGCGAGACTCGTTATCTCAACGCCACTCCACTGGGCAGATTGTCTCTCTAACACAGAGCAAGTCTCCCCGCAGGCTAACAAACCTGCACATTACCTCAACGCTTAAACAACAAAAGCTGAGAAGAGCTAGCAAGTGTTAAAACAACGCCTCAGCGCGGCCATAACACCCTTCGGGCACCTGTTGGCCTATTCCACGCACCAACAGGCCTCCCCGAAGGCTAGTCTGCAAGTCTATCCGGGACTCGTTCCGATACGGCAGGACGCCCGTCGAGCTCCCGTGAACTCCGCCCCGCACCAATATGGTTCATCCGGGACTCGTTTCGATACTTTAGGAACGCCCATTCAAGATCCAGATACTCACCTCGGTCACGCCCAATCTTTAACGCGGACTTGGGGGACTGAGCACCGGTAGGTTGGTAACCCTGCGGGTCTGCAGGCCAAGAGCAAGACAGATCTTAAGTCCCCATTCAAGATTGCACTTGACCGGGAACTTGGGGGACTTGTTGACAGTAGCCAGAGAGGCTACACCAGGGCCCACAGACCCGCAGCAAGCGCACCAGAGCCCGGACCACGACCCAGGATCGGACCACCAGCACCAGGCCTCGGGCCCCAGCGGTCTATCCTGCCTCCAGGGATCCTGGGACCAGGGGCGCCCGCCTGCCAAAGAGGGCACCAGAATATCCAAACAGAAGGGAACCAGTCCCACATCGAAGGGTAAGGCCAGCCCTCACCCTCGACCACCTATATATGGGCCTCAACTACCACCATAAATAGGTAACTTGTCTCCCTCCCTGCTTACATACGTGCCCAAGTTATATATATTCCAACTATACTAACTTAAGCATCGGAGAGGTGAAGGCCGGCCCGCCCGGTATTCCCCTTAGTAAGCAGGATTGCAGGAGATCGAGTCGGATTCATCAAGTATCTACCAAGACCCCCGGGTTTAGGCAGAAACAGACTTTAAAAGATAATATTGACTTTAATCAATTAAGAAAATTAGTGATACAATTCGAAGATATTATTGACTTAATATTACTTGAATCAGGATGTACTTTCCATGATCATGAATAATCATTATTTTCATGAAAGGTATCGAAAAAAAAAAGGGGCCTCTTATTTCCCCGGGCTCTGAGTCAACTGACTCCTCAGTGGTATCAGGTTCGGGCATGATGGACGGTTGGGTTTGGGGGAACTCTCTTCTCCTAATCGTGAAGGGATAATTGGTGATAGGTCTACTGATGTTGTGGATTTTTCATGAAAACCCACCGTAAATTTTGGGTTTTCGGCGGAGAGCTACCGGTTTTTAAGTGATGTAGATATGAGACTTGATGTGGATCGACTAGAGGATGGAGCAGGCTCATTGGATGTAGGAGGCAGAGTCTAGTGAGATTGGTGGGTGCGAGTTTGATTGTACAGTAGTCGTCGCGTACGTGGTGGTGCTCTTGCGTCGGGTAGCAGGGCATAGCTACTTGGTCGTTTGGGTTGCATGTATCTGTGTTAGGGCTGAGAAATGCACATGGCGACACGTCTATGACTTTCACTACTGTGGAGACTGTTGAGGAGTTAGGGGTTGTGGAGCTGTAAAATTTTAGCTTTCGGTCAACACCTATTAAATCGAGCCCGATGATCAAAACTCAAGATGACCAACGAGTAGATAAAGTGAAACATAATAAAACATGACCTAGACATGGAGAACGTACAAACACTGATTCACCCTGAAGTAAGCAGAGACCAAGGAAGCAGGCACTATAAATGGGCAAACATATGAAGAAAAAAAGGGGGAAGGAATCATGGGTAACAAAAAGTAACAATTAGTATCAATCCAATTTCTTGTTTTTATCCTCCTTAAATCGAAATTGACTTGAGGTCGGAGTGTTTTCCTGTTTTGTAAGTCCATTCTTCCCATAATCAATTATGAAATGAATGTGTATAGGATTTTTCAATTAATTTCGAAGATTAAAAGAGTGATATTTTTATTGGATAATCTCTCTCTTGAACTTTTATGACTAGCCGAGGCGAAGGTGGGTACATGGCAGGCAACATGATGAAAGTTGGTCTACGGTTTCCCTTGGTAAATGGTTCGTAGGTTAAAAAGCACGGACACGATACGTGGACACGTCAAAATCAAATTTTAATCAGACACAGACATGCAGTGGACACGTTAATTAAATAATATTATATATATAATTAAACAAAAAAAATAAACAGCTTGAGCCCAAACCCGAACCCGAGTCCATGGCCCAAGCCCAAACTCGAGACACCTTTCTCCCGAGCCCGAGTCTTTGTAGAACCCAATCTAGAAAATGAAATTTCACCTGCTTTTTTTTTAAACTTCCTTCTTCCTATTAGAACTTGAAAATCGATTCAGACCAAATTGTATCTCCATCACTCTTCTTCATATGGATCTACCTTCATCATCTTCCTAGCTATCAAATAATACTGAAACTATATATATATTTATCAGTTCCTATTCAGAGTGAAGGTTCGCTTTGACATTAACGTGTGAAGTTCATTTTTTGACTCACTTTTCGGTCACAATTTCACATCTCCACTATTTAGATGTTAAAACCTAATGTATAGACATCTCTGCAAAATTTCATCCAATTTGATGATCTTAAAGGTATTCAAATAGTATTAAATCAATGAACAAACCGAATATGTCCAACCTGAACTGTTCGTATCGATCATCATAAAGAAGACTCAAATGATTATCAAATTAGATGAAATTTTACACAGATGATCTATACATTAGGTTCTAACATCTTAACGGTGAAGATGTGAAAATGTGACCGAAAAGTGAGTCAAAAAAGAACTTCACACGTTTTATTTCAAAGCGAACATTCACTCTGGATAAAAACTGTATATATATATAGAGGCTTACCCAACCACAAAAAATCTGAAACCGTCAAAATGCCAAGAATCCATGGCAGCTAGGTTCTTTTTTAACACAATTTCTATCCACCCTTCTTCAGATTGTATCTCCATCACTCTTCTGGATCTACCTTCATCATTTTCCTCCTCCAATCTCCAAATAGTTACTTCACCCTCTAATTGGGAACATGACGTGTTTACGGCGGAACTGTTGACAGAAATCGAAGAGTCTATCTCTTTGGTTCCATTTACGGCGGAGGGCTTGATCATGCCTATGAGGACAACGGTGGGCTCGGCGGCGGCGGAGGCAGAGGGTCTGGAGCTGGCTAGAGTTCTGGTGTTCGCGGTGGTGACGTATCAGCAGCAGCAGTCGCCCGTGTCCAACCCCATTTCGCGTGTCTAAGCCGTGCCAAAATCTAAGTTCGCGTGTCCACGCTTATTGAGGCGTATCATAGGGTGTCCGTGTCCGACACGCGATACGCGAGCAGTATCGCATGTCCATACTTCTTAGTTCGTAGGTTTACAAGTTTGAGGACAACGCTGTCAAGATCCACCTATCACGTTATTCTTTCATTTATATATCAGAGTAAAAAGTTGAATTTCTTAGATAAAAGGCTTAATCTGACAGCTCTCTAAGCTACTCAATCTAGTTGTATAATTTCGTTGACCCGATATATACAGTTGATGTTAACGTTGTGATTTGTGTGGAGGATGTGGTTAACGTTAAAAAAATAGGTTAGTGTTAGCTCGAACACAAGTATAGTGGTTACTCTTTTTTTCTTGGGATTGACTATATCCTAGACATTTAATAGGGGCGTCAGGTTCTATTTTCAACTCTAAAATTGCTATATACACCTCTATTAACCCATTTTCCTCTTAATTTGCAACTACTTAAAAACCTAATTACACCTCTTGCATACCAAAATGCCCTTCAACTACTTCTATCTCTCTCTACAATATTCTAAATCTCTTATGTTTCTGCACAAACCCGTAGGCCTGGTAGAGACTGGTGAATCTAGATGTGATCTCCTCCTGCGAACCTGCTAACTAAGGGGAATACCGGGTGGGCCGGTCTTCTCCTCTCCGATGCCTAAGTTAGTACAGTTGGGATGAATAAATAACTTAAGCACGTATGATAAGCAGTTGGAGATATCAGTTACCTATTAAAGAGGGTAGTTGAGGCCCTTATATAGGTGGTCGGGCGTGAGGTCTGGTCTCACTCTTCGATGTGGGACTGGTTTCCTTCTGTTCGCACACAAAAGGGCAGCTCTGGTGGCCTCTTTGGCAGGCTGGCGTCCCCCGTCCCCGGGCCCCTGGTCACAAGGTAGACTGCTGGACCTCGGGTCCGGATGCTGGTGATCCTGCTCCGGGCCTCAATCCGGCCCCGGATGCACTGGCTGCGGGTCTGTGGACTTATGTAGCCCCTCTGTGGCTACTGTCAACAAGTTCCCCAAGTTCTCGGTCAAGTGCAATCTTGAATGGGGACTTAATGTCTTGCTCCTATCCCGCAGACCCGCAGGGTTACCAACCCAACGGTGCCCAGTCCCCCAAGTCCGTATTGAAGATTGGGCGTGACCGGGCGTTCGGGCAGAGAAGGCGTGGTGATGTGAGTACCTATTTAATGATGACGTGTGACAGTTATGAGTATGGGTATTGTGCTCAAGTGTTGTCGTGCCATGAGTATGGGATGACAATGTAGCGTTGAGATCCGCCATGCAATAGATATGGAGCGGGGTGAAACCCGGACGAGTGCGTGGGATGATGTGGCGTTGAGATCCGCCATGCAATAGATATGGAGCGGGGTGAAACCCGGACAAGTGCATGGGATGATAATGTGGCGTTGAGATCCGCCATGCAATAGATATGGAGCGGGGTGAAACCCGGACAAGTGCATTGGCATGTCGGAACGAGTCCCCCAAGTTCCCAAGGTAAAATTGCTACCAACGGTGGGGTAGGCCGGGAGTAGCCCGGTGGCTATGCCCAGCTTGTGTTAGAATAAGCGTGGGGCAACGTGCCTGCAGGGAGATTTGTTCTGTGTTAGAGAAATAATCTGCCCGGTGGGGTAGCGTGGAGATAACAAGTCTCGCCTTGGATCCCCATATTTATCACAGTTCAGTGTGATGCAGGGTTTTTAGCATGCTGGAAAAGTTTGCATGTGTTAGATGTAAACTCTCCCGGGTTTATAAAGCCCATGCCAGTTGAATGTCACATAACCGGTGAGATGCCATGGAGCCGGTTGAATGTTACCTAACCGGTGAGATGCCATGGAACCGGTTGAATGTTACCTAACCGGTGAGATGTCATGGAGCCGGTTGAACGATACCTAACCGGTGAGATGCCATGGAGCCGGTTGGATACTACATAACCGGTGAGATGCTGTCGGTTGGATACTACATAACTGGTGAGATGCCGTGGAGCCAGTTGGATACTACATAACCGGTGAGATGCCGTGGAGCCGGTTGAATGTTACCTAACCGGTGGAATGCCATGGAGCCAGTTAGATACTACATAACCGGTGAGATGCTGTGGAGCCGGTTGGATACTACATAACCGGTGAGATGCCGTGGAGCCAGTTGGATACTACATAACCGGTGAGATGTCGTGGAGCCGGTTGGATACTACATAACCGGTGAGATGTCGTGGAGCCGGTTGAATGTTACCTAACCGGTGGAATGCCATGGAGCCGGTTGGATACTACATAACCGGTGAGATGCCGTGGAGCCGGTTGGATACTACATAACCGGTGAGATGCCGTGGAGCCGGTTGAATGTTACCTAACCGGTGGAATGCCATGGAGCCGGTTGGATACTACATAACCGGTGAGATGCCATGGAGCCGGTTGGATACTACATAACCGGTGAGATGCTGTGGAGCTGGTTGGATACTACATAACCGGTGAGATGCCGTGGCCCTTGGGGAAGTGGGGGGGGCTTGACGCCTCGGTTCCCGCCCCTATCTCCCTTAATTGCCGCTTGTAGGCGGGACAAGTGGCTGACATGCATTTAAGGAGGAAGCCCATCAGTCCAATCAGTTATGATGGCGTGGGAAGGTTATCGATGCTGGGACACGTGTCAGTAGGGAGCGATCTGAGATGGAGGGCCTGGATTCGCAGGCGTTTGACTTGCCTCGATGGAGTATTTGGGGGGATTACAAGGGTACCTAGGGCACCGGACCCGCCTATAAAAAGGCCTCTTTTGTCTTCATTATTTCTGTTTTTGCTCTTGGCCCAGAGAGAAGAAGAGAAGGTTGGAGAGGAATCCGGCGAAAGTTCTGTGGAGGTACCTGGCGCTTTGCGTTGCTTCAAGCGTTCTTGTTCTTGCCTAACATTGCTCGGTGTTTTCGTAGGACTGACTTTCCTCGGTTGTGCATAGTAATCGGTAAGTCTTGCTTTCTTTGCTTCGTGTTTTTTCTTTTTGGTTGGTGTTTTGCGGTGGGGCGGGGAGGTGCTGGTGCTCTGTCGCCGACTGTGAGTCGTTTTGAGCGGGGCATCTGCGGTAAACTTAGGGAGCAGCCGCAGAAGGCGCTGTTCTAGCTTATTGCTGACCAACGGTGGGGTTTTGTTTTCTTCCCCTTAGGTTAAATGGCTTTTGTGAGCTCTGATGGGGCTTCCGAATCGGCCGACAGGCGTCCCGTGGTGGACGATGAGGAGAGATTGGAGGATTGGCTCGATTCGGGTTCCCCGGAGTCCGAAGCCGCTGACCGTTCCAGGGGCGGGGTCTCGTCTTCCGGGTCTCTGGGTTCTGAGGGCATCCCGCACGGGGTGCGCTTTCCTGGCACTCCGCCCATGAGCTACACTATCGGGAGTGGGAAAGAGGCAGTAGTGTGCGATGAACCGGAGGGTAGTATGAGCCCTGCTGAGATTGCCGCCTTCCGGGAGACGTGGAATATCCCTGATGAGGTGGCGTTACGGCCGCTGAATCCCGGAGAATCGGCCTGTAACCCGGAGGCGGGTTGGGTTACTATTCACGGAGACCAATTTCGCCACGGGTTCTCCCTCCCGCTGCCAGACTTCGTGCAGTATATGCTTAGCGCTCTGCAAGTGTCTCCCGCGCAGCTTCCTGGGAACCAGTAGAGGCAGCTGCTGAGTCTCGGTTGTTTGTACGAGCTGTCCGGGATGAGCATGCCAACGGTGAACGAGTTCCGAGCACTGTACAGACTGTCCTTCTCGAAGAAGAAAGGGTGCCGGGGTTGTCTGACCTTTAGCGCCCGACACTTCCAGCCTATCATCACCCATCTGCCTTCCTGGGTGGACAATAGCTGGAGGAAAAAGGTGGTGATGGCGGGTGGGAAGTGGCAGAAAAGGAGCAGGATGTACCGGGTTCCTGGTGCCTTCCAGCCCCTTGGCGACCAATCGTTCGTACTGTCCGAGTTGGAGCGGGAGAGGATTATGACGATACTCGGGTGCTGGGACGATCTTGAGCGGAGCTCCTACAACTTCATACGGCGGGAGGTGTTAGAATACTGCTGTCTCGGGCGGAATCCCGGTGCGTAGCAGGGTTTCAGCTGCGGCGTTTCTATTGACCGAGTTGATACTAACCCTTTGTTTGTTCTGCAGGTGCATCTTCCCGGACGGTCGTCAAGCCTGGTAATACATTATCCATGGATGGTGAAGACCTTGTCTCGAAGTTGAAGGAGAAATGGGACGCTGTTTCACGGACCTCGGCCGTTTCATGCCAAACCGAGGGCCTTGGATGTTGAGGACGACGCTTATATCCTAAAGCGTGTGAAGACTCACCCCGCTGCGCCCAAGGCGGGACCCAGAAAGGGCAAGACCACCAGGAGGACACCAAAGGTTCCTGGTAGGACGAACAGGATTCCGCACCGACCGGGATCGGTCCCGCTTGTCACCAGGATCACCCAGTCAGGCGTACAATCTTCTTCACCGGACGGCCTAGGTGAGAAGAGGCGGAGGATCATGGACGTCCCTCCCTCCAAGCTGTTGACGCTGACCGGCCGGTCGTCTGGTGAAAACTTGGCGAAACGCCTCAAGGTGTCCAGCGGTGCGATGAGTTCGGCTAGGGACAAGGCTGCTGCCCCCCCAAATTCTGCCGGTCAGCAGAGTAGCCCCACTCCAGCGGAGAAACAGAGGGGAGGTCCGGAGAGTCCCTTCGTCCGGAGTCTGGCGGCAGATGTGGCTGGCCTTGGTCTGGATAGGCCTGGGGTCGCTGGAGCCTTGTCGGGGGAGAACCGCCAGAAGAGCAAGAAGTCGGTCCTCTGGGTAAGAATTGTTTGGTGCCATGGCACCGCTCATAACTTCTGCCGGGTCTCGTTACTTTTGCTGTTTGCTTAATTGGCTCCCTGTTGTTCTATAGCTATTGTACAATATGTACCAGCCGGACCCGAGTGAGGAGCTGTCGGAGCTGAAGAGGCAGGTGGCCGCTCTGACGGGAGCCCGTGAGCGCCTGGAAGTTGAGAAGTCCAGGCTGGAGTGGGAGAAGGTCAGGCTGGAGGAGAGGGCCAAGAAACAGGTGGTCAGGCTAGAAGAGCAGGTCTGGAGCCTCGAGGAGGAGAAAGAGCGGGCTGAGGAGGAGAGGGCCGAGCTGGAGGCCAGAGTGGACGAGCTCCAGGTGTGAGCTACCGCTGTGCATGCCGCTGCTGCCGCTGCGGCTGGAGAAGAGGACCCAAAGCTTTTCCAGCGGGTTGTCCTCAAATATCACGACAGTGATCAGTTTCTGGAGCTCCTGGAAAAGGCTAGGGAGTCGGGTATCGCCGACGCCTACGTGGAGTGGGAAGAGAAGGGGTACCTGGATACCTCTCGAATGCCGAAGGCGGGGACCGATGACGATACCCATGGGCAGCTGGCCGAAGAGGAGCAGCCGGAAGTGGAAGGCGGGCCTCGACCATCTGCACCCTCTAGAGAGGATGCGGTTGCTCCATCTGGGGAAGCTGGTGGGATGCCCGCTGAGGAGGGAGACGCAGCTCCTTGAGATTTTTGTTTTGCTATCTTTTTTGTAAATCTGCTGGAACGGGTTTTTTTTTTGTATTATGCCCTTTGGATATATATTTTTGCACCGGTGGAATTTCTTGGATTTTTCTCTTAAAATAGTTGGCATACATATCTTATAATGTTGTGTTGGTTGAACCGTTGATATGCCAAACTAACTGCCTGGAATTTCTGGCACCTAACCCTTTACCGGGTCCGGGCGTGCTTACCAGCCCTGGCCCTGCTCCCGGTCGGGATCTGCTCTCCTTTCCCCTATATACCGCTGAAGCTGACCGCTGTTAATCAAACCCTCCACCGCTGTCTTGAGGGCGAAGCAACTGTTCGTCTGATGGGTAGCTTCATTGTGATAGGAGCAGTACTTGCCCGTTCGCGCCTGGGTAAGTTTCCCCTTTGGGTACTTGCTCCTCGGTGGCGGGGGGATGATGTTCCCGTTTTCGTGCAAGATGTCCTCGTATGAAGAGGTTAGAGTGGTGAAGACCTCTTGACGTTCTGTTGGCATGATCGCCAGGGGGCGTTCTTGCCGGTGCTGCACCGGCTTGTGCTCGCCCTGGGGTTTGTCATTATAGGGCTTCTGCTGCTGTTGGTTTCCCCAATTTCTACTGGGTCTGCTTGGTTGGGCGCCTCGGTTCTCGCTCCCTGGCTGACCTTGTTTTCTCGGCCGGTCGGGGGATGCTCCTCCCGCTTTCTCTTCAACAGGTGTTGCCCATACGTTTCATGATCGGCCTGAGAATGCCTGATGGCCATCGCCATTAGCTCGTCATACCCATGCGGGAGTTCCACCCGTACGGCGTAGGAAAACTTTCCTGGCCGAAGCCCCTGTTTGAACGCCATCTCAGCGATACCCTTGTCGAGGTTCCGAACCCCGGCCGTCGCCGTTTGCCAGCGGTTGACAAACGTCCTTAGCTCCTCACCAGGTGCCTGTCTGCAGTTGAAGAGGATGGTTGATGTCCGGGCTCCTTCGACCCGGTGGATGAAGCGGCCTACGAACCGGTCGGCCAGTTGCTCAAACGCCTCGATGGAGTTTGCCGGGAGCTCATAGAACCAGCTGAGCGCTTCTCCAGATAGGGTTTCCTGGAATATGTTGCAGCACACTGCATCGGAATAGCCCTTGGCGCACGTTTGGGACCGGAAACTATCCAAATGTTGGTATGGGCAGCCAGATCCTGAGTACGTGAGATTTAGGGATTTCTGGTTACCAGACCTCCCTGATTCCAGAACCCGGTGCGAGAAAGGGCCCATGTGTTCGTTGAATCGCGCGCCTTCCATCGGTCACGCTGCCCTTCTCTCGTTGGCCTCCATTTGGGCCTTTAGATCCGATACAGAGTCGGTGAGTATCTGTAATGCCCGTGCGGTCGGGGTCACGACTTCATCCTCGAATGAAGCGCGCGACTGCGGGGGTGCCGGTGTGCTCATTAGCAAAACCGCGCCTCCCGGGGACTCCGCCCTCCTGCGGTCGCTAGACCTTCCTCCCGATGACTGTCCTGCCTCAAGGCACTGAGGTTGGCCTAGCGCAGGTGTAATTGCCCTTGCCATAGTGGCGTTGCACTGCTGTCCTCTTTCCAGGGCAGCGTTTACCGTTTCCATTTCCTCATACCGAGCATTGGATTTTGCTCTATCCCGGTCGCCCTCCGCGCGCAGGCGACCGACTTCTGCCCTTATCGCCCGTATCTCCCCTGCCATATCGTGCAGGTCGGGACTGTACGTGGTGTCCCGGTCGTCGTCACCGAGCAGACTCTCCTCTTTGTCACTCGAATCGTCTGAGAATGTCAGCGAAAAGCCCCGGTGCGTTGGTTGGTCGCCTTCCACAGGGTCTTTCCTGCGCGCACCGTCGTTGTATGCCCCCGGCATGCTGTTCGACCTCCCACAGCTGCCGTCGTCCTGATTGCCCTGGTCGCTGCGCTACTCCCGTACAGCGACCGGGGTGGGGATGATCACTTGCTCTGGTGCAACCCGCTGACCCTCCGTTGTATTTCTTTCCTGGCCCGCTCCTGAGCTTTCTGCCATTTGGTGATGCTTACGTGACTTTTATATAAGGCTTCCCACAGACGGCGTCAATTGTTTCTGCACAAACCCGTAGGCCTGGTAGAGACTGGTGAATTTAGATGTGATCTCCTCCTGCGAACCTGCTAACTAAGGGGAATACCGGGCGGGCCGGTCTTCTCCTTTCCGATGCCTAAGTTAGTACAGTTGGGATGAATAGATAACTTAAGCACGTATGATAAGCAGTTGGAGAGATCAGTTACCTATTAAAGAGGGTAGTTGAGGCCCTTATATAGGTGGTCGGGCGTGAGGTCTGGTCTCACTCTTCGATGTGTGACTGGTTTCCTTCTGTTCGCACACAAAAGGGCAGCTCTGGTGGCCTCTTTGGCAGGCTGGCGTCCCCGGTCCCCGGGCCCCTGGTCACAAGGTAGACTGCTGGACCTCGGGTCCGGGTGCTGGTGATCCTGCTCCGGGCCTCAGTCCGGCCCCGGATGCACTGGCTGTAGGTCTGTGGGCTTATGTAGCCCCTTTGTGGCTACTGTCAACACCTTATACTCTACACTACTAATAAATACTTCTTTCTATCTCTGGGAGTAGCCTTGGTTTTGGCGATGAGAGAAGAATGTAATCAATCATATATGCTAATCAATCATCAACCACCTGCAGAAAAAGTTGAACTGAACATAAGCCGAGACTTTCACGTACCCTTCTAACATAGTGTTCTTGGTGTTGAACATAATTTTCTAGCAAGACTTGATCCTCATATATGCTAAATCAATCATCAACAAGTTGCAGAAGATGTTGAACTGAACAAGCTTACTATTGAAGAAGACAAAAGATGGTCATTGTGCGTGAGTTAGAGAGAAAAAAAAATAGAAAATACTTGTGTACATACTAGTATGAACGGTGTGACATGACCCGAACCAGATTTCACCCTGAAACCAGGATAAGGTCCTGCGAGGACCACTTTAAGAGAGATTTTACCTAAAAATCGGCATGATCTCTTAAAATGGACAACTCAAACCTGCCAAACAAAACAAAACACTTCAACAAAACCGTCCTGACTCTAGGAGCCACCTGCTCCCCCAAAATCAAACAACTTCCACAAATAAACATGAAACCAATTCCAATTGATTCACAAGTCATCAGAGCAATCTAATAAAGAATTGAGGATACAAGAATCAAAAAGTAAAAGGATCAACAGATCCTACCAAGCGGAAGCAAAGACGACGACTATGCCTCAATAAACTAGCCTGCAACCTGGGCGATTTAAAACGAAAGGCCCAGGGGAAAGTAAATTAAAACGTTAGAGTGAGTGGATAAAATAAAATAATTTAATATAATACTTTATTTGAAAGTCTCATATTACTTTCCCAATGTTTTAGAAATAAAAACCACAATGCATGCATTATAAATAAAACATCCCACGTTTTAAGAAAATCATATTTAAAAATCAGCCCCGCTGATATAAAATCAAATAAATAAATAATTTTTTTGTTTATATATATTCAAAACAATATACCTTTGAAATCAATTCATAATATTTCTCGACCAATCTCATTGGTCACATAAAAACCCCAGCCCCGCTGGTTCGGGAATTTATTAAATAACAGAAAGTCTCATAGAGAAAATATTCCCGAAGACCAAATAATATAAAAATCATGACCAATCCCTTTGGCCATATAATAAACAGGGGAACGTCATTACCACCATTTACTATTAAGCCTCCCAGGCTAAGGGTCGAGTCTTCAAGACTCTATAGCGTCCCACGCTATGTGTGAGGACCCGTCCCAGGATTTCTGTCGGAAACCCGGAACATGTCCAAATTCCAATCCATTAACCAACAAAAATTCATTTTGCTCCCATACCGCAACCTCCCTCCCACTGGGAACAAAACGGGTCACACTTATATTTTTTTTTATAAGTAGGATTCACAACGAAATAATAATAACATAAATCAAGTAATATCATTATCATCGGCCCATTTTCAATAATTTTCATAACAATTATCCGGCTCTGTTGATTCAGGAATTTATTAAATAAATGGAAGTCTCATAAAAGGGAAATATTCCCGAAATCCAAATAATAAATACCAAATTCATTCTCATTAACTATAGCATCATATTAGATACATCAGGGGAAAGTCAGCACCACCATATAACAGTAAGCCTCCCAGACTCGGGTCAGAACCTCCCAGGGCTACTAAACCAGCGTGGACAATAAGACGACATAAGCCTCTCCTAGGCTAAAGGTCAGAACCTCCCAGGGCTACTGAAACAATGTCTCACGCTACCGCTAGTTAGCTCAAGACGACCCAGATGTTACAATGAGCCTCCCAGGCTATGGGTCGGAACCATCCCAGTGGTTACTATGTAGCGTCCCACGCTACTGCTAGCTAGCGTATGACAACCCGGTTTCTCATAATATCAATCACAGGCTTACTAAGGGTCGGAACCTCCCAGGACTGTGAAGTAGCGTCCCACGCTACTGCTAACTAGCTCAGACGACCCAGCCTCTCGAGCCAAGGGTCGGAACCATCCCAGTGGCTGCGAAGTAGCGTCCCACGCTACTGCTAGTTAGCTCAGACGACCCTAATATAGTAATTAAAAGTCCGAGATCACGTTTCCCCCAATATGTCCAATATACAATTATCATGGTAAACATCTCCTCATTATATACATGTATTTCACATAAATCATTCGCATATAATAATAATAAATATACTACAATTAAACTCATATTTAATATTAATACTGTGGGTTTACTCACCTTAATTTACCAGAGGTGGTAAATATCCAATTTAAGTCGCGTCGGATCGCTGCAGGATCGCGTCGGATCAAATCGTTGCAGTTCTAGAAATCGAGTCAACGGTCAACGCCACACTCAACAGACTGGTCAACGGTCAACGTGGGCCGGGTCAGTCAACGTGTTCCGGGTCGGGTCAAGGTGGGCAGGGTCGGGTCAACTCCGGGTCGGGCAGGGTTGATGGGAGCCTAAGCTCGCATGCAATAATAAACCCTGCAATCATTAGTAGTATAGACATAAGTAGGGATCGTTCTAAGCCGGGGATTAAGGGTACCTGAAATATGAAATTGTTAGACAAATATATACAAATGTAAACACTTAAAACGTCACACATTGGGGGGATAGATGGTACGGCAGCAAGGCTGCCACTAATGCTAGGCACGAAATAAATTGCTGAAAAATAAATCCTAAGTCTAATATTTACAAGTGATCATCATCTCTCACAAAACATTTAGCACCAAAGACTCTTTAACATATAAACTCACATGCAAGAAAGTAAGGAACAAGTACCAACATGCTTAAGGTCAAAATTAGTTCCAACTACAACTTAGTTGTAAGACCTCTCAAGTTTTAAGACCGAACTTTTGGTTACGGGCCCTAAAGTTATGTTAATCCTTTTGAGACTTAACAATTGTGCGCAATGGTCTAAATTGGAGACACGCAAAACAAGTAAGGTTGTCAATCATCTTATTTTAAACATGCAAGTATCTAAGGTATTAAACCCTAAGTGAGCAACACAAATCAGAGCGACCTTTTGAGTATGGCAACGTTCGTAATTACTCTAGCTGATTAAACCTAGCACCTAGATCAATGTTCAAGACAACACTAAGTACCGATTTTCATGCCCAATCCTTAGATACTAACCAATTTTGAACCTAAAACATGCATCTATACCACTGTCCTAATTATCTAGCATCCGAATTTACAAGTTACATATTACAAATTAGCATGCAAAATTCATTGTTCTTGTCGAAACCTAAACATAAATCTAAGCATCGATTCAAACAAATCTTTAGCATACAATTCATAAAACCAAAATTGATTCATACATAGACATATAAACCAACACCAAACATACATGAGTGTTTCATAGACAAAACTAAACATAACTAAACAAAAATTACTAAAACCGAAAGTGGGGAGTGGATCACACTTTGAGACACCTTGAGAGCTTCAAGTCGTGTGGATCCGGCGATGTGTGGAGGCTGGGGTGAGGCTGCATGGCTGTAAGGTACCTCGGCAGGATCTTTTCCAAGTTTCGGCAGAAACTTGGTTGGTGGTGGAGGGTGGTTTTCGGTTTAGGTTTTTGTCTAGGATCTTTGGGGAATTTTGGTAGAGTTTAGGCCTTGTGTTTAAGCTTGAGATGAGATGATTTTCAGAATGCAAAAGTGAGGATATATATAGAGGAGAGGTGCCGGCAGCCCTTTAGCAAAAAGGAATAGAGAAAACCAAGTGGGAAAAGGATTTGAAACCTTCCTTTCATAGTTCAATTAGGTTTTCTTTTTCTGAATTTTTCTTCAAGACTTGGGCTTCACATCTTCATGGACTTCTAGTATGATCTTTGGTCCTCATTTGATGTGTCTTGGTCCATCGAACATGTCTCATTGCCGGCAGCAACACTCTGGCACGAATCTGTCCCAATCGGCAGCTTCTCCTAGTTTGACTAGGAGAACTTCTTTCTTCATGTTCTTCTTCAATACCATGGCTTGGTGTCATCCTCCTTCCTTCCATAAGCTTGGATTGTCTTCACAAATGCTCTTGTACATCATATGGTTCATCGAAAAGAAGCAATTGTGAAAAGGAAGTAATAGGTTCCTGGAATCGGCAGAATAGACCTTGTTACAGTAATTCCGGCATATCTCCACGCTCGGAGCTCCGATTGATGCGATTCTAAGTCTCAGGTAAACTAGACACATATGGCCATCTCTCCATAAAATATCTCGATCAAATTCCTTGTGAGTCGTTGGGAATGATTTTTCGAAGTTGGATCAAAGTTCCAGGAAAATCCTGGAAGCCCCTGGATTGGAATGTTCGGACTGCCGTTTTGCAGCCAACTTTTGGGTGGCTTCCCGAACTCCGATTGATCTGACATTTTAACACAAAATTCCTCAACATATGAATAATAAGCACACCAAATTTCATTAAATTCGGACAAGGATAGATCGCTCTTTCACTCATCTCAAAATCGCGAAAAAGACATATTTTACACTATTTTCCAGATTTCTCAAACTTAGTCATTTTTCAGATTCTAAAGCATATTTGATTAAAACTCTACCGAATCAACACTAAACTAAATTATGACTCTATCTTAGACAAATAAGGGTTAAACGAAGCATAAATGAGGGCATCCGCATATAATATCGTCGCACATTGTGCTCCTATCAAGGGTCGGATCCGGGTCGAAGAGTGGAAACGGGTCGGTTGGGATCGATTTTCAATCTGATCGATCGAGCGTCAATCGGCGAAAACCACCTTCACAGGGTGGAGCGCACGGCCGAGACGAGCAAATCGATGTATGGCTCAAGCCCAGCGCCGCTTCCTCCGCCGCATACGGTGGTCGGAATCTTCGGATCGACGCAGCGCCGCCCACAACCACTCCGCCGGGTCGCGCCTTAGCTGGAAATGAAGAGGACGAGGAGGAGAACATGTTGTTGGGTGGCGCGCGCGATGTGGAGACCGGACGGCGGAGATCGGCGCGTCGGCGATCCGGATCGGGGAGAGAGACGATTAACAGTAACTGCTACAGTAAATATGAATAGTAAATGGTAAATACCCGAAATGGAAACTCTCCCCTTTTTCCCGAAAAAAAAAATCCTTCTTTTTATAGTAACTTTTCCCGAAACAGTAAATAACTTCTACATGTCATAACTTCTTCATACGACGTCCATTTTACGCGTGCCACATGTTTACGAACTCGTATCGTCGCACTCTACAATTTTCGTGAAGGAAACTTTTCAAAAATTACAACGGAACATAAAGTCAACTCTCCCCCCATTAAAACTTAAAATATTTTTCGAATTTAACCTTCGAACATTCTTCCGACATCGCGTGACAACTAAAATAAAAGCGTACGAAGTTTCAAATACTCGTAATTCATGCTTCTAGTAATTACGAGAAATTTATATAATTAACACAAATAAAATCGGGTTCAGGATGTGACACTATGCCTGTACACGTCGACCATCGAGCGTGAATCTGACCTATGTGGTCAAGTCGTCACCTCGCATGGGATCATGCGACTAAGCTAGCTAGCATCAATATATATATATATATATATATATGGACCCTGATATGGTGAAAATCCCAAAACAAAACCGAAAGCACGCTTCCCCTTATATATTATAATCAGTACGGTCCCCGACCGCACATCTGAGGCTTATATATATATAATAAAATAGAATCATAGCCTCGAAGGAACATATATATATCCGACATGCCTCAATGTCATAAAAATAATATCGAAAAGAATATATAACATCGACATGTCTCACATGTCGTGAAATCGTAAATAATGAAATCATAAACTCCCCGGAAATATCATTTCCGGTCTTTCAAATATAAAATATAATAAAAACGATTAAGTATGATTTATCAAATCTTACCATTTCCGGAAATCTCATTTCCGGTTAAAATACGTACTACTAAAACAGTAGTAAATGTAAAACCCAAAACCACATTTCTTTTAAATATCAATATCATTTTAATTATATAAATTCTCATGCTTCTCAAATCATTTATTTAAAATAAACTGCATTTCATTAAAATAATTATGCATGCATTTATTTAAAATAAAAATCCACTCACTGTACAGCCGAGCGTGCCGAAATCCGCGCTCTCATCCCTTCGAGTGACTTCTCGACCTGTAATAGAGACGTATTTAAAAGATATCTCAAAACTTGAAATTTGATTATAAAGTGAAATTTACGATGTCCTCACTCGTCAGAATAACCCCGTTTAAATTATTGTTATCGGTATTAGAATTATGTCTCAAATACCGAAACAATTTGCATCCCAAAATTACTCAGGACACCCATCCCGAATCTGATCCATTCTTTTACTGATTATTTCGTCGTAAAACCCTTTTAATCAGCTTTTAACCTTTTTACGGAAAGTCAACAATGAAAATTTATGGTCAAACAGTCATTTGAAAAGTCAACAGTAAATGGTCAAAGTCAGAATTACTATTTACCATTTACTTTTACTGTTTACTTTTTTACTTTTACTATTTACCGTTTTACCGCTCACTATTCACATTTTACCGTTTTATTTTTTACTTTTTACCGGTTTACTGTTCATCTTCTTCCTCACGCCGCCGACAGCTCCGCCACTAGAGGTCAAAACACCTCAAATTCATCCCAAATCAACCCAACATCATCGCCACCACCTCAGGGACTCATCCATGTCGTCCCCGCCGCCAAAAACAGCCCCCAGCCGCTGCAAACGGCTGCCGGAACTCCACCACGCTCAAATTTCATCAATTTCAACCAATTAAACATCAAATCACTCCCAATCGACTCTAAACAACGTCTTAAGCTCGAATTCAACCTCTAAATTCACCAAAAACACCAAAATGACAATCCTCGAATTCGAATCCGAAACCCTAGAAATTTCAAATTCTAAATTCTCCTTACCTACTACGAATTGGTTCGATTCCTCACACACAATTGCTACACAGGCCGAGACCTTCGATTCCCGACCGAAATCGAGTCGAACGGCGGCCGGAGGAGAGAGTTTCGTCCAATCGGGGGCGGCACTTCTCGAGCTGCGCACGGTCAAACGGCGGTGTTTCACGCCGCGCCGCTGCTGCAGACGCGAATAGGAAGGTGAGAAGACTCGATCGTGACCGATGACGCGCCGTTTGGCGGCCGGACGACGGAGAACCGAGGGCGGCGACTCGGTCGGTGCAGCTCGAGCCGAATCGGGGAAGAGGAGAGAGCAAGAGGAAAAAGAAAAAGAAAGAAAAAGAAGAAAAAGGAAAGTTGCCTTTTCGGGAAATTTCATCCCCCGCTATTTATATTCGTCCAAAAACGGCAAATTTCCAATTTTTACGTCGTAACTTTTCACACGAACTCCAAATTAAACGTGCCACATGTCCACGAACTCGTTTCAACGTCTTCTATCTCGTCGAGAAATAAAATTCTCGGTTGGGTCAACTTATCTAAAATTTAATATTTAGAACTTTCGAATTGAAACAACAATTTCTCAGAACGTAAAACTGAAAGATAAAACGGTCAAAGTTAGTTCGAAATTCGGGTCGTATCACGGTGTGCGTCCATATTCTCTCTAATTTGTATATGTTGGACAATGTAATCAACGATTTAAACCGTTTAAAAGTTGAATTAATCAATAAAGATCATCTCTATAAAAAATAAATGTAAACAAATAACATTTGTTTAATTGATTGTATCAAACAAATGGACGGCTGATCATGAGACTCCCAACTTTCACTAGAACTGTTCATTTGTTTGATGCAATCGAATGAGCAAATGATTTTGGTTTATTCCTCATTTTTTGCAGAGATGATTTTTATTGATTAATTCAACTTTTGAATGGTTAAAATCGTTGATTACATTACCCAAAATATGCAAATTAGAAAGAGTATGGACGGTGTATGGACACAAATATTTTTCAAAAAAAATTATACTGTTTTTATATTTATCTATTTGTTCTTATTTGTATTTTCGTATAAATAATAAAGTCAAACACACGTAAGAAAATGATGAAGGCATAGATAGCAATTTTAGAGATGCAAACAAAACCCCTTCTTTAACAGTCAAAAGATAATGAAGAATCATGTGCATAATAGTAGAATGTATATTTGACTAAGGGAGTTTCTATTCATACCTCCAAAAACAGTACTTAGACCTCTTTACTTTATAGACCTCCAATTTACTTTTTCAACGAAATAAAATGCTATTTAGACCTCCCTTATTTTCCCAAAATACCCATAGCTCTAAAAAATTAAGAATTTTTTTTTAAAAAAGATTCTAAAGGAAATATGTAATTAGTTCTTTTTCAATTTTTGAACATCTAATAATCATATTTTCTCATCCATTATTAACTTTGTTGAGACTGTGAGGCTTGTTTATTCATAATCACAGTACACCTATTTACATGTTGTTTACACTAATTGTTGATTATAACAAATACATTCAAACAAGCGAAACTAAAAAATAATCTAACCGAAAAAAAAAAAAACTAAACTTATACAAATTGCATCATTTTTCAAAATTTACATAAAATTTTACTTCACCGTCGATTGTGGATAATTATGGATTTATCGTTCTTGGACAACAGTAAGGTAAGATAGTAATTAATTTATTTATTTTTATATGGTGACATTTTTTTTTGGTAATGTGGATATTTTGTTTTTTTTGTAAGGTGTGATTTTTTTTTGGTAAGCTGAGGTTTTTTTTAGTTAGATGGATTTTTTTTTTTTGTAATGTGAGAGTTATTTAGTAAGATGATTTTTTTTTTGGTAAATTCACATACGTTGACAAAGTCAATACAAATTTGAAAAAATAGAAGCTCCCTTTGACTAAAGAAACGTATGTCTAGACTAGTTAACTAATGAATTTTTTATACATAGAACAATATTTATTAGGTTTTCAATTATCATTATATTATGTAATTAATGGTATTTAATTACCATTAATTTTTAATTCTATAAAACATAGGTTAAGAAACATGTATGATCAACTCTAGCAGACTATAAGAAAGGGCTAAAAAGATTAAGTTTTGTACTGTGATCTATTTTGGTTAATTTGATCATTTGGGTGCACATACTGAGACCATATTTACGATATATGGTATACGTATACTATTTGCATTAGGCATCTCTTCTTTTCTCAAGAATATATATTTACATTTCTTATTAACTTTGCTTCATATACAGGGTCTTTCATCACTACTTCGCTATGTTGTCTGTCTACGGATTGTCGGTTCATTTAGTTTTAGCATTGGATATGGTCAAAATGCACTACCAGAAAAGGCGTCATAGCCGACGACGCCATCTCGTCGGCCGTTTCCATTAATTCGTCGGCTATAGTCATAGCCGACGAAGTATCGTCGGCTATTATCTCGTCGGGATTGCTCCGTCGGCTATAGTATAGCCGACGACACACGGGGTAAGTCGTCGGCTTATGAAACACCAGGTAT
This sequence comes from Potentilla sterilis, assembly GCA_963682095.1. NCBI lineage: Eukaryota > Viridiplantae > Streptophyta > Magnoliopsida > Rosales > Rosaceae > Potentilla > Potentilla sterilis. The sequence continues at coordinate 12,543,177 of OY821761.1, forward strand.
AGCCGACGAAAAAAGCGTCGTCGGCTATACTTCGAACATTGCCGACGAGAAGATCGTCGGCTTTAAAAATTACGTAACTGCCCCTAACCCGAAGTATAGCCGACGACACTATCGTCGGCTATACGTCCGTTTTAGCCGACGACACTATCGTCGGCCATAACAATCGCCGGTACCAGGAACGGCTTTTTTTTGCCTGAAGCCGGGAGGGTATAGCCGACGACATATGGTAAACATCGTCGGCTATAGCCCTTATAGCCGACGAAATTTGGTAAAAATCGTCGGCTATAACTGTTATAGCCGACGAAATAATGCCAATATCGTCGGCTATAACCCCTAAATATTTAAAAAAATTAAAAAATTTTACTCGGGCCCAATTTCTCTTCGTCTTCGGGGGCTGCAGAAAATGCACAAACAAACATCCAAATATCCAACAAATATCCACATCAATCCATCCCTAATATCCTACATACTGTACAAATTAACCCACTATATATATCTACTCATCATCACCCCCTAAACGCGTAGCGTCGTCGACCGGATCGTTCGAGTTCCGGTGGCTATGGCTGTCCTGATCGGCTGGCGTACTCCGATGCGGGGGGGGAGTGGGGACGACGAACTGGGGCATCTGTGGCGGAGGCGGGGGCTGGAGTCCAGCCTGCTGGGCCTCCCAAGACTGCTGCATCCATCGGTACATCTCCGCCACAGATGCGTCTCTGGCCTGCTGCGCCGAAGCCTCCGCAGCCCTCGCCAACTCCGCCTGCTGGAGCGCCTCCACCGCCCTCGCCAACTCCGCCTGAGTCCTCTGCAGCTGCGTCTGCAAGTCTCCTCTCGTCGAAGCCGCACGCTGCGTGCTGGGATTGGCCGGCGTGAACTTGAGAACCCCATCTCCCGCCGCGCCTAGGCCTCTCTGGTAGAAGTAGTTGTTCCCCGTCCCTACCGCCGCGTGCATAATCTGAGAGGCCAAGCGCGGCTCAAGGGTGTCGATCGTGGAGGCAAACTCCGCGATCGCCTCGTCGGACGCCCCGTCTCCCAGAGTGTCTCGCGCGATCCCGAAGGTGATCGCGTCGGTCTCCGCATCTATTTCCGCCTAATTGACAAGAAAATATAATAAACGAATTAAAAATTATATATATAAATTAATTTCATGAAACACTTTTATTTAAGATGGACGAATACTTACCACTTGGTCGGGACGCCCCGGATATATCTGCGCATGAATCCACGACAACGGCCTCAGCGGTCGGTCCCTCCTCGCCATCTCTGCCCACTGCCTCCAGGAGCGGGCGCCGCCGTGGTGGGGGTGCTCGTTCCTCCTGCGGTTGTCGCTGTTCGTCCGCGAGATTTTCTGTATTATAACAACAAACATATAAACGCAAATATAAATTAGTAACTAAATTAAAATATTAGGAACTAACCAAAATAAAATTAATAACTAATTTAGTTACTAACTAATTTAATTTAATTAGTAACTACTTAACTAACTAATTTAATTAGTAACTACTTAACTAACTAATTTAATTTAGTAACTAACTAACTTACTAACTACCTAATTTTATTTAATTTAATTTGATTTAATTTAGTAACGAACTAACTAACTATGTAACTAACCAACTGACTTAATTTAATAACTAATAACTAACTAACTAACTAATTAATTGAATTAAGTAACTACATAATTTAATTATTAAATAACATTAAAAAGTTATATACTACCAGGCTAAATTTTCTTACCGAGACCCTGTCGCTCCCGAAGTAGGCTACCAGCCATAGCCACTCGTACTCCCTGTACCGGAACTCGTGGGGGGTTGCAGCTCGCCCCAAGCGCTGCTCCACATGGTACGTCCTGTAGTGCGTGGACAGCTCGTTCTTCCACTCGGAGTACCTATATTAACAGAACACAACTGTTAGATATATATATTCGTACACTGCCAATAAATATATTTATACAAAAAAAAGCAAAACACATAACCTGTTCTTCAGCTGCTCGTCTCTCCACCAGTCCAAGGTAGGATGGACTCTAAACCATTGCTGCAACATTATAAATTAATTAGAAAATATTTTTATATAGTTATAAGGACTGAATTCATAATTGTTTATTTTCTATAATAAAAATCATATTTAACTCACCGACAGTGCATTGTACACTCGCGCCTTGATCTCATCGGGCACAGAGCCCCAGTCGGGCCACAACAGTGGGACCCTGTCCCGCACGAGCATGCCCGTCGCGTTGATGTACTTGGTGGTGGTGTCTCTCCGCTCAATCGGGCGTCCATCCTCACCGGGACCGGGCAGGATCTCTCTGATCCCACCGGCCAGCTCCCTCTCCAGGGTGGACATGTTCGCTGGCCCTCTGGTCCGTCTCGTCCCCGCGGGTTTATTGACGAGGACGCCTGTTAAAATGAACACATAGTTAAATAATTATTTAAACTAACTAATTAAATAATTAATTAAACAATGTAAATAATTAATTAAACTAACCAATTACCTGCGTCGTTGTACTGCTTGTCCCTCTCACGAACGGCCCACAGGCCGCGGCAGTCCTCTGAGTCGAAAGGACTGTAGAAGTAGGCCTCCTCCCAGGGAATCTCGTGAGGCCGGTCGTGCCTCCAAATCTGCCTCCCCCTGGCGTCGTACTCAGGGATGGCAGGGAGGAACTGGACCATGTACATCCCCGATGGCGGAGACATACGGGGCGTGGACCCTGAGGGGCCTGCTCCCCCTGACGGTGGGCCCCGTAGCTGTGGACGCTGTCGCTGTGGGGGGACAGGGAGCATCTCTGGAGGGTCCAGATCGGCGCGCGGTGGGGTCGGCTGCCGATCCTGGAACAGTGCTGAAGTGCACTGGGGTCTGGTGGCTCTGCGTCCTCCTCCGACACTCGAGTCAGGGCCCGCTCCCGTCGACTCATACGAGGAGCCCCCACGTGGATCGCTCGGCGTCAATCCCATCAACGTCTCCTCTCGTCGACTCAAAGGCCGGCCTAGGCCCCGACGACCGCTGGATCCGCTCCCCCCACGGCTGGATCCTGCCTGAGCGTCGGGGTCGCTCTCGGTCCGTCTGCCAAGCCATCGGTCTACAAAGCGCCGGTTTCCTGCACAATTAGTATATAAATTCCATAAATTGCACAAAAATTCCACAAAACAAAATTAAAAACATCATTCAATGTATATATACCTAATTATATATATACGTACCTAAATATATTTATACCTAATTATATATATATATTCCGAAATATAACACAAAATTCCTTAAATTTCACAAAAAAATAAAAAACTTTTTTAAATATATATACACCTAATTATATATATACATAACTATATTTATACCTAATTATATATATATATATATATTCCGAAAAATATATATATATATATCGTCATAAAAATCAAAAAAAATATTTATACCTAATTATATATAAATTAGTATATAAATTAGTATACTAGTATATAAATTCAACAAAATTCCACAATTAGTATATAAAAACCGTAAATTTAACAAAAAATCCACAAAATTAGTATATAAATTCCACAAAATTAACAAATTTAACAAAAAATCCACACAATTCCATAAATTTCAAAAAAACCCTAAATTCCACAAAAAATTCACAAAAACCCTAAAATTCACAAAATTCGACAAAATTAATAAAAACCGTAAATGAGGCTCGATCGGGACTACCTGACATGGTGGTGCAGTCTGGACGAGGACGGGTGGTGCGGTGCGGCGGCGGCGGCGGCAGGGGCGGCGGCGGCAGGGGGTTTCGGATCGGCTAGGGGCGGCTGCGGCTGGGCGGCTGCAGCAGGGGCGGCAGAGGCGACGCAAGGCAGGGGCGGCTACGGCGGCAGGGGCGGCTACGGCGGCTCGGGACGGCGGCTCGGGGCGGCGGCTCGGGGCGGCGGCGGCAGGGGGTTTCGGGTCGGGGAGGGGTCGGGCACGACGGGGAGGGGGCGGGGAGGGGGAGGGTAGGGAGGGGGAGGCTCGGTCGGCGTCGGTGGTGGTCGGTCGGCGTCGGGGAGGGACGGGCGGCTGCGGCAGTGGGGATTTAGGGATTTAGGGTTTCTGGAAAATGAGGGAGGCGCCCTCTGTTTCGGTTTAAATCGAAGGACTATAGCCGACGATGTTATTTTAATTCGTCGGCTATAGTTATAGCCGACGAATTTCGTCGGCTATACTCTGACGGGCCGGGCCGAAATCCGGGCCGGGCCGAAGTTGGGCTTTGCGGGCCGGTTATAGCCGACGAAGTTAAGTCTATCGTCGGCTATAATATGCACATCGTCGGCTATAATATGAATCTCGTCGGCTATACTTTACGCTCTCAGCAGCCGTCAGATCTCGCCCATCCAACGGCAGACAATGAAACGGCGCGGATCGCAAGAGTTTAGCCGACGAAGTTCAGGATTTCGTCGGCTATTCCCTGGTCAAGTTTTGGTCAAACCTCTAAACGCTTTAAAACGGCAATTGGCCCGTCTAGATGACGTTTTTTGGCCTGACCTTCAACAGAGAATAGTTTCAAATCGATGCGACGCAACTAACCGTATAAAAATTTTCCTCCAAATATTTACCGACCGTCAGGCTACCCATAGGAAAACGGAAGTAAAAAACACCTAACCGCAACATTCGGCACACAGATTTTGTCCGAATCTTCCCATTTTTCAACCGTAGTCGTATTTCAATATTTCGGTCGTATCTTATTTCACGACACTTTTGCATTTGAACGGTCTACGTATGGTAACTATTTGAAACTATACATTCACTTAAACACTTAGTAAATAAGTTAAGGAACATTAGTGCATATGTTCCGATTTCGAATCTAAAAGTTTTGAAAATCTATTCCAACCGTCAGATATCACCGTTAAGATTAAATACATGTATGAAAAAAAATACAACTAGATCTGACAACGTTAAAGGGTCGATCGGATCGGTCAAACTGCTTGGTCAAACCTCTAAACGCTTTAAAACGGCAATTGGCCCGTCTAGATGACGTTTTTTGGCCTGACCTTCAACAGAGAATAGTTTCAAATCGATGCGACGCAACTAACCGTATAAAAATTTTCCTCCAAATATTTACCGACCGTCAGGCTACCCATAGGAAAACGGAAGTAAAAAACACCTAACCGCAACATTCGGCACACAGATTTTGTCCGAATCTTCCCATTTTTCAACCGTAGTCGTATTTCAATATTTCGGTCGTATCTTATTTCACGACACTTTTGCATTTGAACGGTCTACGTATGGTAACTATTTGAAACTATACATTCACTTAAACACTTAGTAAATAAGTTAAGGAACATTAGTGCATATGTTCCGATTTCGAATCTAAAAGTTTTGAAAATCTATTCCAACCGTCAGATATCACCGTTAAGATTAAATACATGTATGAAAAAAAATACAACTAGATCTGACAACGTTAAAGGGTCGATCGGATCGGTCAAACTGCTTGGTCAAACCTCTAAACGCTTTAAAACGGCAATTGGCCCGTCTAGATGACGTTTTTTGGCCTGACCTTCAACAGAGAATAGTTTCAAATCGATGCGACGCAACTAACCGTATAAAAATTTTCCTCCAAATATTTACCGACCGTCAGGCTACCCATAGGAAAACGGAAGTAAAAAACACCTAACCGCAACATTCGGCACACAGATTTTGTCCGAATCTTCCCATTTTTCAACCGTAGTCGTATTTCAATATTTCGGTCGTATCTTATTTCACGACACTTTTGCATTTGAACGGTCTACGTATGGTAACTATTTGAAACTATACATTCACTTAAACACTTAGTAAATAAGTTAAGGAACATTAGTGCATATGTTCCGATTTCGAATCTAAAAGTTTTGAAAATCTATTCCAACCGTCAGATATCACCGTTAAGATTAAATACATGTATGAAAAAAAATACAACTAGATCTGACAACGTTAAAGGGTCGATCGGATCGGTCAAACTGCTTGGTCAAACCTCTAAACGCTTTAAAACGGCAATTGGCCCGTCTAGATGACGTTTTTTGGCCTGACCTTCAACAGAGAATAGTTTCAAATCGATGCGACGCAACTAACCGTATAAAAATTTTCCTCCAAATATTTACCGACCGTCAGGCTACCCATAGGAAAACGGAAGTAAAAAACACCTAACCGCAACATTCGGCACACAGATTTTGTCCGAATCTTCCCATTTTTCAACCGTAGTCGTATTTCAATATTTCGGTCGTATCTTATTTCACGACACTTTTGCATTTGAACGGTCTACGTATGGTTTCGGTCAATATACTTTAGCCGACGACTTGCAAGTCGTCGGCTACAGTATGGGCATTATAGCCGACGAATTGCAAGTCGTCGGCTAAAGTATGGGCATTATAGCCGACGAATTATGGTCCATTTCTTCGGCTATAACGCTGATCTTTCTGAAAATTTGCCATTTAGGGCCTGAAAATTGCCTATTTCACCTGATAAATTCCTGAATATCGCACAAACAAATCAATACAATTTCCCATAAATTCGAAAAACGGTAATTAAGGACAAAAATTATTTTCATACATGCATGCACCATCGTACACAAATACATACATAAATAGTATACTAAGGATGATAATCAGAATCATCCTCATCACTTGAGTCAGACGTAGTATAGTAGTTAATATCTGGCAACCGGTGCTCGTACTCGTCGTCTGAGTCATCGTCGGGCTGATATAGACGATTCGGATTAACATCATACATGGGCACCTGACCCCTAGGAAGTCGGACCACTCTGCCCGGCGTCACATTATTATCGCGGATGGTGGAGGATTCCGGAATGTCGCCGGCGTCCGGCTCTTGGTATGCGGTCGCTTCTTGACACTCTGTGCTCACACCAAGTGTGGTAGCACTGTATATGTCTCGCTGAGACACATGGTTAACTACCTTCCACGTGCCTTTGTTCAAAGGATCGTCAAGATAAAAGACCTTTTTGGCCGCTGTGGCGAAAACAAAGGGGTCGTCTTCATACACACTAGTGGCGGTATTCACCGAAAGTATGCCGTACTGATCGATCCGTGTGCGGTGCGGCCTAGTATCAAACCATCGACACTTGAACAAGTGGACTTTCATGCGGTTCCCATAAATGAGTTCAACAACTGACTGTAGGACACCGTAAAAATCCACGCCCCCCTCTGCACCATCGACCATCACCCCACAATTCTGTGTTTTGCGTTCCCCGTCTCTAGCTTCACATATATACTTAACGCCGTTGACATCACACATTGGGCGGACTGTGGAAGATATCGGCTTCATCGACAACAGCCTCAATTCCTCTGAGTAATTTGTATGACCACCCCTCGCAGCCACTTGCATCAGCTGAAAAATATAACTCAAATCACTCGGTGTGTTTATGATTAAAGAATAGGGAACTGTAAAAGAAAGCCATCTAATATATATATTTATACACTTACCCATTGTGGAAAATAGTCTGCAAACGTCGTGTTGTGGTACTCGACATCACCGCGAACTTCCTTGCTGTGAAGATGGTGACGTTTCCAATATTGTACCTCCGGACAGTTTATTAGAACCCACCAGTGGGCAATCCCTACCTCATGGTCAGGCAACTTGTCCACACCCTTTTTCTTGAAGCTTCCGTATGGTACAACAGAGTTGGCGACGATAGATAGGTTGAACTCGGGGTCATCTCGACTTGGATGTTGTGGGGGGTCCTCCATCGCTCCCAAGTACAACTTGGCGTACGTTACACACTCATGCGCAATGTAAGCTTCAGCAATACACCCCTCAGGCGCAGATTTATTGTGCACATATTTCTTGTAGTCTCCAAGTTGTCTGCAAGGTTAACAAGTGCGTGTTAAGAGCATGCAACTTTTATTTAAAAACATGTATAAATCAAATTTATGAATAACATGTACCTTTCGATGGGATACATCCAAGTGTAGTGTACGGGACCGGTAAGCAACAATTGTTGGGGAAGATGGATCATCAGGTGAGGCATGATGTCAAAGAAGTTTGGGGGAAATATCCTCTCGAACTTGCACAAGATAAAAACGATTTCCTCATGCATTCTCATGAGGTCTGATTTTCTAACTTCTCTAGCGCATAACTTCTGGAAGAATCTTGACAACGCCACCAACGGCTCAACCACTTCATCCTCCAAGTACGCTCGAATGAAAATAGGGAAGAGGCGTTGAAGCAGTACATGGCAGTCGTGACTCTTCAATCCGTACATCTTGTTGTCTCGGTAGTTAACACACTTGCTTATGTTACCCGCATAGCCATAAGGATACCTGCATAGCCATTAACAACAATTAGATTTCATGCATATATAGTCGTCCAACAACAGATGGATTCTTTAGGGAATACATGCCTAATTAATAAAAAGTTACCTGACATTACTCAGCCATCCAAAGATTTCATGTTTCTGGTCCCTGGTGACGGTGTAAGGAGCTTGGGGCATTTTGCTCCTGCCCTCTCTCAACCACAAATGGTCCCGCAGTCCCATATTTCTCAGATCAACGCGTGCCTTGGGGGTGTCTTTTGTTTTCTTCTCCCAATTCAAAACTGTGCCAACCACGGCTTCACCCACGTTCTTCTCTATATGCATGACATCCAGGTAGTATCTGGTAGCCAACCTGGCCCAATAAGGAAGTTCCCATAAGATGCTCTTGTGTGACCAGAACCTATACCGATCCGGCCTCTCTGGAATCGTGCGCAACACATCGGGATGATTGCTAAGCGGACCAAAGTCATACTCATTCAACACTGCCAATATTTCCTCCCCTGTCCATTGCTCCGGTGCCCAGCCCCTTTCTTCAGTCCCATCAAAAGCCTGTGCATCGTCCCTAAATGGATGGTCATGCGGAAGCCAACGACGGTGACGCATCTGGACAATCTTGCTGCAATGAGGACTGGAGCAATCAACAGTCATGCACTCTGAACAAGCCCTGTAACCCCTGGTGACGCTGCCCGACAACATACCCCTCCCAGGAAAGTCACTGATCGTGCCAACAAGCATGGCATGCATCCGGAACATCTCATTTTTGAACCGGTCGTAGACCAGGTGGCCGTTCAGACTCAAGTACCGAAGCTCCTCAATTACGGGTCTCAAATACACATCGAGACACTTTTCCGGATAACCTGGGCCTGGAATCAACAATGTGAGCATGTTATATTCCTTCTTCATGCACATCCACGGTGGAAAGTTGTACGGAATCAAAATAACTGGCCACACACTGTACTGAAGCTCTTTCTTGCCAAAAGGGTTGAAACCGTCGGATGATAGCCCTAGCCAAACATTTCGAACCTCTGATGCAAATTCGGGAAACTCCAACACGTTCTTCTTCCAAGCCTCTCCGTCGGCGGGATGTCTAAGGGTGTCATCGTCAGGCACATTCCTCTCAGCCCACCATCTCATAGCTTCGGCCGTGAAAGCACACATGAACAACCGCTCAAGCCTATCAATCAGCGGGAAGTACCGAAGTATCTTCACAGCTTTCTTGTTCCCTTTAGGAGTGAACTTATACCGCTCTGTATTGCATAATGGGCAGTATTCAAGATCTGCAAGTCCTTCCCCGTAAAACAGAACGCAATCGTATCTGCATGCATGAATCTTGATGTAGGAAAGGCCGAGATCTTTAAGGATATGTCGCACCTTATGATGACTGGTAGGAAGCCGATGTCCGGGGGGCATCGCCCCACCCCATAGCCGAAGCCAATCATCAACCGATTTGACAGTGCCTTTGTTCTCCGTTTTGATCTTCATCACTCCCATGACAGATTCAAGGACAGTCTTACTGCATCCGGGGTACAACGGAGTCTGTTGCAATGCGATCAGGTTGTTGTACTTTTCCATACCACTTGTGTTGACCGGAGATCGGGGTAATGGCTCGAGTGGCTCAATATCAGGGAAACACTCCATCTCCGGAGGTGGGAGTTGCACATCTGGTGCTTCCTCAAAGACACCGCTCTCACGAGGAAACATATCGTTGATCCAGTTCGTTGTCGGATCATTGGAGGAACTCCCTCTCTCGGCAAATTGTCCATGATCATGACGACCCGCAAACTCTGGTTCACCGTGATAAATCCAATTAGTGTATAGGACCCAAAATCCATATCTAGCCAGGTGTTGCTCCACTGTCTCTATGGAAAACCGGTGACGTGGGGTGGCACACTTGCACTTTTTACACGGACAATAATGAAGTGTAGTGTCTCCACAGTTAGCCATCACAAAATCCAGGAAACTCCTAACTCCATCATGATACGCCTGATCCCATCTTCCAAGGGTAATCCAACTCTTGTCCATCCTGTAAATTCAAGAAATAAATATAGCTATATATAGATATGTATATATGCACGTACTACGTACGTACTAATTAATTAAAAAATTCATCATTACACACACACACATATATATATATATATATATATATATATACACATGCATCCCTAAATTAATTAAAACATCGTCAATCTCCCTAATTAATTAAACACAATGTATTTTTTATATATACCAACAATATATTTTTAATTACAATTAAATTAATTAATATATATACATTTTTTCATCAAATTCATCTAAAATCACCTATAAATCAACATTAATCAATCACTAATCTTCAACAAAACTTCAATTCTATCTAACCAATACAACATATATATCAACCCATTAATAATCTCATCTCAACACATATATATATATATATATATATATATATATATATATCAAATTAATCACACATTTATTCTAATTAAACTCTAAATTAATACACCTCTGCATATAACCAACTAAATCAACACACACAGCAATATACGTACCTTTCAAGCTTATGGCCGAGGTTTTGGACGATTTCAGAGCGTTTTGGACGATTTCATCGACGAATGAGCTCCCTGATGCAGAAGGTCGATCTGATATAAGAGTTATAGCCGACGAATACCCCCCTCGTCGGCTATAACAAAAACTTTTCGTCGGCTATAACTCTTATAGCCGACGAATACCATCCTCGTCGGCTATAACTAAAAACGTTTCGTCGGCTATAGTTATAGCCGACGAGTTGTCGGCAGTCGTCGGCTATAATATTATAGCCGACGATGTGGCCGACGAAATAGTAGTTCGTCGGCTATAACGGGTTATAGCCGACGAGGTACTATTTCGTCGGCCGTTTTTTCCCATATCGTCGGCTATAACCCCTTTTCTGGTAGTGATGGTACACTCAATGTGCTTGATTTTGGTGCATATGGCGATGGTGTAGCTGATGATACCCAAGTAACTACTTAACATTTCATTAAACTTATCATTTATGTTATTTATGTGCAGTCTATAACAAAGAAATACATTAATTTAGAATCGAGAAAATTGCTCAAATAGTATCTCAATTTTGCTTGACTATTAACATTCGTATCTCATGTTTCTAAAATATCATAACTGTATCTCAAGTTTCATCCTCAACTTAATTTTGGTGTCTGGTACTACTAACACCGTTAACTCCGTTAACTTTTTAAGGACAAAGTCGTCCATTCACTTAAATCATATTAAAAATCTCTGAAAACATTTTTATTGTCTCAGCTCGATCTCTCTCTCTAAACAAATTAATTTTAACCCAAATTAGAGGGAAATAATAGCACATTAACTATAACATGTTAATTTGAAGATGAACATCAAGGTCTCATCTCATCTCAAAGAAAAAATAAATTGTTAATCGAAACAAATGCCTAGTTAATACTCAGAGAGAACAAAACCAAACCATGTCTGGAGATATTAATCGTCAACTTTTTTGTTCATGTTTTTTCTAGGTTTTGTTCATCGTAGATCATGGTACACTGAAAGTGTTCATCACAAATTGAGATTTGGATTTCAATTGATTTAAGCCACGAATTTGCCCTTAAAAAGTTAATGGAGTTAACGGTGTTAGTGGTACCAGACACTAAAATTGGGTTGGGGTTGAAACTTGAGATACGGTTCTAATATTTTAGAAACATGAGATACGAATATTAATAGTCGAGTAAACTTGAGATACTGTTTAACCAATTTTCTCTTTAGAATCACTTACTGTATAAATTGTTATAATCGATCAATTGACGCAATAAGGCTTGTGTTTTGAGCCTGTAAAATTTTGTTACCTTTTACAAATCCTTATCACTTGATAATCTTGATGCTAATTGCTCTGTTATATACAGGCTTTCTTAAAGGCGTGGAATAAGCTTTGCGCTACCAGTCAAACTCTCAAAATCCCTGCAGGGAAGACTTTTGTTGTCAAACAATTTGAACTTGTAGGTCCTTGTAAGTTCAGTAATGTTGTAATCCAGGTAATCAAAGTGTGTCGTTGGATAATCTTCAACTAATTATTGATTATTTCTTATGTATCCAAATTTGACCTTATGAATGATTTCTTATGATCATTTTTTATCAGATTGATGGGAATATTGTTGCTCCATCCACTCTTAGAGAATGGGAGGACGCCTGCAAATTAGGATGTTGGCTATGTTTTCGAAACGTGCAGGGTCTCATCATCAAGGGGGGAGGACTTATAAATGGCAAGGGTTCAATTTGGTGGAACCAAAAACCTCAATACATAAATGTGGCAAGTCTTTCTTTCATTAGAAATTCGAGTCATGATCAAAACTACAACTTAGATCTAAAAAAGTTATTGAGGATCTTTTTTCATTTATTGATGTCAGGAGACTAAGCTGAGCTGCAGAGCGCCCACGGTAAGTTTTATTTTCGAATATTCTTGAGTCTCTATATTAGTTTAGGGACAGTTTTGCATAGTTGAAATATGATTTCAGGAGGGTTTTTCTTTTCTTGCAGGCTATGCACTTCCACAATTGCAACGGACTTCAATTATCTGGATTCACTTCTCGTGACAGCCCGGGAGGCCATATATTTATACACAGTAGCAATCGTGTACATATATCAAACATTCATTTAAATGCACCAGATAATAGTCCAAATACTGATGGCATCGACATCTCTTTATCAAGTCAAGTAACCATACAAAATTCTTTAATCAAAACAGGTAGTTCAATTTGAAGTTACTTCAGCTGTCCTAGCCTCTTACTGAAATATTGAGCTAGCTTAATTGAGATTTTTACTGTTGCATGTAAATTATTCGATTAATTACTACAGGTGATGATTGTGTTGCAATTAAGGGAGGCTCATCTTTTGTAAACGTAACTCATGTAACATGCGGACCAGGTCACGGTTTCAGGTAGCTAAAATATATGGTATCCTTCCTTTTGTGTTATATATATATATATACTAGACAGAGTCGAACCTTCAACTTAACTTAATCCTATGTAACATGTCTTAATTAAACATACAATAGGAATCATTAACCATGTGTTTGTCATTTAACCGAGAATTTGTTTTGCTCAGTGTCGGTAGTTTAGGACAAGATCCAACTATTGCAGATGAAGTCGAACAAATATACTTTCAGAATTGTATTTGTGAAATTACTATGAATTGTGCAAGAATTAAAACATGGATGGTACTAAATTCTATCGAACTGTTAATTACAATTTTCATACACATAAATCATATGTTTCTTGCTGATGGTTTCTTTGTTTTCTTATAGGGAGGATCCGGGTATGCTAGGGAAATTTTTTTCAAACAAATGACGCTTGTAAAGTCATACAATCCTATTTTGATTGACCAACACTACAATAATGGTGCAGCAGGATCCCCAGCTAATTAAGGTAAAGTTTTGTTTATATGTCGTATAAAGTTAAATATAGATAATTTTTTTAAAATTATATAATTATATGTAATAGAAATTCACGGTCAAATGGAATTTCTCTTAATTAATTCAAAGAACGATTTGTATAGCTTTCTAAAGTAGCATAACCAACGTACATATATATTCCTCTATTGGTCAATTCCCATTGAAAACTGGAAACAAAATGCCTCAGTTAAAAAACAAATATTGTACTTCGTATAATATATAGAGGATTTGTAGTTAAGAGTTAAACTCTTATTTTGATGGTAAAGCTTCACAAATAAATAATTGAATTACATATCATCTAATTTTCTTTTCTTTTGTTATCATATGTATACAGAATGGAGCAGTGAAAGTTAGTAATGTAGGATTCACCGGCTTCAGTGGAACTTCATTGAGTGAGCAAGCAATAAAATTAAGTTGCTCCCAACTTGGGTTGCTCGAATATTTTGATGGATCATGTCATCTTAACTTCTGCAACGGGAAAGCCACTCAGTTCTGTATGCAACAAGGCCAGTGGAATAGCTAGGTTTACTAAACCTCTTGTTCCTTGCTTGTCGTCGAAGCAATCCCTGTCACCAGTGATTGCGCCAATCTCAGTCACTCAGTGAAGCCAAACTATGCTTATTACATCTGTTATGCCAATATGAAATCAAAGTTTTGATCACTATACTACTATATTGATATGAAGAGGGTCAATTTAGAATTCATTTTCGTTTTTCATCATTAGAAAAGAGGTGTATTTTGAACTAAATGTATTTGTTGTAGTAGGGAAGGAAAAACATATATTATGCCCAGCTGGAAAAATAATTATGCAACTACGAGTTTGCAAATGTTGCTCTAACATCAATCCATTGATCAACACAAAGAAAGTTTCAGAAGTTCATAGATGAATTGATCCCACACCATAGCAAAGTGAGTACCTCGTGTCTTCTGCTGGTAAAAATGCTTCCAATTGAGGTTGTGACAGTTTATTATGACAACAGAATCGGCAAGAAAAAGAGCATTTTTCCTTACTTCAGAAAAACAAGTGTATGAGGCCCTGTAAAGTGTAAAGAGCCGATCTTGAAGTTTTTAAAACATGAATCAAATATTAAATGAGGCTTAAGCTTTTCTTTTTGTCGGGAAAATGATGATTTCATTGATAAAGACTCACGCTAAGAAGGCCATTTCATTGATAACTTCGTACGTTGGAACCACTAATAGTGGAATGAGAGCCTCTCACAGTTTAGATTCAATCTTCTGCAAGAAAGTTCTGAAAATGTTATTCGATTCTCCCCGTCACCCATGATCCAGCTTCCAGAAAGAAAGAAAAAAAAGGATAATGGAGCTAATGCAATTTCACACACCAAATACAGAATGTCGCACAGTATAATGAAGAGGCAAAACTTAGTTCCAAATTAAAATCTTCAACCTATCAATTTATTGATGATAATGAGCCTAACAGAGAGATCGAAGAAAATAAAAGGAGTTAAATATCATTAGAACAAGTCTCAACAGAGAACTCGAGTGATTTAGTGTTGCCATTGTATGTCACCCTCATATTTTGCTGATGCCATGCTCCAAGTATAGTCTTCACATTTCCAGGTATCAACGCAACACAAAAGTAGCCTCCTTGCTCATCAATAAAATTCACATATTTCGGATCCACAATATAATCCGCATCCTCAAAATGATATGTCATGCTGGTGAACATATTAAATTCTGGGGGATACTTGTAGCACAATGCAAATCCTTGAGGCACTTTACCGATCCTCGTAAGCTGCTGGAAAGAGTTATAATAGCTCTGAAATGCAGACATCACCTGCCTGTAGGCGTTGCGTCCGCCTACGGCATTTTGATTGATCTGAGGAATCAGTGCACCGGAGTCGATGATGCAGCCGCCTGAACCGTCTGGCGCCGAGGCAAAGGTGCCGGGGGGAAACCCTAGCTTGCGAAATCCGACACTTATGTCCAGCAAATTTAAATGAAAATAATGTGATCCGGGTGTTGGTACAAAAGGAGTTATGTGAATATTTGAGGATGGGTGGGGAATATCATCCCCAAACCTCACGAGACTTGGTGCCTGCTGTGCTTGAGTGAATGGTACCAAGCAATATGAGAAACGGTTCTGTGTCACTGCACCCAACTGTGAAGCCAACGAGTCCGGAGACAAGCTCAATCCCAAGATCCCTGAAATGGCACCACCTTTGGCGAACTGAACGTTTTTTGTATACTTTGAGCAGCCAAAAACAACTGGACCAAGTCGTACAGTTGAGGCGGTGTCGACGGGGAATGTGAATGTTTCTATGGAAGCGATGCCTGCAGTTGATGCCCCTCCACCGTAGTTGATGTTGTAGGCACACTCATTATTGACACATTTGTAGAGGGAATGATCGCCCTGACAAAACGGGTGGCTGCAAGGAAGCTTTTGATACGTGCTGGATTTACTCGAATCGAACATGGGAGTTTGTTGCGTGTAGCAATTTATGCATGGCAGGCACTGCGTCCAGATTAGACCACCGCCAGTGTCTAGAAGCAGGAACACTCCTGTGGATGGAGTTCCAACACCTACCTGCACCATGTAGAAGAAGTTATCACGAAGCAAAGTGAGACGTATGTTTTCGGGGTGCAAGGTGGTTGCATTAGGAGACGAAGTTAGTTCTATATAGCGACCCCTGGCTTGGGAGAACTCGATCAGTCTTTCGATTCGTTCGAGTGTAGTGAGGTTTCCTGGGTATATTGGAGATTCGGGGGAGTCCCTGGGGATGAGTTTGAGGGTGAAACCATTAGGTTTCGAAAATGTAAGATGGAATGCAGCGACTGCAATGAGGAAAATTATTAGAATGGGTTGGGGAGGTGCTGCCATTTTCGAATCAGAGAGAGCAAGTCTGTGGAAGTGAAGTATTTAGGATCTGATTTATATTGAATCAATAGATAAATGTGTGTGGAGGTTGTGTAAACACTATCACTAGGTATGAAAATTTTCCATTTAAGAGATTTAAGAGGTAATAGGTAACAGCTCAGAAATCTAATAAATTGGATTTTGGTATTTATGTGCATTTTTGTTTCCATTTGTGCTGTTGAGAAACATAATTTTGTTTCGATAATTTGTGCTCCGGCAAAGCAAAACAAAGAATTGTAATGAGGCCATTATTTGCATACTGAGAGCTTTTGATTCGAAAGTTGACTTTTGACCTCGGTTAAAGGGAGGTTCAGGTGCTAATTCAATGATATTTTTGTATTTAACTATTTAGTAAATCATTTTAATGAGTTCAACAATAAAATAGACATTTTCTCTTTTAGATAAATTTTTAAAACCTCGACATTAATGTGTGATATTATTCCTTATAACTCATTTTTTATGCAGAATTTTAAATGGCCCAAATTTAGGCCACGATTTTCATATACGCATATATATATATATATATGTCACCTAGATTACCATTAGCAAAATAATTGAATGGTCCCAACCAAAATGTCCAGGGGGAGGAGCCTTTCTAGGATAACTGAACCTTAACGAGTCAAGCGGGACTTCCTTCTTTGTTAAAACACGTTGGAAATTAGTAGTTGCTACTCACCATTCAAGTGAAGCTAAAGCAAAACTCCAAATAGTACTGAAAGAATTAGACACCAGTCTTAAGAAGTCTACAGCACACTAAGATAGGTCGCCTAAAGATTCGTTGCTCTACCCCCAGCCGTGAGTACGATCATAGTAGTGCTCCAGATAATAGAGTTTGTGACTTTAGAGGCATCATGAGAGCAATAAGATCGCAGTATGACATCTTTTACTGTGAAATGGAACCAAGAAACCCGAACCGAGTTTTGGTGGTTCTGTCTGTTTGGTAATGGTACGAAATTACAAACCTGAATCGACTCCAAATTTGATTCCAGCATACCGCTCCGACCGATCCTATCCCAGCCCTTGGCCCCTGTCACCCTAACATTTTCAAGCATACGATACCATAAGCTTAGTGTTTTCAGGGTCTCCAAACACTATTTAACCAACACATTTGTTTCGAAATTAATCGTCGATATTAATAAGAGTGAGCCTGATGACCGTGAATTCATGCATATAACAGCGAGAACTGAGAACATTTCTCATTCCGAGATGTTTGCAAGAAAAAGTGTCAAGACTCAAGGCGTCCCAAACCTCGTGACAAAACTTCTCCTCTTCATCAAATGTCATCACGGCAACTAGTAACTAATGAAGCTCAGAATGATCAGATGAACTCTCATAAAGATAACTGTTAACTAATCATATTGAAAAATACCATCATCACGGCAACTAGTAAATAGAAACTGAGAATCTCAGATGAACTCTCTCATGAAGATAACTGTTAAATAATCACACCGATGGGTACTCTTAACAGGCTTGTTCTATCTAGAGAGAATTACTGAGGGAAAGAATAAGCCATTGGCAAGCCGGTCTCAAAAGAGTCATAAACATTTATTGAAGACAGTCGTGATCAGAATGTTGAGCCGTTAAAGCCAAAGAATGGCCGCTGCAACAGAAAAGATGAGAGCACCAACTGATTAGTAAACAATAAGAGCAGCTTGATTAAGTAAGGTTGAATTAAGGGCCGGGTAACAACTTTAAGATGGATTACAATATCCATACCACTATCATTACCCGAACCATATCTACTGATTAGAATGTAAACCGAATCAAAGAATTGATCTATATGGTAATTTGTTTGATTAGGGCATTAGGATTATATACTAATCAGCACACTGGAAAGCAAACATTCATATCCAATTAGGTAAGAAAATGCAGTATAACAAGCTGTTTCAAATTTTAAACTACTAGCACCAAAACTAGCAGTAAACACTATTTGCAAGTTGCAAAGACAGATATATCAACTACTGTTTTGTGCAACTTAAATTGCAAAACTGAACATTAGTGCAGTAGTTGAGTGTGCATGTAGACTAGTGGAGACTCATTACAAAACTGAACAAAGTGATTGTACTGACCTGAACGTCATAGAATTTGATGTAGAAGCGTGAGCTATCTATGGAAAGCTTGGTTTTGAGAATCTCTGCAATAGTCGAACTCAGCTTCCCATTAACACTTGGTCCAATGCCCCCAATGGAGATCAACTCCCCATATGCAGCCGGCTCTTCCGTGCCCGCAAACGCAATCGGCACGCTTCCGTTGAGCAAAATCATCACATACTGAAGAAAACAAGAGTATACATGATGAATACACAGTAACAGTATGATAAGAAAATAGTCTACAGTTGGTTCAGTAGTTTCATCGAACACCTGGTGTGCAAACCCAGAACAAAGAGAAATAAAAAGGAGGGGAGAAAGGGAGAGACTTAACGGATTCGGGTTTGCCGATGATTTTGGCGACGGCTTTGGTGGCGTCCCTGAGAATGTCGGAGGCTATCACTGCATCCACTGGAACATTCGTGAATAGGTTCAGCGTCGGCATATCTGGGTTTTTGTTTTTGAATTAAAATATTTGAGAGAAGAAGAAGAAGAAGAAGAAGAAAGCTTTTGTTTAAGAATGGGTGGTTTCAAAACAGCGGTTTGTAGATAACACCGACGTATATTTATACCAGTCTATAGTATAGTGTTAGCAAGAGAAAGAGGAAAGCTGAGAGTGTTGTCTTCTTCAGCTACAACGGTGCTGCTTTAACTCTTGTCTTGGCTGCTTCTGCTATCCCGGCCGTTATTCAGGTTTTAGTTTTTTTTTTTTTTTTTTTTCCTTTTCTCTTTACTTTTTTTAGTGTAAAATATGTTTAACAAAACAAAACAAAACAAAAAAACACATATTTTTCCATCGTTTTTCAACAAAACAAATATATCTGCCTAAAGATTAAACCAAAACAAAAATTAATCTTCCAATCCCACTTGGTAAACGGTTAATTTCTAAGGAACTTGTGTTTTTTCCGATTGGATTTAGTAGTGCCCTCAAAAAGTCGAAATTTTCCCAGTGAAGTTCCAACGAGGCCTTCAAGTTGTTCCTTTGAAATTGGTCAAGTTTTACATTTGGAATTTACTGCAATGGAGTTTTATCCAGTCAAGATTCGGTACTGATTTCATTTTTCTGTACTTGTTTAAGTTAAATATATAGAAAATTGAGTTTAATAAGATGTTGTATGCTTAGAATAGAGTGCATTACTGATGAGTTCTTTACCATATACAATAATGCAATTCTTGTGCATTCCCATAATCTTCTGCATTTTATTATTAGTCCAAAGACTTTTCCACATCTTTTTCCACATTTTGTACCCAAAACCCACATCAATTTCTTTACATTATTCATGGTAGAGTTTAAAAGGTATTATTATAATTCATGAAAATTAATAAATGTTTCTCTAATAAAGATTATAGGAATGGAGGTGGTTCCAATTCTGCAAAGTATTCAAATATAAACTGGGAGATAAAGTTTGATTCATTTAAAGGAAAAACAGAACTGCAAAATGCTCACTCCTAACCCTAACCTAAGGCACAAATTTTTGAAACATAAAGAAAGTTTCTACTGTTTTAGTACACTTTTCTCTATTATCCCCCCTTCAAGATTAGCAATCTGAAAAGTTACCAACAGATCAAATCTGATGATATGAGATAACTTAAAGCCCAACCCGCTCTGACACTTTACAAATACTACACCAAGGCGCATTAAACTTTCTCTAATCAGAATTAATTAAAAATAATTAGTCCAAGTAGAGAAGCCACCATTAGTGTTTGATTACCATTTTATTTCAAAGCCTGAACGTGCTGTAGCCTCCTCCCAGACCAGAAGATCCATAAGGTTGTGATGGCATTGAATTTCCATACACATCATAAGGCAGTGAGGATACTGAAGAGGAAGGGTAAGATGCAGAATCTAACAGAGAGTAGGATGACCTCAATCCGGTATCCATCCTGCCATAGCTGCTTGGAATTTGATCCTTGTGGCTGGTTGCTATAACTTCCTGAAAATAAAGAAGAAAAGACACTTAATATGTTTAAACTGGAACCTTTCTTACGAAATATATTACTCGAATAAATTTGTTGTTTCAGATAGAAATATTTGATAGATTAATATAAACGAACCCTCCTTTTCCTTTATTTATTCGGTATAGATGAACAAAAAAGGCCCCATTGGCAAGCATACCTGAATCAGTTGTTGAGCCGCCTGAACCTGTGATGAGGTGCCTTTTATTTCCACTGTAATTTCATCAGGTAGTCCCCTGCTCTCTTGTACAGTTAACAAGGCTCCACTACTACGACGAATAAATTCAATACTCCTCCCTTCAACCCCAATGATGTGCTCAGCATAGGACAGAGGAATTTGCATGGTTTGTGTAATCTGATTACAGAATGCAGCAGAGAAAATACTATTAGCATAGAACAACAAATAAACAAGACCCTAATAATTTCCTCAGCATAAGATAACATAAATTGCATAGTTGGGTCATCTACTTAGAGAGTGCAGCAGAGAATATATTGTTAACAAGAAATGATACATAGAACAAGAAAATACAAGACTGAATCAGAATCAAATCTCAAGACTACAGGTTTCTTAATTCATATGTAGCCTATTCACACTTGCAGTTGTTTCATGAACACCAATATAAACATAGAAAGACTGACATGTGCAACACAGCCTGACACATTTTGGCACTATAGGTTTCCAATTGACAACAATGTTTCACAGCATACCGTAAATCAAGACATTTGTTCTCAAATACACCGAGTCCTTTGGTAAAAAATACAACTTCATAGTGAGTGCAAGACCTCACTTTTAGAAGCATGCAAATAAATTACTACTAAATACTATGCAACATATAAAGGAACAAAGCTGACTGTGGTTATGTGTTATCGTGCAAGTCAAGACATAATTGAGCTAAATCAGGTTTAGGATACAAAAGCACAAGCTAAGGGAACAAAATTGACTGTAATTGTGTGTTATCGTGCAAGTCAACATGTAATGGAGTTACTCCAACATAAGAAGTTTAGGCTAAAAGCTTATAATAGTTAGAGAGACGAACCTGAGTAACAATAGGAGCACCAGGACGGCCCAGTCCTGAAGAACGAAGTGAGGAAAGAGAAGCATCTTGTGCATAAATGGAAAGTCCAGAGGAGGGGAGTTGTGATTCCAATTGCGTGTCACGGCTGAGATACAAAGATTCCCGAGTAGCTGTGAGAGGAAAATTAGTGCCAGCTCCAATTTGAGTTGCAGTATGAAGCAATGACTTATCAGCCCAGGGATCTGGTTGGCGTTCTTGAGAAATTGGAGCAGTGTACTGAAGATGCACCCATTCGACAGTCAATATACAACAAAGCAAAAAAATGAAAACACAGAAAACATCCGAGGAATCTAAGCTTACAGTTTTCTCAAAAAGAGGAAGAACACTATGATCGACCAAAAACTTCCTCAGGTGAGACACAACTGCTTCTACAGCTTTGAGCACCTTTAAGGTTTCTCCCTGCATTTCAATAATCCTCTCATCAGCTGCCGCATAGAACGGAACCTCTTCTGCAGAACATATATCAGGTATCAGATACCTTGTTTAAAGAAAAAAGTTTATCATTCGAAGAGGCAAAACCTTGGGAATGAACTGCAGCTAAAGAAAAAGAAATTACTGGAATCTAGATCACAATAGCACAAAAGACAAGAATGAAAGCTAAAATACAAAGATCATTTTAGTTCCAAACCTCTGTAGTAAACCCCCTACTATTTTGAAACATTGATAACCACAATAAAATAGCAACATGATAAATTATACTCGTTATTGGAGAAAAAAAAATGTATGACTTAAACAGTGATAAGACAACGAAGATAACTGATTTTAATGATTACAAAATCACTGTAAAACACTAAAAGCATACCTCCAGACAATACTCGCACAGAAGCAGCGGTACTCTCCTGTATAGATTTGATTAACGATCCTTGTTTTCCAATTAAATTAATTGCTTGTGTGGATGCTACCAACATACGGATGGAACAGAATGCAACTCCAGCAGCACCAGACAACTCTGCTTCACCAGCATTCTCAGATAATCCAGCGACACGTTTGAATACTCTTATAACAGCATCCATTGCAGGGGAAAGAGGTGCCTCTGGCTCTTCCCTTCCAGAAATCAGCACCTAAGAAAACAAATTGTATTAAAAACGTTGTGACAAAATGTTACCAACGTAGACATAAGTAAAATTACTAGTTTAGGTGACATGTCTGGTAACTGCATCTGTAGGGGTATGATTGGTGATTCACCCAAAAAATAAAAGCAATAAGAAACCTAGTAAAGGATACGTGGACGGTTGCTAAAAAGTCCTCTCACACGCTAGCACGAAAAGCATTCAACACAAAGGAACCTAAAGTTCTCTTATTAGTTTTCTAAACCCTTGAGAAGGGCAACTAGAGAATTTCATATTTGTCAAATCTACAACAGTACTGGAGGATACTATTGGAGGGTACTATTGGAGAGTCTTCCCTAAACTTAGACATTCAAATAAGAAAGTTAATATATATATAAGATATGTAAGCTAAAGAACTTGTTATAAATTATATATATGTTGCACCATTTTGGAGTACCAGTATAAATTGATGATAAAGCCAAAAGGAAAGCATCATAAGTTAACCATGTAACCTGCAAACCAGTTTAGTTATGAAATCAATCAAATGCAATTGTATCCTAATTCTCAAGCAAGTTCAAAGAACTACAGCCAGAGATATATCAAACATTACTATACCACATTGAGACCCAGGAAATAAGCTTCGCATGGGAAGAGAAGCATAGAACTAGAGATTAGCTCAAGTCTTGAATCATGCGATAAAAAGGGACACTGGTAGGACAATTAATTGTGGCTGCTGCTTTGGTAAAGGAGTTACTTTGGATACATGTAATCGACAGCCGTGACAAATTGCTTCTCAAGACATAAATTTATTCTTATTATTATCAATCAGATGTATCTCCCATGTCGCAGATGCACAAAAAATTAATGGAATGTCACATCATCAAAATCAAATAGCCATTAATGATCTCAGTATTTAGCTTTCTGCTGCCTCTTCAAGAACCAAGAACCAAAAACTCAACACCCATGATAAAAAAGAAGTCATTGCTTTCCTAGAATTGTTTAAGCAAGCATCCAGCAACCAAACACTAGAATTCGATCGATTTTACAGTTTCGATTTCTATTATTTAAGAGACAGCTGCTGAATTCCAATAATTCAAATATAAATTTTTGATTTTTTACATGATCAAACAGGTTAGCACCCGCAAAGTAAAATATAAACCCTAAAAGGATTGTTCCTAGACAATGCTACAGCCCAAAGCTTCCTTCTGTCAATACAAACCTTCATACATCCTAAGAATCCAAAACTAAAGTCAACAACTTCACTATGAAAATTAAGTCCTTATAATGATAATTAAGCTAATTAACCAATTAAACGAAGCAATTGAAAAAAGAAAACCCTAGAAATAAGGAAGCATAAAACTCACGATGCGATCAGTAGTCCCGGCGGCGCCGTCAAGGACGCGAATGCGAGCTCTGGTCTCCTCACACATCCTCTTAATCAGCTCTCCCTTCCTTCCGATAATGCTCCCGACCTTAAGAACCGGCACGATCAGCCGGAAAACGCAGTCGCCGGGCCACCCCGGCCATCTCTTATCGGCGGCCGAGACGGCGTCGCCGCTGCTGGAGGTCGTCGCCGGAGCCTCCGAGTCGGATTTGGGGGCGGACTCGGAGTCGTGGTTGTGGTTTTCGGTTGTGGTGGAGAGCGGGTCGGAGTCGGGCGCGGGAGTTGGGGCGGCGGATTCGGGCTGCGGGTCGAGTTCGCGGGAGCCGTTCTCGGTGGCCATTGGGTTAGGGTTGAAGGTAGAGAGAGAGAGAGATGAGAGAGAGAGAGGAGTCTTGGTGAAGAGAGCCCAGAATTATGTATATTTTTGCAGAAGAAAAACAAGACTATATGAGAGAGTTTTTTTTTTTTTTTCGAACATTCCGTATAAATCATCAGTTAATCACAACTAGCATTTTTCAAACGATTATCAAATTTAATGAAATTTTGCATAAATGATCTACACGCATATATTTAAATACTGAACGGTAGAGATGTAGAAATTTAATCAGAAAGTGGTCAAATAAAAGTTACACTCTTTAATTTCAAAACGGAGCCCGCTCTAAATAAGGACTATATATATATATATATATATATATATATATATATATATATATATATATATATATTAAACTTCACATCATTGAGATCACATCATTTTTATATGTATACACTCCATTAATTTCTAAATACACACCTCTTGTATTTTTTTGTCCAATTTTATTATCAAACTTCCACCTATACTCCTCGTCATAAATATATGTAAAAATATTTAAAAAAAAAATAAATCGAATGATGCATCATAAAGTTTTATTATTTCTTTACTACTTTTATTTCAATTTTTTTTTTTTAGAGAAATGAATAACTTCATTGGCATAAGTCATACGACCGAATTGTGTCTGGTCAAGCAGGAGTCGAAACTCCACTACAAACTAAAAACTTCTAAAGAAAAAACAACGAAACGAAGGTTCTAATTGAGCAAAAAAACATTCAAAACAAGCGGACAAAAAACTTAGAAAGCAAGTAACCATCATGATAGAAGAGAGAACTCCACCAAAACCATCAGGTCTAAGACCACACGGTGTACCTTTCAGGAAGAGGTAGGGCTGCCCTCCCTCCGCTCATGATGGGGTCCTGGTGCAAGGCTGTATCACCTCACTCCGCATCGGTCCCGTTGTCAACCTCCGAGACCGAGCCTGAGTCCATCAGACCCCCACCTGCAAAATCATCTTCAGGACTATCCGGCATCCCTGCAGTCTCGGATGGAGACGCCATCGAATCGAAGTTTAGATGTGTTGCCCTCTTCTTGTTCTTGCTCCCATCAGGCCTAAGACCATACGGTGTACTTTTATTTCATTTTATTGTATCATTGATTACTAATAAAATCGACCATATATTTTTAAGTTAATTTCTAATTACTTTCTCTTTACACATGAGCGAAGATAGAAATGACTTGAATATTTTTATCTTTGTTGTTCTTTAATATTTTAAGAGATTCGATATATGTTAATGTCTACTTGATCTAAACAATCATGAACAATACTTGAATTGGTATATAATGCGTCAATGTCATTGTTATTCAACCTAAATAATTGCTGATGTATTAATGTATACAATATATTTCTCACAGTTCAACCTGGTTATTTCATAGTTTTTATATGAAATAATTGGTCATTGACGTTCAAAATCATATTTGAATCTCATCGTGAAGACAATGAGATAACTTAGCTTTTGACAAATTAAACATTTAATTTTTATTTCTTATTAATGAGGGAGGATATAGATAGAAGTTTGATGGAAACAAATTATAGAGGTGTGTGTTTCTGCTCAAACCCTGGGGCCTGGTAGATACAGATGAATCCAACTTGATCTCCTGCAAACCTGCTTACTAAGGGGAATACCGGGCGGGCCGGTCTTCTCCTCTCCGATGCCTAAGTCAGTATAGTTGGAATATATAACTTGAGCACGTATGTAAGCGGTGAGAGAGATTAGTTACCATTAATAAGGGTAGTTGGGACCCTTATATAGGTGGTTGGGGGTGAGGGCTGGCCTCACCCTTCGATGTGGGACTGGTTCCCTTCTGTTTGTACACTCTGGTGCCCTCTTTGGTAGGCAGGCGCCCCCGGTCCCAGGGCCCCTGGTGGCTGGATAACCTGCTGGACCCCGAGGCCGGGTGCTGGTGGTTCGGTCCTGGGCTTCGGGCCGGGTGCTGGTGCACTTGCTGCGGGTCTGTGGGCCTGCTGTAGCCCCTCTGCGGCTACTGTCAACAAGTCCCCCAAGTTCCGGGTCAAGTGCAATCTTGAATGGGGACTTAAAAGTCTGTCTTGCTCTTGTCCCGCAGACCCGCAGGGTTACCAACCCAACGGTGCCCAGTCCCCCAAGTCCGCGTTGAAGATTGGGCGTGACCGGGGTGGGTGCCTGTTTACCGATAGTAAGCAACAGTTTATAAGTATGTTTGCCATATAAGTAGTACTGTGCTCAAGTGTTGTAGTGTTATGAGCATGGAATGAGATGATGATGCCATGCAAAATATGTGTGCATGGAATGATAATGGAGCGTTGAAATCCGCCATGCAATAGATGGTGCATGAGATGCCGACCGGGCACTCTGCCGGATCGGTACGGAGCGGAGTTCACTGGGCCACTACTGTGCGTTCTGCCATATCGGTACGGAGCAGAGTTAACTAGGCCACTACCGGGCGTTCTGCCATATCGATACGGAGCGGAGTTCACCGGGCCACTACCGGGCGTTCTGCCATATCGGTACGGAGCGGAGTTCATGGGACCTCGACCGGGCGTTCTGCCATATCGAGACGAGTCCCAGGTGAACTTAAGTACTGGACCTCGACCGGGCGTTCTGCCGTAACGAGACGAGTCCAGGAGTATGGGACCTCGACCAGGCGTTCTGCCATATCGAGACGAGTCCATATTGCTAGGCTGCGGGGAGATTACCCCGGTGTTGCGGGTTATTTGAAGCACCGGTGAACACTTGCTAGTTCTTCTCAGCTTGTGTTGAATAAGCGTTGAGGTAAGGGGGGGGGGGGGGGGGGTGGCGTTGAGGTGACAAAGCTCGCCGTGCAGCCCCCGTTTTCCGCAGCTGGTGCGATGCAGGGTTTTTATCCTGCTGGACAAGCGTACATGGGTTAGATGTAAACTCACCCGGGTGTATAAAACCCATGCCAGTCGAATGTTCTCATGACCGGGGTCAAGCCATGGGGCCGGGCGGGACTCGACCGGGCATTCTGCCATATCGAGACGAGTCCCCCAGTGAAATGCCATGGGGCCGGGTGGATCCCGTTCCCGGAAAATGCTCTCGAGCCGGTTGGATGATCATAACCGGGGAGATGGTCTCGAACCGGTTGAATGTTACGTAACCGGTGGGAGGATCTCGACCGGGCTTCCTGCCATATCGAGACGAGTCCCCCAAGTGAGATGCAGCTGGGTGGACGTCGACCGGGCGTTCTGCCATATCGAGACGAGCCCCCCAGTGAAATGTCTTCAAGATTTGCAGCGAAGAAGCCATGCAGCCGGTTGAATGATCATAACCGTGAACTGCCATGGTGCTGGGCGGATCTCGACCGGGCGTTCTGCCGTAACGAGACGAGTCCCCCAGTGAAATGCAGTGAAGATGTCATGCAGCCGGTTGAATGATCATAACCGTGAACTGCCATGGTGCCGGGCGGATCTCGACCGGGCGTTCTGCCGTAACGAGACGAGTCCCCCAGTGAAATGCAGTGAAGATGCCATGCAGCCGGTTGAATGATCATAACCGTGAACTGCCATGGTGCCGGGCGGATCTCGACCGGGCGTTCTGCCGTAACGAGACGAGTCCCCCAAGTGAGATGCAGCGAAGATGCCATGCAGCCGGTTGAATGATCATAACCGTGAACTGCCATGGTGCCGGGCGGATCTCGACCGGGCGTTCTGCCGTAACGAGACGAGTCCCCCAGTGAAATGCAGTGAAGATGCCATGCAGCCGGTTGAATGATCATAACCGTGAACTACCATGGTGCCAGGCGGATGGCTCATACCCGGGTCGATGCTCTGGAACCGGTTGAAAAATCACAACCGGTGAGAGGTCTTCAAGACTCACAACGAAGAAGCCATGCAGCCGGTTGAATGATACTTAACCGTGAACTGCCATGGTGCCGGGCGGATGGCTCATACCCGGGTCGATGCTCTGGAACCGGTTGAAAAATCATAACCGGTGAGATGCGGCTGGGTGGACCTCGACCGGGCGTCCTGCCAAATCGAGACGAGGTCCCCAGTGAAATGCAATGAAGATGGCGTACAACCGTGGAGCCTGGGGAAGTGTGGGAGGGCCTGACGCCTCGGTTCCCGCTCCTACCTTCCTGTCGCCAGCGTGTGGGACAAGTGGCTGACATGCATTTAAGGAGGAAGTCCATCAGTCCCGCCAGTTATGATGGCGTGGGCAGTTTACCAATGCTGGGACACGTGCCAGCAGGGAGCGGTTTTGAAATGGAAGGCCTGGATTCGTAGGCGTTTGAGTTGCTCTGATTGCGTGTTTTGGGGGGATTTCAAACGCCTAGGGCACTGGTCCCCTCTATAAATAGGCCTCTTCTGCTCTTCTTTCTACTTTTGCTTCTTGCTTTAGAGAGACTACGAAAGAGAGAGAGATCCGGCGAAAGCTCTGAGCTCCTTGCCCTGCGAGATCCGTTATCTCAAGCGCTCCTTACTTTCTCCCTACCATTGCTCGCTGCTTTTGCAGGGCGGACCTTCCTCGGTTGAGCATATTAATCGGTAAGTTCTCGATTTCTTTTCCCCGGTGTTTCTCTTGTTATTTGGTTTTTTTGTTTTGCGGCGGGGGGGGGGATCTCTGTCGCTGACTGAATTGCTCTGCGGTAAACTTGGGGAGAGGCCGTAGAAGACGCTTGTTGTAGCCTGTTGCTGATGAGCGCTAGGGTTTTGTTTCTTCCCCTAGGTTAAGATGTGGGGCCTGGTAGATACAGATGAATCCAACTTGATCTCCTGCAAACCTGCTTACTAAGGGGAATACCGGGCGGGCCGGTCTTCTCCTCTCCGATGCCTAAGTCAGTATAGTTGGAATATATAACTTGAGCACGTATGTAAGTGATGAGAGAGATTAGTTACCATTAATAAGGGTAGTTGGGGCCCTTATATAGGTGGTTGGGGGTGAGGGCTGGCCTCACCCTTCGATGTGGGACTGGTTCCCTTCTGTTTGTACACTCTGGTGCCCTCTTTGGTAGGCAGGTGTTGACAGTAGCCGCAGAGGGGCTACAGCAGGCCCACAGACCCGCAGCAAGTGCACCAGCACCCGGCCCGAAGCCCAGGACTGAACCACCAGCACCCGGCCTCGGGGTCCAGCAGGTTATCCAGCCACCAAGGACCCTGGAACCGGGGGCGCCTGCCTACCAAAGAGGGCACCAGAGTGTACAAACAGAAGGGAACCAGTCCCACATCGAAGGGTGAGGCCACCCCTCACCCCCAATCACCTATATAAGGGCCCCAACTACCCTTATTAATGGTAACTAATCTCTCCCACCGCTTACGTGCGTGCTCAAGTTATATATTCCAACTATACTAACTTAGGCATCGGAGAGGAGAAGACCGGCCCGCCCGGTATTCCCCTTAGTAAGCAGGTTTGCAGGAGATCAAGTTGGATTCATCTGTATCTACCAGGCCCCAGGGTTTGAGCAGAAACAATTGGCGCCGTCTGTGGGAACTCTGAACAAGAAGCTGTGTAAGCAACACCGATGGTAGAGAATTCGGAAGTAAGTCAAGAGAGAGGTACCACCGAGGAGGGACGTGTTGCAGTAGTGCAAACGCTCACCTCCACCCCGGTCGTCACGCGGGAACTGCGCGGCGACTAGGGCAACGGTCAGAGTGGAGGCAGTGGTAGGCCGTCCGGTATACCGGGACCAGGACATCACGACAGCACGCGCGAGAAGGGCCCGACAGAGGTAGACAGTCCAGAGCACCGGGGCTTCTCCTTAACGTTCTCGGACGATCCGAGCGACCGATCTGAGAGCCCTGGTAGCGACCGGGATCCTACGTACAGCCCCGCCCAGAGCGATATGGCTGGAGAGATACGGTCTATGGCCGCAGAGGTCAGTCGTCTAAGAGAGGAAGGCGACAGGGACAGAGCCAAGTCCAATGCCCGGTACGAAGAAATGGAAGCGGTGAATTCCGCCCTGGTAGCCGCCCTGCAGAGAGGACAGCAGCGTAATGATGCTATGATCAAGGCACAAGCGGCACTCCCGCCAGTCCAACCTCAATAGTTCGAGGCAGGGCAATCCTCGGGCGGTCGGCCAGGTGATCCCGTGCGAGAGAAGTCACCGGCCGGCGCGGGCCCGCCAAAGAGCACGCCCACCTCCCGCCAGCTCCACACTTCGTCTGTGGATGAAGTTGAGACTTCGGTTGCACGGGCGTTGTAGATGTTAGCCGACACTGTGTCGGACTTGAAGGCCCAAATGGAGGCCAACGAGAGAAGAGCCGCGCGGCCGATGGAGGGCGCCCGGTTTAATGAACGTATGGGCCCTTTCTCGCACCGGGTCATAGAGTCTGGGAGATCTGGCAACCAGAAGTCCCTCAAGCTCACCTATTCAGGGTCCGGCTGCCCGTATCAGCACCAGGACAGTTTCCGGTCCCAGACCTGTGCCAAGGGCTATTCTGATGCAGTATGCTGGAACATCTTCCAGGAAACTCTGTCTGGAGAGGCGCTTAGTTGGTTCTACGAGCTTCCGGCGAACTCAATCGAGGCATTCGAACAGTTAGCCAATCGGTTCGTAGGCCGCTTCATCCTCCGGGTCGAGGGAGCCCGGACGTCGACCATCCTCTTCAACTGTATGCAGGCACCCGGAGAGGAGCTGAGGACTTTTGTCAACCGTTGGCAGACAGCTACGGCCGGGGTCCGGAACCTAGATAAGGGCATCGCCGAGATGGCGTTCAAGCAAGGGCTCCGGCCAGGGAAGTTCTCCTACGCCGTCCGGGTAGAACTCCCGCAGGGGTATGATGAGTTGATGGCAATGGCCATCCGGCATGCTCAGGCCGATCACGAGACATATGGGCATCACCTGCTGAAGAGGAAGCGGGATGAGCAGCAGGAGGACCATCCCCGGGAGGAGAACCCCCCGCCCAGTCAAGAGGACAAGCCCAGTCAGCGGACCTAGAACCGCGCCGCCCGGCCAAACCGGCCCAACAGAATCTGGCAGCAAAGGCAGCAGAGGCCTTATCCTTACAAGCCCCAGAGCGAGCACAAACCGGCACCGTACCGCCAAGAACGCCCCCTGGCGATCATGCCGGCACCACCGGCCGGACAAGAAGTCTTCACCACTCTCACCACTCCCTACGAGGACATTCTGCTTGAGAACGGGAGTATCATTCCCCCACCGCCCAAGAGAAAGTACCCGAAGGGGAAACTTACAACGGCGCAGAAGGGCAAGTACTGCTCCTATCATGATGAGGCTACTCATCGAACGAGCCAGTGCTGTGCTCTCAAGACAGCGGTGCAGGGCCTGATTAATAACGGCCAGCTCCAACGGTATATCGGGGAAAGGAGAGCAGACCCCGACCGGGAGCACGACCAGGCCTGGTGAACCCGCTTAGTCTCCGAGCGGTTAGTTTAGCATATCACCGGTTCAACCGTTGTAAAAATCACATATATATGCAAACTACTTTTGAGAACAATTCTACCGGACCCGCAAAATTCAAGTATATTCATAATCAAACGGGTGTACAATCTGTAACCGTTCCGGAAACATTACAAGGAGAAGAGTAAGGAAAATTCTAAGGAGCCGCGCCTCCACCCTCAGCGGGCAACCCGCTAGCCTCTCCTGCGGTAGCCTCGTCGTCAACTCCAGCTCCGGTCCCGGCTCTGGTTCGGGGAGACTTGGTACCGTTGGTAAAAGAATCCAAG
The DNA here is from genome assembly GCA_963682095.1 of Potentilla sterilis. Taxonomy (NCBI): domain Eukaryota; kingdom Viridiplantae; phylum Streptophyta; class Magnoliopsida; order Rosales; family Rosaceae; genus Potentilla; species Potentilla sterilis. The sequence goes on from OY821761.1 coordinate 12,575,281, forward strand.
TCCGAGCGAATCACTTCTTCCGCCCGGGACTCCTCCACCGACTGGTGATCAGTGTCCGACAGCTCATGGATATCTCCATCAGCAGCATCCGGCATCTGGGAAGTGTCCAGCCACCCCTTCCCCACCCATTCCGTGTACGCATCCGAGATGCCCGTTTCCCTGGCCTTCTCCAGGAACTCCAGGAACTCGTCACTCTCCTGGTATCGGAGAGCGAACCGCTTATATTGTTCCGGGTCCTCTTCCCCGGCAGCGGCGCGCAGAGCGGTGGCTCCCAGCTGGAGCTCATCCACCTTGGCTTCCAGCGCGGCCCTCTCGGCTTCGGCCTGCTCCTTCTCCCTCTCCAGGGTTCGGATTTGCTCCTCCTGAATTTTGGCCCTCTCCTCCTGCTTCTTGGCCCTCTCCTCCGCTCTGGCCCTCTCCCGATCCGAGCGGGACTTCTCCACCTCCAGGCGTTGCCGGGACTCTGTTAAAGCAGCTATCTGCCTCTTCAGCTCCGGCAGCTCCTCGCTCTGGTCCGGTTGGTACAGACTGTATAGCATCTGCGCAACAACAAGAGCCGATTAATCAAGCAGCAAGAGAAAACAAGCTGCAGGCGGTGTAAAGGCACCAGTTAGTTCTTACCCGGAGGACGGATTCCTTGCATTTTGGGCGGTTCCCACCCGCCAGAGCTCCAGCAACTCCAGGCCTGTCCAGACCAAGGCTAGCCAGGTCCGCTGCCACCTGCCGGACGAATGCACTGTCCGGGCTTCCACTCGGTGCCTCGGCCGGCGCGGGGCTACTCTGCCGAGCAGCGGCAGCCTTCTCCCCAGCCGAGCTAGGTTGGGCACCGCTGGTTACCCTGATCCGTTTGGCCAGGTTCTCCCGGGACGACCCTCCGGTGAGCGTCACCAGTGCGGCGGGAGGAATCTCCCCGCCCCTCCGTTTCTCTCCCCGGCCCTCCGGAGAAGAAGAACGTGCGCCTACCCGGGCGACACGGGTCACGAGCGCAGCTGCCACCGGTCGGCTGGGGATCCGGTTCACGCCACCAGGAATCCTCACTGGCCCCCCAGTAGATTTGCCCTTACCGGGCACCGCCTTGGGCGCAGCAGGATGACACTTCACACGCCTCAGGATGTAGGCGCCGTCATCAACGTCCATAGCCCTCGGCTCGGGATGAACCGTGACCTGACCAGATTCCTCGTCCACCGAGGTTCGCGAGACAGCCTCGCCTTTCTCCTTCAGCCTGTTAAGGAGCTCTTCACCGTCCATGGAGAGGGTGGTTTCGGGCTTCGTGACCGCCCGGGAAGATGCACCTGCGCGACAAACAAACAGTTAATATTTTGTAACAGAGCTAGTGCAAGTATCACCGCTAGGTCTTGCCACCCACCGGGATCCCGCCCGAAACCACAGTATTCCAGCACTTCTCGCTGGATGAAGTTATAGGAACTCCGTTCCCGCTCGTCCCAGCATCTGAGCACAGTTAAGATCCTCTCCTGCTCCAGCTCAGATAGCTCGAATGACTGGTCGCCAATAGACTGAAAGGCGCCAGGAACCCGGTACATCTTCCTATTCATCTGCCACTTCCCGCCCGCCATCACCACCTTCTTTCTCCAGCCGTTGTCTACCCAGGAAGGCATGTTAGTGATGATCGATCGGCCTGCCCGGGCATTGAAGGACAGACAACCCCGGGACCCCTGCTTCCTCGAGTAGGACAACCTATACAAGGCCCGGAATTCGTTTACTGTTGGTATGTTCATTCCGGACAGCCCATATAGGCATCCGAGGCTCAGTAGTCGCCTCCACTGGAGCCCAAGAAGCTGCGCGGGCGACACTTGCAGCGCACTCAGCATATACTACACATAATCTGGCAGCGGGAGCGAGAATCCATGCCAGAACTGATCCTGATGCACGGCAACCCAACCTGCCTCCGGGTTGCAGGCTGACTCTCCAGGATTCAGTGGTCGCAGCAGGACTTCATCCGGGATACTCCACGTTTCCCGGAACACTGCAATCTCTCCAGGGGTCATGCTACCCTCTGGTTCATCACACACCACGGCACCTTTTCCTCTACCGATGGTGTAGCTCACGGGCGGACCACCGGCAAAGCACACCCCGCGCGGTATATCGGTCTCCGGGGATTCAGCCCCGGAAGACGCAGCCGAAGCCGAAGCCCCGCTTCGGGAGCGGTCAGTGGCTTCGGCCTCCGGGGATTCCGAACCGAGCCAGTCTTCCAGCCTCTCTGCATCGTCCACGATAGGACCCCTGGCAGCCGATTCGGAAGCCCCGTCAGAACTTGAGGAAGACATCTTAACCTAGGGGAAGAAACAAAACCCTAGCGCTCATCAGCAACAGGCTACAACAAGCGTCTTCTACGGCCTCTCCCCAAGTTTGCCGCAGAGCAATTCAGTCAGAGACAGAGATCCCCCCCCCCCCCCCCCGCCGCAAAACAACAAAACCAAATAACAAGAGCAACACCAGGGCAAAGAAATCGAGAACTTACCTATTAATATGCTCAACCGAGGAAGGTCCGCTCTGCAAAAGCAGCGAGCAATGGTAGGGAGAAAGTAAGGAGCGCTTGAGATAACGGATCTCGCAGGGCAAGGAGCTCAGAGCTTTCGCCGGATCTCTCTCTCTTTCGTAGTCTCTCTAAAGCAAGAAGCAAAAGTAGAAAGAAGAGCAGAAGAGGCCTATTTATAGAGGGGACCAGTGCCCTAGGCGTTTGAAATCCCCCCAAAACACGCAATCAGAGCAACTCAAACGCCTACGAATCCAGGCCCTCCATCTCAAAACCGCTCCCTACTGGCACGTGTCCCAGCATTGGTAAACTGCCCACGCCATCATAACTGACGGGACTGATGGACTTCCTCCTTAAATGCATGTCAGCCACTTGTCCCACACGCTGGCGACAGGAAGGTAGGAGCGGGAACCGAGGCGTCAGGCCCTCCCACACTTCCCCAGGCTCCACGGTTGCACGCCATCTTCATTGCATTTCACTGGGGACCTCGTCTCGATTTGGCAGGACGCCCGGTCGAGGTCCACCCAGCCGCATCTCACCGGTTATGATTTTTCAACCGGTTCCAGAGCATCGACCCGGGTATGAGCCATCCGCCCGGCACCATGGCAGTTCACGGTTAAGTATCATTCAACCGGCTGCATGGCTTCTTCGTTGTGAGTCTTGAACACCTCTCACCGGTTGTGATTTTTCAACCGGTTCCAGAGCATCGACCCGGGTATGAGCCATCCGCCCGGCACCATGGCAGTTCACGGTTATGATCATTCAACCGGCTGCATGGCATCTTCACTGCATTTCACTGGGGGACTCGTCTCGTTACGGCAGAACGCCCGGTCGAGATCCGCCCGGCACCATGGCAGTTCACGGTTATGATCATTCAACCGGCTGCATGGCATCTTCGCTGCATCTCACTTGGGGGACTCGTCTCGCTACGGCAGAACGCCCGGTTGAGATCCGCCCGGCACCATGGCAGTTCACGGTTATGATCATTCAACCGGCTGCATGGCATCTTCACTGCATTTCACTAGGGGACTCGTCTCGTTACGGCAGAACGCCCGGTCGAGATCCGCCCGGCATCATGGCAGTTCACGGTTATGATTATTCAACCGGCTGCATGGCTTCTTCGTTGTGAGTCTTGAAGACCTCTCACCGGTTGTGATTTTTCAACCGGTTCCAGAGCATCGACCCGGGTATGAGCCATCCGCCCGGCACCATGGCAGTTCACGGTTATGATCATTCAACTGGCTGCATGGCATCTTCACTGCATTTCACTGGGGGACTCGTCTCGTTACGGCAGAACGCCCGGTCGAGATCCGCCCGGCACCATGGCAGTTCACGGTTATGATCATTCAACCGGCTGCATGGCTTCTTCGCTGCAAATCTTGAAGACATTTCACTGGGGGGCTCGTCTCGATATGGCAGATCGCCCGGTCGACGTCCACCCAGCTGCATCTCACTTGGGGGACTCGTCTCGATATGGCAGAACGCCCGGTCGAGGTCCCATGAACTCCGCTCCGTACCGATATGGCAGAACGCCCGGTAGTGGCCCGGTGAACTCTGCTCCGTACCGATATGGCAGAACGCCCGGTAGTGGCCCAGTTAACTCCGCTCCGTACCGATATGGCAGAACGCCCGGTAGTGGCCCAGTTAACTCCGCTCCGTACCGATATGGCAGAACGCCCAGTAGTGGCCCAGTGAACTCCGCTCCGTACCGATCTGGCAGAGTGCCCGGTCGGTATCTCATGCACCATCTATTGCATGGCGGATTTCAACGCTCCATTATCATTCCATGCACACATATTTTGCATGGCATCATCATCTCATTCCATGCTCATAACACCACAACACTTGAGCACAGTACTACTTATATGGCAAACATACTTATAAACTGTTGCTTACTATCGGTAAACAGACACCCACCCCGGTCACGCCCAATCTTCAACGCGGACTTGGGGGACTGGGCACCGTTGGGTTAGTAACCCTGCGGGTCTGCGGGACAAGAGCAAGACAGACTTTTAAGTCCCCATTCAAGATTGCACTTGACCGGGAACTTAGGGGACTTGTTGACAGTAGTCGCAGAGGGGCTACAGCAGGCCCACAGACCCGCAGCAAGTGCACCAGCACCCGGCCCGAAGCCCAGGACCGAACCACCAGCACCCGGCCTCGGGGTCCAGCAGGTTATCCAGCCACCAGGGACCCTGAGACCGGGGGCGCCTGCCTACCAAAGAGGGCACCAGAGTGTACAAACAGAAGGGAACCAGTCCCACATCGAAGGGTGAGGCCAGCCCTCACCCCCAACCACCTATATAAGGACCCCAACTACCCTTATTAATGGTAACTAATCTCTCTCACCGCTTACGTACGTGCTCAAGTTATATATTCCAACTATACTGACTTAGGCATCGGAGAGGAGAAGACCGGCCCGCCCGGTATTCCCCTTAGTAAGCAGGTTTGCAGGAGATCAAGTTGGATTCATCTGTATCTACCAGGCCCCAGGGTTTGAGCAGAAACAGCAGGCGCCCCCGGTCCCAGGGTCCCTGGTGGCTGGATAACCTGCTGGACCCCGAGGCCGGGTGCTGGTGGTTCGGTCCTGGGCTTCGGGCCGGGTGCTGGTGCACTTGCTGCGGGTCTGTAGGCCTGCTGTAGCCCCTCTGCGGCTACTGTCAACAGTGTGTATTAAAAAATTAGGAGAGTGTATATAAAACTTTAATAATTTTTATGACAGTTTGCGTGCAAATAAACCTCTCTCTCTCTAGGTTTTTTCTTTTTGCTCTCGTCGCTTTGCACCTTGATCTCTCCTCTCACCACGTCAGACGAGGTCTCCACCCAATTCGCTGCTACTTTTGCCATCCATAAGGCTGGTCAAGAGCTGTCGGGGTTCTGATTATTTCTTTGCGGTGGGGTGACTCCTAACCATGAATTAGTCACATCATATAACATGTTAAAGTTAAACTGTATCTAACAAGTTTAGTAAAGGTCTCACTTGTGTTACATTTCTTCTATAACTTTCAAATCATTTCTTCATATTTAAAAGAAGTCTAATGTATAATGACTAGTTAATAGGGCCGCGCTCTGCTGTGGCTGTGTGGATGGGACTGCTGCTGCTTATTTGGAGACCAGAAGTGATAAAAGCACTCGACCCAACACTGTAGCTGTTACAGCTTATGAACAGTACTTTTGAACAGCGGCATGAACAGTACGATAATGGCATGATTGTAATCTGTAACGACCCGTCCCGAAAATTTCCTCGGAAAATTCGAAACAGGTCTGAAAATAACCCGATTAAAACCAAATAAAAAAAAAATCCCTTTGTTCCCAAACCGCCAACACCCACCCACTGAGAACAAAGTACGGTCCAATTCTAATTGCTTAATTTAACGTACGACCACATTTTAATCATGTTTTATCCATTTTTCTGAAAAGTCAACTGTAGTAATCAAAGTCAACGGTAACTGGTCAAAGTCAGAATTACTACTTACTATTCACTTTACTTTTTTACCATTTTACTGTTACTATTAATCCTTTTACTATTTTACTGTCTACTATTTACCTTTTACCAAATACTATTGACCGTTTACTTTAACTTTTTCTGTTTTACTATTCATTCTTCTTCCTCCCGCCGTCCACCGCCGGCAGCAGCAGCGCCGCCGCCACCGCAGGCGGCTGCTCAGCCACAGTGGCCACAAAACCACCAATTCAGCCCAAATCCATCCCAAAACGATCGGTACCACCACTGGACCTCATCTCCACCACCTCCACCATCCAAGGACCACGCGGCAGCCGCCTACGGCGGCCGACACAGCGACCGGACCTCCACCACCTCCAGCTTTTCCAAATTTCCACCAATCGAGCATCAAATTTCACCAAAATGACTCTAAACAATGTCCTAAACTCAAATACAACCTCCAATTTCATCAAAAACTTCAAAATCCCCACCTCCACCGAAAATCACCAAAAACCCTAAATTTTCAAATTCTAATTCCGGCTTACCTGGGCTGACTCGGGCCAATTCCTTCAAGGGAGAGGCTGTGCGGGTCGAGACCTCCATTTCCCCCTTGAAATCGGGACGATTGGTGGCCGGAGGAGGGAGTTCCGGTCCGACACAATCGAACCCTCCTCCACCCAAAACCACCCGAACGATGGCGATTTGGGCTGCACCGCCGCCACAAAAGAGGAAGGGAGGCCGAGCCGGTCCGAACGTGACCCGTGCGGCGGTCCAGTTCGGCCGGACGGCGGAATTCAGTGGAGGGGAGGAGAGATCGGGGTCAGCCCGATCGGGGGAGAGAAAGGGAGGAGAGTGAAAATGAGAAAAGAAAGAAAGAAAGAAAAAAAAAAAAAAAAAGGGTGGCATGATTGTAATTAAAACGAAAAATGAGGGCAAAACCGTAACTTTCACGATGAACAGTTTATGAACAGTGTTCTACAGCTTATAAACAGTGCTTAGGAACAGTGATGTGTACAGTGCAAACCCTTCTGGCCGAATGTAATATAGTAAATTAGTATAATTTTTGTTGGAATACAAAATAATAAAGCAAAAGACCAAAAAGAAATAAAAAAAAAGATAAAGTGAGATGCAAAAGCATACATAAACCGGAAAAAGCGGGTCAAATAATCCCGTCTCTTCTGTCTTCACTTCTCACTGTTACACTACTTTGAAGCTCTATGTGAGCTCTCACTCTTTGCGCTCTCTGTCTTCATTTCTTTCACTGTTACACTACTTGAAGCTCTCACTCAGATCCAGGTTTGTCTTCTCTATGCTCTCTACTGCTTTTACTAGAGCAACTTTCTTGCTTTTACTTAAATGTTCTAAACACGCCGCATCTTCTGCGATCTAACTTAATCTATCAAAATACTGATTTACAAGAAAGATTAATCCTCTGGATTCGAATAGATCTCCGGACCCCGGTGATTTGGTAACACTAAGCAACTTTACAAGCTTGGTTTTTCTGTTTTGATTTTGGGTATTTTTCTGGTACTCAAATTAGCAACTATAGCTTTGGATTTGATAGGACCTGGTCCTTCCTGTCCTTATATACTGATTATTTTCCGTTAGCTTGACAGGCAAAGCAGAGTTTGATAAAATTGTCAACAATGTGTTGAGTTATTGTAGAATGAATTGAGGTCTTGTTATTTGGGAGACAATAATGGAAGAAATACAGTCACAGTCAGATAATTACAGGTCTTCATCATCTTCAGCAAGCAGTCCCGCAAGTAGGGTGCCCTCAAGTAATTTTTTCTACTTGCGCAAACCTGGTTCACTCAGACAGCCAATCTCATTTGAGGATTCACCTGAGTGGGAGGATACAGATGTTGATGTTAGGGTGGAAGAAGGAGGAGGTGACTCCATCAACATTGCAACCACTCCGGTCTCACCATCGCTTTCAAAGATCAATAGTGGGTCCTTGCCATCCCCACCATTACCCGAGGGTGCAACTGTAGTAAGGAAGATTGCAGGGGCTTCAATCGTGTGGAAGGACTTGACTGTTACAATAAAAGGGAAAAGAAAATACTCTGAGAGGGTTGTCAAGAGTTCAAATGGTTATTCATTGCCAGGAACTATAACAGTAATTATGGGTCCCGCTAAATCGGGCAAGTCCACACTACTAAGAGCACTTGCAGGTCCACTCTCATTACAAAATTAAGCATTTAGACTTCTGTCTTTTCTTATATTTGGATGCATAAGTGCTAAGTATTAATGATTGTTTGTCTTGCTCTAGGAAGACTGCCTCATTCAGCGAAAATGTATGGTGAAGTGTTTGTAAACGGTGCCAAAGTGTCAATGCCATATGGTTCATATGTAAGCTACAATACCATGACATTTCTGTTCTGTGGTTTTTGTAGTTTCCAACTGATGCATTATTCTTTTTCTTTCCCTACTATGACTCAATTAATCTCGGGTTTTATGAAAAATTCGTATTCGGTTTTAATTTAGCATGGTTGTGTTGCAATATGCATTATCATCAAAGGAATCCCATTTGTTTTTTTTTTTTGAAATAAGGAATCTAATTGTTTGATACATTATGTGTGTTTCCTCATTCTTCAACTTATTATTATTATTATTATTATTATTATTATTATTATTATTATTATTATTATTATTATTATTTTTATTTTTTGTGGTTTCTATCAACCACTCAAATGTAATTATCTGTGAGGTCAGTTGTTCAAGTCATGAACTGAAATGTTAGCATATGCGATAAATTTCAATTCTTTGACAACAGTCACCATGTCATGGGCTTCTCTTCAGAATATTTCTGGAAATTAAATAACGAATTGATAACGAGAAGAATTCTAACTTACATTTGAGTGGTTATTGAACTCTGCATGATCTGTTATCATGTTTAAATACTTATCCTGTCTGTGAGTAACTCAATTTCAGAGATAGGTAATCTGAAGTCTATATAGAAGTAATATTAGAGCAAGGCTTAAGAAGTGAATAATCCCTCTACTGGCCAAATTGCGTCAGTTGAGTTGTGAGTTAGCATGAAGTCAGGTCTTGAACCCAGCCTGAGTTAGTGTGCATTTAAACCAAGCTTGTTGTCATGTCCCATGTAGCCTCACTGACATCATGAGTTTCTGCCGTTCTCGATGTTTCCCAGAAAATTAGATATCACAATTTTTCCATTTTTGTTTTTGTTTTGCCTCTAGGTGAAGCTCTTGATAAAAATTCTTATTATTCAAAGTACAAGTTTCCAAAATATTAAAGGTGGAGCTCAACCTATTTGTGTATTATGTGTTTAATCTCTGCCTCTCCCCTGCGGGGTTTTTGGGAGGGTGTAAGTGTGTCAATCATTGCTCACTTGGAAACTTAAGCTTTTGGGGTTCAGTTGTTGTCTAAGAATGTAGAACATTAAGGCTGCAATGCAGTAAAACTAGCATTGTTTAGGTTGGTTTCGACTCTGTCTGGTCTGTTGTTGATGGATGATCCTTAATTCAATTTGCAGGGTTTTGTTAAGAGGGAAATCAATCTAATTGGATCTCTCACTGTTCGGGAGTTTCTGTATTACTCGGCTCTCCTTCAGCTTCCCGGTTTCTTTTGTCAGAAAAAGAGTGTAGTAGAGGATGCTATCCATGCCATGTCACTGGGTGATTATGCAGACAGATTGATAGGTGGTCACTGTTATATGAAAGGGCTTCCCAATGGAGAGAGAAGGCGCGTTAGCATTGCCCGAGAGCTTGTGATGAGGCCTCATGTTTTATTCATAGATGAGCCTCTTTATCACCTTGATAGGTAAATATTATTCAGCTTCACCCTTTCCTTGAGTTCGATCTGGATTCTTTAACATTAATGGTGCATAGGCCTATGTATAATTATCTACCAGCATGGCTCCTTCAGCTCTGTTCCAAGATTTTCATTTTTTGTTTATTTTCCAAGCAACCAATTTGTTCCCATGGGGGAATTTGACCCCATTGCAGTTTGTAATAAAAATATTGCAAGTCAAGTGTTCTGAATTCTGAAAGATAAAAGTTTGGGTATGGTAAGGCATCTATTTTAACCAATTGTACCCAACAATCATTTGCTATTGTAACCAGCAATCATTAATTTATTGCAGTATTCATCTTTTAGAGATCCTGCAGAATCACTGAATTGATTGTTTAGGTCTCATTTACCCATAGATACTTACTAAAGCTACTTCGTGCTTGTCAACAATTGTGATTCTATGGGAAATTATTTGCTTCCTTGCGGTACTGTAACTGAAATGTTTTTTCATTTCAGTGTTTCTGCACTGCTGATGATGGTTACGCTGAAGAAGCTTGCAAGTACAGGTTGCACTCTTATATTTACCATCTACCAGAGCAGCACAGAAGTGTTTGGCCTATTTGACAGAATTTGTCTGCTTTCTAATGGAAATACCCTTTTCTTTGGAGAAACATTGTCTTGTTTGCAGGTAAGTAATTTTGTATTAAAATTTTGAATTGAACCTGCTGACCTGAACTATGGAAGCCATAAACTTTTTGACAACCTTATTTCCTTGTGTGCGCCGCATGTTTCACTTTGACAATAATTTCTGGAAAATAATTTTCTTCGCCTTACATTTGGAAGGCAATTTAGCTTTGTAGAGATGTACTAACTTAACTATCTTATAATGATGAAGCACTTCTCAAATGCTGGATTTCCTTGTCCGATAATGCAAAGTCCTTCCGATCACTTTTTGCGTGCAATAAATACAGATTTTGATAGGATCATTGCAATGTGCAAGAACTGGCAGGTAAATGCTTGCAGGTCACAGACATGTTGATTTTTATTGGTTGAATTCATTAAAGATGCCTAGTAAGTTTTGCTGTACTATTATGCTGCACAAAATGATTCAACAAACTTTTGTTCCTGTATTTTGTACTGGACTTTGTTATGCTATCATCATGATACTGGTGGGACTATATAAGTATATATCACATCCTAAATTTTAGTTAGACAATTACCATTATTCCTTTGACATATGACTTGACTGCGACTTGATGTTAGGATGACAATGGGGACTTCTCATCTGTAAACATGGACACGGCTGTGGCAATACGCACCCTTGAAGCAACTTATAGATCATCAGCTGATGCGGCTGCAGTTGAAAATAGGATACTAAGACTCACGGAGAAGGTACAGGTTTGACATGTTATTATCCAATACAGAACTTTAAGATGGGTGCCTGCACAAACATACAGCTTCAATTTTGTACTGCAGTCCCTAATTGTTGAAAGATTATGTTTGGTTGTATGGTTTTCGTTAACTTCTAATATGCACATGCTTCAACAGGAAGGTCCGTTACTTAAAAGCAAGGGAAAGGCTGGCAGTGCTACACGGATAGCAGTCTTAACTTGGAGATCATTATTAATAATGTCAAGGGAATGGAAATACTACTGGCTTCGACTTATTCTTTATATCATTTTTGCGCTCTCTGTTGGTACAGCATTTTCTGGCTTAGGACATTCTTTGTCTTCAGTTTTGGTGAGTATCTTAGCATCACTGGCATTTTTTGCCTCAACTTTCCATCTTTAATTTTCATTTAACGATTTTTTTTTGTTTATTGAACTACTACTTGTAAACACTTAAAAAAAAATCACGTATACCATCAGCTTTCCTGAAGAAGATATACTCCTTCATAATTCTTACATTTTTCAATTTAGTAATATAGCAAATTTATGTTGTATAATCACCATATGTAACATTTCCAGTGCGAGGTTCCTCATCTTAATAGCAATTGGTTCCAATTTTCTTAATTTGTTGCTAACAAAAAAAAGTACCACACTTTTATTATGGCCTTTGTAAATCTGCTACTAGTGTTCATGATTGATCCCTCTGTGCTTAAAAATTATGGAAGGAGATTCCAGACAAACCCTGAACCCCAAACCCCAAGTGCCTTGTTAGTTGTCACTTTGTGACCTTGAGGCCACCTATAGGAATCTGATACTGTAAGGAAGTATCGAAGTCAGATTTGATGGACCAATCTGCTTGTTCTAAACCTCCAATGGATTGGACTGCAAGAAACTAGCACGTTTGTATGGCTATAGCAGTATCCATATTTTCTCTTAATATTGCTTAATTAACGATGAGGTTTTCACATCAAACATAAATAATAACCTGTTCCATCGTTTGGACGTGTTCTTGTTTGGTTGTGTTGCATCAGATATTAGTTTTCTTTTTCTTCACCTTTCATTTGCAAAAACGAATTGGAGTCTAATCTGATTTGTTTTGTTTACTGCTTTACTGAATATTGTTGGAATTCAGTATGTGTGCTACAGAAATCTGTTCACTGGTTGTTCATTAACTATTCCCTTCATAACGCTAAACTTTCTACATGAAATTCAAATAAGTATTTACTTAAAGTTTCTGCTCTTTTTTTCTTTTTTCTTTTTTGGACAATATTGGTTACTGTGTTCATATTAAATGCATCTACTATATCTGAATGCTTCTGTGCATCTGACTCTTTTTTGTTCTTTAACATTCTATGCAGACAAGAGTTGCAGCCATATTTGTTTTTGTTTCATTTACTGCACTACTAAGCATTGCTGGAGTACCTGCAATTATGAATGAAGTCAAGGTAACATGGATTTCTGTTCTTTATCTAATCTTGTGATAAAGAAGCATGAAGTTCTGCAAGTTATGATTGAATATGGAAAGCAAAAGAAAAAATTCTCTACATTGATATTACAAATTTCTGATGATCTTATGGCTTGTTATGGACACTTAGATGTAATGGTCATTTGTGTTGGAAGTGTAGTCCTCTGTGAATTTAGCTTGCAATAGAAATGATATATGTTTGAACTTTTGCAGTTGCAGAGGTATTTCATCAATTATGATGTAGGGATATATCAATGCTAATGTATGTGACTGGTGTTCTCAAGAAAAATAATTTTCAGAAGCGTATGAACTATCTTTATCTGCATGCATTGTTCCCATACTTTCCTATAAGATCGTTGTATCTCTATATGATAGTCACATAAATATATGTAGATCACTTATGTAAAATTTCATCAAATTTGATAATCGTTTGAACATTCCTAGTCGTGATTAACACGAATGGTTCATACTGAACAGATTCAGTTTGTTCATTGATTTTTTATCGTTTTAATACCTTAACAATCACCAAATGAGCTGAAAACTTGTAGAGATGATCTACACGCATATACCTAAATATTGAATGCTGGAGATGTGAATTCGACCAAAAAGTGGGTCAAATAAGGAGCCCCGCTCTTTAATTTAAGAGCGAAGCCCCGCTCTGGATAGGGACTGTATATAATATGCGAAAACAGTCTAGCGAAAAAATAAATAAAAACATTTGATATTAGTATAAAGAGTGTGTAATTGTTGTAATTGAGTGGCTTATGTTCATTTGTATGTTTGTTCTGATCAAACTGTAATCCTATGTGCAGATATATGCGAGTGAAGAGTCAAACCAGCAGCTGGGGGCCCTAGTCTTTTTAGTTGGGCAGCTTCTCTCCAGCATCCCGTTCCTGTTCCTCGTCTCTATTTCATCAAGTCTCGTCTTCTACTTCCTTGTAGGATTGCGAGATGAGTTCAGCTTGTTGATGTACTTCGTGCTAAATTTCTTCATATGCCTCTTAGTAAATGAAGGGCTGATGCTCGTTGTTGTTTCTTTGTGGCAAGACGTTTATTGGAGCACCCTGACTCTAGTATCTGTACAAGTAAGTACTTCTCAGTGATCGAACCTAATATTTCCACTTCCTATATGTTCATTAAACCATCCTGCGTTGACAATAATTTTATTACTTTTTCAAGTAAAGACCACCTCCTCTCCCCAAAAGAAGATAGTAATTTAAATCATTACTTGTTATTAAACTAGTGATGAAAGAAAATATTTTTTTTTCTCTGAATTATCAGTAATATGTTCTAATTTTGTATTTTATTGTTAGTTCCGGCGCTTGTATAACCTTACACTGAAAATATACACATTTCAGGTGATAATGATGCTATCTGCGGGATATTTCAGAATTCGAAATGCTTTGCCCAAACCAATGTGGACATATCCAATATCGTATATTGCTTTCCACACCTACTCTATACAGGCAAGAGCTCTCATCTGGGAATAAAAACACTGAAAAAATATATTTTTTTTAAAATAAACAAACTGTTTCTAAGCTACCTTGTTCAATGAGTGTCTGGAATTTGGCTTAAAAAGAGAGGAAGAACAAAACAAAACGAACAGAAAACAAAATACCCTTCTTCACATTTGTAGGTTAAGTCCGTTGAATCAGGAAATACTTGACTAGTTTTAATATCTCGTACTGAATAATAATTGTTACGTTCAACATATTATAGGGGCTGTTGGAGAATGAGTACCTTGGGACTTCCTTTGCAGTTGGGCAGGTACGGACCATCTCTGGGTATCAAGCACTTCGAAGTGCATACGATACCTCTATGGACAGTGATTCCAAGTGGGAAAATTTATTGGTCTTGTTTCTAATGGCAGTTGGGTATCGTATCCTCGTCTTTGTTATACTGTACTTTCGAGTTGGGAAAAAAGAGTTCCTGTATAAGATTTTCAACTGTAATCGCGATACAAACAATGCAAGATGAATGAAGTTGCCATGTGCTTTATTTGCTTGTTTTCGTATTGTAAAATTCTCTTTGCATGTGCAATTTTGCTCTAAAAAACCTTTCAGGAAGTATTAATGATAAGGTTAACATTTTAGGAAGCAGATTTTGCCTGCCATTTTCTTTTGTTGTCAACTTCTAGGAGTCCTTTTCATTGAGCTGAGTATTTCTAGTAGTTGGAATAGTTTTGTAAATACAGGCAAGGAATATACACATTATACAGAAACTGAACGACTAAACAACGGTACATGAGTATATGCATGAACTAATATCACTCTCAAATCGTTTTATTTTCGAATCCTGGCCTATAGATCCTTGATGAAAGTGTCCATATTTTGCTCAGATGATCCATTGGGTTTCAATGCATCTTCCAATGTCTTCCTAACCTTGGCAACCGCCTTTCTGAACTCTTCCCCTGATTTCACTTCCATCAAATGGTTGATTTTATTTGAAACTCCCTCCTTGACTACCTTGAGATCGCATAAATTAGTCCCTACCTTCCAATCATCAACTATTAGTTTTCTGTCAGTGAACTGAGCAGTAAGCAAAGGAAAACACAACAATGGTACGTCACACCAAATACTTATCAATGTAGAATTCCACACACAATGTATCAAAATCCCTCCCATAGCCGAGTGTTGCAAGACCGATTTCTGACAGCACCACTGAATAATAGTATCCCGGTCACTGGTCCGCTCTTTAAAGTCAGACAGCAGCGGATCTGTGTCCTCGGAGCAAACATATCCGGCCGGAGTACCCAAACAAAGTTCACTTTGCTAACCTCAAGTCCATCTGCTATCTCTATAAGGTCACATTTGGAGACATGTGCATAGCTACCAAATGAGACATACAATACTGAGCCATGGGGTTTGGAGTTGAGCCACTGAGTAGAGTCTTACTCGGACCACAGACTAGTCGCAACGATGCTTTTGTTGAACCTGTTGGGAAAAATAGGACCAATTGCATAGAAGGGGATCTTGGCATGGAGGGGTTTGATGGTCTCGGATTCGATCTCTTGCACTGTTTTGCATAGAACATAATGTGCTCCTCTAACGTCCTTGAAGGCATTGAAAATGATATTTATGGCACACAGTTGTAATATAAGTGTCTTGAAGATAAGACATCATGTCCCTGGGATCAATTGATTTCAATCCAGGTATGTAATCTATGCTGTACGTCCTCCCGCACATCTAACAGTAACACAAGCACACATGTCAACTTTAACCTTCAACATCAGCTTCAAGAATTCACATGAAGCTTCATCAGTAGGTACGTAGCTTTACCATGACGTGCAAAATGACCATTTCTTCGAAGAAGATCAACGTGATAATAGAGTGAAAACACCAAAGCAGGCTCTGTCCAAAACGAAACATATAGCAGATCAAGCTTTTTAGCAACCTTGTCCGGCCACACGAAGAATGTGTCGGCGATTAGTTCAGCTTGTTACCGGGCGGTGCTCGCCGAGGACTTGACAAGTTTTCCGACCAACTCATCAACGTGGGCGGAAAACACATGCAACAAAGAGGCCATGAACTGATCGTGGTTGAGGGAGCGGTCAAACTCAACGGGAAGGCCATCGGAGACGGTGGTGTAGTCTATGTCGTGCCCCGCTTCACGTGCGGCGGCAAAGAGGTCGCCGCCGGTTTTCGGTTGAGCGTTAGAGGTATGGTGGTGGACGGATTGAGTGTAGACGAAGGTGATCTTGAAGCCGCGTGATGCGAGCTTGATGGCCAACTCGTCTGATGGGAATACATGGCCTTAGAGAGGGTATGGGACGACGATGGCGTGAGGCTTTTGATGATCTGATTCTGCCATTGAGAAAAGTCTCAGTAGAGAGATTTTTTTTTATCTTAAAGAAATGAGTGCCAAAGTTATGGGGGTTTTGACTTTTGACTATACCTATGAATGAGTGAATTTGCCTTTGTTGCGGACCATTAATATGCGTGGAGGAAGAACATTTGAAATGGACGATGCCAAAGTACCAAACCCAGCCTTCTCTTCTAATTTTCAATCAGTCTCTCCATTATTGAGAATCAATCAATTAATTCCTACAGTACATGATATTGTAACAACCAGCCTTCCATTTCCTGGTGCAGGTTTCAGCTTTGTTCTTCGTAAATTAACATGGAAATTTGGAGAATGTCCGGATAAGCTAGCCAGCTTAACGAGATGGATATATATCATATATGTCAAACGAACTCCAAGCGGCTATTTGTGGCTCTACCCTCCCTCATGTTGCTGACAAAGTTCAAGTAGAAAACAATCGCAGTATGTCATGGCATGGATGAGTCGCAAGTTTTAAATGAAGATAAGCGCAATATGTCATAATTAGCTAGCATATGAGCCTGACAATATTTGTGGAATAATATATGTCGGACCAATTTTTGTTTTTGAAGACATCAACATTCTACTCATGAGGGCGAAGCTTACGTACAGATATCCAAATTCAATCAATAAATTTATAGTAGAAACAGCGTTTCCAGTTAATTATTCATATGGAAATACAAAGTATTTTGACATTCGCCTTGGATACATGTCCGCTGATCATTCAGGCCGACCCCTGACATATATGCTATAGCCCTTCTTCCTTAATTGCATCACTTTGCTCTTCCTTAATTTCCAACAATCACATCCTGCAAATCCCGGCGATATATTGCCATTTTGAAGCTTGAAATATGTTTCACATCTTAGCAAGAGTAAGTGAAAAATCTGTTCCTCCAAAATCAGAAGTGGCTAATGAGATCAATGGTGAAGCTCCGTAATTGATTCTCGAGCAAATTTGATAACAAAATCAAGTATTTCGCTTTAGGGAAGTAATTAATTATATAACTCTCGAGAACTTTCCTAATGTTACTAAATACCCATAAAGAAACCACAACATCTAGTTTAGTGGTTAAGCATCACGTTGAGAACTCCTGACCACAACCTAGGTTCGATCCACATCATGGCCAGAGGGAAGAAGCATTTTGACAAGGCCTCACAACTTTGGAAACTTTGAAATAAGATAAAACTTAGTAAAAAACAGAAAAACAAACATAAAAAAAATAAATGGAAAGTTAATCGGAAACAAAGGCGCTATAAACAGTTTTAAGAATGTGGATGTACTTTTGGTTGTTAGGAACCTAGGTACAGCTAAGTGTTTAATAGTCATAAAGTGTGTTATTTCTTGTACTGTTTACTGAGATATATACAACGGGTTGACTTTTCGATTCAAAAAAAAAGTTTTTCCCTTAAAAACACGAATGTGTATATATATATTTACTCTTATATGTCATTATTAGTACTGTAATTTCACATAATTCGGCAAAATCAATGCGAGTTGAAAAAAGAGGGAGATCTAAATGTCTTTTTAGGGGTATGAATAGAAATTTCCTACTTATATGTAATTTTTTTTAATCGAAAAACACTAATGAGTTAATGAGAATGAGTTTGTTCAATAATTAAAACCAATACGATTGAAACCAACCAAAATTACCAAAATAATGAACAATTTACTTAATGTTTTAACTGACTTACTGAAGAGTAGAATTGATTGGAGTTTTTAAATTTATTTGGTAATTAGAATTCATTTGAGTTTGGTGAGGTGAAGCGAAGAAAGGTTGATGAATTCCGTGAAGACCCTTGCTTGGTTCTCTATCATTCTCAATGATAGTTACATGAGCCTGCCTGAATGGGAATGAGTCATAGGTTAGTTTCGTGAAATTTCTAATTCCTAAAATCCTTAGCTCTTTTGTTGAGATTTGTGTTTATCCGATTTCAAGGGATCTGGAAATTCCAAGTCGGATTGCCAAGATAAGGTCTTTTCATCGAGAGGATATCGTATGCTCTTTCATGTTGAGGTCAGACAATCATGGACCTTCTCTTCCCTTCTCTCCCCCCTTTGGCATTTTCTCTTCCCACCCTCACACCCCTATACTCTTTTTTGGTCTGATCACATCAATACCTAGATTCAAATTTTGCTCCTTTTTCATGTTCTAGCTAGCTAAACCCTAATTTTAGATCATTAAAATTTATTCTTTGGAAGATTGTGTTGATCGAAGACTAATCACTTTTTACATTGGCTATTTGAGTAACACAGTTCTGTGATTTATAAATGACAACGTAGTAAGAATTACAAATGAGATTTTCATTTAATGTTTATTGAAGTTAGAGTAACTTCAACATACTCTTTATTATCACTTCTTAGCTAATTTGGAGAACATATTTAGTTTTTTGTGAAAATTAACAGATATACCAGACTCTATATTATAACTCTATGTTAATTTTTAGCTATCTCGCTAACCAAATTTTGGAGAGTGTGATAGCTAAAAGTTAAAACATTCAAATTTAATACATTCTTTATATGTAAGTATATATAATATATATATATATATATATTTAAATCACTTTTTATTTATTTAATAAATATTTTTAATTCAAATCGAGTTAAAATAGAGAGAACTGATGCATACGTATTTCTGAAGTGATTAGCTAAAATGACTTTTTAACTATTTTGACTAAAGTTTAACTAAAATATGGTTAGTATTGTTAAAAATGGTCTTAAATAGTATAATTTAGAAGAACCTAACTTGAGTTTGAAAGACTATGTTACCCTGCATTATTTTAGACTTTGTTATGACTGTGCAAAGTGAATGATGAACTTTGTTTGTAATGAGGAAGGACTTGATTGCCGGAGAATCTAGTGGCCACCCTTTTCTAGGTTTCCTTTTTTAACTGAGTCGATACTAAGGAGTAAAAACTATCTGCTAAGAATATCTCAACTGATGATGACGACGATGAATTATATACCTGGATATTTTGGGAAATATCTTTGGAAAGATAATCGATCAGAGTATGGGGAAATCTACAAAGAGCCATTACATGTTGACTTTTATCCTCCATCATTTGAAAAAAAAAAAAAATTATATATATATATATAGTGAAAAATGAAAAACTTAATTTTTAAATACATATTTATTTCAATCTCCTTACATTTATTATTTTCCACAAAAAAAAACAACTAACCCCGTGAGTTAAACCAAAAGAAGCAATTCAAGTCACCAGCCGTAGGCTACCGGATCGGCCTCACAAGCATTCTTAATGAGTTCGAGTATGCTTGCCCAAACTCGTGATCGAACATTGTTTGTTGTACATATGCGATGATGGTATCCTAGTTAGGTGGTTTTTTCGTTAGGTGGCTCCAGTATAGTGAGATTTTCCAATTTAATTTCTCTCTCTCATTTTTGACCATCATTAGATTTAATGTCAATAACGTATTAACAGT
This sequence comes from Potentilla sterilis, assembly GCA_963682095.1. Taxonomy (NCBI): domain Eukaryota; kingdom Viridiplantae; phylum Streptophyta; class Magnoliopsida; order Rosales; family Rosaceae; genus Potentilla; species Potentilla sterilis. The sequence goes on from OY821761.1 coordinate 12,595,084, forward strand.
TGAGCACAACTGAGTATGTGAGTATGTGAATATGACTAATTATGAGGTTAATATAGATTTAGGGTTGCGTATAGAGCTGCTCTTTTTTAGTATTTTTTATTGATTATGTGCATTTGTGTAATTTTTAAAAAATTAAATACTTCGAAACTTTAGTTCTCTTTTCAAAGTTAATATTAATTTCAGTAGTTCAAAGCTCACACAAAATTGTTCAAAAACGTAATCTATAGTTGTTGTTATCTGATCATCCAAGCAGGGGCGGACCCAGCCCAAGGTGTTTTTGAAAAAGGAAAAAAAAAATTATTTACAATAACTCACCCCGACACCTCTCTTTTCTGTTCTCTCTGCTCTTCTCAGTTCCCCCCCCCCCCCCCAAAAAAACAGAACTTCACTTCTCAGAAACCCCCCAAGCTGCCTTCTCAGAACCGCCGCCGCCGACCTCGGCGCCTCCGCCCTGACACCCTGCTCCTGCCAGGCTGCCACAGTGCCGCGGTGGCGCCCCTGCTGCTCTGCCGGGGTAAACAATTCTTCCTTTCTTGAGTTCTTTCTTATTTGATAAATTAAACCTCCCAAAGTTAGGGTTTTTGGAGATTCATATTTAGTAATCAAAAAGCATATTTAGTAATTGTTAGAATTTGTGAGAATTTAGTTTTCTATAGTCTAGACCCTTTAAATTATTTGATAAATTAAACCCCCAAAAGTTAGGGTTTTTGGAGATTCATATTTAGTAATCCAAAAGCATATTTAGTAATTGTTAGAATTTGTGAGAATTTAATTTTATATGGTCTAGACTCTTTAAATTAATTGATAGTGAGAATAGCACTATATATATATATATATATATATATATATATATATATATATATATTGAGAGTGGTAAATTATACATATTTGGTTGTTCTATATATATTGAGAGTGGCAAATTAGTTGTTCACTTGTTTGGTTGTTCTTTCTGTTTAGAAGAAGAGAGTGAAGTTGAAACCAACATTAGTTTAGCTTATCTGAACATGTGCTTTCGTCTCTAATTCATTATAGGTGTATTGAATATCATGACGGATAACCGAAATCCCAAGCGTTATAAGAATTTGTTTTCATGGTTTAAGAGTCGCACTTCTTCGAGTGTTAGTGAGAATGATTATCATGAGATTGAAAGTGGAAATGGAGTGGAGATTACTGATTCCATTGGGGATTCCGTGAATGATATTTTAAGCCATTCTCCATCGATTCCATCAATTGATGATCAAAATGAAGGAATTGGGATTGAAGGTGATCAAGATTATGATATTACATCACTTGAGCGAGACCCAGAAAAACGTCGTCCTATAGGTACATATCCTTTGAATGAACAAGACAATGTTCGAAGAGTTTATGTGGTACATGGACCGTGTCAACCTCATTTAAGCAATTTTCCCTCTACTTGGTATGGAGGTCAAGGACGAAGATTTTGTTACAAATGGTTTAAACAATGGTCTTGGCTTAAGTATTCTCTTGAGAAGGATAAAGCATATTGTTTTCCTTGTTTCTTGTTTGATGATTATCCATCTCGACATCCATCCTTCACTGAAGTTGGGTTTAATGGTTGGAAGAATATAATGTCTAAGCAGTCGGGCATAGTACATCATGTGAGAGGCGTAATGTCCATACATAATGCTTCAATGCAAAAGTGGAAAAATTTGAGAAACCTTTCAAGGCATATAGAAAGGGTGATTTACACATTATCCTCCCAAGAAGCAGCAAATAATAGGCTGTGGCTTGTTGCCACTATAGAGGCCGTGAGGTTGTTGGCACGGCAAGGATGCTCTTTTAGAAGTCATGATGAATCGGTTGATTCTCTCAATGGTGGTAACTTTGATGCGGTTTTGGAGTCTTTTAAAAGAATGCATATTGAATTCTCCAAAGTATTAGACAATGCTCCGGGGAATGCCAAGTATACATCTCCAAAGATTCAAAAACAAATTGCAAATATTCTTGGCAACAAAGTAAGAGCCAAGATTTGTGATGAAGTGGGAGATTCTAAGTTTTGCATCCTCGTTGATGAAGCTTTTGATGTGTCAAATAAGGAGCAAATGGCCATAATTCTTCGGTTTGTTGATTGTGAAGGGTTTATTAGAGAACGATTCTTTAAGGTGATTAGTGTTGTTTACACTTGTTCTCAAACTTTGAAGGATGAGATATATAAGGTCATTACTCAATATGATCTTCAAGTAGAAAATATACGTGGCCAAGGGTATGATGGTGCAAGCAACATGCGGGGTCAATTTAATGGCTTGCAAGCTTTGTTTTTGAAAGAGTGTCCATACGCATATTATGTACATTGTTTTGCTCATCGCTTACAATTGACTTTGAATGCTGCAGCTAAAGGAGTGCATGATTTGTGGCAATTCTTTTCTACTCTGACTATGACTGTGAATTTTGTTGATTCGAGTGCAAAAAGACATTCTATGTTAAAAGCTTTTAGAGAAGTAGAAATCTCAGATTTAGGGGCTGCTGGTACACTTGAGAGAGGTTCAGGTATGAATCAAGCTTGCACTTTGCAAAGAGCAGGGGCTACTCGTTGGGGTTCACATCTTCGTTCTATTTCAAGTCTGATTAAGTTGTTTGGAGCTACCCGAGCAACTATTGACGATTTGTATAAGAATGGAGTGGACAAAGTCATCACTTTACCACATGATTTATCGATTGATTTGTCTTATTTTGACTCTTCCAGTTTCTACAGCAACAACAGAGAGGGCATTCTCATCTATGAACATCATTAAAAGTCAACTTAGAAATAAGATGAATGATGATTTTCTTGATGATTTAATGGTTTTTTATATTGAAAGGACATATGCGGATAATATTGATAATAATGATGTAATTGCTGAGTTCGAAATGAGCGGATCTCGTAGAGTAAAGTTTAACTAGCTATGTTATTTATGTAATTTACAGGGTTTTGGTTTTATGTCCCCCCTGTATTATGTTTTGAATGGTAATATCAAAGGCGTGAGGATGAGCCTCCCATTGGGTTCTAAACCTCAAAAAAAAAAAATCAATTTTTCTTTTTCTTAAATCTAGTCTAAGGTATAATTTAATCCTGGTTCCGCCCCTGCATCCAAGTCAGATACACAAACCTAAATGGAGGGTCCATCCAATGATATGAGATGTTTGTGACAAAAACATGTGGGTTTGATATTCTAATCTTCAAGTAAATGAACCTAATGAGCTCAACGTATGAATGCCATCTACCGCACATACCAAATCAAAAGACACCAAAAAGGTTCAAATCATTGCAGCACAACTATGATAAGCAAGAGAGAGAGAGAGAGGGGGAGATCCAGAAACCCACCTTATTTCTTGATACACGTGAATATCCTCTAGCCCATAAACCCTAAAAAATCTACTTCCTCCAATGACCTATTGCCATCTCAGCAGATAAGAAACCCTTTCCATAAAATCTCTAGTAATTTTGCAGGTTGGTATGGCTAAGCATCCATCCAAACAACACATCCATGCTTGTCCCATAGTTAGGATGAGAATATCTGGATCCACTTCCACCACACGATCCTCTCCGATCATCTTAAATTTGACATTTTATTGACGTACGTTAGTTAACATTTCACATTGCAGTCTCTCATATGCGATCACTCCTGCTCAATTCAGCTCGATATACAGTGAAAACTTATAAAATTACAGACTCGATCTTATATTTGTAAACATGCTTTGACACATTTCTTCTTTTTCACCCATTTGTTAGTATTTTCTCATTATCCTCTATATTTCTATTTTCTTTTCTTACATGAAGATCTGAATCTAGAAAACGTACAATCGTCTTATATAGGATAAAGTTTGGTGGACCACAATCACAGCACATTATTGGGTACTAGAATTGTTCCATATGTGCCCAAGTACTCCAATGAATGACTGAATGTAATAATGTACGTTAGTAGTTGGTTAACTCATAACTACACACTACCAGAAAAAAGGATTTTCCCGACGAAATTAAAAAAAAACGGCCGACGAATTAAAATTTTCGTCGGTACTTCCAACGAATAGCCGACGATTTTATTTTTCGTCGGTGGAAAAATAAAATGGTCGGCCATAATTTAACCATAGCCGACGATACTGTTTTTTCGTTGGTATAAACAAAAAACGTCGGCTATATTCATATTTCAATCGACGATTTGGATTTTCGTCGGTCTTTCTCTGAAACATTAGCCGACGACAACTTTTGAAATTTTGGCCGACGAAATTGACATTTTCTCGTCGGCCATAACTATATTGAAAAATACATATTTTATTTTAGACAGAAAACGACAAAAGAATAGCCGACGAGTATGTCTCTCATCGGCTATGATTTAAAATAAAAAATGACCAGATTCCATTTTCTATCACTAACGATAAACCATTGTTTCATCCTTCAAACAGAAAAAAGTCGTGAAATATGATATGACCAAAATGATAAAATACGATTACGGTTAAAAAATGACAAGATTCCGATAAAATCTGAGTGTCAAAAGATGCGGTCAAAGGTTTTATTCATTAGTTTCCCTAATGGTAGCGTTACCTTCAGTAAATATTTTGAGAAAAAATTTTATACGATTAGTTGCATCTCATCGATTTGAAACTATTATCTGTTGAAGGTCAGGCCAAAAAATGTAATTTAGACAGTCCAATTACCATTTCTAAGCGTTTAGAGGTTTGACTTACCCGGTTAACCGTTCCGATCGAGCCTTTAACGTTGTCAGCTGAAGTTAGATTTTTTTCCATACATGTATTTAATCTTAACGGTGATATCTGACGGTTGGAATAGATTTTCTAAATTTTTACATTCAAAATCAGAACATATGCACTAATGTTCCTTAACTTGTTTACTAATTGTTTAAGTGAATGTATAGTTTCAAATAGTTACTATATGTAGACTCTTCAAATGCAAAAATGTTGTGAAATAAGATATGACCGAAATAATGAAATATGTCTACGGTTGAAAAATGACAAGGTTCTGATAAAATCTGTGTGCCGAATGTTGCGGTTAACTGTTTTTTACTTTCGTTTTCCTATGGGTAGCCTGATGTTCGTTAAATCAATTTTGTAAAATTTTTATACATTTAGTTGCATCTCATCTATTTGAAACTATTATCTGTTGAAGGTCAGGCAAAAAAACGTCATTTAGACAGTCCAATTACCATTTCTAAGCGTTTAGAGGTGTGACTTACCCGGTTGACCGTTCCGATCGAGCCTTTAACGTTGTCAGCTGAAGTTAGATTTTTTTCCATACATGTATTTAATCTTAACGGTGATATCTGACGGTTGGAATAGATTTTCTAAACTTTTAGATTCAAAATCAGAACATATGCACTAATGTTCCTTAACTTGTTTACTAAGTGTTTAAGTGAATGTATAGTTTCAAATAGTTACTATACGTAGACTCTTCAAATGCAAAAATGTTGTGAAATAAGATATGACCGAAATAATGAAATACGTTTACGGTTGAAAAATGACAAGGTTCTGATAAAATCTGTGTGCCGAATGTTGCGGTTAACTGTTTTTTACTTTCGTTTTCCTATGGGTAGCCTGATGTTCATTAAATCAATTTTGTAAAATTTTTATACGATTAGTTGCATCTCATCGATTTGAAACTATTATCTGTTGAAGGTCAGGCAAAAAAACGTCATTTAGACAGTCCAATTACCATTTCTAAGCGTTTAGAGGTTTGACTTACCCGGTTGACCGTTCCGATCGAGCTTTTAACGTTGTCAGCTGAAGTTGGATTTTTTTCCATACATGTATTTAATCTTAACGGTGATATCTGACGGTTGGAATAGATTTTCTAAACTTTTAGATTCAAAATCAGAACATATGCACTAATGTTCTTTAATTTGTTTACTAAGTGTTTAAGTGAATGTATAGTTTCAAATAGTTACTATACGTAGACTCTTCAAATGCAAAAATGTTGTGAAATAAGATATGACCGAAATAATGAAATACGTCTACGGTTGAAAAATGACAAGGTTCTGATAAAATCTGTGTGCCGAATGTTGCGGTTAACTGTTTTTTACTTTCGTTTTCCTATGGGTAGCCTGACGTTCGTTAAATCAATTTTATAAAATTTTTATATGATTAGTTGCGTCTCATTGATTTGAAACTATTATCTGTTGAAGGTGAGGCCAGAAACCGTCGTTTAAGTAGACTAATTTCCGTTTTTAAGCGTTTAGAGGTTTGACTTAGTGGTTTGACTTATAGTTTAGCCGACGAAAATTATATTTCGTCGGCTAAACTCTTGCGATCCGCGCCTTTTTATTGTCCGTCGTTGGATGGCTCAGATCCGACGGCTGTTGATCTTCCAAAGTATAGCCGACGACATTCAAAGAATAGCCGACGAAATTTTTTAAATCGTCGGCTAAACTCTTGCGATCCGCGCCTTTTTATTGTACGCCGTTGGATGGCTCAGATCCGACGGCTGTTGATCTTCCAAAGTATAGTCGACGACATTCAAAGAATAACCGACGAAATCTTGTAAATCGTCGGCCATTCTCTCTGCTATAAAAGCTGAAAGTGGCTTTCAGCCCGACTTTTCTCTGCTCCTTCTCCTCCTCCTCCTTCCCCTCCTTCCCCTCCTCCTCCGGCCTCCTTCCCCTCCTTCTCCTCCTCCGCTAGGTAATTTTTTTTTGTTTTTTGCAATTTATTTTAATTGTATAATTTAGGTATATAATTTAGATATTTAAGTGTGTGTTATATTGTTATATATATTGGTTATATATATAAATTGTTAGATTTATTATATATATAAATTTGTAGATTAATTATATAAATTGTTATAAATTTGTTAATATATACACATATTTGTATATATATATATATGTTAATGTATATTTTCATTGTTATATATAAATTGTTAAATTAATTATATATATAAATTGAGAGACCTGAGCTCCTGATTTCAGCGAGATTAAAATGAAAGTCGACAGAAGGGTCATTGAGTTCAGGTAACATTTGATTTTATTAATTAAATTTTTTATTAAAATTAACGCACTAATATTTAATTTTATTAACCAATTGTCGTTTATGTGATAGGGACCACCGCTAGCAGTTCAAGCAGGAATACGAGAGGTGCATATGTTTTGATACGCTCAGGAAAAGTGTTGAGACCAGCGGGAGGATCCAGATCAACGAACCCCCTAATCAGGATGTTAAGGGGAAAAAACGCCGCGATTACGCGGGTTGCGTGGGAGCACTAATTAGGGATAGAGTCCCTATGTCGTGGACACGGTGGGCTGATGTGCCGGAAGAGATCAAAAGGGAGGTCAACAACGCTGCGTCGGTGAGTAATTTAAAAAACTTAATTTCTTTATCGTAATATTTAATAATTTTCGGTATTGTTATAATTTTAAAACTAATAAAATATTATCTTTCAGGCATACTTCGAGATTGCCGAACACAAGCAGGCTTGGGCGTACGCGATGCAGAACTCGAGGTACGTTGGGAATTCCTCATCTTATAATTTGAAATATTTTATGATATTAATAATATTTCTAATGCACTATTGTTTTTTCCGTAGGTTCAAAGAGTGGAAGAACGAGCTCCGTACCCACTTTACCAAATACGACAAATACGGTCGTATGGGTACTCCAAGAGAGTTCAAGTTCAGGGAGTACGAGTGGCGTTGGTTGAAGACAGTAGACTTCAACAACCCAGTTATGCAGGTAACACTACCAGAAAAGGGATCATAGCCGACGACGCCATCTCGTCGGCCGTTTTCATTAAATCGTCGGCTATGACTATAGCCGACGATACTTCGTCGGCTATTCTCTCGTCGGGAATGCTCCGTCGGCTATAGTATAGCCGACGACACTGAGGGTAAGTCGTCGACTTATAAACCACGAAGTATAGCCGACGAATAAAGAGTCGTCGGCTATACTTCGAACATTGCCGACGATAGAATCGTTGGCTTCAACTCTCCCCTAATTGCCCCTAACCCCGAAGTATAGCCGACGACGCTATCGTCGGCTATAAGTCAGGCATAGCCGACGAATTAATCGTCGGCCATAACATTACCGGCACCGGTAACGGCTTTTTTTTGCCGGAAGCCGGGAGGGTATAGCCGACGAAATATGGTCCATTTCATCGGCTATAACCCCTAAATATTTAAAAAAATTTAAAAATTTTGTTCGGGCCCAATTTCACTTCGTCTTCGGTTTGGCTGCAGAAAATCCACAAACAAACATCCAAATATCCAACAAATATCCACATCAATCTATCCGTAATATCCTACGTACTGTACAAATTAACCCCCTAACTAGTCATCTACTCATCACCCCCTAAATGCGTAGCGTCGTCGACGGGATCGTTCGAGTTCCGGTGGCTATGGCTATCCTGATCGCCTGGCGTACTCCGATGCGGGGGGGGGGGGGGGAGTGGGGACGACGAACTCGGGCATCTGTGGCGGAGGCGGAGTCCTGTCCAGCTCGCCGGGCCTCCCAAGATTGCTGCATCCATCGGTACATCTCCGCCACAGACGCATCTCTGGCCTGCTGCACCGAAGCCTGCTGCTGGAGCGCCTCCACTGCCCTCGCCAACTCCGCCTGCGTCCTCTGCAGCTGTGTCTGCAAGTCTCTGCTCGTCGAAGCCGCACGCTGCGTGCTGGGATTGGCCGGCTTGTACTTCAGAACCCCATCTCCCGCCGCGCCTAGGCCTCTCTGGTAGAAGTAGTTGTTGCCAGTCCCTACCGCCGCGTGCATGATCTGAGAGGCCAAGCGCGGCTCAAGGGTGTCGATCGTGGAGGCAAACTCCGCGATCGCCTCGTCGGACGCCCCTTCCCCCAGCGTCTCTCGCGCGATCCCCAAGGTGATCGCGTCGGTCTCCGCATCTACTCCCGCCTAATTGACAAGAAAATATAATAAACGAATTTATAAAAAAATATATATAAATTAATTTAATGAAACACTTTTATTGAAAATAGGCGAATACTTACCACTTGGTCGGGACGCCCCGGATACATATGCGCATGAATCCACGACAACGGCCTCAGCGGTCGGTCCCTCCTTGCAATCTCTGCCCACTGCCTCCAGGAGAGGGCGCCGCCGTGGTGGGGGTGCTCGTTCCTCTTGCGGTTGTCGCTGTTCGTCTTCGAGATTTTCTTTATTATAAGAACGAACATATAAACGCAAATATAAATTAGTAACTAAATTAAAATATTAGAAACTAACCAAAACAAAATTATTAACTAATTTAGTTACTAACTAATTTAATTTAATTAGTAACTACCTAACTAACTAATTTAATTTAGTAACTAACTAACTTACTAACTACCTAATTTAATTTAATTTAATTTAATTTAGTAACGAACTAACTAACTATGTAACTAACTAACTAACTTAATTTAATAACTAATAACTAACTAACTACTTAATTTAATTAAGTAACTACATAATTTAATTATTAAATAACATTAAAAAGTTATATACTAGCAGGCTAAATTTTCTTACCGAGACCCTGTCGCTCCCGAAGTAGGCTACCAGCCATAGCCACTCATACTCCCTGTACCGGAACTCGTGGGGGGTTGCACCTCGCCCCAAGCCCTGCTCCACATGGTACGTCCTGTAGTGCGTCGACAGCTCGTTCTTCCACTCGGAGTACCTATATTAACAAAACACAACTGTTAGATATATTCGTACATCTTTAATCGTCTTCAATCTAACTCGAATGATAGTAAAATAACGCGAAACACATAACCTGTTCTTCAGCTGCTCGTCTCTCCACCAGTCCAAGGTAGGATGGACTCTAAACCATTGCTGCAATATTATAAATTAATTAGAAAATATTTTTATATAGTTATAAGGACTCAATTCATAAATGTTTATTTTCTATAATAAAAATACGATTTAACTCACCGACAGTGCATTGTACACTCGCGCCTTGATGTCATCGGGCACAGAGCCCCAGTCGGGCCACAACAGTGGGACGCTGTCCCGCACGATCATGCCCGTCGCGTTGATATACTTGGTCGTGGTGTCTCTCCTCTCGATCGGGCGTCCATCCTCACCGGGACCGGGCAGGATCTCCCTGATCCCACCGGCGAGCTCCCTCTCCAGGGTCGACATGTTCGCTGGCCCTCTGGTCCGTCTCGTCCCCGCGGGTTTATTTACGAGGACGCCTGTTTCATAATTAAAATGAATACATAGTTAAATAATTAATTAAACTAACTAATTAAATAATTAATTAAAAAATCTAAATAATTAATTAAACTAACTAATTACCTGCGTCGTTGTACTGCTTGTCTTTCTCACGAACACACCACAGGCCGCGGCAGTCCTCTGAGTCGAATGGCCTGTGGACGTAGGCCTCCTCATAGGGAATCTCGTGCGGCCGGTCGTGCCTCCAAATCTGCCTCCCCCTAGCGTCGTACTCGGGGATGGCAGGGAGGAACTGGACCATGTACATCCCCGATGGCGGAGACATACGAGGCGTGGACCCTGAGGGGCCTGATCCCCCTGACGGTGGGCCCTGTAGCTGTGGACGCTGTCGCTGTGGGGGGACAGGGAGCATCTCTGGAGGGTCCAGATCGGCGCGCGGTGGGGTCGGCTGCCGATCCTGGAACAGTGCTGAAGTGCACTGGGGTTTGGAGGGTGCGGCTGTGCGTCCTCCTCTTACGCTCGAGCTTGGGCCCGCTCCCGTCGACTCATACGATGAGCCCCCACGTGGATCGCTCGGGGACAATCCCATCAACGTAGGCCCCGACGACCGCTGGATCCGCCCCCCCACGGCTGTGTCCTGCCTGAGCTTCGGGGTCGCTCTTGGTCGGTCTGGCAAGCCATCGGTCTACAGCGCGGCGGTTTCCTGCACAATTAGTATATAAATTCCATAAATTTCACAAAAATTCCACAAAAAAATTAAAAACTTCATTAAATGTATATATACCTAATTATATATATACCTAAATATATTTATACCTAATTATATATATATATATATATATTCTGAAATATATATATATATATATATATCCTCCTAAAAATTCTTGTTAATTCCACAAAATTAAAAAAAATTCCACAAAATTCCATAAATTCCACAAAATTCCATAAATTCCACAAAAAAATTAAAAACTTCATTAAATGTATATATACCTAATTATATATATACCTAAATATATTTATACCTAATTATATATATATATATATATATTCCGAAATATATATATATATATATATAGATATATCCTCCACTTAATATATATGTATTGATGTATTCCACTTAAGTCGGAGACACTGTGACGTATGTTTACTGGTTGATTTTCATTAGTGAGAGACCATTCAGAGGGAAGCTGAACGTCAGACCATTTTATTGTATGGGGAACTCTGATATTAGCATTATCTTGATTGCTATGAATTAAAAGTGTTTGGTTTTTGGGACTTTTATTAATAGCTTGAAAATTCATATTTGTTCCAGTAACTTTATAATGAATTTGATAAATTAAGGCTAATGGTTGTGTTCCTTCTAGGACATTGTAACAAGAAGTTTTGATATTTAGCGTTAAGGCTTTTAGTATATGAGGATCACTAAGACTGATCGTGAAATCAGGGTAGCAATCAAAATGTATTGGCCCATTAAATAGGCTTGACTCAATCATACCAAGAGTGCTATCATTGAAATCTGTAAATCTAGCATCTCTTAGGCAGAGAAGGACTGAAGCATTCAGGCCTTTTCTGGTTAATGGTTTAACACCAATTTGGACTAATCCAATATATATATATATCCTCCTAAAAATTCTTGTTAATTCCACAAAATTAAAAAAAATTCCACAAAATTCCATAAATTTCACAAAAAAATAAAAAAACTTCATTAAATGTATATATATATATATACATAAATATATTTGTACATAATTATATATATATATATTCCGAAATATATACATATATATATATATATCCTCCTAAAAATTCCACAAAATTCCACAAAATTATAAAAAATTCCACAACATTCCATAAATTGCACAACAACCCTAAATTCCACAAAATTTCACAAAAACCATAAATTTCACAAAACCCCTAAATTCCACAAAACCACAAAATTCCACAAAATTAACAAAAACCCTAAATGAGGGAGAGCGGGACTACCTGACATGGTGGTGCGGCTAGGGGACGAGGACCAATGGTGCGGTGCGGCGGCGACGGTGGCTAGGGGCGGCGGCTAAATGACGGCTCGAGTTCGGGTCCGGGACGGGTCGGGAAGGACGGGGAGGGGCGGGGAGGGATCGGGTAGGGACGGGGAGGGTCGGTCGGCGTCGGGGAGGCTCGGTGGTGGTCGATCGGCGTCGGGGAGGGGTGGGCGGCGATTAGGGATTTAGGGTTTTATGCAGAAAATGAGGGAGAGGCGCCTCTGTTTCGGTTTAAATCGAAGGACTATAGCCGACGATTTAATTTTAATTCGTCGGCTATACCCTGACCCTAAATCCGGGCTGGGCCGAAGTTGGGCTTTGCGGGCCTGTTATAGCCGACGAAGTTAAGTATTTCGTCAGCTATAGTATGAATTTCGTCGCCTATAGTATGAATATCGTCGGCTATACTTCACGAGCTCAGCAGCCGTCAGATCTCCCCCATCCAACGGCGGACAAGGATCGCAAGAGTTTAGCCGACGAAGTTAAGTATTTCGTCGGCTATTCCTTGGTTAAACTACAAAGTCAAACCTCTAAACGCTTTAAAACGGTAATTGGCCCGTCTAAATGACGTTTTTTTGCCTGACCTTCAACAGAGAATAGTTTCAAATCGATGCGACGCGCCTAATCGTATAAAAATTTTCCTCAAAATATTTACCGACCGTCACGCTACCCATAAGGAAACGGAAGTAAAAAACAGCTAACCGCAACATTCGGCACACAGATTTTGTCGGAATCTTCTCATTTTTCAACCGTAGACGTTTTTCAATATTTCGGTCATATCTTATTTCACGACACATTTGCATTTGAAGGGTCTACGTATAGTAACTATTTGAAACTATACATTCACTTAAACACTTGGTAAACAAGTTCAGGAACATTAGTGCATATGTTACGATTTTGAATCTAAAAGTTTGGAAAATCTATTCCAACCGTCAGATATCACCGTTAAGATGAAATACATGTATGAAAAAAAATCCAACTACATCTGACAACGTTAAAGGCTCGATCGGGACGGTCAAACTGTAAAGTCAAACCTCTAAACGCTTTAAAACGGCAATTGGCCCGTCTAAATGACGTTTTTTTGGCCTGACCTTCAACAGAGAATAGTTTTAAATCGATGCGACGCGCCTAATCGTATAAAAATTTTCCTCAAAATATTTACCGACCGTCAGGCTACCCATAGGAAAACGGAAGTAAAAAACAGCTAACCGCAACATTCGGCACACAGATTTTGTCGGAATCTTCTCATTTTTCAACCGTAGACGTATTTCAATATTTCGGTCATATCTTATTTCACCTGATAAATTCCTGAACATCACACAAACAATTCAATACAATTTCCCATAAACTCCGAAGACGGTAATTAAGGACAAAAATGTATTCATACATGCATGCACCATCGTACACAAATACATACATAAATAGTATACTAAGGATGATAATCAAAATCATCCTCATCACTTGAGTCAGACGTAGTATAGTAGTTAATATCTGGCAACCGGTGCTCGTACTCGTCGTCTGAGTCATCGTCTGAGTCATCGTCTGCCTGAGATAGACGATTCGGATTAACATCATACATGGGCACCTGACCCCTAGGAAGTCGAACCATTCTGCCCGGCGTCACATTATTATCGCGGATGGTGGAAGATTCCGGAATGTCGACGGCGTCCGGCTCTTGGTATGCGGTCGCTTCTTGACACTCTGTGCTCACACCAAGTGTGGTAGCACTGTATATGTCTCGCTGAGACACATGGTTAACTACCTTCCACGTGCCTTTGTTCAATGGATCATCAAGATAAAAGACCTTTTTGGCCGCTGTGGCGAAAACAAATGGGTCATCTTCATACACACTAGTGGCGGTATTCACCGAAAGTATGCCGTACTGATCGATCCTTATGCGGTGCGGCCTAGTATCAAACCATCGACACTTGAACAAGTGGACTTTCATGCGGTTCCCATAAATGAGTTCAACAACTGACTGTAGGACACCGTAATAATCCACGCCCCCCTCTGCACCATCGACCATCACCCCACAATTCTGTGTTTTGCGTTCCCCGTCTCTAGCTTCACATATATACTTAACGCCGTTGACATCACACATTGGGCGGACTGTGGAAGATATCGGCTTCATAGACAACAGCCTCAATTCCTCTGAGTAATTTCTATGACCACCCTTCGCAGCCACGTGCATCAACTGAAAAATATAACTCAAATCACTTGGTGTGTTTATGATTAAAGAATAGGGAACTGTAAAAGAAAGTCATCTAATATATATATTTATACACTTACCCATTGTGGAAAATAGTCTGCAAACGTCGTGTTGTGGTACTCGAGATCACCGCCAACTTCCTTGCACTTAAGATGAGATTGTTTCCAATATTGTACCTCCGGACAGTTTATTAGAACCCACCAGTGGGCAATCCCTACCTCATGGTCAGGCAACTTGTCCACACCCTTTTCTTGAAGCTTCCGTATGGTACAACATCGTTGGCGACGATAGATAGGTTGAACTCGGGGTCATCTCGACTTGGATGTTGTGGGGGGTCCTCCATCGCTCCCAAGTACAACTTGGCGTACGTTACACACTCATGCGCAATATAAGCTTCAGCAATACACCCCTCAGGCGCAGGTTTATTGTGCACATATTTCTTGTAGTCTCCAAGTTGTCTGCAAGGTTAACAAGTGCATGTTAAGAGCATGCATGCAACTTTTATTTAAAAACATGTATAAATCAAATTTAGGAATAACATGTACCTTTCGATGGGATACATCCAAGTGTAGTGTACGGGACCGGTAAGCAACAATTGTTGGGGAAGATGGATCATCAGGTGAGGAATGATGTCAAAGAAGTTTGGGGGAAATATCCTCTCGAACTTGCACAAGATAAAAACGATTTCCTCATGCATTCTCATGATGTCTGATTTTCTAACTTCTCTAGCGCATAACTTCTGGAAGAATCTTGACAACGCCACCAACGGCTCAACCACTCCTCCAAGTACGCTCGAATGAAAATAGGGAAGAGACGTTGAAGCAGTACATGGCAGTCGTGACTCTTCAATCCGTACATCTTGTTGTCTCGGTAGTTAACACACTTGCTTATGTTACCCGCATAGCCATAAGGATACCTGCATAGCCATTAACAACAATTAGATTTCATGCATATATAGTCGTCCAACAACAGATGGATTCTTTAGGAAATACATGCCTAATAAAAAGTTACTTGACATTACTCAGCCATCCAAAGATTTCATGTTTCTGGTCCCTGGTGACGGTGTAAGGAGCTTGGGGCATTTTGCTCCTGCCCTCTCTCAACCACAAATGGTCCCGCAGTCCCATATTTCTCAGATCAACGCGTGCCTTGGGGGTGTCTTTTATTTTCTTCTCCCAATTCAAAACTGTGCCAACCACGGCTTCACCCACGTTCTTCTCTATATGCATGACATCCAGGTAGTATCTGATAGCCAACCTGGCCCAATAAGGAAGTTCCCATAAGATGCTCTTATGTGACCAGAACCTATACCGATCGGGCCTCTCTGGAATCGTGCGCAACACATCGGGATGATTGCTAAGCGGACCAAAGTCATACTCATTCAACACTGCCAATATTTCCTCCCCTGTCCATCGCTCCGGTGCCCAGCCCCTTTCTTCAGTCCCATCAAAAGCTTGTACATCGTCCCTAAATGGATGGTCATGCGGAAGCCAACAACGGTGACGCATCTGGACAATCTTGCTGCAATGAGGACTGGAGCAATCAACAGTCATGCACTCTGAACAAGCCCTGTAACCCCTGGTGACGCTGCCCGACAACATACCTCTCCCAGGAAAGTCACTGATCGTGCCAACAAGCATGGCACGCATCCGGAACATCTCATTTTTGAACCGGTCGTAGACCAGGTGGCCTTTCAGATTCAAGTACCAAAGCTCTTCAATTACGGGTCTCAAATACACATCGAGACACTTTCCCGGATAACCTGGGCCTGGAATCAACAATGTGAGCATGTTATATTCCTTCTTCATGCACATCCACGGTGGAAGGTTGTACGGAATCAAAATAACTGGCCACACACTGTACTGAAGCTCTTTCTTGCCAAAAGGGTTGAAACTGTCGGATGATAGCCCTAGCCAAACATTTCGAACCTCTGATGCAAATTCAGGAAACTCCAACACATTCTTCTTCCAAGCCTCTCCGTCGGCGGGATGTCTAAGGGTGTCATCGTCAGGCACATTCCTCTCAGCCCACCATCTCATAGCTTTGGCCGTGAAAGCACACATGAACAACCGCTCAAGCCTATCAATCAGCGGGAAGTACCGAAGTATCTTCACAGCTTTCTTGTTCCCTTTAGGAGTGAACTTATACCGCTCTGTATTGCATACTGGGCAGTATTCAAGATCTGCAAGTCCTTCCCCGTAAAACAGAACGCAATCGTATCTGCATGCATGAATCTTGATGTAGGAAAAGCCGAGATCTTTAAGGATATGTCGCACCTTATGATGACTGGTAGGAAGCCGATGTCCGGGGGGCATCGCCCCACCCCATATCTTCAGCCAATCATCAACCGATTTGACAGTGCCTTTGTTCTCCGTTTTGATCTTCATCACTCCCATGACAGATTCAAGGACAGTCTTACTGCATCCGGGGTACAACGGAGTCTGTTGCAATGCGATCAGGTTGTTGTACTTTTCCATACCACTTGTGTTGACCGGTGATCGGGGTAATGGCTCGAGTGGCTCAATATCAGGGAAACACTCCAACTCCGGAGGAGGGAGTTGCACATCTGGTGCTTCATCAAAGACACCGCTCTCACGAGGAAACATATCGTTGATCCAGTTCGTTGTTGGATCATTGGACGAACTCCCTCTCTCGGCAAATTGTCCATGATCATGAGGACCCGCAAACTCTGGTTCACCGTGATAAATCCAATTAGTGTATAGGACCCAAAATCCATATCTAGCCAGGTGTTGCTCCACGGTCTCTATGGAAAAACGTTGTCGTGGGCTGGCACACTTGCACTTTTTACACGGGCAATAATGAAGTGTAGTGTCTCCACAGTTAGCCATCACAAATTCCAGGAAACTCCTAACTCCATCATGATACGCCTGATCCCATCTTCCAAAGGTAATTCAACTCCTGTCCATCCTGTAAATTCAATAAATAAATGTAACTATATATAGATATGTATATATGCACGTACTACGTACGTACTAATTAATTAAAAATTTCATCATTACACACACACACACATATATATATATATATACACATCCCAAAATTAATTAAAACATCGTCAATCTCCCTAATTAATTAAACACAATATATTTTTACCAACAATATATTTTTAATTACAATTAAATTAATTAATATATATACATTTTTTCATCAAATTCATCTAAAATCACCTCTAAATCAACAATCAATCACTGATCTTCAACAAAACTTCAATTCTATCTAACCAACATGTCAACCCATTAATAATCTCATCTCCACACACACACACACACATATATATATATATATATATATATCAAATTAATCACACATTTATTCTAATTAAACTCTAAATTAACACACCTCTGCCTATAACCAACTAAATCAACACACACAGCAATATACGTACCTTTCAAGCTTATGGCCGAGGTTTTGGACGATTTCAGAGCGTTTTCGAAATATTTTCGACGAATGAGCTCGCTGCTGCAGAAGAGATCTGATATAAGAGTTATAGCCGACGAATACCCTCCTCGTCGCCTATAACCAAAAACTTTTCGTCGGCTATAGTTATAGCCGACGACTGCCGACGACTCGTCGGCTATAATATTATAGCCGACGATGTGGCCGACGAAATAGTAATTCGTCGGCTATGACCCCTTATAGCCGACGAAGTACTATTTCGTCGGCCGTTTTTTCCCATATCGTCGGCTATGATCCCTTTTCTGGTAGTGTAAATACTAAACTTAACTATAAATGTTTATTTTGTTAATATTTTAATTATTAGTTTAATTATTTTATAATTATTACACTAATATTTTTTTATGCATTTTTCTAATATTTTATTATTTGTTTGAAGGAACGGTCTTGGCAGAACTCTGCGAACCGCCGCCGGAACACAACCCTCCATCATGGTGGTTCTAGGCCATTTTCACAATATTAGGAGGAGGCGCTTAGAGATCATCCTTTAAGCAACCCGTACGTAGAGACGTTCAAGAAGGCTTATCCATTAGCGACAGAAGAGCTTGTAAGTCGTTGATTACGATTTTAAAATTTTAATTATTAATTTTACTTAATTGTATATTTGTTAGAATATTAATTATTTTTTTTTCCCGTTCAATTAGGAGAGGGTGAACCGGGCCGAAGAAGAAGTGTTGCAGGCAGTAGTTCGGGAGACACAACCGAACATTTCAGAGGAAGATCTGCAAGAAGCCCTGAGCCAGGTCGACCGATCGAATGTCCAAACTGCAGCGAGGATATTTGATGCAGCCTTCCCAAAACGGTCAAACGACTACTACTGCGGGGGTTTGGGAAGTTCTGGAATAGGGGTCCTGAAGACCAGTAAGGGAGCTCAAAAGAGGGGAGGCGGGGACACCCAACAGATGAAGGGGGAAATGCAGAGATTGGCAGAAGAAAATGTAAGATTGGCGGCCCAATTCCAGAAATCACAGGAGCAACAACGCAGAACACAGCAGTATTAGATGGAAATGTGGCGTTGGCATGCTGAATGCGAGAGAATTGGCGACAGAACTACGTCGGCCAACAAAACTGGTGGTATGCTATGTTCGCGGCACAACAACAAGGCCTTGAACCCCCGCCCCCGTTTGAGCCGTTAGATGAACATCGAATGCCGAGAGCTCCCGAGTTCATTCAGCAGGATGACGAGCATGATGGACAGCAGGATGGTGGCTAGGATGGAACAAATTAAATAATTAATGAAAAACGTGTTTCTTGTTGGATTGTCATTGTGAATTGCAGGTTGCTTGGAATAGTAATTTAGAAATTAATTTAATTTTTTTTCCCCAAAATGTAAGAACAGCTGACGATATTGACATTATTTCGTCGGCTATCACTGCTATAGCCGACGATTTTTACCAAATTTCGTCGGCTATAACTGTTATAACCGACGAAAATGACATTATTTCGTCGGTGGTATATGTTAAATAGTGACAGTTTCGTCGGCTATAACTAATTAATATTATATATTTCAGAACAAATAACCGACGAAACTGAAGAGATCTTCGGCTATATGTGAAAATATCCGACGAATTTCGTCGGGTATTATGCCAAGATTTGGTCGACGAAATGTATTTTCGTCGGTGATAACTTTGGAATGGCCGACGATTTCGTTATTGTCGTCGGGTATATTTATTACCGACGTCGTTTTATCGACGAATAATAGCCGACAAAATTTTCTTCGATAGAAGGAATACCCGACGAAAATTTTGAATAGTAGACGAAACTTTTTTCGTCGGCTATTCTGTCCGATCTGGTAGTGACACTAGTTAGTGTAGTCTAGGGATTTAGGGAAGTGTTTCTGCTCAAACCCGGGGGCCTGGCAGAACCACAATAATAAAGCTATAAAGGACACTGCGAGTATAGTGGTTCACCGTGCCATCGGAGGGCACGGCTACGTCCACTTGGAATCCAGTAGGCGTGGCTAATAAGCCATTGTGTTACAAGGATGGAGTGCCTTGGATCCAAGATCCTTAATACTAAGGGGGAAGCCTCCTATTTATAGGGAAGGAAGGCTCCCACCTTTACCATGTTTCCAATGTGAGATGCTCACTACACTATTACATATTTCCCTACTCACGAAGCTACTTCAGGCGCCCGGTGGCACTGCTTCCGAGTGCGGTACCGGTGATGTGGAACAATGGAGATGTAGCCGGGGTGCTGGACTACTCGCTAGATGTCGGAAGTAGGACCCCTGGTGCCGGTTGCACGGTCCACGAGGTCGTCGGATGTGCTTGGCGGTGTACTATATGTACTGTCAACAGAAAGGGTATCAAACTTTACACCAAGACTAGATTAAAATTGAAAGGAACACTCAAAAATTGGACTGGGAAAATACTTAATGGATTGAAAAATGGCTTAAATTAATACGATTAACTGAAAAGTTTTCTCAAATAATTGAGAGGTTATAACAATAAAAGTTATGATAATTGAACGAACCGTATACATTACTTGAAAATTAATGGATGGTTGCATGTGAGTTGTAATGTATATATCATCCTAACACAAGTGGAGTGAGACAAATACAAAAGAAATTAAATTTATATGATTTTTGTTACAAGGATTTTAAGACTAAAGACCAATATCACCGGTCACAACATGCGAGTAGTGAAATAATGTAAAACTATATACAACGATATTTTACAAGCTTGGAAAAAGTGGTTGAACATAATATTCACTTATATTTTTATTATAACCTGAAAAACACTAATAATTTAAACCTAAAACACTAATTTAAACTCATAAAACTCCTTATTTTGTTTTATATTTATCAATATATACTTAAATGTCAACTTTACCTTCAGTTTTATCAGAAAAGTCAACATAAGTATCAAAATGTCTTACAAAACCTAATTTGAAGTATTAAATTATCCTATTTTAAACTCTAGGTACTAAAGTGTCCAATTAGGAATACATGAAGTACTATAAGAGTAATTTATCTTTTAAGAATTGGTAAATGAGAAGAGGAATAGAATAAAAAAGAAAAAAAAGAAATGAAGAGAAAATGATTGAAGATTTGAAGAGGTAAAAAGAAAAGGAAAAAATTTGGCTGATCTAGCCAATCATATGCTGACACATGAGGCTGAATGGGTTTTTTTGGTAATATAAAGGACTCAGTAGGGCTGAATGGGTTTTTACAAGGGTTGAATGGGTATTTTAAGAGACACGTGGCTTCTTTTCATTGGAGGGAGTTGGTCAGTCAAGTTTTTTCCAAAAGAAAAAGAGAAAATGCTAATTGCTAATTGATAAAGTCTAAAAGGGAAAAATGGTCCCACAATCAGAACTGCTGAACTGAGCCCTGTCTCTTCCCCTGTCTCACCTCCATCACTCATACTAAGGCACTTCCCAGTCTGGAGACACAGAAAAATCTAGAGAGAGAAATTATAGAGAGAGATTTTGTGCGTCTCTTCATTCTTATATTTACAGACTTCCCAACGGTTCTTTCTCCCTTTTATTTGGTCTAGTTAGCCTCGTGACCTCTTCCTCTGCAAAACCTCTCCACCTCTCTATCCCTCTGCCACCCTCCTCTGTTTTTCTACAAAATCCTCACTCCTCGTTTCCTTTCTGAGATATTTCCCATTCGATTCGGCCAATACCCAGTTCGCATCTAACTTTGAATTTCTCAGTTCGTTCTTCTGGGGTTTTGAGAATACTCTGTTTTCTGAGAATTTAATTTGGTAGGAAGCGTGTCAATTACAAGTCTTTCCTTCTTATGGCATAGCTTCCGAGGTTTGTATCTTTGGTTGTTGAGAATTCAGACATGGGTTTTTGATTCCTCGTTCTTAATTGGGGGTTTCAAAATTCAATCTCTCTAGTGCGTTTCCCTGTTGCTGTTTCTATTTTATTCCAAAAGCCTCTGGGCTTTGGCCTTTTCCCAAGTTTCTCTTTTTTTTTTACACCTAAATTAAGACCCTTTTGGTTGTTGTACTTTTCAGTTCAGGGTTTAGGGTTTTGTACCTATTTTCTTTTTTCTGTCCTTCTGTTAGAAAAACTTTTGGCTTGCTTTCTAGACCGTCAAGTTCTATTTAGTGAACTATTTCTGGGTTCTAGTCCTCATTTCAGTTCTATGAGTCCAAACTACCCAATCTGAATTTGTTGGGGGTAGTTGCAAAATTCAACCTTGAATTTCTATTAGTCTTCCTTGATACAATCCCCAAATGTCTTCGTGTTTTAGCGGTGGCGGAAGAACCTATGCATTTGAGCTTGACATAGTCAAATCCCCTTCCACTTCAACTCGAACGTCCCAAACAT
This sequence comes from Potentilla sterilis, assembly GCA_963682095.1. Taxonomy (NCBI): domain Eukaryota; kingdom Viridiplantae; phylum Streptophyta; class Magnoliopsida; order Rosales; family Rosaceae; genus Potentilla; species Potentilla sterilis. Next base: position 12,617,184 of record OY821761.1, read on the forward strand.
CCTCACCTTCCTCCACCCTCTCGGAATCAAGCAACTCCGCTCTTGCAATCTCAACCCGAAAACCCCGAACTCCTCGGAAACGTCCCAACCAGACTTACAATGAAGCCGCTGCACTACTCTCCACTGCTTACCCCAATATCTTCTCCACCAAAACCCTCACAAATCCTCGCAAATCGACCAAACCCCATGACTCCTTCCTCGACCCCTCGTCTTCCGAACTCCTCCTCCCTTTCAGACTCATCGACAACTCCGCTACTTTCCTCCTCCACAACCCAATTCTCAAAAAACCCAACTCCCGATTCGAGCCCAAATCCATCAGTCCCTTCGAAAAGTCTTGCAATTCTCCTGGAGAATTTAACTCCCCGGTGAACTTCGACTCCAATCCCAACTCCTCCATGGAGATATGTGATGATTTCGACGCTGAGTCTATGCTGGACGAGGAGATTGAGGAGGGTATTGATAGCATCATGGGGAGTAGTACTTCTATGAACATAGACTCGGTCGATGAGTCTTCTACTAGTAGTGACCAAATGATGATGGGTTCTTGCTATGGCTACCCAATGGGGTTGGGATTTGGCGGGAACTTCGAGTTCGGGTTCAGAAGAGGAGGAGTGAGGCCGTTGAGGCAAGTCGACGATGGGGCGAACTGGTGGAGCTTCCCCACCGTAGATGTTCTTGAAATCTCGCCAAGATTCAATAAATCTCAGCCGTCCGTTCCCTCAGCTTCACCGCCGAATTCTGCCGGGAAGAAGAAGAAGAAAAAGATGGAGAAGCTGGCGGTGGTGGAGTTGAAGCTGGCGGAGAAGAGTCAGAGTCCGACGAAGGAGGAGGAGGAGGAGGAGACGGAACTGGAGGGTGGGGCGTTGATGTTGAAGCTGGACTACGACGACATTTTGAGTGCTTGGTCGGATAAAGCGTCGCCGTTTCCGGAGGAGCTGCAGGGCGGCGGTGACTGGAAAGATGTCTCTGTATGTTTCTCATTCCTCGCCAGCAAACCTTAAAACTGTTGTTTGGCTTCAAAGTCGAGAAGCCTTTGAAAAATCAGTTCGTGTGTGTTTTTTGTTTTGTTTTGTCGGAATTTTAATAAAGTTTGGTTCGGTTTAGCACTTAAGGCATCATTTATTTTCATAAGTATTGGCTTTTATTTTCTCTTCTAAATTAACAATTATTTTTTCTTGATTAAGTTATTGTTTTTACCGGCGGTATAGATTTTTATCAGATTTTTTCGAAACATGTTTTTCTTCCCGATGATACCCTTTTACATATTTTAGTGTTTGGAACATAGGATTTGTTTTTATAAGGTGTGAAGTTGCACATTTTTTTTCCGGCGTTTTCAAAATGATTGTTTTTTTCTTGAGAACTAGAGTAATAGTAGTTTCTAAACATAGAAATGAGGTAATTGTGATTTTTCAAACCCACTTTTGACGTTCTTGTATAATACTAAAAAGAAGAGGGGTGTGACCGGTGGTACATGTGTCACGTTGTAAACGTTACAAACCAATTGAGAAGAAGAAAATGTCATTTCTCACCAACCATGACTCATAATAGATCTAAAAATTAAATAATTTTATGTCAATTCCGTTGCTATTGCCGTGATGACAAAGCAGTTACTAGTTACTACTCTGAATGTTTCTTTATTAATGGTCCTTTTCTGGGTCAGGATTTACCAGCTTAAACTAGCCAGAGTTACATGAAAATGACATAATTATCCTTGTTTAGTTTATTAATTTGCAGATTATGAGGTTGTTAAGTCTAAGACAGTGTGCTGTGTGGAGCACTAAATGATTAATTGCGTGTGTTTGTTTTTGGGGCAGGCCAGGCTGGCGCAGATTGATTTATTCACGGACGCCGGTGGGTTGAGAGAGGCCAGCGTCCTCCGCTACAAGGAAAAGCGGCGTACTCGCCTCTTTTCCAAAAAGATCAGGTACCAAGTCCGTAAAGTCAACGCCGATAGACGGCCAAGAATGAAGGTACTCTTTTTGTGAATTATTATTTCTATTTTTTTTTCCCGTTTCGATTTGATCGGAAAATTAATTGAGCAAAGCCAAGTCCATTTTGTTTGGAATCTTAACGATTGCTTGGTGCTAGATGCCACGACAAACTTAAAATTCTTATTGGGATGTACAAAAATGCATGATAAATTCAAGTAAAAGATGACATGATTGATGTGATGATTCATGACACAAGTCACATGTTGAGTTGTCTTCTATTTATACGCAAGGCATATTTCTATAATATTATCCCTCATTTTTCTTCTCATCACCTCGAGAAAAAAAAAATATTCGAAATTGAAAATCGAGTAAATTTTTAGAAAATAAGTGTTTAAAATGACTATTTTTACGTTAATCGGCAATAAAAATTATTTATTTGAAAGTATGCATAAATTTCCATAACGTATAAGTAGACATACCGTTCATATGACTGACTAGTCACTCTAGTTTTCACACCCTTTGATGATCGAAAAATATGAAGAATCTTAATTCCATGTAGCGTGCCTGTATGGTTTCAGTCTCACTCATATGGGTGTTCCTTGTTTTTGTCGCAGGGTAGATTTGTGAGAAGGCCAAACTCTAGCACAAATGGTCAAAGACAAAAGGAAACATGAGTGGTCTGTGTTTAGATTGAGGCCAGAACACTTCTACACACTCTGCCAGTTCTCTTTTGCTGTTGTATCAAATTAGTTTTTCCAGTTTTTGTTAATTGCTTTCATTTCATACGTTTCTCACCCAAGAAGAAGCCAAAGAGATGGAGACTAGATAATTGATCAAGAAGAGGAGCATAGAGAATCCAACAACTTTTGGTCTAGGTTCTCATTTTTTATATGCTTCTCTCTGTGTTCTTCTAGTCTTTAAGCAAAATGGCACTTGGTTCCAAGGTCATGATCAATACCTTTTTGTAGGTAGAGAGTTTTTGTTGGAGGCAAATGTAACCATAATTCCATATATGAAGTAATGTTAATTGAAAGCCATAATTCCATCTGTTAGTTTTAAGATTTCAATGCCAAGCTATTCTATTCTGAAATTGTATCCCTGTGCACTTGTAGTGTTTACTTGATACCTATTATCCTGATCACCACATTTATAGAAGAAAAGAAATTCCGGACAAGAACTTCGTTGCAATTGAAGAGTAGCTCAATGGAAGGACCATTCTTAAACAAGGTGAACCCCTTAGGGTTCAATCTCTTGATGCAATCAGTCCTACGGTTTGGTTGCAGTAGGACTGGGCATTTGGTCCCGTAATCCCGATCCCGTCCCGATTCCGTTCCTAAATGAGACGGGACGGGACGGGATTGAAGCTTGAAAAAGGCACATCCCGTCCCGTCCCGATCCCGTTCTAAAACGACGAGACGGGACCGGGATTATCTTTATTTTACGTCAATAATAACCAAATCTCGTCCCGTCCCATCCAGTCTTAAATTAAAATTAAAATAATTATATTATTATATATACATTCAGCCAATCTCAGCCGTTGATAAACTTAATATCATCAACCCTGTCTCCCTCTCAGCCTCTCACTCTCTGGTACTCTCTCAGCCTCTCACTCTCTCAAACTCCCTGGGTCTCCCGTATCCTCTCCCTCTCCCTACCTCCGAGCCCACCGTTGACGAGGAGCACCTGTGTCCCAGCTCACCTCTCCGGCTCTCCCTCTCGGTCTCTCTCTCGCTCAGACGCTCTCATTCTCACAGTCGCCGCCGCCAACAGCCTACCGTTGTGTTCTCGATCCGAACAAGTCTTCAAAGAGCAAACCTGTATTCTCGATCAGATCAAGTCTGCTAACAGATTCTCTATCCGACGACGAGGAGAACCTGTATCCCGGCTCACCGGCGGCCTCGGCTTCGTCGGCTCTGCACTCTGCCTGGAGCTCATCCGACGAGGAGCCCGTCAAGTCCGAGCGTCCTCCCCTTGACAGCCGAGCTTCCTCCCCTTGGTCCCACCTCCTCCTCGAACAAGGTGTGATCTCCTCACCCTCTTCCCCTTCGTATCTCATCCAGTGCAAGACTCCTCTCAGTAAGCAATGTCGTTTGGCAATTTGATTCAAGGGTCAGTCTTTTCACTGTTTCACTTTGTAAATTTCTCAGCTTTAAATTAGTGAATGAACATTTGGGTTCAATTTAATTTCATCTGATTGCTATGTGCTGGTGTGAACTGGATGCAGGATTTGAATCTGGTAGAGAAAGGCTTAAGGTTGCAGTGAAGTAGTGAACACATTCTCTGTTAATTGTGAGTAGTGAAATTTGTTTTTTTATTTTATTTGGTATTGGCTGTTGTGTAGAAGCTGATATGACCAAGATGTGAAAGATTGAATCTCTGTGAATGACTGAATGGTGAATGATTTAGTGCTTGAATCAGTGGTCTTTGTAATCAAGTAGTTTTGATCATTGGCATAGTATGATATTAGAGGCAAATTGCTAGTATGATATTGAATCAGTGTATTGATGGATGCATAAATCTTCTTTTTATTTGATGAGAAGCTTTCTGTTTTAGTCTTTTATGATATGGCTTCCTGCTTCCTGCAGTTTTAGTCTCTTAAGCATATTAATGTTGCTGAAGGGAAAATTGGTCATCAACCTTAATCATAAAGGGAAAGTGGTTCCAAGTCTGACACTTTACTCATCGTCTTCTGTTTGCAAATTGCATGTTATGCTTTGTGAGATCTTATGTCCACAATCAAATATGTTGTCTTACAATACATGAAGGCATGCTCAATAAACAGACATACAGTGTTACTCTGCAGCATCATTGTTATGCACTTCAACTTTAATCTCACATGGTTTTCAGGTTTTCAATCCTATATTTAATTTCTCTTCTAGTCTCTAGCTCAATTTTGTCATGGGATCCCGTTTTGGTCCCGGTCCCGTCCCGGTCCTGTACGGGATCCCGGGCTTGCGGGATCATTTTTCAAAAAGCCTAATCCCGTCCCGTTTAAAATCTCACGGGATAGGACCGGGATCAGGTGAATCCCGGCCCGTCCCGGCCCATGCCCAGCCCTAGGTTGCAGAATACTCTCTTACCTTTAATTTACTCAAATTATCAGGTAATGCACATCCAGGGGCGGACCCAGCCCATGGCAACCTGGGCTTTAGCCCAAGTAGTTTTTGGGAGGAGAAAAAAAAATAAAAAATTTATAGAAGTTACAGAGCCCTTATTTTCTTCTGTCCTCCTTTTCTTCTCATCTTCTCTGTTCCTTCTTTTCTTTTCTTCTCCGTTCCTTCCTTTCTTCTTTTCTCCTCCGCCCCTGCACCCTGGCGCCCCTGCCGCCTGCCCCTTCCTTTCTGAGTTTCTGTTTAGGAAACTTAGGGTTCAAAGAGTCAATGATCAGGCCAAGTACAGGTACCAACCTCTCCCTTTTTTTTTCTTTTTTTTTTTACCTGATCTGGGTTTGTGGATTATGTTTTGGATCATGGATTTGTGATTGGTTTTTTGGTGAAATTCTGGGTGTTTCTCTATTTTTGTGGGGAGTTGGAAAGTTGATTGAACTTGGGTAGGTGGCAGTCATTGAACTTGGTTGATTGAAATTCTGGGTGTTTCTCTGTTTTTATGTTGTTTAATGATGAAGAACATGATTAGATGAAGTTAATGATCATTGAATAGTTGGAAATTGAGATATGAATGAATGAATCATTTCTAATTCTGATATTCATTAGAGCATAGTAGAAATCAAAACTTCAAGATAGTGCTTTTAAGTGCTCTGCTTTGTTCGTAATCAAAGATGACCTTTTGGGAGTGCTTATATCATGCTGCACCCTGTGACTTTGTTTTGGTGTTGAAAAATTGAATATATATCAGCTGTGCTATATACTCGATTATTAAGTGAATTCGAAAAGGATTGAAATTCTGTAAAAGGGGAATGGTTATTAGAATTCTGCTGCATATGAGAAGCAGATTTAGGATTCTATAGTGCAAAGTTGCAATTCAACCCCAAGTGTTAAATCTTCTCTCCGGTTGTCTAACCTACTCGAGGTACTTGTACATTATGCCGGGAAATTACATGCTTGGAGAGTTTTCGTGAAAGCTATACGTGTATACATAGTTTCAAGTAGTGTAATGTTTGCAGATAAGAAGTCATTAAGCTCTCTATGTGTATGCATGGAGAATTTGATCCTTCAATGCTTATATATCAGTCATTAAATTATGCTAGCAATGCTAGCGATGAGCCTGAAGGTCGTGTAGTTCCACATAAGGGCATTAGCTGAATGTCTTGATCAGCTTTAGTTTAGTGTATAATTCTCATTAATTTCTCTGCTTTGACTTATGTAGGAACCTGACTTCAAACTTCAAACCGTTCAATCCAACTCCAAAGCCCAAAGGTAAACTATTCTTCCCCTTCCTTCCTTTCTTTCTTCTTCGATCAATTAAACCCTAAAAAGCTAGGGTTTCTATATAGATTTGATTACTTGATTATTTCTTTCTTTTGAATATTTTCAATATTAATTATTTGGAATTGCTAGACCTCATATTATAATTGATGATGAATTGCTAGTTGGCTATGAATTGTAGGTTCGTATGATCATATCCACTCTTTGTTTTCTTAGAGATTCATATTTAGTAAACAAAAAGCATTTGTGAGAATTTAGTTTTCTATGGTCTAGACCCTTTAAATTAATTGATAGTGAGAATGACACTATATATATATTGAGAGTGGTAAATTATACATCTTGTCAGCACTCAAATTTTAGAAGAAGAGAGTGAAGTTGAAACCAGCGTTAGTTTAGCTTATCTGAACATGTGTTTTCGTCTATAATTCATTATAGGTGTATAGAATATCATGACGGATAACCGAAATCCCAAGCGTTATAAGAATTTGTTTTCATGCTGTTCTTGAATTGTACTGCTTATGCTTCTCTGGGAAATAAAAGATGTTGTACTTAAGTTTTTATTTATAAGTTTTGAAGTGCTTCTGGGTTCAGTTGCCTCACAGTATAACAGTGGTTGTAGTTACTTTTAATATTTGGTTTGTGATTCAATAGTTGTTGAAACGGTGGAATACCTAGGGCTGGCAATGGTACACAATTCCATTCTAACCAATTCATATACCAACCGTACCAAATATGTTGGTATACCACTAAATTGGTACATAGTACACGGTACAGTATACTGTACCAACTTCAAAATACGGTACAGTAGGTGGTACATGTTTTTCCTATACCATGGTATAGGATACATACCGACTTATACTGAAAAATCAAAAATACATCCATTTTTTCTAAGTTCTAACCCTTTCTGAGTTTGTCTCGATCTGCTTCTTTTTCACGTCTCACTCTCAGCCAAACCTCTCCCCAGTCCCTACTCCCTACTCTTTTATGAGTTTCTCTCGACTCACCCACCTCCGGACCTCCCTTCCCCACCGACCCACCCACCCACCTCACCCCCTTCCTTCACCGCCGCTGTCTCTTACTCCGGCGCCCTCCACTTCCTCTCCTCCGGCACCCTCCGCCTCTTCGCAGGTAAGAGGTTTTAATTTCTATATTGTTTTTCTTCTGGTTGTCTCCCTTTGATTGATCTTTTGTAATGCATCATGCTTTTATCTCTGTTTTGGGAATGGCTTAATCGGTTGTTATAGATGCATTGGCCGTTGAGCAGGGGCGGACCCAGCCCAATGATTGAGAGAGAGAGAGTACCTTGAATCGACCAATGTGAAGCCAAAGTAAAGTGAGGGACTCGGAGATGAGTGTTAAACTTGTTTCTCAGGCTAGTTTTACAAATCGTATAACAAATAAACAATTATCAATAATTACACTTTTAAGTTCGTAATTATTAATAATTAAACTTGTTTAATAATTACGAACTTAAAAGTGTAATTATTGATAATTGTTTATTTGTTGTACGATTTGTAAAACTAGCCTGAGAAACAAGTTTAACACTCATCTCTGAGTCCCTCACTTTACTTTGGCTTCACATTGGTCGATTCAAGGTACTCTCTTTCTCTCTCTCTCAATCATTAAATTCAAATGTTCAAAAAATTCACAACTTGATTCTATTTTCTTAAAATCCCTCGGCTTGTATCCAAAGATTTATGTTTTTCTTGCGGTAATGCATGTATTGGAATCCCAGAACATATTAAGGGGATGGAAGACTCATACTCAGTTTGTAGCCCCAGAAGAATTCTGAGTGTGTCAAAAAAGAGAAGGGAGGCAACCGTGTCTTTTGCAGATCCTGATAAAAAGGCTTCTGGGTTTCATGGTCCCAAACCTGCTGAAGTTTATGGCTTTGTCGGTTCTATCACCACTGTTGTCGCAACAGGTTCGTTTCTTAACTCTTTTGCTTTCTGGGTTTTCTTGCTTTTAATATTTTGTGGGCAACTATTTTTGATATGGGCGTTTTTGTGTTCGAGCAGTTATTCTGTTGGTGTGGGCATATGTGCCGGAGTCTTGGCTACATTGGATTGGAATCTTTTACTACCCCAGCAGGTCTGTTAGGCTCATCTGTTTTTTTAGCTTTGTTTAAGATTCCGCAACTTCCATTCTTTGCTCAATGTTTTGATACTTGAGACTATGATGTATGTTCCTGTTTCGTTTTTGAGTTTGATTCAACAATATGCTTTAAAGCCATGTACAAAAAATGATGCATAATGTATTAAATCTGGGATATCGGATCAACAACACAGTTAATGAAGCATGTTGTCTTCCTTTCGTTAATACCTCAGGCCAACAGGACATTTATGAAAGTTGTCAAAACTCGAAAGTGTTGAGAACAACAAAATTGTCACGTTCTAATCTGTTTACTGACTACGCACACACAAGTTTGTACACACTACCTGAATCGTTAATTCTGCTTACCTGGGTTGAATAATGTTAGTAGCAAAGCTTTTTAAACATTAGGTGAGGGTAGCAAGCTTTGCGTGTACCAAGCAAGTATGTGCTTGCACAGGTTAGAAATTGCTGCATCAAATAAGTGGTTCACTTATGACGTGGACTGCTGCAATGACTGAATCTGATCTGGCTGAAGCATCTGTCAGGGCTTAATGAATTCTTGTCGTTGTTATGGTAATAGACAACCTTAGTTTTTAAGGTGTTGGGATCAGGAATTGTGGCAGTAGAGCAGACTTCACCTCCGTTGAAATCTGAGAGTCGGAAATTTGTTTGGAATCTACGGTTTTTGATTCTGGACCAGGATTTCCATGCAAAAAATCAGCTCCAAAAATATTGAGCAAAGCAGATTCGTTGACATTTGACAAATTAAGACCCCTGCTGACAAAGAGTTGCTCTTTTATCGTTCAATTTCATTTTGTTCTGAAGGGCACTTTGCTGATTATCCAGTATTTGCAACTAATTTAGATATAGCAGCATCCTGGTTGATAGTCTGACAGCTTGATTAGAGAAAGAATAAGATATAGGATACTGCTGTCCAATAGCATTTGGATGAATCATCCAAGTATTATGGCCCAAATTTGCACTAACCAGGGTGTTGTAACAAAGGAGTCTGCATTTTTTTTGTTTAGAGCAGAAGTATTGGCAAGCTGAGGTCGTGGGAAGATGTTCAAACCACTTATGGGGTTCGTGAAAGCAGGTATTGAGATTCCAGACTGCCTAGCAGCGTGACTTGTTGCAAAATATTGAAATTTGCATTTTGTGGAAGCCACATTGTTAGGCTGCACATTTTGTTGTCAGGTTCAGAAAAAGCAATGCATCTTGAGGCACAGCAGAGAAATGGCCTTTTAAGATTTTTTTGCATTGACCCAAACTGCCATCTATTTTCTGCAGAAGAATGTAGGTCAGCACGGAACTGTGAGGGCCACTTGAAGCTTGCCTGATATAGTTGATAAAATTTGAAAGTTGCTCACTCAAATAAAACTGTGGTTATTTGGAACGAAATTTTTGTCTTTTAATCTTGAGTCCATTTGTTTTGTTACCAGCTAAAGTCACATAGTCATAGGTTCTTTGAGATCTGTAAGATCTGTAGACTCATAGTTATATACTTACTCTGCTGTTAGTTCTCAACTATGTTCTTACCTCCTTGATATTTTGTGTCCTAAGTAATGGGTTCATGACAATTGATGTAGGAAGTGTACATTCTGTCTTTTACCAACTCACCGTATGATTACTCGAATTGTGTTTCTTTGCGATTACTATTGCGTCTTTCCACACTTGAGGTTTAAGTCAAAACTCATGGCATATTGTTTCCAGGTATTGGGCACTGGCTGTGCCAGCTTATGCAATGATGACAGTGGTACTGGCATTAGTATTTTACTGTGGCCTGAACTTCATGTCCACCCCTTCCCCATCCTCCTTATATACAGTGTATGGTGAGTGGTGATTATCTTCCTTATTTGATTAATGTTTTGAGCCTCTCCTTCAGGATTTTAGCTCAGCTCATTCGATTCTCTTATGCAGATGAGTTTAGTAGAGATCCTGCAAGCTCTGGTCAAATGGCCAGTGCTGATCAACCCATTGAACCCATATCTGATATCAGTATTGACAGAATCAATCATGCCATGTTTAAATAACAGAGCAACCTTCGAGCATTGCCGACTTGTACCCAACTGAGTTATTTCCTGAAATAATGGTAGTCTTGAAATTAGTTAATAGCATTGACAGAGTAAGAAGAAATTCTTTTGGTAGTAACAAATGCCAAGAAGAAATTTCGAACATACAGAAACAGCAAAAAGCATTTTCAGTAGAAAGAGGGCAAGAAGTATTATCAGCAATACAATGAGTGCAAGAAGGATTATCAACAATACAGAGAGCGCAAGATGCACGATCAGCCGTACAAAGAGACCACAAAGCATTATTCAGCAGTACAAATTAAGAGGACAAGCAAGTAATATCAGCAAAACACGCCTTCCGAATCGGAATTTGTTAGTATCTAATTATCCCTAAGAAACTAGTCAGCCATGGAAGATATGTTGCATTTAAGGAGAACCATAACGCTTCCAGTTGAAGGCAAATGTTGCATACCGGCTTGGTGGTTGTCAAGTGTTTATGCTTCTCAGTTGGAGTTGTTATGCTCCTCGTTTTTGCAAGGTGCTTGTCTTCTTGGCACTTGCTGGATTCCAGCTTTTTCTTTATTCTTGTCAATGAAATTCCCAGAACAAAATATAAGTAAAAACATTTGAGTGCTGCCTGCAGGCCTTTTTTTCTTTGTACCTTTTGTTCTCTGAAGGTAAACAATTAGCCTTTCTACAAGTTGAATTTGGGTACTTCATCGTGAGCTAAACCAGGAGAACTCCATCAACAGAGATTCAGGTCACTATAGGTCGTTTGGACTCCTTCAAGCTTATTAACACCTTTAACAAATACTTATAGAAATGGACTCAAGTACAATAGTACAATCAGTGATTAATATATCCTCCAGAAAACTAGGAGGATTAGTAAAATTAGTAGAACCTATTGCGGAGTGCCCAACTGGCCAAGTGATGTGCAGCTTGAAGCAACTCTCTCCGAAGCATTCAGGCCAATCTTCAACTCCATATAGAGTTGTAGTCTCAGAGCAGGAAAAGAAACCTTAGGAGAAGAAAGTGCAGGAAAAGAAACCTTAGGAGAAGAAAGTGCATGCGCCAACTGAGAACAATCAATTTCGAAGACCACCTTCTGCAGCCCCAAATCACCTGCCAGTGATAGCGCTTCCAAAGCCGCACTCGAGCCGCCTAATCTGCATGTTGCAGGAACGGATACACCTCTGACAGCACAAAGACTTGAGACCTCCATATGCCGCCTCACTAGATTGTCCATGTTACTAAGCGACATAACAGATATCTCATTCAGTCATTCCTAACGGGAGCTTTGTTCTCCAAATTTGTGCCAGAAAGCATTATCAAGTCAAAATCGATTAGCGCCCCCTTCTGCCAAGTGACGTCTCTTGCAATTACACAAGTACTGCCTAACCTTAGACAAGCATTATCAAGTGCCAAACTCTAAAAACTCGGCCGGTATTAGCCTACTAAGAGGCACTTGATAACATACATCGGACAGTGGCTTTCCTATCTATCAGAGGCATAGCTGAATCAATAAATCACCAACGGTGTCTTTGCCAACTAGTGCACACAGTTTCATAGCTTGAACAAGTCGGCAACTAAATGGGAATTCAAAAACATATTGCATTTACCTAGCCAATATGAACCATGCCCTTCTATTAAGGATTCTTTACTTTGTTTATTTTAAAGAATCAATTATTAGGTCACTTTGTTAATTACATTTTTATATCTCCACCGTTTCATTAATTTATTGAAAATTATTGAGAAAGCGATGGAGGCAATGGAATGCAGCATAGCTCGAGCCTACTTTCATCTTTTTATTTTCTTCCTTTTTACCTCAGCTAGTTGCACAACTGGAGCAAACTACCGCCTCCCTCTTTTTGCCCTTCAAGTATTTGGTAACCGTCTTTTCTCCTTGCTTCAGGAAATGGGATGATGCTGTATTCGATGAGCTAGGGCTCGGTTGTAACAAACAACTCTCAGCTTGCATGTATGGTGAAATAAATGTGAGAGAACCAGAAAAAAGTAGACGTTATAAAGAAAAGAAATTGGGTTGACAGTGACCTTGTTTTGGTTGAGGCCAAATTGCCGAGGGTGGACGGTTATGAAAGCAGGCCATGCAGGTTATAAGAGAGAAAGTTAAATGGGTTAATTAACAAGAAGCCAAAGAAAGCCAGTGGATAAGAAGAGAGGAAGCTCGCAGTTCCCCAAACATATAAAATAGGGCTTAGAGAAAGTTTTACTTGAGCAAATTTTGCTTTACTAAATTTCTAATATATATATATATATATATATATATAGATTTTTTCAGGTGCGGACGTCCGCACCGTGCGGATGCGGCGTTTCCGGCCACCGGCGAGGCGGCGACGTCGTATCCGCCCACTGGGCTTTGCTCGCCCCGGCCCGGCGACCCTTTCTGTGCCGGCCCGAGGTCCGTCGCCGGCCGGCAGCCGGCCGGAATCTGCATTTTTGCAGAAAAATGCAGATTACTGTTCATTTTTCTGCAAAAATGCAGATTCCGGCCGGCTGCCGGCCGGCGATGGACCTCGGGCCGGCACAGACGGGGTCGCCGGCGTGGGGGGAGCAAAGCCCACCGGCCGGATACGCCGTCGCCGCCTCGCCGGTGGCCGGAAACGCCGCATCCGCACCGTGAACAGTGCGTGCGGACTTCCGTAGCCGAGAAGCTCTGTATATATATATATATATATATATATATATATATATATATATATATATATATATATATATATATATATATATATGCGGTCACTATCCAGAGCGGGGCTCCGCCGCTCTGAAATTTAAGAGCGGAGCTCCTTATTTAACCCACTTTCCTGTCGAATTTCTATATATCCATAATTCAGTATGCATGTATATGTGTGTAGATCCAGGGACGGATGCACTTCAGTGGCTGGTTGGGCTGCAGCCCAACCCAGAAAATGCTGAAATAAGCCCAAGGTACATATATTCAGCCTAAACCTAAAAGAAAAAAAAAAAAAAAAACAGAAAATGCACTTCCGATTTGGACGCCTCCTCCAGTCCTCCTCCTCTTTCAAAATCGATTAATCAACAACTCAATTCACTCTTCGGTCCCCTCCCCTCTTCTCCCCAACTCAATTCACTCATCTATGGTTTTCTTCATCACCTCCTCTCCTGATTTGGAGTTCCCTGAGGAATAAATCTCAATGACATTGGGTTTTAGGTGATTGACTTGAACTCTATTCTAAGTTGATTGCTTGGTTCTTTAAAATTGTATCTTTATTGATGATTTATGAACTACTTTGGTTGTGGTTCTTCGGAAGTCAATATTGAATTGATATGTGTATATGTTGCAATATGATTATTATGTTCCTTGATTACGATGATAATGGTTTGGAAAAATGATGCTTTTGTTTCTTCTTCCCTGTCTTCTAGACCATGTGCTTGCCCATTCTTTCAATTTTGGTGCGGTAATAAACCTTTTTCTATGCAGGTAGAGTCTCACTCTCTCACTGATGTAGTTGCTGAAAAGCACTGGATGAAGGTTATTGATCATTTGGTACTGTTTCTTGTTCATCCAGCAAGGTTCTTGCAAATAGTTGAATTTGCTTTATTTCTTGTTGTAAATTTTGTTGGGCTTCTGTAATTGGGGTTTCTGATAAAAATTGATTAAGCGGCACACATAAATCTGGGGATTCTCTTAAATTCTCATGTTCAGTATGCTTTATCTGTTCTGTAAATTTATTGAGACTTCCTACTTGGGCATGTTACTGATTCTAGTGGACATTTTAGAAAATCACTGTGCTCTGGTGACACTTCTGATTCGGGGAAAGGTCCCATTTCTTTAAGTATTGGTGAAAGTTTCTTGATGTCTTGTCTTTGTTTGGTACACAAAAAAACTTATTACTACTACGCATCTTTCAACTGTCCATAAGTTTATGTTTTATCGATCCTAGTTTTGTTACAAAGCTGATAGTTTTATTGCTTACAAAACCATTTATGGTAATGCTAAACTTCTTTGCTTATGACTTACCCGGAAGAGTTGTAACTCACAGCTTATGTAGAAAAGAGACATCCTTTGATGCTGAAAAAGATGGTGATTAACATCCCCTGATGTAGCAGTTCTTTGTATTTTAGTAAGGAGGAAGACAAAAGGCCAAGGTATGCTTGCACAACTAGTAATGAATGTCTTTGTTTTCCATTTCTATGCTTCTCCTCAGAATAATGAATATGATGTATCCAGAGTAGAAGTGGTATATGAAGTATGATACTTGCATCATCTTAAAGATTTAACCAGTCTTCCCTATCAAAAAAGGATTTAAACAACCCTTAAGTTGGCATGTTTCACATAACTGTTCAGTTCAGTGACTAAACAACACATTTTTTTCTCTCATATCCTGTAATATGTTGCTTTTTATTCGGTTTTTCTGTTCTCTGCCACAAGCAGTGCACAGAAAGTCTTGGTTTTTTCTTCTAATATGCATAATGTCTATAATCAAAATTCTATGCTTTAATTTATATACATAATTCTAATAATGATACATATATAGGTTTTGAATATAATGACGGATCACCGAAAGCCCAAGCGATATAAAAATATTCTTTCATGGTTCGCAAGTGAGCCTCCTCCAAGTGGTAGTGGAAGTTGTAGTGGGAGCAAAAGTGGTAGTAAACATGTGACTGAGAATTAGGTGAATGATGTGCCTTTAGATTCTTCCCCATCTATACCAGTAATAGAAGAGTGTCATAATGAAAGAACTGAGAGAGTTGAGACATTTGATATTACATCTCTTGAGCGTGATCCATGAATAAGGAATCCGATAGGCCTATACTCTTTGAATGGTCAGGATAATATTCGCAGAGCTTATGTGGTTTTAGGACCTTATCAACCTAAGTTAAGCAGTTATCCCACTACTTCTGATGGAGGTCAATGTCGAAAATTTAACTACAGATGGTTTAAGGATTGGCCTTGGCTTGAGTACTCTGTAGAGAAGGATAAAGCATATTGCTTCCCATGTTTCTTGTTTGATAGATATCCATCCCATCATCCAGCATTCACTGAGTGTGGCTTTCAGGGTTGGAAGAATGTTATGTCGAAGCAATCTGGTATGGTTGGTCATATAGGTGGCTTAAATTCACCACATAATGATGCCATGCATAAGTGGGAGACTCTAAGAAACCCATCTAAGCATATCGAAAGAGCCATTAGCACACAATCATCACAAGAAATAACAAATCATTGGCTTCGGCTTATTACTACTATAGAGAGTGTGAGGTTGTTAGCTAACCAAGGACGTGCTTTTAGAGGGAATGATGAGTCGGCAAATTCATCTAATGGTGGAAACTTTATTGCAGTTCAAAAGTCTTTTGGGAGGATGAATATAGAAGTTCAGAAAGTCTTAGATAATGCTCCTGCAAATGCTAAGTATACTTCTCCAATAATTCAAAGACAAATTGCAAACATTCTTGGAAACAAAGTTAGAACCAAGATTCGTGATGAAGTTGGATCATCAAAATTTTGTATCCTTGTTGATGAAGCGGTTGATGCATCTAATAGGGTGCAAATGGCTATTATACTTCGATTTGTTGATTGTCATGGGTTTGTTAGAGAAAGATTTTTCAAAGTTATGAGTGTTGCAGACACTTGTTCTCAAACTTTGAAAAATGAGATATCGAATGTCCTTGCTCAGAACAATCTTCTAGTACAGAATATGCGTGGTCAAGGATATGATGGTGCTAGTAACATGCGGGGTGAATACAATGGTTTACAAGCTTTGTTTCGTGAAGAGTGTCCATATGCTTATTATGTGCATTGCTTTGCTCATCGCTTACAATTGACATTGATTGCTGCAGCTAAAGAAGTACATGACATATGGGAATTCTTCTCTACTCTAAATTTTATTGTGAATTTTGTTGATTCTTCTGCAAAACGCCATTCAGCTTTAAGAGTTATTAGAGAGGCAGAAATTGAAGATTTAGTGGCTGCTGGCGAGCTTGAGACAGGTAAAGGGGCTAATCAGGCTTCCACTTTGTCACGAGCAGGGGCTACTCGTTGGGGTTCACATCTTCGCTCTATATCTAGTTTGATTAAACTATATGGAGCTACAACAACTACTCTTGCAGATTTGGTTTCTAATGGAACTTCTAAGGTACAAGGAGAAGCAAAGAGTGCTTGTAAGGCTATGAAGCGTTTTGATTTTGTGTTTAACTTGCTCTTGATGAATGATGTGATGATGATTACTGATTTTCTTTGTCAGTCATTACAAAAGAAGGCCATAGACATTTTGAATGCTCTAAACTTTCTTTCAATTACAAAATCAAAGCTTCAGGATATGAGAGATGGTGGTTGGGATAACTTGATTATAAAGGTAGTGTCATTTTGCTCCAAGTATGATATTATTATGCCTGATGTGTCTGCTCCTTACAAGAAAGGTATAAGGGCTTGTGAACAGGGAATTACAAATGAGCATTATTATCGGGTGTATATGCTTAAGTCTGTAATAGACTTCCAGTTAGAAGAATTGGATAGAAGATTTCCTAATGGATCATTGGAGCTTCTTGTTCTTAGTGCTACATTTGATCCTCAAGATGATTTTGCTGCATTTAAATCTGAAGATGTTTACACACTTGCTTTGAAGTATTACCCTGCAGACTTTACACCATCTGATTTGCTTTCTCTAAATATGGAGTGGGTATTTTCTAGCAGATATTCAGAGGGATCCAAGATTTGCCAAAACAGCTTCTCTTTCTGTTTTGTGTCGTCGGTTAGTTGAATCGAGAAAGTCGGCATTCTTTCCTATGATTTTCAGGTTGATTTGTCTTGTGTTGACTCTGCCAGTTTCTACAGCCACCACAGAGAGAGCTTTTTCTTCTATGAACATTATAAAGAACAACCTTCGGAATAAGATGGAAGATGAGTTTCTTGATGATTTGATGGTTCTTTACATTGAGAAGGATTTTGCCAATGATATTGATAATGATTCTGTAATTGATGAGTTTGAAAAAAGTGGGTCTCGAAGGGTACGATTTAGTTAGAATTTCTTGTTTTCTTCCAATTTATTTTGCTTGTAAGTTTTAGTTTATGAGGTTCTTGGTTTTATGTCCCCCTCATATGTATTTTAAATGAAGGCGTGAGGATGAACCTCCTACCGGGTTCAAAACCTCAAATGAATATTCACAAGTGCGCAAATTTTTTGTCGAGCTAAGATTAGCCCAACCCATTTTCTGATCCTGGTTACGTCCCTGTGTAGATCACTTCTGCAAAGTTTCATCAAATTTGATAATCGTTTGAACATTCATAGTCGTGATTAATACCAGTAGTTCATACTGAACAAATTCAGTGTGTTCATTGATTTTTTATCGTTTTGATACTTTAACGATCACCAAACGAGCTGAAATTTTACAGAAGTGATCTACATACATATACCTGCATACTGAATGGTGGAGATGTGAAAATTCGACCAGAAAGTGGGTCAAATAAGGAGCCCCGCTCTTAAATTTCAGAGCGGAGCCCCGCTCTGGATAAAGACTATATATATAGGTCTTCTTGGTTAGGGACCTCCGCACCAATCCTTATGGTGCGGATTTGATATTTTGACTAATTTAATTTACATCTCCACTCTCTAGTATTTAGGTAATCATGTATAGATCATCTCTACAAATTTTCAACCAAATTGATAACCATTAACATATCAAACTAGATTGAAACAAGTGGAAAGTGCACCATTGGTGCCTCAACTTTCATGCACCGGTCAATATGATACCTAGGCTTTCAATGGTATCAATATGATACCTGAACTCTTGTTTTAATATCAACAAAATACCTACCGTTAAAAAATTGGCATATTCTGTTAACACTATCAAAAAGAACAAAATACCCTTATATTTTATTTTCTTTTAAATTCTCTTTATTTCTACATTTTGACGGAGCGTGGTGGGACCATGAATTTGTTTATTTAGCGTACTATATATATATATATATATATATATATATATATAATTTATCCTCTATACTCAAAAATAAACAATTAATTTTAATCATTAATTATTTTTTCTCAGCGTCTAATTTATTTAGAAAATACTAGAATTACTGAAAAAGAATTAAAAGACAAAAAAGAAAAATTGATACCACCAGATCATAATAGCTGCTTAGACAAAGAGGTCGTTAGGTGAAAATGACATGTTGAAGGCTAGTTCTTAGGATTGATGAGTATATTTAAAGCTTAGTTGAGGAATATGTAAAAAAAAAAAGTTAAAAATCATGTTTACCCCTAATAGTTAACAGAATTCTAACAGAGGTATCACATTGATAGAGAAACAGAAGTTGAGGAATCACATTGATCTTTTTTAAAGTTCAGGTATCACAATGACCTGTGCACCATAATACAGGGACTGTTGGATAATTTTCCTCTTGAAACAAATGGGCATATTGTATTTTATCAAAACTGAACCGTTCATGTTTGTGATAGAAAATCACACTTTTGAATGCCTTAACGATTATTGAATTGGCTGAAATTTTGCAGACATAATCTATATATGAGTACCTAAAGACTAGACTGTGGAGATCTAAAAATTCAATCAAAAAGCTAGTCAAAACATCAAATCCGCTATAAAGATTAGTGCGAAGGTCCTTAGCTGAGAAAGTTCATATATATATATATATATATATAGTGCTTCTCTGCTAATGACGTCCATTTATAACATATGATACAGATGTGAAACGCCAGCCCTTGATCTGCTTAAATGAAACTCTACGGCCATGATTAAAACAACAAGAAATGGGTCATTAAAAGTACGACCCTGGTCGAAATAAGACCCGCCTACAATTTCTAATCATTGAATATACATTTGAGTTCAATAAAGATCAATACAGGTTTAGATCCAAAGAACGAAAGCGAAGAAGAATCGAGGTACCCAAGAAAATTGAGCACGAAATAGGAGGGATCTAGCTAGAACGATACGCTCGGTTTTGGTCTCGCCCAGTCGAATCTGCTCACCATTCTGTACTAATTTTTCTTGTGTTTTGGTTTGTTTAAATTGAAGATAATTTTAAAGATTTTGATCTTTATTTTCTGGGTTTCAAATAAGGAAGATGCAAGAGGTGATTGAGAGGAGATGGACATCACACTTATGGAACTGCGTGTCTAATGAGGATGGATTTTGAAAGGCAAGTACTTATGAATTTTTTCTTTCGTTCTTTTCTTTCTTTCTTATAAATAAATGAGAAAATTTTAACAACAGTACATGAGGTTGGGTTGACTAAGAATTAAGGTGAATTTTCTTTCTAAACAATCATAATGGTGCATGCCTTTCAAAGCACCACCCATTTGAGTTCATACCTCAACTTTTAGGTTACTTTATGGGATTCCGTCAAAATTTTTAGGGCAATTTCGTCTGCTCGTATTTTCCGCCATTGAAATACTGCAGACCTTCTCACATCACACAATCTACCTCCAAAACGTGAAGTGACTCCAAACAGTGTTCTAGATTTCCCTCCGAAAACATAAAAACTTTGCCACGTCACACGGTTTCTCTGTAAAACCTCTAAAAAATAAAAACGCAATGAGCATATATATTACTAGACCAGCTAGCAGTAATAGCTTAGATCAGCCATCTTTTGGAACAAAGTATATAAATTAAACTAAAACATCATGTGTTATATAAAGCTAAAAAAATTATGAGGAAAAAATATCAAACTATCGTACTACAATAGCGGGAAATATGAGCAGACGAAATTGTCCTAAGAAATTTGACGGGAATTTTATAAAGTGACGGAATAGTTGAAGGTATGCACTCAAATGAGTAGTGTTTTTAAAGGCAGACACCATTGTGATTGTTTGGAAAGAAAATTCACCTTGATTCTCAGTCATCCAAACTTCGTGTATCATTCTTAAAATTTTCCCTAAACAAATTGTGTATGGATTGATGAGGGGATTTAGTTTGATTCAGTTCATGAAAGTGTACGGGAAATAACCACTCACTCCATATCAATTGAGATGCTTTGTTTTATTTGAGAAGGAGCTTTCACGTATTTTGTATGCTTACTTTATAACTTGTAGTATTTGGTCTCAGTTGGAGAGTTGGACAACGTTTTGGTGAGTTTGTGTAATACATAATGTGTTGATGCCTTTATGGTGTAGCCCTATCCTTTGATATTATAGCAATTGCTTCAAACATAAGGTGAGTAACTATATACTTCCTTGTAAAGTATTGGTTTCATTATCCACTTTTGTAATTGTATTCCCTAATACTGCAATGCCAAATTATACCATTTTCTGTGCAGTGGAGAGTGACATTTGAGTTTCATTTTGTTTATTCTTGGAAATGGTAGCAGAATTCAAAGCCTTACTGATGTCTAACTTTTTCAATGCTGGGATTGGAGTCTCTAACATGCGACTTGGATTATTTCAATGCTGGGATTGGAGTATCTAACATGAGACTTGGATTATTTCAATGTTGAAGATTACACGGATGATCCTCATGAGTCAGAAACAATTCATTCGTTTACTTTTAAATATACATGTACTTTGTAGGAAGTACATATTCTGCTCAACTATATTGAACTCATGTTACATCATCTCTTCCAAATTGATGTCAGAGTAAACATTTTTTTGTCTGTGAAATTTTTGCTTAGATCAACATAGAAAGAAAAAAAAAGATAAATAAGCTGTAACATGTTAGGATTGACAGAGTAATCTGTAACAAGTGCTAAAAACAACTAATGTACACTTCGAGTTAAGATTAAGAATTGGGACAAATCTGGTGCGAACCAAAGACAACTCAATATTACTCTATACAATTAACCAATTGGATGACACAATTGGAGCTAATAAAAAAAAAGTTCCTGCGAGCAAAAATGAAACATTGGGAACCCCCCAACAAAAAAAAACAACTTAAAAAAGAAAACTAAGCTGTAAAACAGGCGAGGCTTAATTGTCATCATCTCCATCACAGGAACTTAATTCCTCATCTTCATCACATGAACTTGACTTCTCTTCTTTATAGGTTTCAAGGACAGAACTACATGAAATAATAACCAATTAATTAACTTAAAAAACTGTAGGGGTAAAGAAAGAAGATATGATACCACAAATAAACAAAGTATTTCGCAACATTACCTATCTTTAGGTGTAGTTAGCACCGGACAATTTCGTTTATATGTGATTGCCCATACAAACCACATCCATGACATTTCCTTGTACTATTTGTCTTTTTCTTTGTCAGCTCTTTTCTTTTCTTGAGTTTTTTTTCCTGAACCATTTGCTTTGACTTCATTTGGCTCATTGTACCTATGTTGAACATCACTTGGCAACTTCTTACCAGCCTTCGCACTTTCACTACTAGTAACTTGCATTTGTTTGAGCTTATCAAGCACAATGTCAAGAGCCTCCATAAATATGGTCTGAGCTTCACATGAACTTGTAAGGACTTTGTCAATGACAAGTGAAGCATGATGAAATAATTTACTACACTTCACCACCAATGCATTTGTATCTGTTATCTCCAAACCACTAAGGTCTTTAGCTACATCAGCATTTGTAACCTTAGTCCATCTCTTTAAAATATATTGGTCAGGCAAGTAATCCACTTCTTGAACTTTCAGCAAGTATCCCAAGATGTTCCTATAAGGGATTCCTTCACTTTCGAACATTTTGCAAGTACATGAAGCAATATCATGCTTGTCATAAACAATTTCCTAATCCCTTTGAATCTAATCACTTCTTTTTTGACCAAGTACACTCTTTAATTTTCATCCTCTCTCAAGAGTTGAAACCTGTAATTGAAAAAACTGATGTAGAACTCACTTTGAAATTGTTGGAAACATGCACGATTGCAACACCCTGAATTTATGAAAAACAAAAAATTAAATTCAGAGATGTAATCTCTCAAAATAAACTCGAATACTTGAAGTTCTTTACAAATAACTAAGTATCAAAAGCTGAGTTTCGAAAATACGGGTTAGTCGACCCAAATATTACATCTACAAATGTTTACATGCATGTAACATAATTGACATGCAACAATTGCCCACTACACTCACCAAAACTAAAAGGATAAAAGCTAATGTGAGGTCTACGCCTACTAGCCGTCCGAAATCAGTCGTCGTCTCAAGCTTGCTGATCCTCACCTGCAGGTCTAACTCATACACCATGAATCGTTGCACCGGGTTGCAACAACAACAAACTCGGTACGCCTTTAAGCTTGTATGAGTAAATAAATATCAACAACACAAACACCATAATATATAATTCCACACATTAAGACCACAATAGAATCTAATTCCACCAAATCATAAAATTTACTAACTCATCAACCAACAACAGGTAATTCAACGATTACTGTTGACAGTAGCCACAGAGGGGCTACATAAGCCCACAGACCCGCAACTAGTGCATCCGGGGCCGGCCTGAGGCCCGGAGCAGGATCACCAGCACCCGGACCCGAGGTTCAGCAGTCTACCTTGTGACCAGGGGACCGGGGACGCCAGCCTGCCGAACAGGCCACCAGAGATGTCCTTTTGTATGCGAACAGAAGGAAACCAGTCCCACATCGAAGAGTGAGACCAGACCTCACGCCCGACCACCTATATAAGGGCCTCAACTACCCTCTTTAATAGGTAACTGATCTCTCCAACTGCTTATCATACGTGCTTAAGTTATCTATTCATCCCAACTGTACTAACTTAGGCATCGGAGAGGAGAAGACCGGCCCGCCCGGTATTCCCCTTAGTTAGCAGGTTCACAGGAGGAGACCACATCTAGATTCACCAGTCTCTACCAGGCCTACGGGTTTGTGCAGAAACAATTGGCGCCGTCTGTGGGAAGCTTGTATAAAAGCCACGTAAGCATCACCAAATGGCAGAAAGCTCGGAAGCGGGGCATGAAAGAAATGCAATGAAGGGTCAGCGGGTTGCACCAGAGCAAGTGCTCATCTCCACCCCGGTCGCTGTACGGGAGTAGCGCAGCGACCAGGGTACCCAGGACGACGGCAGCTGTGGGAGGCAGAACAAAACGCCGACGCACCGGGGTTTTTCGCTGATATTCTCGGATGATCCGAGCGACAAAGAGGAGAGTCTGCTCAGTGACAACGACCGAGACACCACGTACAGCCCCGACCGGCACGATATGGCAGGGGAGATATGGGCGATGAGGGCATAAGTCGGTCGCCTACGCGCGGAGAGCGACCGGGATAGAGCAAAATCCAATGCTCGGTATGAGGAAATGGAGTCGGTAAACGTTGCCCTGGTGGCTGCCCTGGAAAGAAGACAGCAGCGCAACGCCGCCATGGTAAGGGAAATTACACCCGCGCCAGGCCAACCTCAGCGCCTTGAGGCGGGACAGTCATCGGGAGGAAGGTCTAGCGACCGCAGGAGGGCGGAGTCCCCGGGCGGCGCGGTTTTGCCAATGAGCACGCCGGCACCCCCCGCCGTCTCGCGCTTCATTCGAGGAAGAGGTCGTGACCCCGACCACACGGGCATTACAGATAGTCACTGACTCTGTGTCGGATCTAAAGGCCCAAATGGAGGCCAACGAGAGAAGGGCAGCACGGCCGATGGAAGGCGTGCGATTCAACGAACGCATGGGCCCTTTCTCGCATCGGGTTCTGGAATCAGGGAGGTCTGGTAACCAGAAATCCCTAAAGCTCACGTACTCAGGATCCGGCTGCCCATACCAACATTTGAAAAGTTTCCGGTCCCAAACGTGCGCCAAGGGCTATTCCGATGCAGTGTGCTGCAACATTTTCCAGGAAACCCTATCTGGAGAGGCGCTCAGCTGGTTCTATGAGCACCCGGCAAACTCCATCGAGGCGTTTGAGTAACTGGCCGACCGGTTCGTAGGCCGCTTCATCCTCCGGGTCGAAGGAGCCCGGACATCAACCATCCTCTTCAACTGCAGGCAGGCACTTGGCGAGGAGCTAAGGACGTTTGTCAACCGCTGGCAAACAGCGACGGCCGGGGTTCGGAACCTCGACAAGGGTATCGCCGAGATGGCGTTCAAACAGGGGCTTCGGCCAGGAAAATTTTCCTACGCCGTACGGGTGGAACTCCCGCAGGGGTATGACGAGCTAATGGCAATGGCCATCAGGCATGCTCAGGCCGATCATGAAACGTATGGGCAACACCTGTTGAAGAGAAAGCGGGAGGAGCATCCCCCGGCCGGCCGAGAAAACAAGGCCAGCCAGTGGAGCGAGAACCGAGACGCCCAACCAAGCAGACTCGGCAGAAATTGGGGAAACCAACAGCAGCAGAAGCCCTATCATGACAAACCCCAGGGCAAGCACAAGCCGGCGCAGTACCGGCAAGAACGCCCCCTGGCGATCATGCCAGCAGAACGTCAAGAGGTCTTCACCACTCTAGCCTCTTCATACGAGGACATCTTGCACGAAAACGGGAACATCATTCCCCGAAAACGGGAACATCATTCCCCCACCGCCGAGGAGAAAGTACCCAAAGGGGAAACTTACCCAGGCGCGAACGGCAAGTACTGCTCCTACCACGACGAAGCTACCCATCGGACGAACAGTTGCTTCACCCTCAAGACAGTGGTGGAGGGTTTGATTAACAGCGGTCAGCTTC
Organism: Potentilla sterilis; assembly: GCA_963682095.1. Taxonomy (NCBI): domain Eukaryota; kingdom Viridiplantae; phylum Streptophyta; class Magnoliopsida; order Rosales; family Rosaceae; genus Potentilla; species Potentilla sterilis. The sequence goes on from OY821761.1 coordinate 12,642,148, forward strand.
AGCGGTATATAGGGGAAAGGAAGCAGATCCCGACCGGGAGCAGGGCAGGGCTGGTAAGCACGCCCGGACCCGGTGAAGGGTTAGGTGCCAGAAATTCCAAGCAGTTAGTTTGGCATATCAACGGTTCAACCAGCGCAACATTATAAGATATGTATGCCAACTATTTTGAGAGAAATCCAAGGAATTCCACTAGAGCAAAATGTACATCCAAAGGGCATAATACAAAAAAAACCGTTCCAGCAGATTTACAAAAAAAGAGAACAAAACAAAAATCTTAAGAGCCGCGTCTCCCCCCCTCGGCGGGCATTCCACCAGCTTCCCCACCTGGAGCCACCGCATCCTCTCTAGTGGGTGCAGATGGTCGAGGCCCGCCTTCCCCTTCCGGCTGCTCCTCTTTTGCCAGCTGCCCATGGGTATCATCATCGGCCCTCGCCTTCGGCATTCGAGAGGTATCCAGGTACCCCTTCTCTTCCCACTCCACGTAGCATCGGTGATACCCGACTCCCTAGCCTTTTCCAGGAGCTCCAGAAACTGATCACTATCGTGATATTTGAGGACAACCCGCTGGAAAAGCTCTGGGTCCTCTTCTCCAGCCGCAGCCGCAGCGCGGCACGCATAGCGACAACTCCCACCTGGAGCTCATCCACTCTGGCCTCCAGCTCAGCCCTCTCCTCCTCAGCCCGCTCCTTCTCCTCCTCGAGGCTCCGGACCTGCTCTTCTAGCTTGGCCACCTGTTTCTTGGCCCTCTCCTCCAGCCTGACCTTCTCCCGCTCAAGCCTGGACTTCTCAACTTCCAGGCACTCACGGGCTCCTGTCGGAGCGGCCACCTGCCTCTTCAGCTCCGACAGCTCCTCACTCGGGTCGACTGGTACAGATTGTACAATAGCTACAAAACAACAGGGAGCCAATTAAGCAAACAACAAAAGTAACGAGACCCGGCAGAAGTTATGAGTGATGCCATGGCACCAAGCAATTCTTACCCGTGGACCGACTCCTTGCTCTTCTGGCGGTTCTCCCCCGACAAGGCTCCAGCGACCCCAGGCCTATCCAGGCCAAGGCCAGCCACATCTGCCACCAGACTCCAGACAAAGGGACTCTCCGGACCTCCCCTCTGTTCCCCCGCAGGAGCGGGCTACTCTGCTGACCGACAGAGTTTGAGGCAACAGCGGCCTTGTCCCCAGCGAACTCATCGCACCGCTGGACACCTTGAGCCGTTTCGCCAAGTTTTCACCAGACAACCGGCCGGTCAGCGTCACCAGCGCGGAGGGAGGGACGTCCATGATCCTCCGCCTCTTCTCACCCAGGCCGTCCGGTGAAGAAGATTGTGCGCCTGTCTGAGAAACCCTGGTCACAAGCGGGACCGATCCCGGTCGGTGCGGAATCCTGTTCGTCCCACCAGGAACCTTTGGTGGCCCCCCGATGGTCTTGCCCTTTTCGGGTCCCGCCTTGGACGCAGTGGGGTGAATCTTCACACGCCTTAGGATATAGGCGTCGTCCTCAAGCTCCAAGGCCCTCGGTTCGGCATGAACGGTAAGCCGACCGGACTCCTCATCCACCGAGGTCCGTGAAACGGCCTCCACTTTCTCCTTCAACCTCGAGACAAGGTCTTCACCGTCCATGGATAGTTTATTACCGGGCTTGACGACCTCCGGGAAGATGCACATGCAGAACAAACAAAGGGTTAGTATCAACTCGGTCAGCAGAAACCTCACCACTAAAACCCCGCTATGCACTGGGATCTCGCCCAAGACAGCAGTACTCCAACACCTCCCGCCGTATGAAGTTGTAGTAGCTTCGCTCAAGATCATCCCAACACCCGAGTATCGTCATAATCCTTTCCCGCTCCAACTCGGATAGTACGAACGATTGGTCGCTAAGGGCTGGAAGACACCAGGAACCCGGTACATCTTACTCTTTTTCTGCCACTTCCCACCCGCCATCACCACCTTCTTCCTCAGTTATTGTCCACCCAAGAAGGCAGGTGGGTGATGATAGGCTGGAAGTGTCGGGCGCTAAAAGTCAAACAACCCCGGCACCCTTTCTTCTTCGAGAAGGACAGTCTGTACAGCACCCGAAACTCGTTCACCGTTGGCATGCTCATCCCGGACAGCTCGTACAGACAGCCAAGGCTCAGCAGCTGCCTCCACTGGTTCCCGAGAAGCTGCGCGGGAGACACGTACAGCGCTAAGCATATACTGCACGAAGTCTGGCAGCGGGAGGGAGAACCCGTGGCGAAATTGGTCTCCGTGAACAGCAACCCAACCCGCCTCCGGTTGCAGGCCAATTCTCCGTGATTTAGCGCCGTAACGCCACCTCATCGGGGATATTCCACGTCTCCCGGAAGGCGGCAATCTCTGCAGGGCTCATAGTACCCTCCGGTTCATCGCACACTACAGCCTCTTTCCCACTTCTGATAGTGTAGCTCACGGGCGGAGTGCGGATGCCCTCACAACCCGGAGACCCGGAAGACGAGACCCCGCCCGGGAGCGGTTAGCGGCTTCGGACTCCGGGGAATCCGAACCTAGCCAATCCTCCAATCTCTCCTCATCGTCCACCACGGGACGCCTGTCGGCCGATTCGGAAGCCCCATCAGAGCTTGTAGAAGCCATTTAACCTAAGGGGAAGAAAACAAAACCCCACCGCTGTCAGCAATAAGCTAGAACAGCGCCCTCTGCGGCAGCTCCCCAAGTTTTCCGCAGACGCCCCGCTCAAAACGACTCACAATCGGCGACAGAGCACCCCCCCCCCCCCCCCCCCCCCAAAACGCCAACCAAAAAGAAAAAAACACGAAGCAAATAAAGCAAGACTTACCGATTACTATGCACAACCGAGGAAAGTCAGTCCTACGAAAACACCGAGCAATGGTAGACAAGAACCAGAACGCTTGGGGCATGGTTAGCGCGAGGTACCTCCAAAAAACTTTCGCCGGATGCCTCTCCAACCTTCTCTTCTTCTCTCTGGCCAAGAGCAAAAACAGGAATAATGAAGACAAAGGAGGCATTTTTATAGACGGGTTCGATGCCCTAGGCACCCCTGTAATCCCCCTAAAATACTCAATCGGGGCAAGTCAAACGCCTGCGAATCCAGGCCCTCCATCTCAGATCGCTCTCTACTGACACGTGTCCCAGCATCGATAACCTTCCCACGCCATCATAACTGATTGGACTGATGGGCTTCCTCCTTAAATGCATGTCAGCTACTTGTCCCTCCTACAAGCGACAGTTAAGGAGATAGGGGCGGGAACCGAGGCGTTATGCCCCCCCACTTCCCCAAGGGCTCCATGGCATTCCACCGGTTAGGTAACATTCAACCGGCTCCATGGCATCTCACCGGTTAGGTAACATTCAACCGGCTCCATAGCATTCCACCGGTTAGGTAATATTCAACCGGCTCCATGGCATCTCACCGGTTATGTAGTATCCAACCGGCTCCAAGGCAGTCCACCGGTTAGGTAGTATCCAACCGGCTCCATGGCAGTCCACCGGTTAGGTAGTATCCAACCGGCTCCATGGCATTCTACCGGTTAGGTAGCATTCAACCGGCTCCATGGCATCTCACCGGTTAGGTAGCATTCAACCGGCTCCACGGCATTTCACCGGTTATGTAGTATCCAACCGGCTCCATGGCATTTCACCGGTTAGGTAGCATTCAACCGGCTCCATGGCATCTCACCGGTTAGGTAGCATTCAACCGGCTCCATGGCATTTCACCGGTTAGGTAGCATTCAACCGGCTTCATGGCATTCCACCGGTTTGGTAACATTCAACCGGCTCCATGGTATCTCACCGGTTAGGTATCATTCAACCTGCTCCATGGCATCTCACCGGTTATGTGACATTCAACTGGCATGGGCTTTATAAACCCGGGAGAGTTTACATCTAACACATGCAAACTTTTCCAGCAGGCTAAAAACCCTGCATCACACTAAACTGTGATAAATATGGGGATCCAAGGCGAGACTTGTTATCTCCACGCCACCCCACCGGGCAGATTGTTTCTCTAACACAGAACAAATCTCCCCGCAGGCACGTTGCCCCACGCTTATTCCAACACAAGCTGGGCCGAGCCACCGGGCTACTCCCGGCCTACCCCACCGTTGGCAGCAATTTTACCTTGGGAACTTGGGGGACTCGTTCCGACATGGCAGTCCACCGGTCGAGTCCTCACATCATCATCCCATGCACTCGTCCGGGTTTCACCCCGCTCCATATCTATTGCATGGCGGATCTCAACGCCACATCATCATCCCATGCACTCGTCCGGGTTTCACCCCGTTCCATATTCATGGCATGACGACACTTGAGCACAATACCATTAGTATTTCAATCATACTCATAACTGTCGCACGTCATCATTAATAGGTACTCACATCACCACGCCTCCTCTGCCCGAACGCCCGGTCACGCCCAATCTTCAATACGGACTTGGGGGACTGGGCACCGTTGGGTTGGTAACCCTGCGGGTCTGCGGAATATGAGCGAGACATATTAAGTCCCCATTCAAGATTGCACTTGACCGGGAACTTGGGGGACTTGTTGACAGTAGTCACAGAGGGGCTACATAAGCCCACAGACCCGCAGCCAGTGCATCCGGGGCCGGCCTGAGGCCCGGAGCAGGATCACCAGCACCCAGACCCGAGGTCCAGCAGTCTACCTTGTGACCAGGGGACGCCAGCCTGCCGAACAGGCCACCAGAGCTGTCCTTTTGTATGCGAACAGAAGGAAACCAGTCCCACATCGAATAGTGAGACCAGACCTCACGCCCGACCACCTATATAAGGGCCTCAACTACCCTCTTTAATAGGTAACTGATCTCTCAAACTGCTTATCATACGTGCTTAAGTTATCTATTCATCCCAACTGTACTAACTTAGGCATCGCAGAGGAGAAGACCGGCCCGCCCGGTATTCCCCTTAGTTAGCAGGTTCGCAGGGGGAGATCACATCTAGATTCACCAGTCTCTACCAGGCCTACGGGTTTGTGCAGAAACAATTACTATCTCAATACTTGCATAGATAACCCAACTTGGTTACCTCTCATGCCATGCAACGGCAGACATACTAGAGCTCTAACTGATCGTAACCAATCATCCGGCCAAAGGCTTGGTTCCCGATATAATGCCTCTGTCACAATAGTGATCGTCCGAAGACCACAAATTAAATTTAAATCTCACATAAACACATATAAGGGTACATAACTCACACCTCCTCAATTATGACACTTCATAATAAAATGAATTCACCCAAATGTACAATTTCAATATATATACTTCACGTGTGTGTGTGTGTGTATATATATATATATATATATATATATATATATACGTAGGCATTCACTCAGGAATGGTCCATTAATACCAACTATAGTCAATGATCGTAAAAGACTATAAAAATCATTTTTATATTAAAATCATGTTATTTACCAATGAACCATAGTCGATCAAGTTCATTCAATTTAAAACAAATATTTATTTTCATAAAACAATTTCACATTTGACGATCCAATACTATAATTTTTGACCATTTTATTCGAACATTGAGAGGTTTACTCACCTCCTACTCCCGCTGCGTATTCGATCTCACAAAGGTGAGACACTCGCGCTCCGTCAATCACCTAAGTATCACAATCGGAAACTTAGTACCTAACTCAAGCTCTACAACTTGCACCGAACCCTTACTCCTAACTCGGAGGATCGCCTACACGAGGCTAACCTCCCTCTGAACCTCTCAAAGTCTCCAAAACCACCTACTAACCCTAGAATGGACTCACAAAATCGTAACATGTTAATTTACAATGACTATTACGTGATTATAGAGAACACACCTGCTCCACAAGCAGCAAGGATACACTGCCTCACACCACCCCAAGCCACTACGCGCGGGCCCCACTCACCACCGCCTAAACTCCACTCCAACTCACAACCATGGCACCTAACACGTAGATTAGAGGTAGGGAAGTCGGCTTATACCTGAAATAAGGCCGGAGTGCGGTCGTGAAGTGTCCTGAAGCCGTCGCCACCTTCTCCTCGACTTCAGCTGCTCACTACGCCATAAACGATCAGAAGTGACGGAAAAAAATGCCTTTAAGCGACGAATTGTCCGTATCTTTAGACGTAAGGAACGGATTGTCCGTCGCTTAAGTGACGCCGCGTAAGTTGCGTCGCTATGCATTAAGCGACGGGTCCTATCAAAGCCCATGGTTTTAGATGCACCTTAAGTGACGTCTTGTAAAATACGTCAGATTGTACTTAACCGACAAGGATGATAACGTCCGTGGTTTAAGCTACATTTTAAGTGACGACATTACATATCAGTCGCATAAAGGATCACACTTGAGCGACGCACATTACATATCATCCGCGTAAATGCATCACACCTAAGCGACGGGGTTTGAAATTATCCGTCCCTCAAATGTTAGCTTAAATTCTTTATCCGTCGCTCAAGTATTAATTTAACCGACGGGATGTGTTATTTATCTGTCGCTTAAGTTCTTTCTTAAACGACGGATTTACTTGTTTGTCCGTCGCTTAAGTGAAACCTTACTATCACTACCAGAAAAGGCCTTATAGCCGACGAGGCCATCTCGTCGGCCGTTACCATTAATTCGTCGGCTATAGTCATAGCCGACGAAGTATCGTCGGCTATAGTCTCGTCGGGATAGCTCCGTCGGCTATACTATAGCCGACGACACGAGGCGTAAGTCGTCGGCTTATAAACCGCGGGGTATAGCCGACGAATAAAGCGTCGTCGGCTATACTTCCAACATTGCCGACGACAAGATCGTCGGCTTCAACAATTACGTAATTGCCCCTAAACCGAAGTATAGCCGACGACACTATCGTCGGCTATACGTCCAATATAGCCGACGACACTATCGTCGGCCATAACAATCGCCGGTACCAGGAACGGCTTTTTTTTTGCCTGAAGCCGGGAGGGTATAGCCGACGACATATGGTAAACATCGTCGGCTATAGCCCTTATAGCCGACGAAATATTGCCAATATCGTCGGCTATAGCCCTTATAGCCGACGAAATAATGACAATATCGTCGGCTATAACCCCTAAATATTTAAAAAAATTTAAAAATTTAACTCGGGCCCAATTTCACTTCGTCTTCGGTTTGGCTGCAGAAAATGCACAAACAAACATCCAAATATCCAACAAATATCCACATCAATCCATCCCTAATATCCTACATACTGTACAAATTAACCCACTATCTACTCATCATCACCCCCTAAACGCGTAGCGTCGTCGACCGGATCGTTCGAGTTCCGGTGGCTATGGCTGTCCTGATCGGCTGGCGTACTCCGATGCGGGGGGGGAGTGGGGACGACGAACTGGGGCATCTGTGGCGGAGGCGGGGGCTGGAGTCCAGCCTGCTGGGCCTCCCAAGACTGCTGCATCCATCGGTACATCTCCGCCACAGATGCGTCTCTGGCCTGCTGCGCCGAAGCCTCCACGGCCCTCGCCAACTCCGCCTGCTGGAGCGCCTCCACCGCCCTCGCCAACTCCGCCTGAGTCCTCTGCAGCTGCGTCTGCAAGTCTCCTCTCGTCGAAGCCGCACGCTGCGTGCTGGGATTGGCCGGCGTGTACTTGAGAACCCCATCTCCCGCCGCGCCTAGGCCTCTCTGGTAGAAGTAGTTGTTCCCCGTCCCTACCGCCGCGTGCATGATCTGAGAGGCCAAGCGCGGCTCAAGGGTGTCGATCGTGGAGGCAAACTCCGCGATCGCCTCGTCGGACGCCCCGTCTCCCAGGGTGTCTCGCGCGATCCCGAAGGTGATCGCGTCGGTCTCCGCATCGATTTCCGCCTAATTGACAAGAAAATATAATAAACGAATTAAAAAATATATATATAAATTAATTTAATGAAACACTTTTATTGAAGATGGGCGAATACTTACCACTTGGTCGGGACGCCCCGGATACATCTGCGCATGAATCCACGACAACGGCCTCAGCGGTCGGTCCCTCCTCGCCATCTCTGCCCACTGCCTCCAGGAGCGGGCGCCGCCGTGGTGGGGGTGCTCGTTCCTCCTGCGGTTGTCGCTGTTCGTCCGCGAGATTTTCTGTATTATAAGAACGAACATATAAACGCAAATATAAATTAGTAACTAAATTAAAATATTACGAACTAACCAAAAAAAAATTATTAACTAATTTAGTTACTAACTAAATTAATTTAATTAGTAACTACTTAACTAACTAATTTAATTTAGTAACTAACTAACTTACTAACTACCTAATTTAATTTAATTTAATTTAATTTAGTAACGAACTAACTAACTACGTAACTAACCAACTAACTTAATTTAATAACTAATAACTAACTAACTAACTAATTAATTTAATTAAGTAACTACATAATTTAATTATTAAATAACATTAAAAAGTTATATACCAGCAGGCTAAATTTTCTTACCGAGACCCTGTCGCTCCCGAAGTAGGCTACCAGCCATAGCCACTCGTACTCCCTGTACCGGAACTCGTGGGGGGTTGCACCTCGCCCCAAGCGCTGCTCCACATGGTACGTCCTGTAGTGCGTGGACAGCTCGTTCTTCCACTCGGAGTACCTATATTAACAAAACACAACTGTTAGATATATTCGTACACTGCCAATAAATATATTTATACAAAAAAAAGCAAAACACATAACCTGTTCTTCAGCTGCTCGTCTCTCCACCAGTCCAAGGTAGGATGGACTCTAAACCATTGCTGCAATATTATAAATTAATTAGAAAATATTTTTATATAGTTATAAGGACTGAATTCATAAATATTTATTTTCTATAATAAAAATCATATTTAACTCACCGACAGTGCATTGTACACTCGCGCCTTGATCTCATCGGGCACAGAGCCCCAGTCGGGCCACAACAGTGGGACCCTGTCCCGCACGAGCATGCCCGTCGCGTTGATGTATTTGGTGGTGGTGTCTCTCCGCTCAATCGGGCGTCCATCCTCACCGGGACCGGGCAGGATCTCTCTGATCCCACCGGCCAGCTCCCTCTCCAGGGTCGACATGTTCGCTGGCCCTCTAGTCCGTCTCGTCCCCGCGGGTTTATTGACGAGGACGCCTGTTTCATAATTAAAATGAATACATAGTTAAATAATTATTTAAACTAACTAATTAAATAATTAATTAAACAATCTAAATAATTAATTAAACTAACCAATTACCTGCGTCGTTGTACTGCTTGTCCTTCTCACGAACGGCCCACAGGCCGCGGCAGTCCTCTGAGTCGAAAGGATTGTAGAAGTAGGCCTCCTCCCAGGGAATCTCGTGGGGCCGGTCGTGCCTCCAAATCTGCCTCCCCCTGGCGTCGTACTCAGGGATGGCAGGGAGGAACTGGACCATGTACATCCCCGATGGCGGAGACATACGGGGCGTGGACCCTGAGGGGCCTGCTCCCTCTGACGGTGGGCCCCGTAGCTGTGGACGCTGTCGCTGTGGGGGGACAGGGAGCATCTCTGGAGGGTCCAGATCGGCGCGCGGTGGGGTCGGCTGCCGATCCTGGAACAGTGCTGAAGTGCACTGGGGTCTGGTGGCTCTGCGTCCTCCTCCGACACTCGAGTCAGGGCCCGCTCCCGTCGACTCATACGAGGAGCCCCCACGTGGATCGCTCGGAGTCAATCCCATCAACGTCTCCTCTCGTCGACTCATAAGCCGGCCTAGGCCCCGACGGCCGCTGGATCCGCTCCCCCCACGGCTGGATCCTGCCTGAGCGTCGGGGTCGCTCTCGGTCCGTCTGCCAAGCCATCGGTCTACAAAGCGCCGGTTTCCTGCACAATTAGTATATAAATTCCATAAATTGCACAAAAATTCCACAAAAAAATTAAAAACTTCATTCAATGTATATATACCTAATTATATATATACGTACCTAAATATATTTATACCTAATTATATATATATACACCTAATTATATATATACATAACTATATTTATACCTAATTATATATATATATATATATATATATATATATATATTCCGAAAAATATATATATATATATATATATCGTCCTACAAATTAAAAAAAATATTTATACCTAATTATATATAAATTAGTATATAAATTAGTATACTAGTATATAAATTCAACAAAATTCCACAATTAGTATATAAAAACCGTAAATTTAACAAAAAATCCACAAAATTAGTATATAAATTCCACAAAATTAACAAATTTAACAAAAAATCCACACAATTCCATAAATTTCACAAAAACCCTAAATTCCACAAAAAATTCACAAAAACCCTAAAATTCACAAAATTCGACAAAATTAATAAAAACCCTAAATGAGGCTCGATCGGGACTACCTGACATGGTGGTGCAGTCTGGACGAGGACCGGTGGTGCGGTGCGGCGGCGACGGCGGCAGGGGCGGCGGCGGCAGCGGGTTTCGGGTCGGCTAGGGGCGGCTGCAGCAGGGGCGGCAGAGGCGGCTGCGGCAGGGGCGGGTAGGGGCGGCTCGGGGCGGCGGCGGCAGGGGGTTTCGGGTCGGGGAGGGGTCGGGCAGGACGGGGAGGGGGCGGGGAGGGGGAGGGTAGGGAGGGGGAGGGTCGGTCGGCGTCGGGGAGGGGCGGTGGTGGTCGGTCGGCGTCGGGGAGGGGCGGGCGGCTGCAGCAGGTGGGGATTTAGGGATTTAGGGTTAGCAGAAAATGAGGGAGGCGCGCTCTGTTTCGGTTTAAATCGAAGGACTATAGCCGACGATGTAATTTTAATTCGTCGGCTATAGTCATAGCCGACGAAATTCGTCGGCTATACTCTTACGGGCCGGGCAAAAATCCGGGCCGGGCCGAAGTTGGGCTTCGCGGGCCGGTTATAGCTGACGACGTTAGGCATATCGTCGGCTATAATATGCATATCGTCGGCTATAATATGAATCTCGTCGGCTATACTTTACGCTCTCAGCAGCCGTCAAATCTCGCCCATCCAACGGCGGACAATGAAACGGCGCGGATCGCAAGAGTTTAGCCGACGAGGTTAAGTATTTCGTCGGCTATTCCCTGGTCAACTTTTGGTCAAACCTCTAAACGCTTTAAAACGGAAATTGGCCCGTCTAAATGACGTTTTTTGGCCTGACCTTCAACAGAGAATAGTTTCAGATCGATGAGACGCAACTAATCGTATAAAAATTTTCCTCAAAATATTTACCGAACGTCAGGCTACCCATAGGAAAACGGAAGTAAAAAACAGCTAACCGCAACATTCGGGACACAGATTTTGTCGGACTCTTCCCATTTTTCAACCGTAGACGTATTTCAATATTTCGGTAATATCTTATTTCACGACACTTTTGCATTTGAAGCGTCTACGTATAGCAACTATTTGAAACTATACATTCACTTAAACACTTAGTAAACAAGTTAAGGAACATTAGTGCATATGTTCCGATTTCGAATCTAAAAGTTTGGAAAATCTATTCCAACCGTCAGATATCACCGTTAAGATGAAATACATGTATGAAAAAAAATCCAACTACAGCTGACAACGTTAAAGGCTCGATCGGTACGGTCAAACTGCAAAGTCAAACCTCTAAACGCTTTAAAACGGAAATTGGCCCGTCTAAATGACGTTTTTTGGCCTGACCTTCAATAGAGAATAGTTTCAGATCGATGAGACGCAACTAATCGTATAAAAATTTTCCTCAAAATATTTACCGCACGTCAGGCTACCTATAGGAAAACGGAAGTAAAAAACAGCTAACCGCAACATTCGGGACACAGATTTTGTCGGAATCTTCCCATTTTTCAACCGTAGACGTATTTCAATATTTCGGTCGTATCTTATTTCACGACACTTTTGCATTTGAACGGTCTACGTATGGTTTCGGTCAATATACTTTAGCCGACGACTTGCAAGTCGTCGGCTACAGTATAGCCGACGAATTGTAAGTCGTCGGCTACAGTATGGGCATTATAGCCGACGAATTATGGTCCATTTCGTCGGCTATAATGCTGATGTTTCTGCAAATTTGCCATTTAGGGCCTGCAAATTGCCTATTTCACCTGATAAAATCATGAATATCGCACAAACAATTCAATACAATTTCCCAAAAATTCGGAAAACGGTAATTAAGGACAAAATTTTTTTTCATACATGCATGCACCTTTGTACACAAATACATACATAAATAGTATACTAAGGATGATAATCAGAATCATCCTCATCACTTGAGTCAGACGTAGTATAGTAGTTAATATCTGGCAACCGGTGCTCGTACTCGTCGTCTGAGTCATCGTCTGCCTGATATAGACGATTCGGATTAACATCATACATGGGCACCTGACCCCTAGGAAGTCGAACCACTCTGCCCGGCGTCACATTATTATCGCGGATGGTGGAGGATTCTGGAATGTCGCCGGCGTCCGGCTCTTGGTATGCGGTCGCTTCTTGACACTCTGTGCTCAGACCAAGTGTGGTAGCACTGTATATGTCTCGCTGAGACACATGGTTAACTACCTTCCACGTGCCTTTGTTCAAAGGATCGTCAACATAAAAGACCTTTTTGGCCGCTGTGGCGAAAACAAAGGGGTCGTCTTCATACACACTAGTGGCGGTATTCACCGAAAGTATGCCGTACTGATCGATCCGTATGCGGTGCGGCCTAGTATCAAACCATCGACACTTGAACAAGTGGACTTTCATGCGGTTCCCATAAATGAGTTCAACAACTGACTGTAGGACACCGTAAAAATCCACGCCCCCCTCTGCACCATCGACCATCACCCCACAATTCTGTGTTTTGCGTTCCCCGTCTCTAGCTTCACATATATACTTAACGCCGTTGACATCACACATTGGGCGGACTGTGGAAGATATCGGCTTCATCGACAACAGCCTCAATTCCTCTGAGTAATTTGTATGACCACCACTCGCAGCCACTTGCATCAGCTGAAAAATATAACTCAAATCACTCGGTGTGTTTATGATTAAAGAATAGGGAACTGTAAAAGAAAGCCATCTAATATATATATTTATACACTTACCCATTGTGGAAAATAGTCTGCAAACGTCGTGTTGTGGTAGTCGACATCACCGCGAACTTTCTTGCAGTGAAGATGGTGACGTTTCCAATATTGTACCTCCGGACAGTTTATTAGAACCCACCAGTGGGCAATCCCTACCTCATGGTCAGGCAACTTGTCCACACCCTTTTTCTTGAAGCTTCCGTATGGTACAACAGAGTTGGCGACGATAGATAGGTTGAACTCGGGGTCATCTCGACTTGGATGTTGTGGGGGGTCCTCCATCGCTCCCAAGTACAACTTGGCGTACGTTACACACTCATGCGCAATGTAAGCTTCAGCAATACACCCCTCAGGCGCAGATTTATTGTGCACATATTTCTTGTAGTCTCCAAGTTGTCTGCAAGGTTAACAAGTGCATGTTAAGAGCATGCAACTTTTATTTAAAAACATGTATAAATCAAATTTAGGAATAACATGTACCTTTCGATGGGATACATCCAAGTGTAGTGTACGGGACCGGTAAGCAACAATTGTTGGGGAAGATGGATCATCAGGTGAGGCATGATGTCGAAGAAGTTTGGGGGAAATATCCTCTCGAACTTGCACAAGATAAAAACGATTTCCTCATGCATTCTCATGATGTCTGATTTTCTAACTTCTCTAGCGCATAACTTCTGGAAGAATCTTGACAACGCCACCAACGGCTCAACCACTTCATCCTCCAAGTACGCTCGAATGAAAATTGGGAAGAGGCGTTGAAGCAGTACATGGCAGTCGTGACTCTTCAATCCGTACATCTTGTTGTCTCGGTAGTTAACACACTTGCTTATGTTACCCGCATAGCCATAAGGATACCTGCATAGCCATTAACAACAATTAGATTTCATGCATATATAGTCGTCCAACAACAGATGGATTCTTTAGGGAATACATGCCTAATAAAAAGTTACCTGACATTACTCAGCCATCCAAAGATTTCATGTTTCTGGTCCCTGGTGACGGTGTAAGGAGCTTGGGGCATTTTGCTCCTGCCCTCTCTCAACCACAAATGGTCCCGCAGTCCCATATTTCTCAGATCAACGCGTGCCTTGGGGGTGTCTTTTGTTTTCTTCTCCCAATTCAAAACTGTGCCAACCACGGCTTCACCCACGTTCTTCTCTATATGCATGACATCCAGGTAGTATCTGGTAGCCAACCTGGCCCAATAAGGAAGTTCCCATAAGATGCTCTTGTGTGACCAGAACCTATACCGATCCGGCCTCTCTGGAATCGTGCGCAACACATCGGGATGATTGCTAAGCGGACCAAAGTCATACTCATTCAACACTGCCAATATTTCCTCCCCTGTCCATTGCTCGGGTGCCCAGCCCCTTTCTTCAGTCCCATCAAAAGCCTGTGCATCGTCCCTAAATGGATGGTCATGCGGAAGCCAACGACGGTGACGCATCTGGACAATCTTGCTGCAATGAGGACTGGAGCAATCAACAGTCATGCACTCTGAACAAGCCCTGTAACCCCTGGTGACGCTGCCCGACAACATACCCCTCCCAGGAAAGTCACTGATGGTGCCAACAAGCATGGCATGCATCCGGAACATCTCATTTTTGAACCGGTCGTAGACCAGGTGGCCGTTCAGACTCAAGTACCGAAGCTCCTCAATTACGGGTCTCAAATACACATCGAGACACTTTCCCGGATAACCTGGGCCTGGAATCAACAATGTGAGCATGTTATATTCCTTCTTCATGCACATCCACGGTGGAAAGTTGTACGGAATCAAAATAACTGGCCACACACTGTACTGAAGCTCTTTCTTGCCAAAAGGGTTGAAACCGTCGGATGATAGCCCTAGCCAAACATTTCGAACCTCTGATGCAAATTCAGGAAACTCCAACACGTTCTTCTTCCAAGCCTCTCCGTCGGCGGGATGTCTAAGGGTGTCATCGTCAGGCACATTCCTCTCAGCCCACCATCTCATAGCTTCGGCCGTGAAAGCACACATGAACAACCGCTCAAGCCTATCAATCAGCGGGAAGTACCGAAGTATCTTCACAGCTTTCTTGTTCCCTTTAGGAGTGAACTTATACCGCTCTGTATTGCATAATGGGCAGTATTCAAGATCTGCAAGTCCTTCCCCGTAAAACAGAACGCAATCGTATCTGCATGCATGAATCTTGATGTAGGAAAGGCCGAGATCTTTAAGGATATGTCGCACCTTATGATGACTGGTAGGAAGCCGATGTCCGGGGGGCATCGCCCCACCCCATAGCCGAAGCCAATCATCAACCGATTTGACAGTGCCTTTGTTCTCCGTTTTGATCTTCATCACTCCCATGACAGATTCAAGGACAGTCTTACTGCATCCGGGGTACAACGGAGTCTGTTGCAATGCGATCAGGTTGTTGTACTTTTCCATACCACTTGTGTTGACCGGAGATCGGGGTAATGGCTCGAGTGGCTCAATATCAGGGAAACACTCCATCTCTGGAGGTGGGAGTTGCACATCTGGTGCTTCCTCAAAGACACCGCTCTCACGAGGAAACATATCGTTGATCCAGTTCGTTGTCGGATCATTGGAGGAACTCCCTCTCTCGGCAAATTGTCCATGATCATGACGACCCGCAAACTCTGGTTCACCGTGATAAATCCAATTAGTGTATAGGACCCAAAATCCATATCTAGCCAGGTGTTGCTCCACTGTCTCTATGGAAAACCGGTGTCGTGGGGTGGCACACTTGCACTTTTTACACGGACAATAATGAAGTGTAGTGTCTCCACAGTTAGCCATCACAAAATCCAGGAAACTCCTAACTCCATCATGATACGCCTCATCCCATCTTCCAAGGGTAATCCAACTCTTGTCCATCCTGTAAATTCAAGAAATAAATATAGCTATATATAGATATGTATATATGCACGTACTACGTACGTACGCACGTACTAATTAATTAAAAAATTCATCATTACACACACACACATATATATATATATACACATGCATCCCTAAATTAATTAAAACATCGTCAATCTCCCTAATTAATTAAACACAATGTATTTTTTATATATACCAACAATATATTTTTAATTACAATTAAATTAATTAATATATATATACATTTTTTCATCAAATTCATCTAAAATCACCTATAAATCAACAATCAATCACTAATCTTCAACAAAACTTCAATTCTATCTAACCAATACAACATATATATATATCAACCCATTAATAATCTCATCTCAACACACATATATATATATATCAAATTAATCACACATTTATTCTAATTAAACTCTAAATTAACACACCTCTGCATATAACCAACTAAATCAACACACACAGCAATATACGTACCTTTCAAGCTTATGGCCGAGGTTTTGGACGATTTCAGAGCGTTTTGGACGATTTCATCGACGAATGAGCTCCCTGATGCAGAAGGTCGATCTGATATAAGAGTTATAGCCGACGAATACCCTCCTCGTCGGCTATAACCAAAAACTTTTCGTCGGCTATAACTATTATAGCCGACGAATACCATTCTCGTCGGCCATAACCAAAAACGTTTCGTCGGCTATAGTTATAGCCGACGAGTTGTCGGCAGTCGTCGGTTATAATATTATAGCCGACGATGTGGCCGACGAAGTAGTAATTCGTCGGCTATAAGGGGTTATAGCCGACGAGATACTATTTCGTCGGCCGTTTTTTCCCATATCGTCGGCTATAACCCCTTTTCTGGTAGTGTATTCATCACAGAGCCTGAATATGTTATGCCCTTACCTGAAACAAAAAAAAAAGACAAAAGCACCAATACACAACTCATATTCGACGGTTAAAGCGACATACGTATTCAAGTTCCGTCCCTTGATGTCATTTATGGCGTAGTGGCTGTAGCCTTGGTCACTGCCTCCTACGTGCTCCATGATTGAAAAAAGCTTGCTCAAAGGAAGGAGGACGACATGACGATGGGAGCCTCGAGCTTTGGATCGACCGGAGGGGGTCTCGGCCTTGACGTCGGTGACAACAGTAGCTTTCGGGCTCAACTGCGGACTGCACGGTGGTCGTCAGAGCTCGTCGCTGGTACAGGGTTGTAGAGGAGAGAGAGACGATCGTTTTGATAGGTGGCACACCGCTGGAGGACGCCGGACGAGGGAGAACAAGGTTGGAGTACACCTGACGTCGAGAAGGTGAACAGTCGCGTCTGGTGCGGCTCCTCAGCTTCAGACCCGAGCTTCCCTTTTTTATTTCTATGGTTTCCAAAAACTTTCCCTTTTTGTACCCCCTCCGAAAAAAATGGAGAATTACATAACAAGTCATAACTTCCTCATACGACATCCGTTTTACACGTGCTGCTTGTCTATGAACTCGTATCATTGAGCTCTACAACTTTTGTGAAGAAAATTTTTTGATGTTCCCGACGGGTCAAAAAGTCAACTTTTAACCTTTGGAACTTTTTCGATATTTAAATTCTCCGAACCACTTTCGACTACCACCAAAACTTAATTAAAAGCGCACATAATACAAATTAACATACTTCACCCTTTATTTAATTTAAAGAGATTTACAAGACATTTAAATCAAATTCAGGGTTACTACAACGAGTATAAATTCCTAACATTTGAGACTCCATAGGATGAGGAGTACTCAATTGAGGCACTTGGTTCAGATCAATATGAGTAGAAACTAACTCTTCGTGACGTTGATGTATAAGTCCTCTATTGAAGCGAATGAAAAAGTCTAGCAATGACTTCTTGTGGTCGACATATTTCTTAAAACATGAGTGACAACTTTCAGCTCGTTGGCTACTTGACATTCCAGCCGAGAAGATAGGATTACAATATACAGGCACCCGTGATGTTCGAATGTCATAAATTGACTAAAGCCATCCATTCTTACTTAAATTACTTCTCTCAACAACTTCCTTCCACTTTTTATCAAATTCTTCAGTCACCTCTGATAGGAGCATAAAATGCGACGTTCTTAATGTAATTTACTCTTGTTTATACTTTGCTTTAACCCTTATTTGTGTAGAATTGAGTTATAATGTAAAGTCATAAGCTTTTGGTAGAGTTTAAATGAAAATATGCTTAAGAGTTGGAAATTTACAGAAATTTGATAAAGTGCTGAAAATTGGAGTCTTTAAATGTGTCGTTGATTCTATAAAGCTTCTATGATGCTTTTGATGGATTTTTCTTCTCTCATATGTAGTATACATGTTAAGGATTGAGCAATGGAAGAAGCTATAGCAATTGGAGCAAAAGAAGCTGCCGAGAATTGTTAAGCAAATTCAGATCCAGCAAGTTCCAGGAATTTCCTGGGCACATCAGTCAACTTCTATAAATTCTCCAGGACGGACCATAAGGAATTAGAAGGCGTGCCATATATGCACTGAAATTTCTACCAGTTTAGTTTCTACAGAACTTTGAATCACATCAAAAGCTATCATGAGGAGAAAGTTATGTTAGTTGCAGTGCCGGAAGGTCACTGTCTTGTCAAGAAGAAGAACCTACTGCATCTTTTCGTGATTTTATGCATTTGTGCATCTAAAAGGGAACCGAATGCATATAATGGGAGTTCTCAAGCCTAAAAATGATTAGAGTATTCAGCCAAGCCAAACAGAAGTGAAAAAGATGGAAAGAGGAGGTTTCCTAGCTCGGATAGGAGAAAGCAACAAAATCTGTTGGTTCTTGAAGTGAGCAGTTCCCGGTCCAACTAGGGGAATTGCAGCCAATCCATTGGACTTTAATCCATATTGCTGATCTATTTAGGAGTCCAAGAAGACTGAGATCCATGAAGAATTCGGACAAGAATATCTAGAAGCTTCAAGGAGTGGCCGGCAAGAAACCTAATCCAACTCAGGATAGGTTTTGTATTCCTTGTTGATGGTCGGCCTTGCTCAAGCTTTTCCCCTATATATAGAGGACGAATTTGTTCAGAAAAACTTGTCAAATCTAAAGCACAATACTACCCTAAAGCTCTACCAAGTCCCCAAACACCAAACAGAAAATACCTTAGCCGAAACCCTGATTCCGCCAAGCACCATCATATCGCACAATAACCTTCATTCTGCCGAAGCCTCTCCACCATACTTGCCGAAGCTTTCCAAGGTTTCAAAAGTGTTATCCACTTCATCTATGGCTCTTGTATTTATTCTAATTTTTTTGTTTTGTATGAACTCGATTCGTTACTTGGTTTTTATTTTACTTTTGTATGAATTCAGTTTTATCTTTTATGAAAGTTTACAATTTTAACTTGTTTATTTTCGTGTTTAGATAAGTAGGACAGTAGGTGTATGCATGTCTAAGATTTAAAATTGGTTAGTATCTAAGGATTGGGCATGAAAATCGGTACTTAGTGTTGTCTTGAACATTGATTTAGGTGCTAGGTTTAATCGGCTAGAGTAATAACGAACTAAGCTATACTCAAAAGGTTGTTTAGATTTGTGTTGCTCACTTAGGGTATAATACTTTAAATACTTGCATGTTTTAATAAGAAAATTGACGACCTTACTTGTTAGCATGTCTCCAATTTAGACTACTGCTATTAATTGTTAAGTCTTACCCGGATTAACATATACTCTAGGATCTATACTCAAAAGGTTGATCTTAAGAACTTGAGAGTCTTAAAACTAGGTTGTAGTTGGAACTAATTTGAATCTAAAGCATGTTTACACTTGTTCCTTACTTTCTTTTCACGATTTTATTGCTTGTTAAAGAGTCTTTGTGTTATTTGCTTGTGTGAAAAATGTCGACCAAACTTGTATATAGTAGATTTAGGTTTTCAATTCGTGTTCTTTAGTTTATAGGGCAGCCTTGCTGCCGAACATATCTCTTCCCCCATGATGACGTTTTTGATTTGTAAATATGTATATATGCTTGTGTGTGAGTAAAGAGCACTTGAGGCAACGGATGTCGTGGGGCAAGGAGCTGAAAGCTTTCGCCGGATTTCTCTCTTTCTCTTGTTCTCTCTAAAGCAAGGAGCAAAAACAGAATGAAGAGCAGTGGAGGCCTTTTTATAGAGGGGACCGGTGCCCTAGGCATTTGAAATCCCCCCAAAACACGCAATCAGAGCAACTCAAACGCCTGCAAATCCAGGCCCTCCATCTCAGACCGCTCCCTACTGGCACGTGTCCCAGCATTGGTAAACTGCCCACGCCATCATAACTGATGGGACTGATGGACTTCCTCCTTAAATGCATGTCAGCCACTTGTCTCGCACGCTGGCGACAGGTAAGGGGAGTTAGGAGAGAACCGAGGCGTCAGCCCCCCCCCCCCCCCCCCCCCCCCCCCCCCACTTCCCCAGGCTCCACGGCAGCATGGCATCTTCACTAAGTCACCGGTTATGATCTTTCAACCGGCTTGAAGCCCTCTCACTGGTTATGATTTTTTCAACTGCCTCGAGAGCATTGTTCCGGGTATGAGCCATCCATCCGGTACCATGGCAGTTCACGGTTAGGTATCATTCAACCGGCTGCATGGCATGTCATCGGTTATGATCTTTCAACCGGCTTGAAGCCCTCTCACCGGTTATGATTTTTTCAACCGCCTCGAGAGCATTGTTCCGGGTATGAGCCATCCATCCGGTACCATGGCAGTTCACGGTTAGGTATCATTCAACTGGCTGCATGGCATGTCACCGGTTATGATCTTTCAACCGGCTTGAAGCCCTCTCACCGGTTATGATTTTTTCAACCGCCTCGAGAGCATTGTTCCGGGTATGAGCCATCCATCCGGTACCATGGCAGTTCACGGTTAGGTATCATTCAACCGGCTGCATGGCATCTCACCGGTCAGGTAACATTCAACCGACTCGAGAACAGCTCACCGGTTATGATCATCCAACCAGCTCGAGAGCATTTTTCCGGGTACAAGATCCACCCGGCCCCATGGCACCTCACTGGGGGACTCGTCTCGATATGGCAGAACGCCCGGTCGAGATCCGCCCGGCCCCATGGCATGACCCAGGTTATGAGAACATTCGACCGGCATGGGCTTTATACACCCGGGTGAGTTTACATCTAACACATGTACTCTTGTCCAGCAGGATAAAAACCCTGCATCGCACTGAACTGCGATAAATATGGGGCTCCACGGCGAGACTTGTCACCTCAACGCCACCCCATTACCTCAACGCTTATCTCAACACAAGCTGAGAAGAACTAGCAAGTGTTGACCGGTGCTTCAACAGACCGCAACACCGGGGCCAGCCCCCGCAGCCTAGCAATATGGACTCGTCTCGATATGGCAGAACGCCCGGTCGAGGTCCCATACTCTCCCGGACTCGTCTCGATATGGCAGAACGCCCGGTCGAGGTCCAGTACACAAGTTCACCTGGGGGACTCGTCTCGATATGGCAGAACACCCGGTCGAGATCCCATGCTCTCCGGATCGCTCTGATATGGCAGAACGCCCGGTCGAGGTCCCATACTCTCCCGGACTCGTCTCGATATGGCAGAACGCCCGGTCGAGGTCCAGTACACAAGTTCACCTGGGGGACTCGTCTCGATATGGCAGAACGCCCGGTCGAGATCCCATACTCTCCCGGACTCGTCTCGATATGGCAGAACGCCCGGTCGAGGTCCAATACACAAGTTCACCTGGGGGACTCGTCTCGATATGGCAGAACGCCCGGTCGAGATCCCATGCTCTCCGGATCGCTCTGATATGGCAGAACGCGGGGTCCAGATCCCATGCATAAATCTATTGCATGGCGGATTTCAACGCCCCATTATCATTCCATGCACATATCTATTGCATGGCGGATTTCAACGCCCCACTCCATGCTCATGACAACACAACACTCGAGCACAGTACTACTTATATTGCAAACGTACTCATAAATTATTGCTCACCATCGGTAACAGGTACTCACCCCGGTCACGCCCAATCTTCAACGCGGACTTGGGGGAGTGGGCACCGTTGGGTTGGTAACCCTGCCGGTCTGCGAGACAAGAGCAAGACAGATTAAGTCCCCATTCAAGATTGCACTTGACCGGGAACTTGGGGGACTTGTTGACGGTAGCCACAGAGGGGCTACAGCAGGCCCTCAGACCCGCAGCTAGTGTATCAGGGCCCCGCCCGAGGCCCGGGACCGGACCACCAGCACCCGGCCTCGGGGTCCAGCAGTCCACCCTACTACCAGGGACCCGGGGACCGGGAGCGCCTGCCTGTCAAAGAGGTCACCAGAGTTGCCCTTTGATGTGCAAACAGAAGGAAGCCAGTCCCACATCGAAGGGTGAGGCCAGACTTCACTCCCACCCACCTATATAAGGGCCCCAACTACCCTCATTAATAGGTAACTGATCTCTCTCACCGCTTACATACGTGCTCAAGTTATATCTATTCCAACTATACTAACTTAGGCATCGGAGAGGAGAAGACCGGCCCGCCCGGTATTCCCCTTAGTAAGCAGGTTTCCAGGAGATCACACGAGGATTCATCTGTCTCTACCAGGCCCCAGGGTTTGTGCAGAAACAATATGTATAACTTGAAACATTCTTGAAAATTTCATGTAATGCCGTGAAAATTTGTTGAAGCCGTAGCTTGTATGATTTTGAATATTCTTGCACTTATCTTTGTATATATTGTTTTGTTCGTTTTGATATGTTTAGTGTGTGTGCATGACGAACTTGAAAGAAAGATGCAGGAAATTCCAATTTTTGGCCAAACAGAAATCGGGCAGTGCAGTCTGTCAACTTTGGAAGGCCACCATTTTTAGCTCAAATAACTTAGGAAACTGAGCCATACACCGTTGGAAATGTCTTCGAGTCTACTTTATGCAGAATTTTACAGAAGTGAATTAGGAGTCTTGAGCCATTCCCAGTATCAATTTGAGTGTAGCAAGGTCAATCTGGCGAAACAGAAAACTGGGCAGATCGATAGGTCAGATAAAAGGCAAAACAAAGAGTACTTCTGCTGGTCCGATTGAGGCAAACTTTATACCACTAGAAAGCTCTATGTGTCTGTTTTATTTTTCTTTAGAGCACTTTTGTATTGGGTGACTCAAACATACCTAAATTCGGGCCTTCAGAGGAAGTGTACCATCTGCCAAACCTTCTGCCGAGCTGCCTGCAGCCTGCCCCAACATTCTACCGATGCTGCTACCAAAACCACCTGCTGAGACAACATGCAGCCTGCCCCTGCCGAAGAGGGCTGCCCCTGCTGAGTGTCGCGCAGCATGGCACACAAGCTGCCAACGTATCCACGTGTCCTGCCCAGCCGTATCCTACCGTATCTAAGACCAATTCCGACACGTATCCAACCAAGTAGCCGTATCCAATACGCATGTCGATAAACCTATGCAACTGTTTAGCGTATCTGATACATACACAGATACACCATCTGATACGCTGCGATGCTGCTGCCCCTGCTGCAGCCTGCCCTGTTGCTGCCCCTGCACACTGCCGATGCTGCTGCCCCTGCACACTGCAAAGCACTTGTCGAATTTCCCTGCCGATAAACCTGCTGAATGACCCTGCGGAGAGCAACTTGTTCTACCGAGGTCCCGCCAAGGTGATCTGCCTAAAGCAGCCTGCCTACGCTACTGCCAACAGGCAGCCTCCAGCGTGGATCTCCCAAGAGACATCTGCCTATGCTGCTGCCGGGAGGAACGTGCTGCTGCCCCTGCTGATCCTACTGCCGAGAGGGCAGCTGCTGCCCCTACCTTTGTCCGGCAGCAGCAGAAGCCCCTGCCGAGAAGCAGTTTTCTGCCGAGAGAGAGAGAGAGCTGCTGCCCTTCTTTGCCGATAGCAACACTTTTGGCCACGATGAACACATTCAACACACATGGTGAAAAGTCTAGGCTAAAGGACTATAAACACTTAAGCGCTGCATGGGAGGTAACCCATATCACCTAAGAAAAACGAAGGAACCATCACCGAGAGTTTGGCATTTCTAACCCTTCTCTGTTTCATTGGTTTGTGATGATATGTTGGAATATGGTAGACTATTGCATGCTTAGGAAATTCTTTGCTATTGTTTCAGGCTTACATTGAGGACAATATAATTTTCTAAGTGTAGAGTGGGTTTACATGTTTCGTTTATGTTTTCGTGTGCTTAGTTTAGAAAAGAAAATTTCAGAAAAATGTTCCACAAAAATAGAGTGCTTAAATTGTTGTTTCGAGTCTTAGGATACCCCTAAATTGTCAATGATGTTATTTCTCCTCTTTGCATACATAGATGATGGTTGTGCATACTTTAAAAATTGTGAGTTTCATGGATAATGTGCATTGGTAGGAGCATGTAGGACTTGTTGATTAATAAAGCATACATGTTTTAGCTAGTTTGTTTCCATAACAATCTTTGTGAGCTTTAGAGCCAAATTTTCTTGAGTGCTTAAAAAGATAAAAATTGATAGACATATAGGAAGCATGAAACCTCATTATTCTTTGGTTATTCGATGACTATATATTATAGCTTTTTTATGGACTATAGAATTGCTAGAACTTGCTCTTGTTGATTTTTGAAACTTTATAGTCATAACATGCCTTGATTTTGAAAATGATTGAAAACGTTATGTTAGGACCACCACCATAGCCAAATAAAGCATGTGCCCTATTTGTGCCCGTCGTGAGACTCCTTAGAAAACCACTTTGAGCTTACATTGAACCTTTCTTTCATCACCCTTAAACACATTCATTTTGCATAGTATAGTTATATCTTTACCATTGTCATTGAGACTTAGCTACCCTTAATTTCGATGTGGAATTGTGATATGGAGTGATGATGTGAACTAAGTGTAGGCAAGGTTCTAAAAGTCGCTAGTCGCTAGTTGGGCGGAAAGTCGGTGACTAGCGACTAGCCGACTAGTCGGGTGACTAGTCGGTGACTAGTCGGTTTTTAATTTTTGTATTTATTTTTATTTTTATAATAATTAAATTAAAATAAAACAATTTTAAAACTCAATATTATGACTAAAAATTTTAAAGCTCATAACCTACTCATGCAACGTTACAAGAAATATTCATGTTGAAACAAAATGAACACAACATCATTTCACATTGACTAATATTTCAAGTCAGAGGTGTGATTCCAAAAACTTTATGCCTTAGAAATATTCAGATCTCTAACCAACTAATATCTCTGGAACAGAAGTTTAATAGCTAACCCAAGTATAGTAGACAAGCCAATCCATTTCATCCCTGCTTTATCTAGTAGCTATATCTAGATGGATTTACACAATACAACATCCTGGAAAATTGTTCCAGTCCAGCAAAACATACATCTTTGTAGACCTCCTAACAAATGCACAATGAATTGAGAACCCAGACAATAATAGTTCTCCCAAAGTTTATATGCATGCAATCTAACTTACAAACCCAAAGTTTATATAAACAAATAATAAGAAAATTTGTGTCGTTAGTCAGTAGCCAAACTTTGTGGTGTAATTTAATCAGGTAGAGAAGAGAAAATACCTGGTAGTATCCTCCTCAACAGTCAAGTCCCCAAAATCAAAGGCAAAAACAGGTTTCTGGGCATCATTATTGCCATCATAAGAGTGCCCCTGCGTCCATGGAATAGGGAGAAGAAACAAAATCAGCGCAATTCTTATTTGATTAAATTGACCAAATTATAATCACTGAATTCTTTGATGCAGTAATGGAAATCTAATCTATAATTCCTTTTAAGCTATAAAACCCCTTATATAGAAATCAAGAATCAATCCATATATAATTCCATAAAGTTATAATTGGAAAATCACAATAGGACATAATTAGAAAAGATCAAACGAACAATTTTGATTGAATCATGAATTCATGATTTGGGTACTGCCGTACTGGGTAGATTCAATAGATTGCAGAGAGCCAGAGACTAGAGACTAGAGACTTAGAGAGAGATACTTACAGAGTTACAGAGGAAGAGAGAACTCAGAGAGTCAGAGTAGTGCACTAGTGCTTTCACAAATCAGAGAGTTGGAGCCGAGAGGAGAGAGAGGTCGGGAGATCTGAGAGAGAACGGCAGTAGCGTTTTTAGAATAAGTTTTTTTTTTTAACCGAACCGCCTAAACCCTAAACTAACCGACTAGTCGCTGCCTAGGTCGCCTAGGACCGACTAGTCGGCCGATTTTTCCCTGACCGATTAAGAGCACCGATTTCCCTAAAATCGCGGCGGTAAGGTACCGACTAGCAACTAGTCGCCGACTAGTCGGTCCTAGGCGGCGATTTTTAGAACACTGAGTGTAGGGTAGACTTAGCTAAACATTGTGTAAATTGTATGTATGCCGTGCCTAGCAAAGAAGAAAAACAGAACATAATGATAGGACAGTGATAGGAGCACAATGTGCGATGATATTAATGTGTTATTATCCCTTATTTGTATTTTATTAAGTCTATTTAGAGTAAGATAGAGTCATAATTTAGTTTAGTGTCATTTCGGTAGAGTTTTGGAAAATTGTGCTTAATAATCCGAAAAAATGACTAAGTATAGAAATCTGGGAAATAATGCACAATTTGTCTTTTTCGTGATTCTGAGACTCGTGCTAAACAGACCTATCCTTTTCCAAATTTGATGAAATTTGGTATGCATATAGTTGGTAAGCTAAAGTATGTTGTGTCCAAATTTCAGATCAATCAAAATTCGGGAAGTCAACCAAAAGATGGCTGCAACTTAGCAGTTTGAGCAAAACGATCCAGGGACTACCAGGATTTTCCTGGGACTGTGTCCTGACTTCCGGAATTTCTGTACGACGCATCACTTAGAGCCAGAGGATGTACCTTATATGGATAGAAATCTCTGTGTGTCTAGTTTCTCCAAGACTTGGAATCTCATCAATCAGAGCAATGAGGAGGGAGTTATGGCGGATTTACTGGAGTAAGGTCAATTCTGCCGAGAAAACTATAGTTTCCCGATAGCATCAGGAAAGCTCTCCTTTGGATTTTTGGAAGCATGGACCGGCTATAATGGACCGGATATGTCCATGGTATCCTAATGCAGCCGATTGAAGTCTAAGGTCAGAAGAAGAAGTCCAAGAAAGCAATACTTTACCCACAAGGAAATCTAAAACCAACTTGGACAAGGAATTGTCATTCCTTGGAGCTGCCAACTGTTGACAGTAGCCGCAGA
Organism: Potentilla sterilis; assembly: GCA_963682095.1. NCBI lineage: Eukaryota > Viridiplantae > Streptophyta > Magnoliopsida > Rosales > Rosaceae > Potentilla > Potentilla sterilis. Next base: position 12,669,181 of record OY821761.1, read on the forward strand.
GGGGCTACAACAGGCCCACAGACCCGCAACCAGTGCACCCAGGGCCGGCCCAGGCCCCGGGACCGAATCACCAGCACCCAGACTCGGGGTCCAGCAGTCTACCTTACGACCAGGGGCCCGGGTACCGGGGGCGCCAGCCTGCCAAAGAGGTCACCAGAGCTGGCCTTTGGTGTGCGAGCAGAAGGAAACCAGTCCCAAATCGATTAGTGAGGCCAGACCTCACGCCCGGCCACCTATATAAGGGCCTCAACTACCCTCATTAATAGGTAACTGATCTTTCCTACTGCCTATCATACGTGCTTAAGTTATCTATTCATTCCAACTGTACTAACTTAGGCATCGGAGAGGAGAAGACCGGCCCGCCCGGTATTCCCCTTAGTAAGCAGGTTTACAGGAGATCACGCTTGGATTCATCTGTCTCTACCAGGCCTACAGGTTTGTGCAGAAACAATTGGCGCCGACTGTGGGAAGCTTGGATAAAAAACCACGTAAGCATTACCAATGGCAGAAAGCTCAGAAGCAGGCCAGGAAAGAAATACCACCGAGGAGTAGCGTGTTGCACCAGGACAAGCGCTCATCTCCACCCCGGTCGTCGCGCTAGAACAGCGCGGCGACCAGGGCAACCAAGAAGACGGGAGCTGTGGGAGGCCGACCGGCACGCCGGGGCCATACCATAATAGCTCGCGCGGGAAAGGCCCGGTGGAGGGCGACAAGCCAGCGCACCGGGGCTTTTCGCTGACATTCTCGGACGATCCGAGCGACCGGGAGGAGAGCCCGCTCGGAAACAGTGACCGGGACACCACGTACAGCCCCGACCGGCATGATATGGCGGGGGAGATATGGGCGATGGCAGCAGAAGTCAGTCGCCTGCGCGAGGAGGGCGACCGAGATAGAGCAAAATTAAATGCCCGGTATGAGGAAATGGAGGCGGTGAACGCTGCCCTGGTAGCCGCCCTGGAGAGAGGACAGCAGATCAACGACGCTATGACCAGGGCACATGCACCCACGCCAGGCCGATCTCAGCGGTTTGAAGAGGGACAGTCATCGGGCGGAAGGCCCAGTGACCCCGAGCGAGCGGAGTCCCCGGCCGGCACGGCCCCACCAAAGAGCACGCCGACGCCTCGGCAACCACACGGGTGGAACTCCCGCAGGGGTATGACGAGCTAATGGCGATGGCCATCAGGCATGCTCAGGCTGACCATGAAACGTACGGGCAGCACCTGCTGAAAAGAAAACGGGACGAGCAGTAGGAGGAGCACCCCCGGGAGGAGCACCCCCCTCCCGGCCAAGAAGACAAGGCCAGCCAGTGGGGCGAAAACCGAGGTGCCCGACCGAGCCGACCCAGCAGAAATTGGGGGCAACGGCAGCAGAGGCCCTATCATGACAAACCCCAGGGCGAGCACAAACCAGCGCAGTACCGGCAAGAACGCCCCCTGGCTATCATGCCAGCAGAACGTCAAGAGGTCTTCACCACTCTAAGCTCTTCATACGAGGACATTTGCACGAGAACGGGAACATCATTCCCCCACCGCCCAGGAGAAAGTACCCAAAGGGGAAGCTTACCACGGCGCAAATGGGCAAGTACTGCTCCTATCACGATGAAGCTACTCATCGGACGAACAAGTGCTTCGCTCTCAAGACAGCGGTGTAGGGTTTGATTAGCAACGGCCAGCTCCAGCGGTATATAGGGGAAAGGAGAGCATATCCCAACCGGGAGCAGGGCCAGGGCTGGTAGGCTCGCCCAAACCTCCAAGTGGTTAGTTTGGCATATCATCGGTTCAACCGCTGTAACATCATAAGATATGTGTTTCTGCACAAACCCTGGGGCCTGGTAGATACAGATGAATCCTCGTGTGATCTCCTGGAAACCTGCTTACTAAGGGGAATACCGGGCGGGCCGGTCTTCTCCTCTCCGATGCCTAAGTTAGTATAGTTGGAATAGATATAACTTGAGCACGTATGTAAGCGGTGAGAGAGATCAGTTACCTATTAATGAGGGTAGTTGGGGCCCTTATATAGGTGGGTGGGAGTGAAGTCTGGCCTCACCCTTCGATGTGGGACTGGCTTCCTTCTGTTTGCACATCAAAGGGCAACTCTGGTGACCTCTTTGACAGGCAGGCGCTCCCGGTCCCTGGGTCCCTGGTAGTAGGGTGGACTTCTGAACCCCGAGGCCGGGTGCTGGTGGTCCGGTCCCGGGCCTCGGGCGGGGCCCTGATACACTAGCTGCGGGTCTGAGGGCCTACTGTAGCCCCTCTGCGGCTACTGTCAACAAGTCCCCCAAGTTCCCGGTCAAGTGCAATCTTGAATGGGGACTTAATCTGTCTTGCTCTTGTCCCGCAGACCCGCAGGGTGACCAACCCCACAGTGCCCAGTCCCCCAAGTCCGTATTGAAGATTGGGCGTGACCGGGCGTTGGGCTGAATCGGTAGTTCACGGGACCTCGACCGGGCGTTCTGCCATATCAAGACGAGTCCCGGATGAACTTGCATACTGGACCTCGACCGGGCGTTCTGCCTAATCGGTACAAGGCGGAGTTCACGGGACCTTGACCGGGCGTCCTGCCATATCGAGACGAGTCCCGGATGAACTTGCAGACTGGACCTCGACCGGGCGTTCTGCCAAATCGGTACAAGGCGGAGTTCACGGGACCTCGACCGGGCGTCCTGCTATATCGAGACGAGTCCCGGATGAACTTGCAGACTGGACCTCGACCGGGCGTTCTGCCAAATCGGTACGAGGCGGAGTTCACGGGACCTCGACCGGGCGTCCTGCCATATCGAGACGAGTCCCGGATGAACTTGCATACTGGACCTCGACCGGGCGTTCTGCCAAATCGGTACGAGGCGAAGTTCACGGGACCTCGACCGGGCGTCCTGCCATATCGAGACGAGTCCCGGATGAACTTGCATACTGGACCTCGACCGGGCGTTCTGCCTAATCGGTACAAGGCGGAGTTCACGGGACCTCGACCGGGCGTCCTGCCATATCGAGACGAGTCCCGGATGAACTTGCAGACTGGACCTCGACCGGGCGTTCTGCCAAATCGGTACAAGGCAGAGTTCAAGGGACCTCGACCGGGCGTCCTGCCATATCGAGACGAGTCCCAGATGAACTTGCAGACTGGACCTCGACCGGGCGTTCTGCCAAATCGGTACGAGGCGGAGTTCACGGGACCTCGACCGGGCGTCCTGCCATATCGAGACGAGTCCCTCAGAGAGTGCTAGCCTGTGGGGAGGCCTGTTGGTGCGTGGACTAAGCCAACAGGTACCCCGGAGAGTGTTGCGGTTATGTTGAAGCACCAGTTAACACTTGCTAGTTCATCTCAGCTTTTGTTGAATAAGCGTTGAGGTAATGTACAGGTTTGTTAGCCTGCGGGGAGACTGGTTCTGTGTTAGAGAAACAATCTGCCCGGTGGAGTGGCGTTGCGATAACGAGTCTCGCCATGTATCCCTAAATGTATCACAGTTCAGTGTGATGCAGGATTTTTATCCTGCTGGACAAGAGTACATGTGTTAGATGTAAACTCGCCCGGGTTTATAAAGCCCATGCGTTTGGAAGCCTTGAGTTGTTGCTGGCTCGTTCCTGCCCGTAGGTGTAGGAAAGTGACAACCGGTAGAATGCTTTGGAGTCGGTTGAATGTCACATGCCCGGTGGAATGCCATGGTACCGGGTGGACCTCGATAGGGCGTTCTGCCAAATCGAGACGAGTCCCGGATGAACTTGCATACTGGACCTCGACCGGGCTTTCTGCCAAATCGGTACGAGGCGGAGTTCACGGGACCTCGACCGGGCGTTCTGCCATATCGAGACGAGTCTCGGAGTGAGATGCTGTGAAGATGCCATGCAGCCGGTTGAATGATCATAACCGCGAACTGCCATGGTACCGGATGGATGGCTCGAACCCGGAATAATGCTCTCGATGCGGTTTGGGAAACCATAACTTATGAGAGGCTGCGGAGCCGGTTGGATACTGCATAACCGAACGTCTCGTTGACTTTCTGGGGAAGCGAGGGGACTGTACGCCTCGTTGTGCGCTCCTATCTCCCCTAACTGCCGCTTGGAAGTGGGACAGGTGGCTGACATGCAATAAAGGGGAGAGCCCATCAGTCTCATCAGTTATGATGGCATGGGTTTCTTTATCGATACTGGGACACGTGTCGGCAGGGAGCGGTCTGAGATGGAGGGGATCCACGGCTGGGGTTGCCTCTCTTTTTTGTTGCCCTATTTATCATCCCCTCCGCTTTCCTCTTGCTGCTTCTTGCCACTCCTCTCCCTTTGCCTGTTGTCTGTCTGTGTTTCCATTTTGCTACAGAGCTGAATTCTTTTGTTTAGGCTTATGGTGTCTGGGAGATCTGCGTATTCTACCGGTGCAAGCCGCGGGCCCATGAGGCATGAGCTGCTGGATGGCGATAGGGTGATTTTCTGTGATGAGCCAACCAGAAGCATGAAGTGGGACATCGACTCCTCCATTAAGCTTCGAGGCCTGCATCCCGGAGAACTGGCCTGCAATCCGAAACCGGGTTGGGTTGCCGTTTTCGATGATCAGTTTCGACACGGACTATCCCTACCGCTGCCGCCGTTTGTCCAGTATATGTTGAGCTCGATAAAGCTTTCCCCCGCACAGCTTCCGAGCAACCAGTGGAGGCAGTTGCTTGGTCTCGGATGTCTGTTCAGTCTGAGCAATATGGACTGGCCCACGGTTAATGAATTCCGGGCGCTGTACAAGATTTCCTACTGCAGAAAGGTCCAGTCCTGCGGTTGTGTGAATTTTGCCGCGCGGGACTTCGATCCTGCCATCACTCACCTGCCGTCCTCGGTTTCAAATGTTTGGAGGAGGTCGGTGGTGATGGCCGGTGGCAGGTGGCAGCGTACTTGGAGGGGCTATCAGGTGCCCGGGGCTTATCAATCGATCGGGGATCAGTCGTACCGGCTGGTCGACTTGGAGAAGCAACGATTGTTCCGGCTTTTTGTTTGCTGAGACCATCTGGGTCGGAGCTCCTACAACTTCATCCGGTGGAATGTGCTGGAGATATGCGGGATGGGGAAAAAACCTGGTAAGGTATCTTGCACTGTTGTTTTTGCATGGCCGCTTGTATTCTGACCGCTCGGCTTATCAATCTGTAGCTAATGCCCCCCGGCTCGCCGTTCGGAGCGAGGAGGCTGTCGAAACGGATGAAGAGCTTGTGGCCCCGAGGTTGATGGAGATGGGGGAGGTGGCCTCGAAAACCGTTATAGATCCGGTTACCCAGAGGCGCACGGATCATGACAGGCCTGTGCCGCTCGTGTTTCCGGACTCTCACTATGGCAGGCGGCCGGGAGGTGAGAATAACGCCCCACTCGTTATCCGGGAAGTGCGATCGGTGGACCTACCAGGTCCAGGACCTGTGGCGCGAACGATGGCGATACGGACCTCGCGGGAGGGGGAAACGGCAGAGATGACCGGGTACCGTCAAAGTAGTCACGGTGAAGCTCCAGCGAAGAGGGCGAGGACGTTTGATACAGGGGCGTCAAGCTCGGCTGGACCGCTTGGGCGGGCACTAGGTCCGGCCATGGAGGCGGACGGCCGAAGGAGTCAGGGACCGGGAGCCGAGCGTAGTTCCGATGGTGGTTTTGGTAGGTTCGTGGCATCGACCATCGAAACCTTGGGACTTGACCGGGAGGGCCCCGGAGCTGGACAACCGGGCGAGAGCAGGACGAATCCCGTGGAACTAGCTCTTCGGGTAAGTGTTTTCTGTGCTTCCTTTTCCCTGGAGTGATACGAGCTGATGTTCCTTTTCTGCATCTATGCCAGCTGGTTCATAGCCTTTATGCCGCGGAGCTTAGAGGGGAGGCTGCGGCTTTGGAGAAGCGGGTGGAGGAGCGGGTGGAGGAGCTTACTGTGCGGGTGGCCGTGGCGGAAGCCAAGCTTGTTGAGGAGAGAGAGGAGGTCGGTCGGCTGAAGACTGAGCTCGTGCGGGAGAAAGAAGAAACCGCTCGGTTGTTCAATGAGCTCGCGCAGGAGAGAGAGGAGGCCGACCGACAGGCAACCGCTCGGGAAGGGAAGATTGTGGAGCTGGAGGCGAGGGTTTCGGAGCTGCAGACCCAGATTACAGCAGTCGTCCAAGGAAGGGAGAAGCTCACGGAATCCCAGCTCGCTGAAGTGGCTGATAAAGCTATCGACTAGTTCCGGGAGTCGGTGGAGCTTGAGGAGATGCTGGAGGACGCTCGTGCGAAGGGCATAAGTGATGCCTATCTGGAGTGGAGGGAGAAGGGATAGCTTGATGCTGAGCGGATGGAGACCGAAGTAGCCTTGGCTGAGATGGTGGAACAAGAGCAGGCTCTCAAAGCTGGCGGGCCAGGGGTTGGGGGCTCCGGTGGTGCTGACTAGCGGTTTTTATTTTTTCCTTGGATATATATACGCTTTGTAACCAGCTGTAGCTTATTGATGATGAACAAATTGTGTATTGCAATACTGATGCCAAATATACAATTGTCCCTTTATGATCGATAGTACTTAAGATAGAACCGTAGGTGCTGAATATTCCAGGGGCGGGTGAAATAGATGTCATCGGTATCTATGATGTGGAATGTTGCTGGACCCACAGTTGCGGTGATTTGGTAGGGTCCTTCCCACGTTGGCTCCAAGGCCAACGGTTTTTTCTGAATTTTCTTCATGACCCAGTCCCCCACTTGTAGCTTCCTTTCCCGGACCCTTCTGTCATAGTACCGGGCGACCCGTTGCTTGTAGGTTTGGTTTCGCATGTGCGCTTGGTCACGCCGCTCCTCTATGAGATCCAGGTTGAGCCGTACGCCATCGGCGTTTGTTTCGGCGTCGTAATTCTCTACCCTGCCGCTGGGTATACTGGTCTCTAAAGGGAGTACCGCTTCGCTCCCGAATGCCATGCATAACAGGGTCTCTCCTGTTGCCTCTGCTGCTGTTGTCCGGATGGCCCATAGCACCGCGGGAAGTTCCTCAGCCCAACATCCCTTCTGGGCATCCAGCTTCTTCTTGAGGAGGGTTTTGATAATCTTATTCACCGCTTCTACCTGGTCGTTGGTCTGCGGATGTGCCACTGAGGCAAACAACATCCGGGTCCCCATGGAAGCTGTGTACTGGATAAGATCAGCATTATTGAACTGTGTCCCATTATCCGTGACTATAGTCTGCGGTACTCCGAACCGGCAGTAGATGTTCTTCCATAGAAATTTTCTTACCCGCTCCTCGGTGATCTTTACCAGAGGTTCCGCGACCCACTTGGTCTGATAGTCCACCGCTACGATGGCGTATTTGAATTGTCCCACAGCTATCGGGAAAGGGACGATGATGTCTAAGCCCCACTGTGCGAACGGCCATGGCGCTAAAAAAATTGATAACGCGATTGCCGGGGCATGGGGTGTAGAGGCATACATGTGGCACTTGTGGCAGCCACCTGATATTCTTCTTGATGCTGCTGCCATGTCTGGCCAAAAATACCCCGCCCGGAGTGACTTGTGGGACAATGACCGTGCGCCAGAGGGATTACCGCACACCCCCTCGTGGATCTCTCGCATGATAGCCTCTCCTGCCTCCTTTGTCACACACCTCAGCTGGGGGAAGCTGTGCCCTCTTCGGTACAACTGGCCATTGAGGAGACTGTACCGGGCGCACCGGAGGTGTAGCCTCCTGGCCTCCACCGCATCCTGGGGGCTGGTTTTGTCAGTAAAATATTTGACTATTAGATCCATCCAGCTCGGTGGTGCTTCTTCCACCATAAATATCTCGGAGATGGTCTTGCTTATACTCGGCTTCTGGAGAGTTTCAATTTTAGCTCTCCAGTACTCTGGAGGGTAGTTTCCGGTTGCCAACCTTGCTAGGGCGTCTGCATGCCTATTTGCCTCTCGGGGTATGTGCTGGATCGTGGCGCCCTGAAACGGCTCGATCAGGGCCTTGGCCAAAGCTTGGTAGGAGGCTAACTGGAGTTCCTTGACCTCAAACAACCCGTTCATTTGGTTCACCACTAAGCTCGAGTCGCTGTATATGTCCATGGATAGGATTCTCATTTCCTTGGCTAGTTGCAAACCGGCTATGAGGGCCTCATATTCGGCAGCGTTATTGGAGGTGCTGAAGAAGAACCGTAGGGCATACTCGTACGATTGGCCATCGGACGAGGTTATCATGACGCCGGCTCCACTCCGCTTGCTCGTTACGGAGCCGTCTACGTAAAGTTTCCAGCCGTTGGGGAGGCCTGGTTCGATCTTAACGGTCTGGACTGCCTCGGTGTCCTCGTACCGGTCGGGGTGCGCTTCTGCCATCATTGGGGTGAGCTCACATATGAAGTCCGCAGCTGCCTGTCCCTTGATGGCCGTTCGCGGGACATCCGATTTCCGCTTGGGAACCTTATCCCCATATGTCTCGTGGTCCACCTGGGCATGCCTGACGGCCACGGTCATCAGCTCATCGTACTCCAGCGGCTCCTGCACTCGCAAGTTGTACGAAAGTTCTCCGGGTCTTAATCCCTGCTTGAAGGCCATCCCCGCTGTTGACAGTAGCCGCAGAGAGGCTACAGCAGGCCCACAGACCCGCAGCAAGTGCACCAGGGCCCGGCCCAAGGGTCGGGACCGGATCACCAGCACCCGGCCTCGGGGCCTAGCACTCTATCCTGCCTCCAGGGACCCTGGGGGCCGGGGGCGCCAGCCTGCCTAAGAGGGCACCAGAAGGTACAAACAGAAGGGAGCCAGTCCCACATCGAAGGGTAAGGCCAGCCCTTACCCCCAACCACCTATATAAGAGCCCCAACTACCCTCTTTATTAGGTAACTTATCTCTCTCCCTGCTTACATACGTGCCTTGGTTATATATATTCCAACTATACTAACTTAGGCATCGGAGAGGAGAAGGCCGGCCCGCCGGGTATTCCCCTTAGTGAGCAGGATTGCAGGAGATCAAGTTGGATTCATCAAGTATCTACTAGACCCCCGGGTTTAGGCAGAAACACCCGCGATCTTCTTTTTCAGGTTTCTGACCCCGGCTGTGGCGATTTGCCACCGATTAAGGAAAGCGCGCAGCGGTTTGTGGTCAGCCTGCATGCAATCGAAAAGGATCGTTGATGTTTGGGCTGCCCTGGCTCTGAGGATAAACCGGCCGACAAACTTGTCAGCCAAATGTTCGAAAGTTTCAACTGAGTCCACTGGCAGCTCGTAGAACCAGCTCAACGCCTCCCCCGAGAGCGTCTCTTGGAACACGTTGCAGCACCTGGCATCTGAATAGCCCTTTGTGCCCGTTTGCGACTTAAAGCTGTCCAGGTGCTGATACGGGCAGCTCGTTCCTGAGTACGCCAGTTTCAGGGGCCTTAGGTTACCAGACCTTCCTGATTCCCTAATCCGGCGCGGAAAATGTCCAATACGCTCATTGAATCGTGCACTGTCCCGCGGTCGCCCTGCTTTCTTCTCACTGGCGTCTAAGCGGTCCTTCATGTCCGACACGGAGGCGGAGAGCGTTTCGAGCTTCCTTGCGGTAGAACTGTCCTGCTCGCTTGACGCCTAGCTCGTGCGGTACGGGAGCTCGACCGGACCGGAATTTTTCAGAGCTTCCAAAAAGAGAGGCGTGGGCACATACACGGTCCTTCTTCTTCCCGTGGGCTGTCCCACTTCGAGGTGAGGGAACTCGCTAGCCTTGCTTGCGGGCCGTGATGCTGCCCGAGGAGTGCCCGGCTGGCCTCCTTTTTCCAGGGCCGCCAATAAGGCGGTGTTCACTGCTTCCAATTCCTGGCACCGGGCATCTGCCCTTAGCCGGTCTCGGCCGCCACTACCAGATACGGGGGAATAGCCGACGAAAATTTTTTCGTCGGCCATTCCATTTTTTCGTCGGCTATACCCTCTGCCGACGAAAATTTCGTCGGCCATAAGTCGTCGGTAATACGCCGTCGGTAATACCAATGGCCGACGAAAAAAAAAATTTCGTCGGCTATAGTTAAATATGGCCGACGAATCCAAAAATTCGTCGGGCAAACGTGGGAGAAATAGCCGACGAATTTCGTCGGGTATTTTTGAGTATGGCCGACGAAATCCATTAAGTATGGCCGACGAATTTCGTCGGCTATTGTGTTTTAACTATAGCCGACGATTTAATAAAATTTCGTCGGCTATTTCCTCGAAATATATTAATATTTTAATAGGCATAATTAGTTATAGCCGACGAAATACTAGAATTTTCGTCGGCTATACAACTTATAGCCGACGAAAATTGGTAAAATTCGTCGGCTATTCTTAAATTTTAGGCAAAAAAAAAATTAAATTATGCTTTGGATGGAGGAGGGGAATGAGGAGGGGAAGGAGGAGGAGGAGGCCGGAGGAGGGGAAGGAGGAGGAGGGGAAGGAGGAGGAGGAGGAGGCCGGAGGAGGAGGTCGGAGGAGGAGGAGAAGGAGGAGGGGAAGGAGGAGGCCGGAGGAGGGGAAGGAGGAGGCCGGAGGAGGAGGAGAAGGAGAAGGAGGAGGAGGAGGAGGAGGAGGCCGGAGGAGGAGGAGGAGGAGGAGGAGGAGGAGGGGAATGAGGAGGGGGAGGAGGAGGAGGAGGAGGCCGGAGGAGGGGAAGGAGGAAGAGGAGGCCGGAGGAGGGGGGGAAGGAGGAGAGAAAAAAGGCGGGAGGATTTAAAAGATTTAGAAGGAGTATAGCCGACGAAATAAAAATATTTCGTCGGCTATACTTAGAGAATAGCCGACGAAATTAAAATATTTCGTCGGCTATTCTCTAAGTATAGTCGACGAAATCTTTTATTTCGTCGGCTATACTTTGGAAAATCAACAGCCGTCGGATCTGAGCCATCCAACGGCGGACAATAAAAAGGCGTGGATCAAGAGTTTAGCCGACGAAATATTTGAATTCGTCGGCTATACTTAGAGAATAGCCGACGAAATTTGAATGTTTCGTCGGCTATTCTATGAAAACATACTAAAATGCCGTTTTGAGGCCCTAAACGAACTCGAAAGCCCGAAAAAGCCCACACGTCGTGGCGAAGCGACGAGTTTTGTTCCTGGCGTCGTTCCCTTTCCGGAATGGTATCACAATCATCATTCGGACGCCGGACGCCAAATCTACAGTAAACCGGGTTTTGACTGATTTCATTCTTTCGGCACGCGGATTTTATCGGAATCTTGTCATTTTTCAACCGTAGACGTATTTCATTATTTCGGTCATATCTTATTTGACGACATATTTGCATTTGAAGAGCCTACGTATAGTAACTATTTGAAACTATACATTCACTTAAACACTTAGTAAACAAGTTAAGGAACATTAGTGCATATGTTCCGATTTTGAATCTAAAAGTTTGGAAAATCTATTCCAACCGTCAGATATCACCGTTAAGATTAAATACATGTATGAAAAAAAATCCAACTACATCTGACAACGTTAAAGGCTCGATCGGGACGGTCAACCGGGTGAGTCAACCCTTCAAACGCTTAGAAATGGAAATTGGCCCGTCTAAATGACGTTTTTTGGCCTGACGTTCAACAGAGAATAGTTTCAGATCGATGAGACGCAACCAATCGTATAAAAATTTTCCTCAAAATATTTACCGACCGTCAGGCTACCCATAGGAAAACGGGAGTAAAAAACAGTTAACCGCAACATTCGGCACACAGATTTTGTCAGAATCTTCCCATTTTTCAACCGTAGCCGTATTTCAATATTTTGGTCATGTCTTATTTCACGACACATTTGCATTTGAAGGATGAAGCAATGGTTTGTCGATAGTGATAGAAAATGGAAACTGCTCTTTTTTTGTTTTTTTTTTAATCATAGCCGACGAAATCAAACCTAGTATTCGTCGGCTATGCTATTCTTTTGTCGTTTTCTGTCAAAAATAATCGTATAATTATTTTTTTTAAAACTTATGGCCGACGAAATACTTAATTTTCGTCGGCCATTGTTCGTAAATAATTATTTTTAAAAAAAGTATGGCCGACGAAATAATTAATTTTCGTCGGCCATTGTTCGTAAAATAATTATTTTTAAATAATTTATGGCCGACGAAATAATTAATTTTCGTCGGCCATTATTCGTAAAATAATTATTTTTAAAAAAACTTATGGCCGACGAAATAAAAAAGTTTCGTCGGCCATTCTTCCAAAAGTTTATAGCCGACGAAAACTTTAAATCGTCGGCCATTATAGGAGTATAGCCGACGATTTTTCATTTTTACCGACGAAAAAAAAAATCGTCGGCCATTCTATGGGAATGGCCGACGAAATTGTTTTTTTGCCGACGACAAAAATTTTCGTCGGCCATTCTTGGGAATAGCCGACGAAAAAAGTGTTTCGTCGGCCGTTTTTTTTTTTTTCGTCGGCAAAGCCTTTTTTTCTTGTAGTGCGCCCTCTTCTCGGAACCGCTCGACTTCTGCCTTCATCTTCTTTACTTCCTCTCCCGCATCATACCGGTCGGGGTTCCCTGAATCTTGGTCTGGAGAAGGGGCTAACCTCGCACCGACCTCATCCTTTATGTTACAGGCCCGGTCGGGGATCTGAATTCGCTCTGACCTTTCGTCTCGGTCGGGAGAAAGGACGAACCTCGCACCGACCGCAGCCCCTGTGTTTTGGGCCCGGTCGGGGATCTGAATTCGCTCTTTCGACCTTCCCGCGCCAGTTTTTATCTTCCTTCCTTCCATGACTTCCGGACTACGGATTTAACTACCTTCCAAAGAATCGATCGGGCTCTACTCTCTGGTAGAGCAATGCTAACTTTTCTCGTGGATTAAACCGTTCACACAGACGGCGCCAATTGTTTCTGCACAAACCCTGGGGCCTGGTAGATACAGATGAATCCTCGTGTGATCTCCTGTAAACCTGCTTACTAAGGGGAATACCGGGCGGGCCGGTCTTCTCCTCTCCGATGCCTAAGTTAGTATAGTTGGAATAGATATAACTTGAGCACGTATGTAAGTGGTGAGAGAGATCAGTTACCTATTAATGAGGGTAGTTGGGGCCCTTATATAGGTGGGTGGGAGTGAAGTCTGGCCTCACCCTTCGATGTGGGACTGGCTTCCTTCTGTTTGCACATCGAAGGGCAACTCTGGTGACCTCTTTGACAGGTAGGCGCTCCCGGTCCCCGGGTCCCTGGTAGCAGGGTGGACTGCTGGACCCCGAGGCCGGGTGCTGGTGGTTTGGTCCCGGGCCTCGGGCGGGGCCCTGGTACACTAGCTGCGGGTCTGAGGGCCTGCTGTAGCCCCTCTGCGGCTACTGTCAACAATATGTATGCCAACTATTGAGAAAAATTCCACCGGTTCCGCCAGTGTAAGTGTATTTACATTCAAGGAGTAATACAAACAGAAACCGTTCCAGCGGGTTTACAAAAAGAGCAAAGCAAAAATCTTAAGGAGCCGCGCCTCCCCCCTCAGCGGGCATTCCACCAGCTTCTCCAGATGAAGCCGCCGCACCTTCTCCAGCAGTTTGAGACCCGCCTTCCCCTTCTGGTTGCTCCTCTGCCGACTGCTCATGGATATCCTCATCAGCTCTGGCCTTCGGCATTCGATAGGTATCCAGGTACCCCTTCTCTTCCCACTCCACATAGGCGTCCGCGATACCCGATTCCCTGGCCTTCTCCAGGAACTTAAGGAACTGATCGCTCTCATGATATTTGAGAACAACCCGCTCGTAAAGCTCCGGGTCCTCTTCTCCAGCCTCAACGGCAGCGGCGGCGCGCACAGCGGCAACTCCCGCCTGGAGCTCATCCACTTTGGCCTCCAGCTCGGCCCTCTCCTCTTCAGCCAACTCCTTCTCCTTCACAAGGCTCCGGACCTGCTCTTCCAGCTTGGCCACCTGCTTCTTGGCCCTCTCCTCCAGTCTGCCCTTCTCCTGCTCCAGCCTGGACTTCTCTACTTTCAGACGCTCTCGGGCTTCTATCAGAGCGGCCACCTGCCTCTTCAGCTCCGGCAGCTCCTCGCTCGGATCTGGCTGGTACAGATTGTACAACAACTACACAACAACAGGGAGCCAGTTAGGCAAGCAGCAAAGGTAACGAGTTACGAGCGGTGCCATGGCACCAAGCAATTCTTACCCGGAGGACCGACTCCTTACACTTTTGGCGGTTCTCCCCCACCAAGGCTCCCGTGACCCCAGGTCTGTCCAGACCAAGGCCAGCCACATCTGCCGCCAGCTTCAGGACGAAGGGACTCTCCGGGCTCCCCCTCTGTTCCTCCGCAGGAGCGGGGCTACCCTGCTGACCGGCAGAGTTTGGAGCAGCAGCAGCCTTTTCCCCAGCGGAACTCGACGCACCGCTGATCACCTTGAGCCGCTTGGCCAAGTTCTCACCTGACGACCGGCCGGTCAGCGCCACCAGCGCGGAGGGAGGAACGTCCATGACCCTCCGCCTCTTCTCACCCTGGCCGTCCAGTGAAGAAGATTGTGCGCCTGACCGGGCGACCCTGGTGAAGAGCGGGACTGATCCCTGTCGGTACGGGATCCGGTTCACCCCACCGGGAACCTTTGGTGGCCCCACGGTGGTCTTGCCCTTACCAGGTCCCGCCTTGGGCGCAGCAGGGTGACTCTTCACACGCCTCAGAATATAGGCGTCGTCCTCAACGTCCATGGCCCTCGGTTCGGCATGAACGGTAAGCCGACCGGACTCCTCATCCACCGAGGTCCGTGAAACGGCCTCCCCTTTCTCCTTTAGCCTTAAGAGAAGGTCTTCACCGTCCATGGATAAGGTATTGTCGGGTTTAATGACCGCCCGAGAATATGCACCTGCAGGACAAGCAAAAGGTTAGTGTTTAAAACTCGGTCAGCAGAAGTGCCACCGCTAAAACTTGCTACGCACCGGGATCTCGCCCGAGACAGCAATACTCCAACACCTCCCGCCGAATGAAGTTGTAAGAGCTCCGTTCAAGATCGTCCCAGCATCCGAGTATAGTCATGATCCTCTCCCGCTCCAACTCGGATAGTTCGAACGACTGATTGCTAAGGGGCTGGAAGGCACCAGGAACCCGGTACATCTTCCTCCTCTTCTGCCACTTCTCACCCGCCATCACCACCTTTTTCCTCCAGCTATTATCCACCCAAGAAGGCAGATGGGTGATGATAGGCTGGAAGCACCGGGCGCTAAAGGTCAGACAACCTCGGGACCCTCGCTTCTTCGAGAAGGATATCCTGTGCAGTGCCCGGAACTCGTTCACCGTTGGCATACTCATCCCGGACAACTCGTACAGGCAACCGAGGCTCAGTAGCCGCCTCCACTGGTACCCGGGAAGTTGCGCGGGAGACACTTGCAGAGCACTGAGCGTGTACTACACGAAATCTGGCAGGGGGAGGGAAAACCCGTGACGAAATTGGTCTAGATGCACGGCAACCCAACCCGCCTCCGGGTTACAGGCCGACTCTCCGGGACTCAGCGGCTGTAACGCCACCTCATCGGGGATACTCCACGTCTCCCGGAAGGCGGCAATCTCTCCGGGGTTCATACTACCCTCCGGCTCATCGCACACCACGGTCTCTTCCCCACTCCCGATGGTGTAGCTCACGGGCGGAGTGCCAGAAAAGCGCACCCCGTGCGGGATTTCCTCAGATCCCGAGGACCCGGAAGACGAAACCCCGCCTCGGGAGCGGTCAGCGGCTTCAGCCCCCGGGGATTCCGAACCGAGTCAATCCTCCAGTCTCTCATCGTCGTCCACGACGGGACGCCTGTCGGCCGATTCGGAAACCTCATCGGAGCTTGTAGAAGCCATTTAAACCTAAGGGGAAGAAAACAAAACCCCACCGCTGGTCAGCAACAGGCTAGAACAACGCCCTCTACGGCCTCCTCCCCAAGTTTGCCGCAGACGCCCCGCTTAAAACAACTCAGTCGGCAAACATACTCATAACTGTCGCACATCATCATTAACAGGTACTCACCACGCCTCCTCTGACCGAACGCCCGGTCACGCCCAATCTTCAATACGGACTTGGGGGACTGGGCAACGTTGGGTTGGTAACCCTGCGGGTCTGCGGGACAGGAGCAAGACATATTAAGTCCCCATTCAAGATTGCACTTGACCGGGAACTTGAGGGACTTGTTGACAGTAGCCGCAGAGGGGCTACAACAGGCCCATAGACCCGCAGCCAGTGCACACAGGGCCGGCCCAGGCCCCGGGACCGGATCACCAGCACCCAGACCCGGGGTCCAGCAGTCTACCTTGAGACCAGGGGCCCGGGTACCGGGGGCGCCAGCCTTCCAAAGAGGTCACCAGAGCTGCCCTTTGGTGTGCGAACAGAAGGAAACTAGTCCCACATAGAGGAGTGAGGCCAGACCTCACGCCCGGCCACCTATATAAGGGCCTCAACTACCCTCATTAATAGGTAACTGATCTTTCCTACTGCCTATCATACGTACTTAAGTTATCTATTCATTCCAACTGTACTAACTTAGGCATCGGAGAGGAGAAGACCGGCCCGCCCGGTATTCCCCTTAGTAAGCAGGTTTACAGGAGATCACGCTTGGATTCATCTGTCTCTACCAGGCCTACGGGTTTGTGCAGAAACACCGACAAACCCTAGGCTATTCCATATATATAGCCAACAATTTTCACAGAAAAAAATTATCTCATCTCAAGCACAAGTACTAGCCAAAAACTCTACCAAATCTCACAAGTACCAAGTACCAAATACTTAGCCAAAAACCTACACCACCACCTCCCAAATTTCTGTCCTTTCACTTTGGTTTACTGCCGAGCAGCCGCACCTTCCCATCACATCTTGAGGAGTCTTTAAGGTTCTAAAAGTGTGATCCAATCCCTCTATGGCTTTTGTATTTGTTCTAGTTTGGTTGTATTGTACGAACTAGTTTCGATTCTTGGTTTTTCTTGAAACTATGTATGAACCGATTCTTGTATGTTATATATGGTTTTTCTGAATTTTAATTTGTATGATTTGTATGTTAGATAATTAGGGCAGTAGGTGTAAGATGCATGATTAGGACTTTAAATCGGTTAGAACTAAGGTGAAGAGCATGAAAATCGGTATTTAGTTGTGTCTTGAACATAATCTAGGTGCTAGGTTTAATTTGCTCGAGTAATACGAACTTGGCGTGAGGAAACTATAAGCTTTGATTTGTGTTACTCGACTAGAGTTAATAACCTTAGAACTTGCATATTAAATAAGAAGATTGACAACCTTACTTGTTTGTTTATTTTCGATTTGCTTCTTAAGTTCAATGTTAAGTCTTAAAACGATTAGCATAATTTCTAGGATAAACGAAAGTGTATCTTAGGATGCTTAAGAAGTCTCAAAACTAGGTAAAATCAGAAACGTTCTAGTTGTGGTCGAAACTGATTTAAGTCTAAAGTGTGTCTATACTTGATCCTTACCTTCTTGCGTGCGAGTCTTACATGTTAAAGGGTCTTTTGTGTGAACTACTTGGTGTGAATGATGATGATCACTTGTATATAGTAAATTAGGACTTTAAATTCATGTCTTTAGGTTTAGGGCAGCCTATGCTGCCGACCCCTTCATCCCCATTAAAAGTGACGATTTTGATGTATATATGTATATATTTTTGTCTCACATTCTCATGTTTCAGGTACCCTTAATCTCCGGCTTAGAACGATCCCTACTTATTTCTATACTACTAACGATTGTAGGGTTTATTATTGCGTGCGTGCTTAGGCACTCATCAGACAAAAAAGAAAAGAAAGAAAGAAAAAAATAGTGAAGTCCGAAAGAAAAGAAAAGAAGCATAGGCACGGTTTCAAAAGAAAAATTGCTAAGTCCTATTCTTGAAAATTGTTGCGAACTTGGAGTTTTGTTTATAATTGAAGGTCTAATATTGTCAAATTTTGACCTTTGTCCATGTTTATGATGTTTTGGGGGAAGTAAAGAATGAAGAACGGGTCCAACAAGATGATATTCGTGATGAGTCGCCTAAGCGACTCAAGCAATTAAAAACCCTACAATCGTTAGTAGTATAGAATAAGTAGGGATCGTTCTAGCCGGGGATTAAGGGTACCTGAAACATGAGAATGTTCGACAATTTATTCACATATATACATTGAAACGTCACACATTGGGGAGTAGAGAGGTTCGGCAGCAAGGGCTGCCCTAAAGCTAATGAACATGAAATTTAAAACCTAATTTACTATATACAAGTGATCATCATCTCTCAAACCAATGAGTTCACACAAAAGAGACTTTAACAAATAGATTCGCATGCAAGAAGGTAAAGAACAAGTATTTAGCACGTTCAAGACTCAAATTAGTTTCGACCATAACTAGAGCTTCCGCTATGTACCTAGTTACTAGACTCCTCAAGTTCTTTAGAACAAACTTTCGTTCTAGCCCTAAAGATTTTTATGCTAATCCGGTCAAGACTTAACATTTAACGCACAAGAGTCTTAAATCGAAAATATGTAAACAAGTAAGGTTGTCAATCATCTTATTTAGCATGAAAATTCTAAGATTAATAACCCTAAGTGAATAACACAAATTATAGAGTCCGTCAGGTCCATCTAGTTTGTAATTATTCTAGCTGATTAAACCTAATACCTAGATCATGTTCAAAGACAACACCAAGTATTAATTTTCATGCCCTCATCTTAGATTACTAACCAATTTAAATCCTAAACATGCTTCTAATACCACTGCCCTAATTATCCAATATACAAAATCCACAAGTTAAGAATACAAAACTACTTTACATAAACTTCAACAAAATCGGTTCATACAAAAGTTTAGCAAAAACCAAGAATCGAATCAAGTTCTTACAAGATAACCAAACAAAATTAAATACAAAAGCCATAGGGGGAGTAGATCACACTTTAGAAACCCTGAAGACTTCTAAAACGTGGTGATGATCTTGCTTGCTGCTCGGCAGAAACACAGATGAGAGGAATCGGTCGGCAGAAACACAAGGTGAAAGGGACGGATTTTGGATTTGAGTATTGGTGATGGTGGGTTTTGGCTAAGTATTTGAGTATTGGTGCTTGTGAGACTTGGTAGAGCTTTAGGCTAATATTTGTGCTTGAGATGAGATGATCTTTTCTGAAAAATTTGTTGGCTATATATAGAGGAGAGTCTAGGATTTGCCGGCCACACAAGGAAAGGGAATTCCTTGTCCTAATTGGGTTAAGTTTCCTTGTGGGAAAAACAATGCATTCTTGGACGTTTATTCTGAATTTTCTCCATAGCATGGGCTGCATATCTTCATGGACCTCTTATGTGGACTTGACAATTTCTTGTGATGAACTTGATCCATGGAAAAATGCCCCAAACCGGCACTAATGCAAACTGGCAGCATTCTCCTAGCTCGACTAAGATTGCTTCTTTTATTCATGCTTTTTCATATTGCCTTGGCTTGATGTCTTCCTCTATCCTTCAATAAGCTTGGACAATCTTCAAATATGCAATTGTATGCCAAAATGTCCATCGAAAACAGAAACAAAGGAAAAGAGGCAGAAACATGGTTTCTCGGCTGACAGTGACCTTGTTGCGTTGCAACTGGCATAACTTTCTCCTCAGTACTCTGCTTGATGCGATTTCAAGTCTCAGAGAAACTAGACTCGTAGAGGTTTCGCCATATAAAAGGGCTTCTTCAGATTCTAAGTGAAAAGTCCGTAATAAATTTTTGAAGTCAGGACACAGTCCCAGGAAAAATCCTGGAAATCCCTGGATCATTTTGCTCGAACTGCTGAGTTGCAGCCATCTTCTGATTGACTTCCCGAACTCCGATTGATCTGAATTTTTGAAATAAAATACTTTAGTGAGCCAATTATATGCATACCAAATTTCAACAAATTTGGAAAAGGATAGGTCAATTTTCCACTTGTCTCAGAACCACGAAAAAGACATATTTTTGCATTATTTTCCAGATTTCTCAAACTTAGTCATTTTTCGGATAATTAAGCAACTTTTGCCAAAACTCTACCAAAACGACACTAAACTAAATTATGACTCTATCTTAGATAAATAAGAGTTAAACAAAGCATAAACGAGGGCATACGCATATTAATATCGTCGCACATTGTGCTCCTATCAATTCGGCCCTTGAAGTGAAGACATAAGGAGGATCGAGCTTTGCTAAGTCTTGGTGACGATTTAAGCACCACTTATCCTAAAATTCCCACCTTATGCAGCCGACCCCTTATTCTTCCACTACCAGATCGGAGTAAATAGCCGACGAAAAAAATTTCGTCGGCTATGCCAATTTTTCGTCGGCTATACCTTCTGCCGACGAAATTTTCGTCGGCTATAATTCGTCGGAAAAACCCCGTCGGTAATACCAATGGCCGACAAAAATAACCAATTCGTCGGCTATAGTAGAGTATGGCCGACGAATTTACCGACGAAAATTTATTTTGTCGGCCAAACGTGGGAGAAATAGCCGACGAATTTCGTCGGGTATTTTTGAGTATGGCCGACGATTTTGGCAACTATAGCCGACGAAGAAAATCAATTTCGTCGGCTATTTGTTCTTAAATATAGCCGACGATTTTGTCTATTTCGTCGGCTATTCTTAATTTTTGGGGAAAAAAAAATAAAATTTTTCTTTGGTTCAGGATGATGGAGGAGGAGGCCGGAGGAGGAGGATGCCGGCGCCGATTTGAGGAAGAGAGCGGAGGAGGAGGACGCCGGCGCCGATTTGAGGAAGAGAGCGGAGGAGGAGAGAAAAAAGGCGGGCTGAAAGATTTAAAGAAGAGAGAATAGCCGACGATTTAAAATATTTCGTCGGCTATACTTTGGAAGATCAACAGCCGTCGGATCTGAGCCATCCAATGGCGGACAATAAAAAGGCGCGGATCGCAAGAGTTTAGCCGACGAAATATAATTTTCGTCGGCTAAACTTAGAGAATAGCCGACGATTTATAATATTTCGTCGGCTATACTTTGGAAGATCAACAGCCGTCGGATCTGAGCCATCCAAAGGCGGACAATGAAAAGGCGCGGATCGCAAGACTTTAGCCGACGAAAATTATATTTCGTCGGCTATGCTTTGGAAAATCAGCAGTTGGATCTGAGCCATCCAACGGCGGACAATAAGCGGATCGAAGGAATTTAGCCGACGACATACCATTTTCGTCGGCTAAACTTAGAGAATAGCCGACGATTTACAATATTTCGTCGGCTATTCTATGAAAACATATTAAACTGCCGTTTTGAGGCCCTAAACGAACTCGAAAGCCCGAAAAGACCCACAGATCGTGGCAAAGCCACGAGTTTGATTTCTGGCGTCGTTCCCTTTCCGGAATGGTATCACAATCGTCATTCGGACGCCAGACGCCAAATCTGCCGTAAACCGGGTTTTCACTTGCAACGGTCAATCTGCTCTTCAATTTTGTCGGAATCTTGTCATTTTTCAACCGTAGCGGTATTTCATTATTTCGGTCATATCTTATTTGACGACATATTTGCATTTGAAGAGTGTACGTATAGTAACTATTTGAAACTATACATTCACTTAAACACTTAGTAAACAAGTTAAGGAACATTAGTGCATATGTTCCGATTTTGAATCTAAAAGTTTGGAAAATCTATTCCAACCGTCAGATATCACCGTTTAGATTAAATACATGTATGAAAAAAAATCCAACTACATCTGACAACGTTAAAGGCTCGATCGGGACGGGACGGTCAACCGGGTGAGTCAACCCTTTAAACGCTTAGAAATAGTAATTGGCCTGTCTAAATGACATTTTTTTGCCTGACCTTCAACAGATAATAGTTTCAAATCGATGAGACGCAACTAATCGTATAAAAAATTTCCTCAAAATTTTTACCGTACGTCAGGCTACCCATAGGAAAATGGAAGTAAAAAACAGTTAACCGCAACATTCGGCACACAGATTTTGTCGGAATCTCGTCATTTTTCAACCGTAGACGTATTTCATTATTTCGGTCATATCTTATTTGACGACATATTTGCATTTGAAGAGTGTACGTATAGTAACTATTTGAAACTATACATTCACTTAAATAAAATTTAATTTTAATCATAGCCGACGAAATCAAACCTAGTACTCGTCGGCTATATAGACTTATAGCCGACGAAAATGCCAATTTCGGCGGTCAAACTTTCAAAAGTTTTCGTCAGCTAAAGTTTCAGAGAAAGGCCGACGAAAATACAAATCGTCGACTATTCCATGGGAATAGCCGACGATTTTTTTCGTTTACCATTCTTGGGAATAGCCGACGAAAATTTTAGATCGTCGGCCGTTTTTTTTTTTCGTCGGGAAAAGTGTTTTTTCTGGTAGTGTTCCCTTAATAACGATTTCATGATTCTTAGGATGGCATACTTTGATTTGTGGAGATTTTCTCAAGAGTCGAGCATATGGTTTTGGTCCATTCGTGCATATAGTTGTCATATAAGGTTTTTCCTTTAAATTCTATTCACAAAGTGCTCTTGTTTCATGACATATGCGAGTTACTCTTCGTAATTCATTATCTTTCTCTTGCATATATTATTGAGTGAATGCCATGCTTCGAGTGAAAAGAAGAAAGTATGCCTAGTGAGGAGGATTGGATTAGCTATACATGTTTTCATGCTTATATGTTGTTCTTGCATGTTCATATTGATGTTGCATCTTCATGAAACTTGAAATTTTCGTGCTTAGCATTCTCATTGCATCAACTTGAAAGCTATGTGTGCATACGAGCTTGAGACAAATCATTAGGGGCAATAGTTTGCTTAGAGTCGTAATTTAATTTAGTTTTGTTAAGGGACTAGCAAAAGATAAGTGTGGGGTAGTTGATAGGAACATAAAATGCGACGTTCTTAATGTTATATACCCTCGTTTATATTATGCTTTAACCCTTATTGTTGTAGAATCGAGTCATGTAGAAAAATAATGAGCTTTTGGTAGAGCTACAATGAAATCGTGTTAAGAATAGTAAAAATGTGTAAATATGTTATTAACCGATTTCTGAATACTTGTGATAAATCGTTAGTTCTGTAAAACCTCGACTTTACTTTTGATGGATTTTTTTTCTCTAATATGAAGTAGACATGCCAAGGTTTGAGTAATGAAAAGAGTTGATGAAATCGGAGCAAAACTTGTGTGAGTGTCTTTTTATGCTAGATAATTATCATCTCATGCGAATTGTGTGAGTGTTTTGTCCTTACATCTATTTTGAGTATGTCTTTTTTGCACCACTGCTAGATTTAAAAGTTCACGTTATATGTAGAATATTTTTACATGAGCTATAATTGAAACGCACCCTTAATTCCAGTATTTTCTTTTTGCTTAATAATTACAAGTATTTAAAATTGCATGAGTGAACTACTTTTGATGCTTCCTGAGTTTGTACAAGGCTGGATTGGTTATGGAAGGACAAAAAAAAAAAAATTTCTTTAGTTTTGTGGGTGTTGCTATATATTGATAGTTTGATATAGCTCTTGATTAAATTTTATTCATTTAAACTAATAATGATTCAACGATATTAGCCCATATGCAGCAATCTGAAAAGAGTAAGAAGTCACCCCACTACCCTGGGGACCGACACAACCGGGGGCCCATCACCCATCCCGTTGTAAAATTCTATTTTATAAATATTAAAAAAAAAAAAGAGAAAAAAAAAGTAAAAGATACATAGGACAGAGGTGGGGGATTAGGCTAGAATTGCTCTCATGAACAGGTAATAACCAAATAAGTAAACAAAAGAGACTACAAGTACTAATGAGAAAAGAAGAAACAAGAAAAAAACTAGCATAAACTATCATCCACGAAAGATAACTCGCATCAAAAGTGAAGGATTGGCGTAACAAGTTGGGTAAAGCACTTTATAAAATAAATTATATAAGAGCAAAAATACTTTACTTTGTTTCTTGGTCTACGTACCTGTAATGAACAAATGAGGCATCATACTCTTACATCATAAAATAAAGCATATCTTTCAAACTCCTTACACCCAAAAACGCAATAATATACATCATGGTAGAAATCTAATTTAAATTGTTGAATAATTACTAAAAAAATGTTAATCAAATGACTTGTTTAACTGTAAGTAATAGTTTTACCGCTGCCATTGTGATGATCAAGTGATCGGGGAGCCTCCTCTGTAATTAGCTAGAGGATCTACCAAATGCCATGATATCTTTTTCTAATATTATGCCCGATTTTTGGTTTTTTACCATCTTAATTATCACACAAGGTTGTTAGTTACTATTTAGGCAAACTGTTGTAGGAAATAATAAATTGGTCTACTCATTTTATTGATAATCTCATTTATATAGGGTGAGTATTGCAACGGTAATAGTAAATACATTAATGACAATAATGATTACATAATTATCTCTCGTCAGTTACATTGACGAAGGCACATAATGTGTTTTTCCTTCAACACTCCCCCTTATGCCGAGTCAGAGATAAAATTGTGCATGCGGTGTTGCCTCATTAAAAACCTTGCCAAGTAACAAAAACCCAATGAGAGAAAATAAAACTTTGGTCTAAGGAGAAAAAGAGCACAACGCACCTATTACATTTGAAAACAACATGTATGTGCTAGACTCCCCCTAATGTCTGCACCTCCCCCTGATTTTTACATTAATCATGAGATTTTTCCTGATTCTTTCATTTGATTAAAGGAGCTTCAGTAACATTAGCATAGTTATGCATTTTCACATGTTTTTCTAAATATGACTTTGAACAATGATTTAATAACTAAATCTTGCCCCATCGTCCTTAGATCCAACTTAATTTACTTTGATCTTGAGGATAAGGTTGTTCATGAACTGAACACATAGGTTCATATTGAACATCAGGTTCACTTGTGGTATGATCTTCATATAACAAAACAGTCATAACTTCGTTTAGAGTATAGATGAACCATTAAGAGATTTGAAATTGATCTGTAACAACAGATTTTCTTATTTCACCTTTAATGTGTTTTTCTTTAGGCATAGTTAGCTATGATGTAGATAGTTTGTTTATCATGTCACATTTTATGTAGAGATTGAATAAGCCCAAATCTTTCATATTTTTAATGAAATAACCATTTGCGTTGCGTGGGAGCAGAGCTAAACATAGCTTTACAAATTTTTCATCAAATGAGAGGTCGAGTCTTACATATTGTGTTTAAGTACAATCATGCGTGATTGCACTTGTATAGGAATTTCATTTCCCAACACTTCTTCATCATCTTCCATTAGTTGATAAATAGATCTACTGTTAGAGTAAAGACTTCGACTGATCATGGGAGTATATGTAGGCTCACTTTATTCTTTAGAGGGCCTAAGCCGATTGATGGATGGTCACCATCATTACATTCCTTGAGTTCCATTTCAAAACTGTGTATTCCCAAGATCTTTTTCATTCTTAACTTAGGATTTACAATACATAGAGTTTCTCTTAGTTCATTTAGAGTTCATGTATATCCATAATGAAAACGCAACGGCATAATTCATCAATCTCTTCCCAATCAAGTAGTCACTTTAGTGAACGTTTCAATTTCTTTTGCAAAGGTACTCATGTGATCTAGAGCCACTTGATTTGGGTGGATGAAGTCCGTTTAGGATCATCATGTATATCTCTTAATTTAGATCCCCATAGAGGTATATGTTTTGACTACTTTCGTAAGCTGCAAGTTCAGTTTTTCGGAAACTACCAAACTGACAAGGTAGTGGAGTGCAATGACATCCATTACAAGAGATTGTCTCATCGTAGTCCATTATGAGAGAATATCTCCTCGTAGTCGATTCTAGTGCGTTTTTGAGAGACCTTGCGCCATAAGGTGAGTCTACATACTCTTATTCTCATTACGTATTCTAACAAAGATATATTTGATAGGGTTTATATTTACGGCGTCGGCGTCACCTGCCCAAAGGACCTATCTCTTTGTTTATACTGGATCGCTTCTTTCCATTTGGTCAATTTAGTACGTTGACATTTTTCAACGAAGTATGGTTCGATATTAGACTCATTATTCCACGTCCTCATGTACACTAGTGTAATGTGTTTATAGAGATCTCTATACTTTCAAGGATTGGTTCTAACATTTGAGTCATCCCCCAATGATAACCACAATCCATAAATATTCTCATGAGACGAATTATCATTGATCAATAGATCAGGTTGTGCCAGAATTTGCTTTCTTCCTTTAAGCAGGTATTCATCGAACCTAAGGTGGCATCCCCCTCTTTCTTGGCGAGCCACGGCCTGTGACACCATTTATGCCAGTTATGGCGTCACCATGTCACCATCCATAGTGGTGGTGCAATGCCCAAGTCCTCTTGGGTTGCACCATGTCCTCTTGATAGGACACAATCCTTGCAAGCATGTTTGCAGCAGGTTTATGTGATCTCGTCACTTTAATGTATAATATATCTACGCACCTTACTTTATATGATTTTGGGGATCAAGGTGAGACACAGTGGAGACAAACCACGACAATTCTTGTCGTTCCACATGAATATGCTTGTTCTTATCTCCCCCTAATGACGGGAAGACTGTCTCATCAAAGTGACACTCTGCTTGTGTAGCGGTAAAGAGATCGCCTATCAAGGATTCGACTTAGCGGACTATTGTTGGAGGTTCTTATCCATCATGATTATTTATTCATCACAAATTACTCATCATTATGCGCTGTGGTGACACAATTTTGACACATAGAAACATTTAACCGAGCTCAAGGATTGTAGACCCGTGTCAATCCAAAAGAACTCAAGGATTACAAGTTCGTTGGAAATCCTTTAAAATTCTCACACACAATCACTTGATGTGGTGTAAATTAGTTCAATGATGGTGGACATAGATGAATAAGTAACGTTGCATGCAAAATTACATAACTCAAAACGGAAGTATATGTGTGCTTTACCAATATCAAGACTAATACTATAGTCGTTTTCCGTGAGATCAATTGGGTTTTTATATAGGAATATGATGCCCATTACAGATCCCATATAAAAAGCTATAAAAATCAATGCGCCTACAAAAATTAACCCGGCCTAGGTGCTTTGACTTTCAGCATAAGCAGTACAAATATTAATTGTGGACGGTGTCATGACACGTGACCAGCGTGTCGATACAACAACCAACACCATAAAATCTCTAAGGTGTCCGCAAGTTGGTTGAATCCGTCTACTGAATCCTCTTTGGATTCAATATAAGAACATAATGAGAACACATGTTTCATTAGGCTTTGAGACATGTGCTTTTCTTCATAAATTCACGATGGATGTTAGAAGCATAATAGGATATAAGTGCATATACTTGTGCATCAAATATATTATAATGTCACCTTAGGAATTGAACACACATCTTCAACCCTATATGGATTATGTCGAAACAATATTTGAGGATAAAATGTTCTTTGGTCGTCCTCGGTTTCGTGTGTAAACCATATTCTTCTGGTATTTACTTCTATTCATCCAAAATATGGGTGTCTATTGTAATTTCTTTAACATACGGATCACCAGATTAAAGCCAATCTATGTCAGAATTCTAAAAAATCATTTTCTTATGACTTTGGATTCAATTTGCGCTTACATGTAACCCACTAAGTTGACATATAAACTTCTCTAATACTCGTTTAGATCCGTAATCATTAGAGGTAATGCAAAGGATCTCAAATGAATTCTCACTTGTGTCTTTTTACATGAACATCGTTGCATAAAATTTCTTTAAAATGTGGAACAAATTCAATTTTCTCTTATCGCATAAATTGTCAATTTGACATATGCTTAATATGTACATCGAAACGTAACTCAAGTTTCTTAGAGTAACTCGATGGAGATTGTAATAAAAGGTATTGTGATCCCAGTTAGGTAGGTGCATTATGAATCCCAAAGGAATGGACATACCGATCCTTATCACTTTTATTATATTTATTGATATAGTACTACTGTTCTTTAGTACTATTATGTTATTTTGTGATATATTAGTACCATTGTCCTTCAAAACTATTATTTTAGGGATTACATAGTACGTTTCTTTGCACACAGTTCTTTGTGTCATGCCTATATTATGATATGTTGCTTTACTTTATGCAATACTTTGCAAAGTTAGATGCAGAAAATTGAATCATGTATATAATGAATAAAATTTGAATAATCTCAATTCCTTTAGAGAAAATTCAAAAATTAACATGCCAACGATTACATTTAGTCTTGTCCAATTTAGAGATAAAAACTTTAAGACCAAGAGTCTAATTTAGGCGTAATACCCTTTATGAGGATATCTTAGAAATTTAAAAATAGACTAATCAAAGTCTATCTTGGATGGAGCCAAATCCTTTTAGCTCTTTTAATAGCTGCAATGATGAGATGTGTCATTGACATATTCTTCCCTTATGGTATGTCTTTAGTTGTAAATTCATTTTTGATGTTCTTGTTGGATATTGAAGATACTTTTTCAAAATCCGCGTACTCGTATGATTCTTTATACTTACTATAAGTCACATCTAATTCTTTACTAGCTTTAATGTACGTATCAATACTTCATTGATTTACAACAATGATAGTGCTTCATTGCATATGACGTGTCTCCTAGGCCATCTTTGAAATAGTACATTGTTTCCACTTGCATTTGGATGATTATATGAATCTTTTCGTCCATGGTAATTGCCCTTTGTTTTAGGGTTGTTGCATTACTTTACACAATTTGTTTCAAGAAATATCTTTTTCTCAGACCTTACATCGTCATTACCCTTTGTTTTCTCAGATTTTACATCGTCATTACTCTTTGATATAGGGTTGTTGCATTAATTTGCATAATTTATTTCAGGAAATTTCTTTTCTATTTACATAAAGCAGTTTGCATAAATATATCATGTTCAAGCCTTAGTTGGCTTAGTAGGGGAATTTGGTACTCAAGTTCTTCAGAGTTCAATGTGTCAAAATCAAACTGTGATGGTTAAACCATATGTAAAATGGAGGAAGAAGAGAATGTATTAGTTTCGCGGTCTAAATGACATTCACGACAACTAAAATAAGCCAAGATACATTATGGTAAATTCGATGCTTTGTGAAATTACGTTTACACAATAAACTTTTGGTTTTTCCATTTTCGTTGCATGTGAAGGTAATGATATTCCATTATCGTTGCTTTTTATACAATTAATAAGATATCCATCTTGAAAAATTTTCAAGAAATACAAATTGGATTTCAAGACCGAAATTTGTAATGGTCATATTTTTCTTACTTCGTGAAAATACTTTTTCACAGTATTATGTTTGTCCTTTTTTCGTTATATTACAACGCTCATGAAAATGCATTATCATGACAATGCTCAAACTAAATAACATGTTAAATAAAACAGTTATTTAACAGTAATAAAATGAACATATGACAGCGTCGACTAGAGGAAGCCGGATCCGGGCAGCTAGGCGATTGAAGGCGAAGCAGCCCGATCGGAGGTCGAGGCTCCGGGCTGCTGGGTCGAGGCAGCGCTGGCGTCGACTGGAGGAGTAGGATGAGGCGCAGGAGGGTACGATCGGAGGAGGGGGGTGGTCCGAGCATTGTCCAAATCAATCTTGACCCTCTACCGACAAAGATGTCGTCGGCAGAAATGGGTTTTTGAGATTTTCTTTCTTCTCCGACGAATGAGTTCTTGGCAAAAAAAATTTCTTAAATTTTTGGTTTTTTTTTTTTCGGATTGAATCCTTTGGATTTTTTTCTTTGGCTAAAACAAAGTGCTGATAACGTGTTGTAGGAAATAATAAATTGGTCTACT
The DNA here is from genome assembly GCA_963682095.1 of Potentilla sterilis. Taxonomy (NCBI): domain Eukaryota; kingdom Viridiplantae; phylum Streptophyta; class Magnoliopsida; order Rosales; family Rosaceae; genus Potentilla; species Potentilla sterilis. The sequence goes on from OY821761.1 coordinate 12,698,759, forward strand.
CATTTCATTGATAATCCCCTTTATATAAGGCGAGTATTACAACGGTAATACTAAATACATTAATGACAATAATGACTATATAATTATCTCTCGTCATTTACATTGACGAAGGCACATAATGTGTTTTTCCTTCAACACAAACTAAATAAATTACAAATATTACAAAATAAATTTTAATATTATAATTCACACTCATTAAGATACTAACAAGTCTTTAACATCTATAATTAATCCTCACCCTTATTTAAGAATTGGATTAAGAGAAGTTGTACCCTGATTCATGTTAGACTACTAACAAGGCTTTAATCTTTATAATTAATCCTCACCCTTATTTAAGAATTGGATTAAGAGAAGTTGTACCCTGATTCATGTTAGACCACAGGTTTAGCTTCGGGATTAGTGTCTTCGTTTGTGGAGCTTAGTGATATAGAACTGTATACTCAAAACTCACTGGTTCAAAATTAATTGGGAAAATTTTAAGAATGGTACACGAAGTTTGGATGACTGAGAATTGAGATGAATTTTCTTTCCAAACAATCACAATGGCACCATTGTGATTGTTTTGAAAGAAAATTCACCTTAATTCTTAGTCAACCAAACCTCATGTACTGTTGTTAAAATTTTCTCAAATTAATTGAATGTCATTTGTCTTTGTTTCATACCTCAAATCTAGGCAGCTAGGATTTTAGGCTCTTATTTTTCAGACATTCACACACCTCAAATATTATAAGTGTACTCTTGTGACTGTCGTATAAGAAAAAAAAAGTTACTAAATTTTCAGATTTTGCCATTTTTAAATTTTGAATATAAACAATCATCTTAGTCTTCTTCCACTTCCGTATCCGTGCATTATATTTTACCTAGAGTTTGCACTAGAAGAAAAAATATCTTAGGCGACGAAAAATTTAAATTTTCATCACCTAAGAACTCTTAGGTGACGAAAAAAATTTCCTCCTCTAAGCTAGAAGTTTTGTGGCCTAAGTAAATTCTTAGGCGAAGAAAAACATTTTTCGTCGTCTAAGAGAAGACCCTGACGACTAAAATTAATTTCGTCATCCTTGTATATTCTTAGGTGACGAAAAATAATTTCGTTGCCTAAGTTCAATACTTAGGAGACGAAAATTATTTATTTCATCGCCTAAGTTCAGTACTTAGGCGACGAAATAATTTCGTCGTCTAAGAGAAGATCTTGATGACGAAAATAAATTTTGTCATCATACTTTACTCTTAGGTGACGAAAAAAAAATTTCGTCGCCTAAGTTCCGTACTTAAGAGACGAACATTCATTTTTTTCGTCACCTAAGAAGAAACAAAGACGCCGACGACAACTTGTCGTTAGAGATATTTTCTAAGACGACGAAGTTGATAGTTTCGTCGCCTAAGTGAAAACTTAGGCAAGGAAAGATTGGTTTTTCGTCGCCTAAGTGATGAAAATTGGGAACAAGAGGAAAAAAGCTGAAAATTTTTCCTCCCCTCAAATTTTTCCACCGATTTTGATTTTTTGATGTGAAAAGATTCAAATCGGGTCATCCTAAGTAGGGCTGGGTTCTGTACATTACAAATTTATTTTTGTCTCTACCATCTACCAACCAATTATAATTGGTAACGAGAAAATTTGTACCATTACAGACCACCGAAGCCCATGGACCAACTCTTCGGTATATCAATACTTTCGGTTGGTAATGGGTCTCTACCAAGATATGATATCGACCCAATTAAGTTTAAGGCCCAACCCAAGATATAATTGTATTGATCTCTTTCTAAAAGCTGGAAGTTCATCATACAAGATATAACAATGAGCACTAGTACCAAAATATCAATACACTACACAACTCATTGGAAGTTTACTGTTGTATGAGTGATCGAACGTTTACCTCCCGATACTATGACTCCCTAATTCCCTATAGAGAGAGATAAGTTTAAATAAGGTTGACCACATCGATTGAGGCTCTAACTTTGTCGGATATAAGTGATTTTTTTACCATCACTGTATTACATCATAATGATCAAATGCTATTTCACAGCATTTTTCAAAATTTAACTTCTTTTATATAGTTGTTTCGAAAAGTTGTACACTTGAGTATAATCTACTAATGAAGTTATACCGCATTAGTAAACATGTTGTCATTATAATGGCTAAATTCACAAAATGAAAATTTTGACGTCTGATGTGATCGTTATAGTTAAATATGAGTAGAGTATAAAAATCAACTCGTTTCATGAACGTTCGATGCTCGATCGAAACGGTCAACCATATTTTCATAAAACTTATCACACGAAAACGCTATTACGTACCTTTAGATGTCCTTGTTTCGTCGACACTTCCAAACATTAAACTCTCATAAAAATGACATGTTTTTTGAAAATATTTGGGGTATGAGTCGACGAAATACACCTATATGTTTTCGTCACAAAAGCTTTAATGAACAAATTAATGGACTTTGGGCAAAATGATACTTAGGCGACGAAAAGAATTATTTCGTAGTCTAAGCTTTAATTAAAATATATTTAGCGGCTTAATTTTCCGCTAAAATGTTGCCCAAAATTCTTAATTACTTAAGCGACGAAAATAATTATTTCCTCGTCTAAGAAATTTTTAATTTTGTCGCCTAAGTGATTAAGTTAGACGAAGAAATAAAAGCTTTGGTCGTCTAAGTGAGAGACATATACATATGTAGGTGCTCGGGTTCGTTCTCAACCCCTAATTCTGAAATCATTGTTCTTCTTCCCCCTTCTCAGCCCTGGCCCCCATCTCAGTCACCGCCTCAGTCCCTGCCTCGTGGCCCCCGCCCCATGGTGCAATCTGTTCGTTATGCCCAAAATTCGTTATGCAATCCTCCATCTTGCTCGCTCCCCGCCCCGTCGCCCCTATTCTCCTCTCTCAGTCTGTTCGTTCTCTCTCAGTCCACGACCCAGTCCCCTCCGCCTCCTACACCGCCTCAGTCCACGACCCTGGCCGGCTCAGTCCCCGCCCCCGCCTCTAATTGACACCCTACTGGTTAGTTTGTGAACCCTAATAACTGTGTGTAATATATATGGATCTTGCTCTTTCATGGTTTTGATTTTCCCACATCTTGCTCTTTCATGGTTTTGGTTTTCCCACATCTGTAATTTATAAATTGGAATCTAATTGGTGTAGCTGAATTTGCTTGCTTATGTTTTTCTTCTGAATTTGCTTGCTTGCTTTCATTTTGCTCAGTCCCCGGCCACTGCTTACTGTTTTGCTTCTGGTTCATGGTTCATATATATAAGGTGATTCTATGATTGTCCAGTGATTGGAATTTGTCTGTCTATGTTCGTATTCGGGTTCGTATTCGGTGATTATCCAGTGATTGAAATTTGGAATTTGCAATTTGGAATGATGAATGATAGTCTGGTATACCAGTTAGCAGAAACCATCGAACCAAGTTGTTTAGTATGCTTAATTCAAGGCTAAACCCTGAGTTCTATTCATGTAATATATGAAAGTTCATTATCCATTTCTGAATACTTATAAATAAAAATAACACTCCACCTTCATTGCTGCTATATAGATTTATCAGGAGAAGGGGTTGCAGGACAAGGAGCGATACAAGTCCGAAATGATGGAATATAAAGCACAGCAGTAGGCTCTGTTTTAGGTAGACACATATTTCCTTTTGTACGTTCTTGTTGTTGTAGCAGCATAAGCAGAGTTGTTCCCATGGTTTCAAGTTCATTTCTCTTTGCAAAGGCTATACCACCCAGTGTGCCTCTTTAGCAACAATTGTGGAAGGGTTGAAAATGGTAGCTTTGTAAGACATAACAGTTGAATTTGTGTAACATTTGGGATTGCAAATAACTTTATTTTAGTAATCTGTTGGTATCTAATTATAGCACACTGAATCCAGGTTTGTTATTATAACCAAAGCCAAGTTAGTGAAATTACATTGCCTGAACCAGTCTTGGTTAGTTGATTATGAGTGGTTCGAATTTGTCTGTCTCTCTACTCTCGTATTCGGTGGTTCGTATTTGGGTCAAGTGTAACCTGTCATGAATAGTTCTTGTACTTGGATCGAACACTTTGTGTCAGATTGTGTATAATGTACTTGCATATATATGTGAATGCACTCTTAAGTTTCGCAGCTCAGTTGCAAGCATTTGAGATAAGTGGATAATCAAAGATGTTTGCTTGTCTTTTCAGGCAGCAGTAGCAATGTGTGTTGGAATAGGCAGCTTCTCTGACCCTGTCGAGGCTCAAGGGCTTGCCCATTTTCTAGGTTTGTGTTACACATGTTTAGCCTTCTTCAAATGGTGATGAATGTTGTTATGCATAGACATCACTTACATATTTATGAATGTTTTGCAGAACACATGCTCTCCATGGGAAGTACAAAGTTCCCAGATGAAAATGAGGTATGTTTTCCATCAAGTGTGTTTTGGAGTTGTTCCATTTACCTTAATTCATAGGGAGATGCCCATGTTTTTGTAAAAGAGATATTTTCCAATAGAGAGGTGAGTTGGTGCTTCTAATATTTATATTTGTCGTTCATCTCAGTTAAAATGTCAAACTTCAGTAATAAACTGCGCAATTTTAGGCTGAAAAAGAAGCTTTTGAGGAAGCAGAGAAGGAGAGAAGAGCACGAGAAGAAGAGGTGAAAAACATGACTTTCCTCTAGTTTTTAAGGCTTAGTTTGGTATTGAGGTGAAAAAACTCAAATATGAAAAAAATGAGTTTTAAATAAGCAACATCTCACCTGCTTTTTAAAATAGTGGTTTTTTCAACTAAATTTTATAAATAAGCACCTTATAAAAAACTTACCAAACACAATCAACTCAAAATGATAATTTTAAGTGATTATTTGCCCCAAAACTCAATACCAAACTAAGCATAAATCTTAGGTCTCACTGACGTCACACGCTTAACCCTTCTGATTGATACCAATCCAATTTGATTGAACCTGTAGGATGCTAGAAGAGCGAGAGAGGAAGGTGAAAAAAAGAAAAGGGAGAGGGATCGTCAATATAGAGATAGGAGGGGCCGCATAAGGGTATTGTATTCCTTGATTTTGTTTCATTTCTGATCGAGAAAGAGACCAAGAGAGAGAGGGAGAGATCAAGATAAGGTTTGATATGAAGTATAATGCACTAAAGAGTGTCTGTATATAGTGAACAAATTTATTAATATTAAGTATTTAATTTGTATGAATATAAGAGGCATGACTGGCCAATGAATATTTTAATTGTTGTTCGGTTTAATATTAAGTATTAAATATTTTATTTTCTATGTACAAATTTATTAATATTAAGTATTTAATTTGTATTAATAAATTTTTTAATATATTAATTAATATTTTGTTTCAATTTTGGTATTTTTTTTCAATATAAATTATTACTTAGGCGACGAAACTATCATTTTCCTCGCCTAATTAAGTGATCTACTTAGACGACGAATATATTATTTTTGTCGACTAAGTGTATCACTTAGACGATGAAATACTTATTTTCGTCGACTAAGTAAACCATTTAGGCGACGAAAGATTGTGAATTCGTCGACTTAGTGGCTTAGTCGACGAAAATTTTAACTTGTCGCCTAAGTAGCTTACCTAGACGACGAAATATAGTGTTTTTGTCGATTAAGTACACCACTTTATTTCGTCGTCTAAGTAAGTCCATAGCCGACGAAAAACATCGTCCTCTAAGAATTTTTTCGTCACCAAACTTTCTTAGACGACGAACGTCTAAGTACTCTCTTAGGCGACGAAATTTATAATTTTCGTCATCTACTTATTTAGGCCACAAACTTTAGACGATTAAATTTAGGTGACGAAAATTTCGTCACCTAAGTCCTTAAGAGACGAAAATCACTCTTAGGTGACAAAAATTTTTCGTCGCCTAAGATTTCCATTATTGTAGTGTTGGTATTTCTTAATCTTTTTTATTCCTTCGAGAATCTCGTCTCTTCTTCACTATTAGCGCCATTTTGAGAGAAAAGATAAGGACTCCATTGACTAAATAAAAGGCATATTTTTTAATTTGTTCGGGCCATAAGAAAGATGCTTTCATTTGATCAATGAAGTCTCATTTTATTCCTTAGAGAAATTAAGTGATCATTTCATCTCTCTAAGCCTAACCAAATCTCACAAATCTCTCCAAAAAGCTAGCTCAGCTTTTCCTCTATATGAACTTGTTCAGAAGCTGCTCATATTTACATGGCTATGTGCCTTTGTTTGTTTCCGTTTGGATGGGGTCACAGCTTAATTACTGCTTCATATTTGAGTCTCTTGTAGTTGATTAAAAACTGTTTCATGGAAATTATGTGACTGCATGTATTGCTTTTACATGTATTTTGGTTCCTTCCTAAGTGTTTGAGTGTAATTGATTGCCTCTGCTTTATAATCACAATTCTTGAAAATTGTGTGACTGCATTATATATAATTAGTGTCCTTCTATAACCGTCTCATACTCAAACTTAGAAAGAAAAAGCGTCGCTTATATGAAGAAAACTTCCATATTTGATTTTGGAGAAATTACTGCGACCAATTTTGTCGAATTTATTATAAAGTGTTGAATCAATTTAGAAATATGTTATTTGCGAGAAATGTGTTTGGAGTTTTCGTTTTTGGTGAAAAATACTTCAAACACAGTTAAGCATCCTTTAGAACTAGAGGTTTATCAAATATGGTGAAGAAGATGAAACCATTGAATTAACATTAGTATTTGTATAGTGTTTTACTTGCAATACATAGATGCATAATACGAATGTAGAAATTAAGCATGAGATAAACGTGCAATAAATCCAGTAAAAGAACTGAATGAATAGTAGTATGCAGAGGATGTCTAATGCACGATACTGATGTTGAGCATGACACATTTGATTATCCTCTTCAACACTAATATTTATCTTATTATGCGTAGTACTCACGAGTTTCTTTTTTAGTGTTTGAAAGGGTACATTTGACAACCATCATATCTTACATACATGGTGATTAGATGAGTGTCAATGTTCTGTAATACTAGACATTTTTCTAATGCTGCAAGGAAATGATCAGAAGATATGTGCAACAACTACAAGTAACGTAAGCCCAGGGGCGGACCCAGCCCATGGCTACCTGGGCTTTAGCCCAAGTAGTTTTTGGGAGGAGAAATTTTTTTTTTTATAGAAGTTACAGAACCCTTATTTTCTTCTGTTCTTCTCTTCTTCTCCGTTCCTTCTCTTCTTCTTTTCTTCTTTTCTTCTCCGTTCCTTCCTTTCTTCTTTTCTCCTCCGCCCCTGCACCCTGGCGCCCCTGCCGGCTCCCGACCTGCCGCCCCTGCCGGCTGCCCCTTCCTTTCTGAGTTTCTGTTTAGGAAACTTAGGGTTCAAAGAGCCAATGATCAGGCCAAGTACAGGTACCAACCTCTCCCTTTTTTTTTTTTACCTGATCTGGGTTTGTGGATTATGTTTGGATCATGGATTTGTGATTGGTTTTGTGGTGAAATTCTGGGTGTTTCTCTGTTTTTGTGGGGAGTTGGAAAGTTGATTGAACTTGGGTAGGTGGCAGTCATTGAACTTGGTTGATTGAAATTCTGGGTGTTTCTCTGTTTTTATGTTGTTTAATGATGAAGAACATGATTAGATGAAGTTAATGATCATTGAATTGTTGGAAATTGAGATATGAATGAATGAATCATTTCTAATTCTGATATTCATTAGAGCATAGTAGAAATCAAAACTTCAAGATAGTGCTTTTAAGTGCTCTGCTTTGTTCGTAATCAGAGATGACCTTTTGGGAGTGCTTATATCATGCTGCACCCTGTGACTTTGTTTTGGTGTTGAAAAAATGAATATATATCAGCTGTGCTGTATACTAGATTATTAAGTGAATTCGAAAAGGATTGAAATTCTGTAAGAGGGGAATGGTTATTAGAATTCTGCTGCATATGAGAAGCAGATTTAGGATTCTATAGTGCAAAGTTGCAATTCAACCCCAAGTGTTAAATCTTCTCTCCGGTTGTCTAACCTACTCGAGGTACTTGTACATTATGCCGGGAAATTACATGCTTGGAGAGTTTTCGTGAAAGCTATACGTGTATACATAGTTTCAAGTAGTGTAATGTTTGCAGATAAGAAGTCATTAAGCTCTCTGTGTATGCATGGAGAATTTGATCCTTCAATGCTTATATATCAGTCATTAAATTATGCTAGCAATGCTAGCGATGAGCCTGAAGGTCATGTAGTTCCACATAAGGGCATTAGCTGAATGTCTTGATCAGCTTTAGTTTAGTGTATAATTCTCATTAATTTCTCTGGTTTGACTTATGTAGGAACCTGACTTCAAACTTCAAACCGTTCAATCCAACTCCAAAGCCCAAAGGTAAACTATTCTTCCCCTTCCTTCCTTTCTTTCTTCTTCGATCAATTAAACCCTAAAAAGCTAGGGTTTTTATATAGATTTGATTACTTGATTATTTCTTTCTTTTGAATCTTTTCAATATTAATTATTTGGAATTGCTAGACCTCATATTATAATTGATGATGAATTGCTAGTTGGCTATGAATTGTAGGTTCGTATGATCGTATCCACTCTCTGACTCTCTGTTTTCTTAGAGATTCATATTTAGTAATCAAAAAGTATTTGTGAGAATTTAGTTTTCTATGGTCTAGACCCTTTAAATTAATTGATAGTGAGAATGACACTATATATATATTGAGAGTGGTAAATTATACATCTTGTCAGCACTCAAATTTTAGAAGAAGAGTGAAGTTGAAACCAGCGTTAGTTTAGCTCATCTAAACATGTGCTTTCGTCTATGATTCATTATAGGTGTATTGAATATCATGACGGATAACCGAAATCCCAAGCGTTATAAGAATTTGTTTTCATGGTTTAAGAGTAGCACTTCTTCGAGTGTTAGTGAGAATGATTATCATGAGATTGAAAGTGGAAATAAAGTGGAGATTACTGATTCAATTGAGGATTCTGTGAATGATATTTTAAGCTATTCTCCATCGATTCCATCACTTGATGATCAAAATGAAGGAATTGGGATTGAAAGTGATCAAGATTATGATATTACATCGCTTGAGCGGGACTCGGGAAAACGTCGTCCTATAGGTACATATCCTTTGAATGAGCAAGACAATGTTCGAAGAGTTTATGTGGCACATGGACCGTGTCAACCTCATTTAAGCAATTATCCCTCTACTTGGTATGGAGGTCAAGGACGAAGATTTTGTTACAAATGATTTAAACAATAGCCTTGGCTTGAGTTCTGATGAATGATCAATTGATCATGCTCGTATAGAATCTAAGTTTTTGACGTACAAATTGATTTGATCATGCAACTACGTTTTAAACAAGTTTACTTCTCTAAATACACGCTTGAAATTAACATTCTTGAACTGAGGAGCTTGTCTGCAAATGATAATTTGAACAAGGAACTTGATTCTGCATTTCCAGGACACTTGCATTACGCCCCTTAATACTCTCCATCACCAAGTGTTTCCTTATTAATTCACACCAGGAAGCTAAAGAGTCAAAACAATTTCATTTTTTATGCCCAAATTTGCCAATGTTGGTGTAATTTTTTATCTTGAAAATGTGTAATTGTAACACCCCGTACAAAGAATCCGAGATCTATTGGTCATTTTGAAGAAACTATTTGCTTGAAAGGTTTTAGAGCACATTAATCTGAATTTGTGGAATCGTGACACATCCAGATTGTAGTTTTATGAGAAATACTGTATAGAGATTGCACGCTTGTAGAAAATTTAGAAAAAAAAAAAATTGAAGTACAGTATAGTAAGATACGAGTTCAACAATAACATTGTAGGCGTGTGCGATGACATTAATTCAATCAAACTCTAATATACAATAAGGGTGAAGCTAAATGCGCGAAGTCATGCATAATTCAGTCTCTAATAAGAATGTATGCCTAGCGGCAAATTTTTCTTATGCTCGCAGATTGAAGCTTGTTTCGACTCGACTCATTTATATCCCTAAAAACCTATGAAACACGGACATGCTGGGACACTCAGGAATACGCACCCACGGACACGCGAACTGTTGTTTAGACACAGCTTACACATAATCGGGTTGGACACGTGGGCTAGTTCTGTCTTTTACATATAAAAAAGGGGACTCAGACACGTCTTCAGTCTTCACGTCTTCAGGCTAGTTCTGTTCTTCTCGACTTCTCCCCTCTCGGTCTCTCTTCATCTCTGTTCTTCTCCTCTCTGGGTTCTCTTCTCTTTTTAGGTCGCGCGACCTCTCCTTCCCTCTCTCTCTCTCTCCAGATTTAGGATCGCTGCATCGGGTATGTTCTCTTATTTCTCTCTATTCTTATTTTTTCAATAATACACCAGAATGTTTGATCAAGGAGATACACACAACAGTGGAGGGACTAAGATAGGGGGCCGAAAATGGAGTAAACGACATACTTTTGTAGACACTAGATTCAGTATATAACCTACGATATTTGGTTTTGTGTAAAGATAGATAATAGAGTCTTCTTTGTGAATAACCTTTCACTTGCATTCTGTTTTGTAGAGTCATCCCTACAAACAGACAGTCAAGGTGTTTGAGAGTCTCTGAGGGAGTGTGAATACTACAGGCCCTTCATTTTTGCTTTATACCACAGTAGATGAACTATTATTTTCTGTGTCTCTTCATCCTAGTTCTCTTTTACCCCTTTTTATGTTTAATGAGTCAGAGCAGCAACACAGATCAATATCATCAATATTACTGTAATTTCATTTTCAACTCAATTTCTTAATAACACACCAGAACTCTTCCTTAACCAACCTAACATCCTAGTGATCCTACATTCAAGATGCTGTAAGATCTACACACGGGAGATTAGTCAAATTACCATAGTTTCTTTTGTAAGAGAGGTACTTTATCGACTGTAATCTATGCAGAGAGAACACAAAACCAAATACTACAGGGAACAAGTAAAAACAGATCAGGTTAAGATATTTAACATTAGATATACAAACCAAGTTCAACGCAAGTTATCTCCATCTTGATTACCATTGCTATTAGGATACATAAATAGACTTTGTTTTGAACATATTGTTTTTCCATTATCATATATCGGAATACAAAACAAAGAAATTTTCCTTAGCCTAAAACTAAAATCCAAATTCCAACATAACTAACTCAAACACTCAATTACTCTAATATCTCAATAGTAGATGTAACACTAACACTATGTCATGAAGATTATACGTTGACCAATAGAGGAATGTATTGATTGATGAGAAGCTGAAAAAGGTTAACAAAAAGGTTTTCTAGCAACACTTTAACATTCATGAACAAACTGTCATAGACCCTGACTGCTTAAATAATTTTAAGCAGACGTAGCTTTAGTTTATGAATATTGTTTTTTAACAACTTCTATAGATAACAGTTTAGTAAATTTAATTTTACAGTAGTTTGGACTATTTCACTATTCTCAAACAGAAAAATGTTACACAAGTCTGTCTTTCATTTGGTGTGGGGGCAAAATAGACTTTTCAACTGACAATATATAAACTGCCAAAGATACTAGAACACAACTCACCTCATCTCATCTTCTAAAACAAAAAAAAAATAAAAAATCTCCCCCGTCTGCTTGTGCACTCAAGAAAGCCCTGAAAATCTCAGCCCCAACGGAGAAGTATTGAGTCCTGTGCATCGATTTGAGTGGAAGCACTTCTTAGGTGATTGTGTTTTGGACCTGCTTTTGTTTATTTGAGTGATTGAGTTCCGAATGATTGTTTGGTCTTTGGTTGTCTTGAACACTTAATGTTCCGAATTATAGTTAGAGACTCAGATGGAGTTGTTGTTGCAATGCCAATTGTTGCTGAGGATACTTGGACTGTAGGTCGAATCGTTGATGATATTTCTTGCTCTCTGCATTCTAAATACATGCCTTGGAACTTACTTAATTGGCCATTCTGCATTGCTTCACTTCTTAACTTTCAAGCCTTCTTTTCTTCCGAAGTATGAATTCGTTGTCTGAACTAACTTCAATATGGGAATTCCCTCAGGGGGTGACTCCTGTCGTTTTGAGTGGGTGGGAGGTTGAGGCTACGAAGAACATTAGGCTCCAGGGGTTGCCAATTGATCTGTGTGACTGGTTGTTTTTGTTGTTCTTGCAGGGTTGGATACTCAACCTTTAAGGGAGGTTCTGCTGAATTGTTGGTAGAAATCCTCCTAAGGTGGCCTGAGAAATGATTTGTGTGGCTGGTTGTGTTTGTTGTTCTTTCAGGGTTGGGTAGACCACCATGCGTGTTATTGTGTAATTTTCATATACACAAAAATATAATAGACGTTTTGTGCTGGGAGTTGAACCCGGCAACTCACAACCAATTGAGGATCATCTTGAGCTAAACCGGATGAGATGATTATTCAGTTTAAACAAAAATTATCAAGTCTCTCACCCAGTGATTTTAGGTTGTAGCAATGCCATTGGGAGGCACAAAACCCCTTAACCCCTTAACCCCTCATTTTGGCTCTCCCTCCAGTTACAACTCCATTTCTGCTTCACTTGTTCGATTAGATTTCTGATTTTTGGCTCAACTTTGTGAATTATTTTCTTGGTGACACTGATTTTACTCAACTACCCAATACCATCATCAAGTTCTATTCATTCAGTACCCTTCATAGCACTCCATGGTAATTCCCTGGACTCTTTCTTAGTAGTTTATTAGCTGAAAGAATCAATCTTTCTAAACAGAAATCTGTTTTTGTATCCGGTGTTTGCTTATATAATCTGGCTTTCTTGATATAATTTTTCTATTAGTATGATTCTACAAGTGTTGATCAACGTATGGTATTGCAGCTACTTGTAGATATTGGTGTGATTATTTTCTGTATTAGAGAAGGTTTTAAGAACTAATCAGAACTTGATTATTGATACTTGCTTGATGTGTTATTGAGGGAGTTAATGCAGACTCTAATATCCAATGGTCAGGATGCATATACATTTAACATTTGTTGGTCTAAATATCAAGAAAATTAATGGAGTCGGTCTCTAGTTTATTTTCTGGAAATGAATTTTTGGCTGTTGTAAATTTTTTTCTTAAAGAGTAAATGTATTGATTAGTCAAACTGTTAACATGAAGATGATCAAGCTATTAAATCCTGTCTCAGTTCACCTATCCCCTTAAAAAGTATACATAACTTTATCCTCAGTAGTGGTCTATATTCTTCTAATGGAGGAACACTTGAAATATGGTTGGTCTTTGTTTGTTTACTGAGATTCAATCTAAAATTAGAAAGAAATTTATAGAATCAATGTGAAGTTACATAAAAAAAAAGTTCAGCTGAAAAAAAAAAATAACTTGTTGTGGTGAATTTGTTACTGCTGAGGAGAATGGAAAACAAAGCAACAGGTAGAGGTAAAGAGAGTAAAACCAACAGCATGTATGGTGTTATATGCTGTTGCTTTCCTCGAGATGCAGTACCTGACTGCAGCTGATTATTTTCTTCACCCCAGGTTCAAATTCTTGTTTCATTAACATAGTCTTTCAATGGGTGCTTACACTTCTGATGGGGGTTTTTGTCTGTTCTCTTTTGATTCAATCATAAAAGTTTAAGGCATTGCTCATTTCATGCTGGCAATCAGTTTCTGGGTCCTCTTATTTCGACCAATCTTTAGTGTTCATTCAAAGCATCTGTGCTAATTATTATTTCTCTTAATATGTTTACACATTATAAAAAGGAGACATTTTTTTTTGTTTGGTGGCAAATATGGCTTGATACGAATCTTGCATATGCATTTGCAGTTTTCCACTCAAACAAGCTGATTCTATCGTTACAGACTATTGTCTATTTTGGTTTTGTTTTTTTCTGACATGTTGCCTTTCTCTCTTTCTCAAAATAGATGGCATCTCTTGGAGACGAGAACCCTAATGATGATACCCGTATGTTTATGGGTCGTGCTATAGAACAGGTAATACAGACTTCTCCCAAATAGCTGTAAATTTAAAGGTTAGGCATTTTCTTGGTTAATTAATTTTTAAGAACTAAATTATAGGTTTATCCATTGTAAATGTAAGCTAACTTGGATTTTAGAATAGTGAAACATTTTCTATCCCTGAAATATACTCAAAGTTGATTTGAATGGTGGACTGGTCTGGTTAAGTTACTGTCTGCCTTTCACTGAGATTTCTCTATAGTTCCGAGACCTCAGGACTGCAATTTTTTTTCGGTCTTTTTATAGTACGGTTGAGCTTGGTTTTGTTGCTCATCTGTGGTTGTTGGTTCTGTTGGTAGTTCCAATAATCTGACTGATATTTCCTATTAATCAAAGAAATTTGCCTTCAGCTGATGGAAACACTAGTCCTCATGTGGATTGCCTGGCTTTACTTTATTCTGCTTTATGTGTATATTATTAATACTTTTCTATGTTAAGTTTGCTTCCATAGCTGATATTTAACTTCTATATTTCGTATTGCTTTATCTAGGAAAAGCTAGCTTTGGACAGCCTTGAAGTTCCTGTCGGGTAAACCAGTTGAACAACTTATAAATTCGTTGTGACCTTTAACACTCTATGCATTTTTTGTTCTAAGTTCACCTATTTGTCATATAATTGAAGATTGTTTAGGTACCAATCAGTTGATCAGGAAAATTAGAATGTTCGGAATTCGTTTTGAATGTTAAAAAGCCAAGGGTATAATTAGATGATTGTACTATTTTCTCTAATCTCTAAAATTTTAATTGATCAGCTGTGTGATTGTTGAAGATGGGAAGGTCATAGCGGCTGGAAGAAATCGTACTAATGAGACACGAAATGTAAATCCCCATCAATCCCTTTTATGTTTTACTTCATACTATTCATTGTATTCTGGTGTTGGTTCCCATTGTTAGTTTCAGGTAGTATGTACCTAGTATTTCTGACTTTTAAAGCAGCCCCATACATGGTCACGTGTCTCTAGTTTGCTTCATAATAGGTTAATTTCTCAGATTTCAAGTGTATCTTCTCCCCAAACAGTTCCTCTTGAATCAGTAAGAAATGTTGGGGCTCACATAATATACATTTTTCAGTAATATCTTAATGGTTGTTAATGCGATGACAGAGACTACCTCAATTAGTTGAAACTAGACTATGTGATATCTGTCATTATTACGGGACTCACTGGATATATGAAGTAGATCTTTCCATTTCTTCTATTTGCACATAACTTTAGCTTTAAAGCAATACTAATTTCTTCCATGTCTCTCTGTTCATGTACAATCTCGTCACTTATGTGACTATCTTTTCATAAGAAATTAGTTTAGTAGCCATGTGTATTCTCCCTCTGTCTATCAGAATGTGGAACATGCCATTCATGTCCTTATACATTAGATAAGTTAATAAAAAGAACTCTAATACTGTAATTAAAACCACTCTCTGCCCATCACTTCCTATATTTTCATAAATTCCTGGATACTGCATGCAAAAATGCCCATCAGTTGATTTGTTCTACATCAATCAGATTGCTCCTTTCTTGTGTTAGGTGCATCTTCTAATATTCTGAGTGAGTGTGGTTTGCCACTTCTTTGCTTTGTAATAGACATATAAGTCTGCTTCTTAGTTCTTACATAGGAATTTGGAAACTAACGTCTATGGGTTTCTGTGATTGTCTTAAAATGCAGGCTACAAGGCATGCAGAGATGGAAGCCATTGATACTCTTCTTCAGCAGTGGAGAGAAAAGAGGCTTTCAACTTCAGAAGTTGCTACGACTTTTTCAAAATGTTGTCTCTATGTTACATGTGAACCATGTATAATGTGTGCATCAGCTTTATCAATTATTGGTATGCCCTCATTCTCATGGAAGGATAAAACTTTGGTTTTTCTCTTTTCTTTCTTCACATTGATTACGTATAGATAACTTTATCCATTGGTCAGGTATCAAGGAAGTATTTTATGGTTGTGCCAATGACAAATTTGGTGGGTGTGGATCAATAATGTCGTTGCATTCAAGTAGCTTTGAGACACTAATGAGGTTGTCATCTGAACTTAATACCGTAAGCAAGAATTGACTCGAACTTTGCTGGTCTCTAGTAATTTTTGTCTGTAAAGAGTTTACTATCTGTTTCTTAGGTTTGATATAGCATAAGAATTCCTAATCAAGAATATCAAATGCAACTACCATATTATATATGGTTATATAGTAGTGGCAGACTAGCTATAGCAAATTATGCATTTAAAATCGATATTGTTGTAATAAATTAGTAGTGTATGTAGCTATGATGGGACAGTTACATCTGTAATATTCCCTGAGTACCGGAAGTTTATGCCCTACTCTATACTTGAATTGCTGGATTTTTTCTTGAAAAAATAATGAACCTTTAAACTATTATTTGGTTCTTTGATATTCTACTCAAGATGATCGTTGCACCAGTCCCTCACTTTCTCTTTTGTTGTACAGTGGTGGAGTACCACAGGTGAAAGGTTTCAAATGCACTGGAGGGATAATGGCATCAGAAGCAGTCTCTCTTTTCCGCAATTTTTACGAGCAAGGAAACCCTAATGGTCTCTGGTTTAGGAATGATTTTTGTTTTTAGACTGCATTAAGATGGGAGTATTGTTCATGCTTGCTTTCTCTTAGACTTCATCCATTCCTTTGCTCAATTTTGGTATCCCAGTTCAAGCATATTTTAAACGCATGGAACCAAACTCCCATCTGAACTCTCCTGTTCCTAGTTGAAGTATTTATTTGAGCTTCTTTACGGTCTCTAATGTGTCTTATTTGTTTTCATTCAGCTCCAAAGCCTCATAGACCTCTGGTTCACCAGGCCATACAATGACTATTCGTGCATTTGGTGAGTTATATTTTCAGAATTCTGTTCGTGTTGTTTTTTTTTGATATGTTTAATTTGATTGCACTGTTGCTGGCTCTTGCAGTTTATGTTTCTGTTGCTCTCTTCTATTCACCTTTTCTTTGTGCTGGTTTCTATTCTGCTTAGTGTTTTCAACTTACCAGAAAAATTTATATGGTTTACTGGTGTAATCAGAATATCCAATTTAGTTAACTTGATCTACTAACCAAGAGAACGAGGTACCGTTTGCCGGTAGGGGGTGTAGCTGAAAATTGGGAAATTCAGGAGAGGGGCACGACCGGAAGGGGATGCATGTGAAAAAGTTCTTAACATGACACGCCTAGAAAAGCTTTCCAGAATTTGAGACTTGGGTCTTCTGTTCTTTGTACACACCCTAATTACTCGCTTCACTTTGAAATATTGTTTTGTACACTTCCGTCCTAAATACTGTTTCTATAAACAATCTCAAGCTAGCTAGGAGTAGGATGGTTTTTTATGAGAAAGGAAGTGCTCTTAATGCTATTGTACTGGACTCATCATGACCATTTCCAGTGAAGGTAGTTTAACGCTCAAGTAACATCAACAATTTCTGGAGCTGCAAGCTCTGGCTTGACCGTTCACTACAAATCCGGGGATGGTGATCGACGTTCCAGAACCCTCCCCCATTGTGGCACCTGTGAATTCAGTTTTTGAACAAGAGAATCGTATATGAGTACCATTCAAAATGAACATTTGACTCAAAGCCATAACTAGCTAAGTATATGAGGCACCCTGTTGGCTATTCTAGGAGCAAAGAAGACTTTCGGCCAAGAACTAGAATGTCATAGCTCACTGTATTGGAGTTTACTGATTGCACATAACAATCACTCTCAATGATAGCTTCACTCCAAGGGAATGTTTATTAAACGGGAAAAGAAATGACTCCATAGGGAGCGACTCCTATTTTCCCTTAAAATGGATGTTTAGGGCATCTCCAACAATGCTGTAGAAACCTAAACTCAAACTCAAAACCTATAAAATCTGATCTCCAACCATACATACCCATACCCAATTATGGGTTCCTTCTCTATTTGACCCATTTTGGAGAGGAATTGAAGGAAGAAACCCATTTTATGAATGACGGGACCCGCGTCACAACAGCAGCCCACTGAGAAGATGGGAGACGCGCCAGATAGAGAGAGAAGTTGGAGACGCGTGCTAAACGACATAATTGAAGAGAATTGCAAGAGGCGTGCTAAACGACATAATTGAAGAGAATTGCAAGAGGCGCGCTACGGAGATGTAGGCTGGCGGGCTTCAGAGTAGTGGGCCCTCCCCACTTTGACTAGTCGTTGTGGGCTTCCAACGGTCCACAATCTGACGGTCTAGATTTGATGTAATTTAAAATAGAAAGTCCAGATCTGCCGGTCCTAAATATTCCATGGATTAATATGGATTAATGATCACATTTAACAGAAAACAACTGAAAATAGGAAAAAAAAAACCGAAAAATATATAAAATAAATTTGCCCGTTAGAACAGTAATATACCACAAAATCTATAAATACCTCTCATCTTCTTCATAGGTTTACACTCCAAATCTTCTCTCATCTCCTTACAAAGTCTTGATTTTCACAATTGTTCTTCATCTAGCTAGTTTTCAATTTTTTTTTTCAAAAATGGCCACCACCAAAGTTAGAGAAGAAGCTTGGAAAAAGCCCGAAGATGTATTGTTGTATATGATAGTGGTTGCCATTGGTGAAGATGGAGACAAGGCTACCAATCAAGAGAAGAAAAAACTATGAGATCGTATATGGGAAGTGTACGAAACTTGTATGCCCGTCGGTTCGGTTGTTAGGTCGAGAGGAGAGTGTGAAGCTCGTTGGAGAAAGATTAGATCGTCTTGCACAAGGTGGCGTCAAGTTCTTACCCTTGCGGTAGCCGCCCACGCAAGTGGTGAAAATGCCACTGATTTGGTAATTTGTTTTATATATAAATTCTTTTTATAACTAATTTAGCTCTTATTAATATCAATGTGCATAAATATGAATATTGATTTCATTAATATGTTTCGTTTAAGTGTAGTATTGCCATCATTAGTATTGTTTATAACCTTTAATGTGAGTTTATGTTTATGATAATTAATATTTACTTTGTCACTTAATCACTAGTAACAAGTTCATATTTGTGACGTTAATATATTTTTAATTATATGTGCATATAGGAATTACAAGCTAAGATGGTGTATCTCACTTTTAGTCAAGGTTCTAAAAGTCGCTAGTCGCTAGTCGGGCGGAAGACTGGTGACTAGCGACTAGCCGACTAGTCGGTGACTAGTCGGTTTTAATTTTTATATTTATTTTTATTTTTATAAGAATTAAATTAAAATAAAACAATTCTAAAACTCAATATTATGACTAAAAATAATCAAAATACTCAAAATACTCAAAATAACCATTACAATGTTCAACAATAATGAGATAATAATGTCTAAGAGTAGTGAAAAAACTCAAAATAACCATTACAATTTCAAATTTGATCTTATGCGGCTATGCCTCAAGTTCTTCTTCTCCATATCCCTCTAGTACCCCTTGACAGGACCCGAACCAGATTCCGAACCAGATTTCGAGCACGATGGGTATCCGCTGCAGTCAGATCCATCAGTCGGAGGTACTAAGCATTACTAAGCATATAAAATAAATGAATAAAATAGTACTCTACAGAGTACATAACAAGACACCAAAGAATCAAAATCACTTACTTAATGAACACACTAGCATCACTTATCTCATCTTCTTCCTCTTCATCATCGGATACAAAATCCTCCTCAAGTTCTCTAACTTCTTGAATTCTAATACTTCTCCTATGCTCTAAGCCACTATCCACTCATATTCCCTCTTCAACCATTTCACTAGTAAGATCCGAGACAACATCATCATCACCACCATCAACAATCCAACCTTGTGCCATAGTAGAGAGAGTTGGAGCCGAGAGGAGAGAGAGGTTGGGAGATTTGAGAAAGTACGGCTTACTGCGACCTAATCCAGCTCATCTGCGTTTTTATATTAAGTTTTTTTTTGGCCCGAATCGCCTAGGACTGACTAGTCGCCGCCTAGGACCGACTAGTCGGCTGATTTTTTCCTGACCGACTAGGAGCACTAATTTCCCTAAAATCGCGGCGGTAAGGTACCGACTAGCGACTAATCGCCGACTAGTCGGTCCTAGACGGTGATTTTTAGAACACTGCTTTTAGTAAAGGGGAGGAGTTTAAATTTGTTGTTGGACAATATTGATGGATACGGAAAAGTTTAGCAATGCTCCGTCATTGGATGATGATAGCGTTAGTGGTCCGACAACTATTAACTTGGGCGAAGAAGGTAATCCTGTTGAAGTCACCCAAGCTCTTCAACTGTGCATGCATGCCATCCCGGCCAAAAGGCTCAAAGAGCAGCTAATAAAAAGTGCAGGCAAGATGACACATCTCAACTCTTAATTCAAATGAAGAGAATTGTAGACCTTGGAGAGCGTGATCTCGAACATAGGCTACAACTTAGAGAGGAAGCTAAACTTATTCAGCAGCGTGCGGATGATGCAACCACAATGGTTGTGGATCTTTCAAAATACTCCGGCCCAGTTAGGACTCATTGGGAAAACAAGCAAGCAATGAGTATTGAAAGGGAGCAACAAGCTTCGTATGCAATACCATCTTGACGATGAGTTTGGGATGAATATGTACCCCTGTAATGACAATAATTGTATGGGAGGAAACTAAATATGTGATGAAATTAATTGTACTTTGTTGTTTCTATTATAATTATGAATAAACATTGTTTTTATTTAATCTCACTTTTATTCATTAAAACAAAGCACACTGCATTACTAAAATCTTAAACACAGACAATAAAAATAAAAGCAAACATACAACATCACACCATCGGCACAATGCCACTTATTAAAAGCATGAAAATACAAACACTTCACACACGATTATGCTCTGCCTTCACATTCTAAAGGTGATTGACCAAATCCTCTTGGAGGGTTCTATGCACAATTGGGCATCTAACCTGCTGGTAGCGCCACATGAATTGTCCAAGTGTAGAAGGATCGCTATCAACTTCATGATCTATTTCATAGTGGTTATATATTTCTGCTCTCCCCGGTCTTGTTGGCACCTCATCTGGATCGACTTCATGAACATCTCCAGTTTCGTCGCGCTCATCTTCAACAATCATATTATGCAAAATTATGCAGGTCATCATGATGTACTGAAGATCTTCCCTGTCTCATCTACGAGCTGGTCCTTTGACAATTGCAAAACGAGTTTGGAGTATTCTAAATGCCCTTTCCACGTCTTTTATGAATGACTCCTGCATCTTTGTGAAATTAGCTTGTTGCGGCGTCATCGAGTTTCTAATCGCCTTCACAAAATTCCCCCATTTCGGGTTGATCCCACAAACTAGATAGTAGCATCGGCCATATTGGCAATCAGTTACATAGTATTTGACTCGAGGAGACTCACCTCTACAAATTTCGTTGAATAGAAGAGATTGTCCAAAGACGTTGATATCATTGAGGGAGCCTGGAAGTCTAAAAAATACGTGCCAAATCCAAGTATCGTAAGATGCAACCGCCTCTAGAATGATAGTTGGATTTTCTTTGTAATCGGTGAAATGCTCTTGCCATGAGGTGAGGCAGTTTTTCCATTGCCAGTGCATACAGTCGAGACTTCCAACCATTCCAGAGAATCTTCTTTTGTCAGCAACATTGAGCAACCTTTGCAAATCTGCCTTTGATGGACGACGAATGTAATGTTTATGGTAGACTGTCCATATTGTTATGGTGAAGTGACTTAGATACTCCAAATTTGGCATGTTGCAATGACACGTTAAATTAGACTTTCGGTGCAAAAATAACAACTTACTAATTTTTTTTATAAAATTTAAATTAGGTCGAACACATATTAAAACATATTATATAATTAATATCTATGGTTTATATAATTCATTTGTTGTTAAATAATTATATAAAATGATTAAAATTTGGGTATGGGTGTGAGTTTTGACAAAATGGTTGGAGATAAAATATGAGTTTGAATAGTAACGGGTTTGGGTGAGTTAAAAAATGAGTTTGAGTTTGAGTTTGAGTTTTGAGCAGGGTTGTTGGAGATGCCCTTACTAACCAATTGGGGAATGGATTGTGTGTGAGCCCCACAATATTTTTCAGGATTGACTCCCATTTTCATTCCCTTGAGGGGAGATAGTATTGATTCCTCATCATGGGGGAATCAATTTTTTATTCGAACATTATCCTCATTATTTATTGATAATCCAAAAATACCCTTATAAATACACATGATTCTCATTCCGAATTCTGATTCTTACATGTTAATAAACACATGAACGGAAATAAATATTAGGATTGAATCTGATTCTAGATTGCAAATAAATATAGACATAGGAATGAATTCTGTTCTCTCACATTCCTCCTCTCTCTCATTCATTCTCTTCTATTCCTTGTCAATCCCATTACGGTTTAATAAACATAGCCCAAATGTAGTTAGTGTTGGTATAGTGTTAAGAGGAATATAACCAAATGGTTTAACCCGGACGTCCAGCCTTGTATGATAGCTTTGACAAGTGCTCTCCCAACTGGAACTAGGCATATATTGACCCTCTACAACTCATGATCGGTTGATTATTCACATCACAAATAAAAGAACTAACACCATTTATTTCTATTTTTCGCCAATGAGTCCATTTGATTGTCATTGATTGACCACAAGAATGAAGACAAAATAAATCTACCGGATCCAAAATGAGAAAATTTTAAGGTACATACATGTATACATGTGATATACATATATACAAATATACAGTACTAAATATGATGGACATCCCGAATCATAAACAAGGCAGAAATATCATTTAGTCATCCAACTATATTTGAATCGATACTTTGGTCAATCAACTTTTAAAAACATCACTTTAGTCATTCAACTATACCGTTGGATATCACAGTGGTCATTTTGTCTGTTTTTTTCCATCTTGAGAGAGAAAGTGGTTGCTTATATTAGACAAGAGAGTTTACAATTAATTAAAATAAATGACTACTAATAATTTCCATTTTAAAAATACTCTTGGAGTTAATGGGGAGATTACATTTTAATGGAGAAAAACATACGGAATGACCAAAGTGATAATACGGTAGTATAATTAAATGACCAAAGTGAAGTTTATAAAAGTTGAGTGATCAAAGTGTCGAACCAAATATAGGTGGATGACCAAAGTGATATTTCTTACTATAAACAAGCACATAAGAACTGAAGAACGATAGAACTTCTTATGATAATGTTGATCGATGCTGCAACAAAGACTTGTTTTTGTTCAAGTGAGCTTGTATTTTACCGAACATTTTTGGGTCAACGGTAATCTGCTATACTGAGTAACAACTAACAACTTGATCACATTAACAACATTTCATTAATACGTAAGGATGCAAAAATCAGTGCATGCATAAATCAAATGCAGGAAGTAATTTACAAGAGAGAATTTCTAAGATTATGATTCTCCTCCATTGACCCTTTAATTATTAGACACTACTACCAAATGTTTTCTACATGGAACACTATAAAAGATTCATCAACCTTCCCAGGTGAGTATCATTTTTCTTAACAAACTTCGAGCAGGATGGCTTCATTGAGTGGACGGACAATGCTGCTAACCCTCGTTCTGCTCTTCGCTGTGGCCATCTCTGGTGAAGATGCTTTACGCAAGAGAAGATTTATTAAGATCACTAATGATTTGTGGAGCGGCGTTGACATGAAGCTTCATTGTAAATCCGGAGATGATGATCTTGATTGGTGAATACATCCTTCCCCGAGGTGGCATATATGAATTCAATTTCCGACCAAAAAACCTTTCCGGCGAATACATTATTCTACTGCACTTTCCAGTTTCAAAGTCAGTTTCACAAATATGATGTATATACGGAGAAAGTTAAATGTAGCCAGTGTTGGTATAGTGTAAAAGATTTTGGTGAAACCTGTAGGTATAATTGGGACACCAGAAAATATGACAAATGCTCTCCCAGCTGGAATAGCTCAGAGATTGACCCTCCTTACTGATTAATCATGTTGGATTGATCATTTCAGATCTTAAATAAACTCTATAAGCAATTCTATATATACTGTTTTTTTTTTTAATTTCTTTTGTAAAAGAGTGTTTCTTGTTGCTTTGAAGGCCATTTACCTTAACTTCATCAACGTACACCTGCATCCTACCAAATAATGATCGATCGGTATATGTGTTCGCGTCGGTTTTGACACCTGTCGAACTATCAACACGTGGGGGTGGCGGACGTAGATTTCAGTCCTGGTGCGAGCGTGCCAGTACCTTTGGGTTAGGTACAACCTTGGTGGCGGACGACGTCTGGCGAATGAATCACCCTTGGCGAGCGGATGACTCCGGCGAACGTGTTCGTCTGTTCCTTGCTACCTGACTTTTCGATCAAGCGACTGTACGCGGGCGTTGACAGGCCGGCGTAAAGGCTCGAACAAGACCTAAGTAAACGATTACTAGGATTTTCTACTCAACCTCTTGTAGATTGAGATAATCTTACTTCGATCCTGGGATGCAAAGCAGAGCTTTAAATCAAGACCGCGGATTGTGTTCGTCCAACCTCTGGCAGATTGGGAAAGACTGTTACTGGGGTAATGACTCGATTTGTCACAAGGCGTGACGACTGGATTCGATATGTTTCAGCGATGCTTCGACACAAACACAAGTCACTTTCGACAACAGCGGCAGGTGTACGGCGACCGGTACGTGGTGGGCGTAGGTTAGCGGCTAGGTTGGAAGAGTGGTCATTTGCAGTTGGTGAAAGGCAGTTCGCGAGAGATTGCTCCGGAGAGGCTTGCAAGATTTGCGAGGCAAAAGCTTGTAGTTGTATGGTTGTGAACCCTTTCTACGTTGCCCTAGAGTTCTTTATATAATGATCTCAAAACCCCAAATACGTATGTATCAAGCATAATGGATTCTGATATCGAATAGGATTGTATTACCTTAAACCATCTCCAATTCGGATTCCTATCATGACTCCAAATCTTCTCCTACACGGAAACTGATTTAAAACATATCGGATTACCCACCAATGGGTGACCCTCTGGGCTTCGGCCCATAGTCTCTGGTAAATGTTAATTTAGGCCCAAACATTGCCCCCCAGCCTTCGAAATTAAAAGCCCATTGAAATTGAAGAAGGTTTGAGAAAGCACATCCGGACTCATTTAAAAAACCTGAAGAATGCGTTGTTCCCTCTAACCGATGCAACTTTACCAATTCGAGCTCAGAAGACTGTTCACGAAACCCTAAACCGTTTCCAAACACACCGCCTCAGAAATTCATAGAACCTTTTCCAGATTCTATAAAGCCTTAATCAAGAAACACCAAAACCATCCCGAAATTTCAAACCTTTCTTTACTTTTCAATCATGGCCTCAGAAATCGACTACTCAGACGCTCTCCAAGGAAAGAAGAGAATCCTTGATTCTGTCCTTGAGGTTGGAAGCCCATTTCAGACTCATCTTCTCCCACCTGACGACTACGGCCGTGCTGGCCTAGGTCCCAAGCAACAAGAATGCAACACCCAAGCCATATACTCCATCGTGAATCAGTGCCGTCCGCCGCCGGTGGCGTTTCGCGATCATTCCATCAACTGCGGAGAATGGAAATCCGCGAACCATTTCGAGGTTCCCATCACCCCTGGCTGCTGGCCTCTACCAACCCAGACCATGGTGAATTGGTACATTAAGAGAAAAAAGATAGATGCCCGAAGGTGGCAATATGCTGGGATAGAAGAGGTCCTTGACCTTTGTTTTAGTCTCAATCCCAAAGGAGGAAACTGCTGCTTGTTTATGTCCTTGGCGTGTTTCTGGAATCCGTCTGCAAACGCCTTTGATTTCAAGTTCGGGCAAGCCAGCATCACCCTTCTGGATCTCTACGCCAGGCTGGGATTTCCGATGGGCAAGAAACCCTTTGATCAAGATGACTATCCGCAGAGCGATGTGCCATCCACCCTTCTGCCTGCTCTCCACAACATGAGCTATCAAACGTGGATTGAAGAGTTTAGCCCGAGGACGGATGACATCGGAGGAATTGCCGTCCTCGACTTTTGGCTGAACAAGTTCGTCTTCTGCCCATCCGCCTCTAATATGACCAAGACCTACAAGCGGATGGCGGAAATTCTCTAGGCCCGTAATGAGATCAGCCTTGCCCCGATCGTCTTGGCACACCTCTACAGGGGACTCCATACCCTCTCAATGAATCCCCTGACCTGCAAAGTTCCCGGGCCGATGTGGATTGTGGAAATATGGGCAAATATGTACTTCCCCGGATTGGCTTCGGAGCCAAAACTACTAGGGGAAGAAAAGATTGTGGGAGCAGCCTACGCTGGCCAGCCACCCAAATATGGTCAAGGCTATGCGCCTTGTTTTGACATCATCTACCAGACGGATGCACCAGGCTTTTACTCGGAGGCTCAGATGCTCCTTAACCGCCAACATCCACTACAAGAAAAAAGGGTTTTGCCGACGAAAAAAAAAAAAACGGCCGACGAAACACTTTTTTCGTCGGCTATTCCCAAGAATGGCCGACGAAAATTTTTGTCGTCGGCAAAAAAAAAATTTCGTCGGCCATTCCCATAGAATGGCCGACGATTTTTTTTTTCGTCGGTAAAAATGAAAAATCGTCGGCTATACTCCTATAATGGCCGACGATTTAAAGTTTTCGTCGGCTATAAACTTTTGGAAGAATGGCCGACGAAACTTTTTTATTTCGTCGGCCATAAGTTTTTTTTAAAATAATTATTTTACGAACAATGGCCGACGAAATGCTTAATTTTCGTCGGCCATACGTTTTTTAAAAATAATTATTTTACGAACAATGGCCGACGAAAATTAAGCATTTCGTCGGCCATAAGTTTTTAAAAAAATAATTATACGATTATTTTTGACAGAAAACGACAAAAGAATAGCCGACGAATACTAGGTTTGATTTCGTCGGCTATGATTAAAAAAAAAAACAAAAAAAGAGCAGTTTCCATTTTCTATCACTATCGACAAACCATTGCTTCATCCTTCAAATGCAAATGTGTCGTGAAATAAGACATGACCAAAATATTGAAATACGGCTACGGTTGAAAAATGGGAAGATTCCGACAAAATCTGTGTGCCGAATGTTGCGGTTAACTGTTTTTTACTCCTGTTTTCCTATGGGTAGCCTTACGGTCGGTAAATATTTTGTGGAAAATTTTTATACGATTAGTCGCGTCTCATCAATCTGAAACTATTCTCTATTGAAGATCAGGCCAAAAAACGTCATTTAGACGGGCCAATTTCCGTTTTAAAGCGTTTAGAGGTTTGACTCACCCGGTTGACCGTCCCGATCGAGCCTTTAACGTTGTCAGATGTAGTTGGATTTTTTTTCATACATGTATTTAATCTTAACGGTGATATCTGACGGTTGGAATAGATTTTCCAAACTTTTAGATTCAAAATCGGAACATATGTACTAATGTTCCTTAACTTGTTTACTAAGTGTTTAAGTGAATGTATAGTTTCAAATAGTTACTATACGTACACTCTTCAAATGCAAATATGTCGTCAAATAAGATATGACCGAAATAATGAAATACGTCTACGGTTGAAAAATGACAAGATTCCGATAAAATCCGTGTGCCGAAATAATGAAATCAGTCAAAACCCGGTTTACTGTAGATTTGGTGTCCGGCGTCCGAATGACGATTGTGATACCATTCCGGAAAGGGAACGACGCCAGGAACAAAACTCGTAGCTTTGCCACGACGTGTGGGCTTTTTCGGGCTTTCGAGTTCGTTTAGGGCCTCAAAACCGCAGTTTAGTATGTTTTCATAGAATAGCCGACGAAACATTCAAATTTCGTCGGCTATTCTCTAAGTATAGCCGACGAAACATTGTATTTCGTCGGCTATTCTCTAAGTATAGCCGACGAAACATTCATATTTCGTCGGCTATTCTCTAAGTATAGCCGACGAAACATTGTATTTCGTCGGCTATTCTCTAAGTATAGCCGACGAAAGATTGTATTTCGTCGGCTAAACTCTTGATCCGCGCCTTTTTATTGTCCGCCGTTGGATGGCTCAGATCCAACGGCTGTTGATTTTCCAAAGTATAGCCGACGAAATATATTAATTTCGTCGGCTATTCTCTAAGTATAGCAGACGAAACATTGTATTTCGTCGGCTATTCTCCTTCTAAATCTTTTAAATCTTCCTCCCGCCTTTTTTCTCTCATCCTTCCCCCCCCTCCTCCGGCCTCCTCCTCCTCCTTCTCCTCCTCCTCCTCCTTCCCCTCCTCCTCCTCCCCCTCCTCCGGCCACCTCCTTCTCCTCCTCCTTCCCCTCCTCCTTCCCCTCCTCCTCCTCCGGCCACCTCCTTCTCCTCCTCCTCCTCCGGCCTCCTCCTCCTTCTCCTCCTCCTCCTCCGGCCTCCTCCTCCTTCTCCTCCTCCTCCTCCTTCCCCTCCTCCTCCTCCTCCTCCTCCTCCGGCCTCCTCCTCCTCCTCCTCCGGCCTCCTTCTCCTTCTCCTCCTCCTCCTCCTTCCCCTCCTCCTCCTTCTCCTTCTCCTCCTCCTCCTCCTTCCCCTCCTCCTCCTCCTCCTCCTTCTCCTCCGGCCTCCTCCTCCTCCTCCTCCGGCCTCCTCCTCCTTCTCCTCCTCCTCCTCCTCCTCCTCCTCCTCCGGCTCCTCCTCCTCCGATCCGGTATTTTTTTTTGCCCAAAATGCAGTTATAGCCGACGAAATTGACATTATTTCGTCGACTATAACTTTAAAATATTAATATATTCCGATGAAATAGCCGACGAAATAGCCCAATTCGTCGGCTATACTTCAGAACAAATAGCCGACGAAACCAAATTTCGTCGGCCATACTCGAACAAATAGCCGACGAAATCATTTTCGTCGGCCATAATTCGTCGGCCAAGGTTGGAATGGCCGACGAAATTTTTTTTTTCGTCGGCCATTAGTATTACCGACGGCGTATTACCGACGACTTATGGCCGACGAAATTTTCGTCGGCAGAGGGTATAGCCGACGAAAAAATGGAATGGCCGACGAAAAAATTTTCGTCGGCTATTCGGCCGTATCTGGTAGTGATCCTTCAGCCCTGAGGACTGGCTTTCTGCCATCCGTCGACCAATGCGAGGATGGAAAACTATTATTTCTACAATGCATATCCATGGCGGACCTTCCCCTCCTCTCTTCAGACAAAGGTGGACAAGGTGTTGAGGTCTATGCTCCTCATCTATTTGCCCGCCAATTCGGCCTCACCCAGCTTCTTCCTCACCCGCCAATCCAAAGCCTCAATCTGTTCTCTGCCTAGCGGCCAAGCAAAGACAATCCGGCGGATGAAGATGCTCCTTCAGCTTCCACCCTGCGTCCCTCAATTCTTCCCTCGCTAGAGGAATGCCAGGAGTTAACAATTTCCGACATAACCTCAAAGGAATATCAAATTTGGTGGGAAAAACTCTGAGGACACTTCTTCAAGAAGGAATCTATGCATTGGTTCCTGTCGCTATTTCAGAGTCACCGGAAGTCTCTTACTTCTGAGGATGCCAAGGTACTCGATAAGGGTCCTTTGTACCCTGAACTAGAAGCTGATACTGTACAAGTAAACATTCGCTAAGCTACTATTCACCTTGGTTGTATTATATTTAGAAAAACCACTAACTGATTCTTCTTGCCACAGGTCTCCAAGAAACCCCTTCCCGCCACGAAGAAAAGGAAGGCTCCTCAAACTTCCCTTGTGGCGGCACAAAGTCTGAAAAAGTGAAGCCTCCTCCCCCAGTGATTGAAGAAGAAGAAGAAGATGAGGAAGACAACATGCCAGTAAGTTTTTACATTAATCCGCCATGATCCGTCAATCATTAACTGTTATTTTCTTTAGACCAACTTATAAGTCTGATGTAGTTAGCGAACTTTCTTCCTCAGGGGCTAACTTTGAGACAAAGTAGGAGACCAACTCCCACCACTGCTCCTACCGCACCCAGACCAATTGAGATTTCCTTAGGTGAGTCTTCCGACTCAATTAGTTCACCCTCAAGTGGTCCTGAACCTGGACTTAGAATTCCAGAGACCTGGGACGAAATCCAATCCGCCTGGCGAAAGTTTGAAAGTTTTCTTGATCAATGCCGGAGAAAACCTCCAATAGATGCGACTCCTCTAAACTGGGTTTCTCCTGATACAGGTACCACCCGCACCCCAGTGGCCAATGCTCCTACTCCAGCCCCGACTAATCCTTTGACCAATCCGGCCCCCTCCGCAGAGAAAGCTGTGGGAGAGACTTCATCCGCCCGAGCTCCAACAGCGCTGGCGATCGTGAAAGAACCGCCAAGAGTGATACTTCTGGAGTCAGACCCAGAACCAGAAGTACCAGGGATGACCATTGAAGAATTCCTGGAGTCAAACGCGGACGTCGTTATAGAGGCCGGCTCCAACCCAGAAGTGCCCCCAGCTTCTTCCTTGAGCGGACCTGCGAAGCCAGTAATTCCACTGGTAGAGATCCCGGCGGATACCCCTCATGAACCAGAGGTACCCTTCTAACAACCTTTATTCATTTTAGTTTTAGATTGTTTAATCATTAATTCTCATCACACCCCTGTTCTTTTCAGGTGATAGAGACTCCTATCTGGCCTAGGAGTACTGAGAATGTTGGCGAACGGAGCTTGGTCCCATTTCTTCCTCAGCCCAAAATCCAAAGCAAGGGTCCATCTGCGTCAATCTCCCCACTGACCGCCACCACTGGCTCCAAGTCCATCCCTCGGCTTAGTGACGATCCCCTAATGCAGCTGCCAACCCCAAAGAAGGACGAAGCTCAGGAAGCCTGGAGCTTCATAAGCCAAATATACCAGGAAGATCTCACGGATGTGAAGGTTCGTGAAAGGATCCAAAGCGCACTGCAGACCCTGGAGAAGCAAGTTCACCTTCTGCCCGCCATAGCTCAAACCAGGATAAAAGAGATTCTGACCAACTTCCCCAAGCTCCTTGAAACCTTTCAGAACAAGGCGGGCGAGGCACCAAAACAGGAAGCCAAAACCAGCAAAAAGACTTTGGTTTTGTCCAAGGCCATGGACTCCTACTCCTCCCTTGTGCTTTCTGCGGAACAAGAAGACGAGGCGGAAATCAAACGCCTGGAGCAAGAAAAAAAGCATCTTGATCGGAAAATAGCAATGGTGCGGGAGAGGCAGAATGCTCGACTTGACGCAGCATATCAGCAAAGGGCTCAAATAATGAAGCTTCGAGCCGAAACAGAAGAAAGCCAAACAGCTGAAGCAAAACTGAAGGCTGAAATCCAACACCTGAAGGCTAAGATAGCAAGATTAGGTCTTGAACTGTTCGAACTTGCGTCCACGCCCCCCGAGTGAATTGGGCTCTTATGTAATATCTATTTTTCATATAATATTGGATAAGTATCAAAAAGTCCAACCCAAATGCGAAGCCCAGAC
This sequence comes from Potentilla sterilis, assembly GCA_963682095.1. Lineage (NCBI taxonomy): Eukaryota > Viridiplantae > Streptophyta > Magnoliopsida > Rosales > Rosaceae > Potentilla > Potentilla sterilis. The sequence goes on from OY821761.1 coordinate 12,730,002, forward strand.
TTATTTGGCCTAACTTCAAGCAATAGCGTAGCGTTAATGATCCCTATCTGCAACTGTCAATTTCCAAGATATGGTCAATGGTCAGTTTGAAATTCAAACCTCGTGATCCACCAAACCAACAAACGGTTGAGGACCATAAAAACCTTCATAACTCTGACAAGACCGATGGTGTGAAACCCTAATTCATCCCAGCCGTTGGATTCCACTCACCATTCGTTATATAATGAAACCCTTAGTATGCAACGAGAACATATCTTTCATGCCTTTTTGATTTCAACATGTCTATTCCATTCTCTAAATTCTCCACCAAGCCGCTATGGCTTCCTGAGTCTTTTCCCCCAGATTATACAGAGATGTTTGTCCAAACACCTTAAGTCGTATAATCTGGTATTGGATATCGTCTAAGTCGCATAATTTGGTATTATGCCAAGTTCGGATAACGTGGACCCTGGATAAAATCCCCAAAGCACGAACTTCTTCCACGTTGTCCCTGGGTATAATAACGGATAGTGGCTTAGGCGCCGTCCTGGTTGAGTTTAGGAGTGGAAAACAGCATCTACAAGCTGTTTATGAGCGGCGGCCGTAAAGTTCTTTTCTTTTGGTCTTCTGCAAACCGTTCATGCTCCCGCCTCTTCCTCAGTGAGCCTGATTGCTTCCACCCGCTGAAGCAACCAACAGGTCGGTGAGATGGAGGTCAACCTAGACGGAAGGTCGGAATCTTTTGAGACAGCTCCATGGGCAAAAGAATCTGTAAAACAGATCATGCTCGTTCAATAGTTTTAGAAGTATAGGCATATATGTAATTATGTACTTGTAAAGCTCTTGACCGCAAAGTCATTCATGAAATGGTTTTTCAATAAAAATTTTATTGACCTTGTCGAAAAACATTGTTGTTTTCCGTGTTGAATGTATTTATTATAAACATAAATTGTTGAGAACCATAAACATTGATTCTCAATCAGACTAAGTAAACGAACCTTAAACAGATTCATAACAAAAGAAAACGAAAAAGACTAATGAACCTCAAGCAGATTCATCTTCTACATTCTGCTTATCGCTGGCGGACTGAATCGCCAGATCTTCTATCCTCAACCGCCAGGTATTCCATGAGGAGTATCCCCTGTGTTGCCCCCCTAGTAACCTTAGGCTGAGGCCAGGTATGCTGCCAAAGCCAAGGGGACTAAGGCAGATCGTGTATCATGTTGGAGGAAGCCTTAGGTTGAAGCTTGCCCCCCACTCTCAACCATAGCGGGCGGCTCTTCATATTCCCAAACACTAGGGAAGTACTTCTTGAGATGGCGCCCATTGATAGGGTTTTGATGGACATCACCCTCTAAATCTCTAAGTTGATAAGCACTTTTGCCAATAATCAGATCAATGACAAAGGGGCCCTCCCACTTGGGAGACCATTTACCACGTCCAGTATCTCATTCGCCAAAGGGAAGCATAGCCTTCCAAACCAGATCACCTTCACCATAGGACTTACCCTTGGTTCTTTTGTCATAAGCTCTGGCGACCTTTTTCTTCTCCAAGACTATGTTCTGCAAAGCGTCTAGTCGCTGCTCATCGAGATCTTCATGCTCCTGAAACATAGCCTGAACGTAATCATCTCCAATCAACTGATGCTGCTCGCGAACCCGGAGAGATCGAACATTGATCTCCAAAGGAAGAACAGCATCATGGCCAAACATCAAGGCGTAGGGAGTAGTTCCTGTAGGAGTTCGTTTAGAAGTACGATACGCCCACAGAGTATTGTCTAGCTCAGAATGCCAAGTCCGAGGATTATCCGCCAGCATCTTTTTGATGATAGAAATAATAACCTTGTTACTAGCTTCAACCCGGCCATTTGATTGAGCGTAATACGGGGAAGAGTGTAAAAATCGGATGCCATAATCCTGAATGAACGTCTGTGTACTCTCCGCCATAAACGCTGCCCCCCTGTCCGCTACAATACACTCAGGAATGCCATAGCGGCATATGATATTCTGAAATATGAAACAGATGACCGTTGCTGCATCACAATTTCGAACAGGGATGGCCTCGACCCACTTAGTGAAGAAGTCAGTGCCAATCAGCAGGTATTTATGTTGGAGAGAAGAATTTGGATGGATTTCCCCAACAAAGTCAAGTGCCCAACCCCTGGCGGGCCAAGGTTTGATGATAGGCTGCATGGAAATATTAGGAATCCGTTGAACTGGTCCATGAATCTGGCACTCAATACAACCTTGGGCAAAGCTGATGCAGTCTTTGAGGATAGATGGCCAAAAATAACCATAACGGCGGATCAGCCACCTCATCTTTGATCCACTCTGATGTGAACCACAGACACCCAGATGAACTTCACGCATTAGCCTCTTGGCTTCTACTCCAAAGACACACCTGAGGTCCACGCCTTCCTCACCCCGGCGAAGCAGCTCGTCGCCTTTGAGTAAATAATTAGTAGCTAAGTACCTAATTCGCCTTTCAGATGGGGCAGAAGGGTCTTGTAAGTATTTAATGATTGGTTGTCGCCAATCGGTATCGATAGTGTCTAAGGTAGCAACCAACCAATCGCCTCGTTGTTCCCTTCTTGCAGCAAAGGATGGAAACGTCCTGCGTTCTACTTTCAGGATGCGTTCCTTGACGCCATTGGCAAGAGTAATACCCGTGGCGAGCTGTGCTAATTCGTTGGCTGCAAATTTCTTTTCACGAGGGACGTAATCGAGCACCACATCAGCAAATTGATCTAACAACTCTGATGCTCGCTCCCAGTAATGTATTAGGTGAAAAGACAAGCACTTGTATTCGCCTAATAGCTGCTTGATGATTAGTAGAGAATCACCATATACTTCGATCTCTCTGGCATCCATATCCAATAGTAGTTCCAGACCAATGATAAGGGCCTCGTATTCAGCCTGGTTGTTTGTGCATGTCCACTCTAGCTGGAAAGAATAAGAGTGGCTTGTCCCTGATGGACTCTGGATGCAAATGCCTGCGCCTGCCAAGGAGTCTGTACTACTACCATCAAAGTAAAGGATCCAAGGCACCGTTCTAATCATGTTGACGAAAGGGATAGGATCTTCAACCGACTCGTCCAAAGGATGATGAAGTAGGAAATCGGTTACTGCTTGACCCGTCATCGCCTTGAGCGGTGCATACTGCAAAGAAAACTCAGAGAGAGCTAAGACCCACTTACCGATCCTACCACGTAAGATAGGCCGAGTAAGCATGTACTTGACCAAGTCCGTTTGAGCTACCACAATGGTGGTAAAGGAAAGTATGTAATGACGGAGCTTGGTCGCGGCAAAATATAATGCCAAACACAGCCGCTCGATAGGGGAGTATCTTGTTTCTGCGTCCAAAAGGGTCCTGCTGAGGTAAGAAACCGCATATTCGACTTTCTTACCCTCTGTAGTAGTTTCATCCTGAGCCAAAAGCCCAGCCACAGAACTGTTAGAAGCAGAAATGTATAACTTGAGTGGGATCCCTGGTTTTGGCGGTCATAATACTGGCGGACTGGCCAAATATTCCTTAATTTTATCGAATGCCGCTTGATGCTCAGGTCCCCAAACAAAGTGTTCATCCTTCTTGAGTTTTAATAAATGAGAGAAGGGAGCAATCTTCCCAACTAAGTTAGATATGAAGCGTCGAAGAAAATTGATTTTTCCCAGCAAACTTTGAAGCTCCTTCTTGTTCCGAGGTGCTGGGGCGTCTAGAACAGCCTGTGCTTTATCCCCCGCCACTTCAATGCCCCTTTCATGTACCACGAAACCATGGAAATCACCAGCAGGAACCCCAAAAATGCACTTGGCTGGATTCATTTTGAGCTGATGCTTCCTCATTCGCATAAAGACATCACGTAGATGGCTAATATGGTCTAACCTGGATTGAGACTTAACCACCACGTCGTCGATGTAAACTTCCAAAATGACCCCAAGGATGTCATGGAAGATCAGGTTCATAGCACGCTAATATGTGGCCCCTGCATTGGTCAGGCCAAACGGCATGCTGAGATATTCGAAGGCTCCGGCAAAGCCTGGGCAACGGAAGGCAGTCTTGTGAATGTCCGGCTCGTAAATTGGTATCTGATGATATCCTACCGTACCGTTCATGAATGATAACATCTCGTGCCCTGCGACTGCATCTACCAAAAGATTCGCAATAGGCATAGGGTATATATCTTTTGGCGAAGCAGCATTGAGGTCTCTGTAATCGACACAGACCCTAATTTTACCGTTCTTTTTCTTGACAGGGACCACATTCGCCAGCCACTGTGTATATTGGGCTGGCCGGATGATTCCTGCATCAACCATGCTTTGAACTTCCTTCTTGACTGCTATAGCGGTTTCGGCGTTCATCCGCCCCTGCTCTTGCTTAATAGGCCTGGCTCCCTCCTTGATAGGTAAACGATGGCAGACCAAATCTTTGGACAGTCCAGGCATATCCTGATACTTTTCCGCAAAGCAATCCTTGAATTCTTGCAGCAAATTGATTAACTGCTGTCTCAGTTCTGGTTCCAGCTGCTAACTAATCCCGACTTCCAAAGGTTCGCCGGATGTACCAAGGTTGATTTTCTCCACTGGGTCACGAACCTTAGGCGGAGTGTCGTCTAAAGCTGCTGGTGCAGGCGGAATGGTCTCCACTTCTTCAGTGGTAATGACGTCGTCTTCATCGATACACTCAACTAGAGCGACCGTATCCGAGGCTAACTGGTCAGCTCTAAATACCGCCAGCCGCTGTAGTAGAGAGGCCACAGCTTCTGCCTCCTCAGTCTTGAAATCGTCAATCATGCTGACGATTGGTTGAAAATTGATGGAGATAGGCCGAGAACAATCTGCCTGAGCTTGAGTCAATCCCCATCGTGTGAGATCAGTAGAGGTCACCCCTAGCGGGCGACCCTTATTATCAACCCCGTCGATCACAAGAGGACGTATAGAGCTGTAATAATAATCTGCTTCCAATGTGTTAGTCGCTATAGAAAAAGGGCGCTCGTCCACCTTGATCAAAATTGGTTTATCAGAAGCTGGATCCCACATGAGCATCTCCTGATGTAGCGAAGATGGTACTGAGTATGTTTTGTGGATCCAATCACGTCCCAAAATCATCGCGTATGGGACCGTAGTCTCCGTGACGAAAAGACCGTGACAAGCGTTAGAGGGTCCAAGTTTAACCTTGAGCACTAGGAAGCCAGCCGTTTGAGCCACAACATCAGCAAACCCTCTAACCTTGATAGTAGAGTTCTGGATCTTCTCTCTTGGAATTTGAAGTCGCTCCATAGTACTAAGCGTTATAACACTCACCGCCGCGTCTGTATCGATGAGTATCTTGTTCACTTGGACACCCTCCACCTCTGCTGTAACGTAGAGAGGCTTGAGATGTTGAGTCATTGTAAACGTAGGCTTAGGAAAAACCATGTGTGAGCTGTGAAGATCGGTGACCCCATCATGGTCATTGTGTCTTGGTGAGGAAATCAAATCCTCATTGGCGGGAAGATCTTCATTGTCTGACGTTTGAATAAGACAAACTGGCTTGTCCGTCGCCTCCTCTTGTATGAAATAAGCAGTTGGGATCGGCGCAGACAAAGCATAACTAGAGGATAATATGAAAACCATATTACAATTTAGGATTGGCTCATCACCGTCTGTATAACCTTCTTCATCCTCCAGCATCTCGTCGTCTGCATCCGGCATGTCCCTGTTAACCCGTGATAAGTTCGTAGGCACCTTAGGCTGTGAAGGTATAAGAGCAGCTTCTGCTTGCTTCACAGAAAAATCAGTCTTCAACTGCTGCGCTACGAACTGAGGAAAGGGCTGATCAGATTGTTGACTTACAGCCTTCTGACCAGTGAGAACCGAAACCGGCTGAGCCGATGACTTGCTAAGGACCGGTGCAGATTCCTGAGTATTTGACTGTATCTCAGGGACCCTAGTAGTTGTTGGCGTGGAAACCGCTGTCATCCCCTTAGGCTGCCATTTCAAAACGACAGAGTCTACCCTATCCGTTTTGTCAGAGGTTATATGGATAGACTTGGGCTTTGGTGGGATCTCAACAGCTGAGCGGAGGGGTATTTTCTCTGGAGAATATGCTAATTTCCTCCACGGAGTTCTTTGAGGTGCACCATCCGCTGCCGTAGGATGTGCAATTCTCTCATGAACATTCCTTCTTCGAGGTGGTGATTTTTCCTCCTTCCATACCCGACGAGAGTCTATATAAGTTTTGGATTTGTAACGCTTATAGGCTTCACGTATGTGCTCCACGGGCATGGAGAGTTCATCAGGAGTCACCTTCCCCTGGTTGAAAGCGTCTAAGGTTCTTCTCGCCTTGCCATATCGCTTTTGAACATTCCTAGTTGGAGGGGTTGGTCCCTCTACTACTGGTTTAGTTCCTGAAGGTCCAAGGTCTTGCCGGGACCTTGCTGGAGTAGCATAAGCTGCTTTCTCCTGGTGATGATATTTTGCCCGCTTGGGGTCACCAGACCTAGAGCGTTCCGGCCATGGATGGGTCCGTTTGGCCGTCTCCAGAGCCTTCTCTGTCACCTCCTGAAACGCCTTCAAAAGCTCTTCGTGTGTAAGAGGTACACGACAATCTATCTTACAGTTAAGGCATAACTGAGCCATAGGTACCGTTACCATCTCTTCCTCGACTGGCGGATTCACTGGCTTGTCCACTTGCGAGGCGTCATTGGGTCCATCTTGGCCGATGGCATTCACCCAAAAGTGTTGAACGGATGCCACCGTGTCATTATCAAACTGCAGGATTCCCTCATTCAACCATTCTTGGATTTGATCTTTCAGTTCTATGCATGCAGACGTGCAATGATTATTTGAATGGTGGAAAGAATAATAGGATCCGTCTAACCCAATGCTTTGGTGCTGCTCTGGCATGTATTCAAGAGCAGTCATTCCCTTCTGGCTCAAGAGTCGCCAAATCTCTTGCGCCTTGTGCGCGTTGTAGGTATAGGTTTGGAATCTAGAACCCTGTTGACGAGGTTCCAGTTCCTGGCATTCGTTGGGAACCAGAGTAATCCCGTTTACCTCCGAAAATGGTCGAGTCCCCGTCCAAGTAGGTTCCTTAGCAGTGTCCATCACCATGAGCCGCTCATTAATCCACATTTGGATCTGGTCCTTGAGCTTGACGCAGTCCTTAGTATAATGGTTATTCATGTTGTGAAAACTGCAATACTTCTTGCCCGCCATATAGTCCGGCTTAGGAACGAAACCGCCTTCGTGTTGGAGCCGCCCTTGCTTGAATAATTCGGCGAGGATCTCCGGAGCTTGATGAGCATTATACGTATACTTCTCGAAGGCGGACTTCAGAGGCAAAGAAGTCATAATCTTAATAGGTTCCTTGGCGAACCTTACGTTTTTCGGTTGTAGCGGCTGGCGACCCAACACCTCTACAACCGCTACGTTGTCTTCGTCCTTAGTATCTTCAACCCAAGTGACCGTTGGCGCAGGATCAGCTTCTATAGTCGCCACTGTCTTAGAAATAGGAGGGACACTCGTCTTAGGTTTCAGAGTACTCAGATAGTACGATAGTGGGATGCCTTTCCTCTTGCTGGTCTGAACCCTTGTTTGGTCAAGGAAGTGTTGATGCTTGGCTAACCTATTGGTTAAGTCCGCCATATTCGTCACGTACACTTTCTGGAAGTGTGCTTGTATCTCCGGCTCGAGCCCTGCAATTGCCAGTTCGACAGTGGTATCTTCTGCTAGCTTATCTTTGCATTTAGCTCGTAGGAGTTTAAAGCGCTTCAAATAGTCGATGGCGGATTCATCAGGCTCCTGGTTAGTATCCGCCAGAACCTTAATGGTTATCTTAGCCTCGACAACCCCAAACATGGTTCTAAATTAAGAGACCTTCCATGGATTGCTAATCCGGAATAGAGCCTGGTGTTAGGTCTCTGTACCAAGTTAAGGCCGATCCCGTTAGGGAAGTTCCAAACAATTTCAACTTGAGAACAGGGTCCTGGGCATAGGGGCCACATTCGTTGTGAAAACAAGTTATGTGGGTCTCCGCATCTTCAGAAGATTCGCCCGAGAAAGGGGTAAACCTTATATGCTTGAAATTCACGGGCCATGGCGTTAGGTTCGCAGCTCGTGTTAATGGATTGGTATAGGTTATACCAGGATCCGGCAAACCTTGCATGATCCTTAATTGCTCCAAAAACAGCCTCTGTATGTCGTTGCGAGTCATAACACCCTCAACGTCTTCCTCTTGATCTTCGCCTTCGTCGCCAGATGGCGGGTTTATCATCCGTCCACCTCTCCTTTGTTGTCTTGGCGGAGCAGCAGTTTCAAACCCCCTATTATGAGGCTTAGCTGTTTTAGCTGGACCTTTCTCCATTGTCCTCCCAGGCTTTACTGGAGGGGTTAGCTCTCTTTGTTCAGATATCTCAGCATCAAACCCTAATTGTACCATCTGCGCCAATCGTTCGACAGCGGCGTTAGTCTTTTCCAGCTGATCTTGCTGCTGCAGCATCTGTGTTCTGAACTCCGCCTGCTGTTGTTGGAGTTGCTCGCTGAGTTCAGCTTGATGCCCCCTCACTAAGCTATCAAGACTTTTAGTGAGAGAAGTAATATGTCCAGCATTCGCCTGTGATTGTCTTGCCAAAGCATTAATGTTGGTCATATGACCAATCTGCTCGGTCTTCAACTCCTTCAAAGTGACCTCTATCTTCTCTAGAATAACATCAGTGGCCCGAGACTTAGATATTATAAGGCCAAAAGATTCTACTATCTCCGCAAGAGATGGCGTCCGAGTCTGGAGAATTTCATCTCCATCATTAGTTTCAGAAACTAATGGAGCCATCGCGATATTTGGGATATCGCCTTCCTCCTGGCGATCAGCGATACCCTCCGAGTTTTCGGGAGTATGGTTATCTCCCTCAAGGACCTCATTCAGATCCTCAATCTCAGGTCTGCCGTCTCCAAACTTGGCTTGCAACTGGGATTCAGACAGACCTCTACATGCAGCTGAGTTGTGCTGTTTCAACAACTGATGTTCTGGTTTCTTACACGACAACATCGGTCGTTTGTAGATATTAGCTTGCGCAATCTTGACACTTGTCCCACCGGGTGTGCCAAAAATGTTCGCGTCGGTTTTGACACCTGTCGAACTATCAGCACGTGGGGGTGGCGGACGTAGATTTCAGTCCTAGTGCGAGCGTGCCAGTACCTTTGGGTTAGGTACAACCTTGGTGGCGGACGACGTCTGGCGAATGAATCACCCTTGGCGAGCGGATGACTCTGGCGAACGTGTTCGTCTGCTCCTTGCTACCTGACTTTTCGATCAAGCGACTGTACGCGGGCGTTGACAGGCCGGCGTAAAGGCTCGAACAAGACCTAAGTAAACGATTACTAGGATTTTCTACTCAACCTCTTGTAGATTGAGATAATCTTACTTTGATCCTGGGATGCAAAGCAGAGCTTTAAATCAAGACCGCGGATTGTGTTCGTCCAACCTCTGGCAGATTGGGAAAGACTGTTACCGGGGTAACGACTCGATTTGTCACAAGGCGTGACGACTGGACTCGATATGTCTCAGCGATGCTTCGACACGAACGCAAGTCACTTTCGACAACAGCGGCAGGTGTACCGCGACCGGTGGTGGGCGTAGGTTAGCGGCTAGGTTGGAAGAGTGGTCATTTGCATTTGGTGAAAGGCAGTTCGCGAGAGATTTCTCCGGAGAGGCTTGCAAGATTTGCGAGGCAAAAGCTTGTAGTTGTATGGTTGTGAACCCTTTCTATGTTGCCCTAGAGTTCTTTATATAATGATCTCAAAACCCCAAATACGTGTGTATCAAGCATAATGGATTCTGATATCGAATAGGATTGTATTACCTTAAACCATCTCCAATTCGGATTCCTATCATGACTCCAAATCTTCTCCTAGACGGAAACTGATTTAAAACATATCGGATTACCCACCAATGGGTGACCCTCTGGGCTTCGGCCCATAGTCTCGGGTAAATGTTAATTTAGGCCCAAACAATATGTTTAAAAATAAGATATTTGATAGTCGACGACCTAGGTAGTCACCCTTAAAGCCTGATTGATTTAATTCAATTCTGGTTCATGCTTGTCGACGCACATACTGTTGTTATATAGGAGATATAACATTTATTTGTGATCAATTGTAGCGAATAGAAAAAAAAAATCAACTCACTTCATGTACATGAAAAGATATTGAAAACTCTCATCTACCGTGTATATATATATCCAAAGCGAAGGTTCGCTTTGAAATTAACGTGTGAAATTCTTTTTTTAACTCCTTTTTCTGTCACAATTTCACATCTCAACCGTTTAGATGTTAGAAACTAATGTGTATATTATCTAGGCAAAATTTCATCTAATTTGATGATCGTTTGAATTTTTTTTTTTTTATGATTTACACAAACAGTTCAGGTTAGACATATTCGGTTTGTTCATCAAATTAGATTGAATTTTGCAAAGATGATCTATATATTAGTAACTAACATCTAAACGGTGGAGATGTGAAATTGTAACAAAAAATGAGTAAAACAAAAGAACTTCACACGTTAATTTGAAAACGAACATTCGCTCTTGGTAGGAACTGATATATATATATATATATATATATATATATATATAAGGCCTTCTTACCTCTGCACCAATCTTTATGGTGCGAATTTGTTATTTTGACTAACTTTTCTATTAAATTTTTACATCTCCACCGTCTAGTCTTTAGGTATTTATGTATAGATCATCTCTGTAAATTTTAAGCCAATTTGATAACCATTAACTTATCAAACTAGATTAAAATAAATGGACAGACTGCATTTTGTCAAAGCTGAATCGTTTATGTTTATGATAGGAAATCGCACTTTTGAATGCTTTAACAATAATTAAATTGGCTGAAATTTTACAGACATGATCTATATATGAGTACCTAAAGACTAGACGGTGAAGATGTAAAAATTCAATAAAAAAATAAGTCAGAATATCAAATCCGCACCATAAGGATTGGTACGGAGGTCCTTACCTGAGAAAGTATATATATATATATATATATATATATATATATATATATATATATATATAGTGGTTATCTGGTGCGGACGTCCAAACAGGTTTTCCGTCCGGATTTCAGCCGTTTCTCTACCATTCAAACGCCGGCGACGCCGTTTCTTCTCCCCGGCTTGATCCCAGACCTCCCCCGACGGTGTTGGAATGAAGAAGAAGGCCGGAGAGATCGCGATCGGAGGTCCACCATGACCGGTCGTGAAGTTCTGAGTGAGATTGCTGCACAGACCTCCGATCGTGATCTCTCCGGCCTTCTTCTTCATTCCAACACCGTCGGGGGAGGTCTGAGATCACGCCGAGAAGAAGAAACGGCGTCGCCGGAGCTGGAATAGTGGAGAAACGGCTGAAATCCGGACGGGTCCGCACCAGATAACCCCTATATGTACACACACAATTGATATCAATTAATTTCAACTAACCGATTACAAATCATTTCTAGTTAGCTTGATTTATGGAATGTATTTTTTTTCAGTTGAAATCCACTATGAAATTCAACAAGCAGTACAATGACAACACGCCCGTCAAATTGCCGTCAGAAAATGCTATCGTTCAGAGTATACAAATCGTATTCTGCTCACACAAGAATACAACTATTAAGCACACTCCTAGCAAACCCACCTTTTTGCCTTACGCCCTAAAACAAAAGAAAAGCATATCCATGCACATATGGAAAAACATAAGACCCTGTATTCTCTCTTGCACTATTACTTTGATTAATTAGCTTTCCATTTACATACGAATGTTAGTTATCACTGGTCAATAAAATCATATGAAAGACATAAATAGGTTGCAATGAACTTGCAGTAGCAAATATTAATGCACATGGTCAAATATCCAACAAATACATATTGAGAAAATCCCTATAATGAAGCTTGTATTTAGTTTGGTCTATGAAAGCAGGAACTACCAAATATTCTCCTGATGAAAGTACAAAAGATTCATCATCCTAGATAGTACTGATCCTCATGAAACTATGGCTTCCTTCACCGAAAAGGTAGTGGTGCTAATGGTGCTGCTAGTTTTTACAATGGCCATGTCTGGTGAATGCCGAAATCAAAGACACGTTCAAATCACAAATAATCTGGATCCCTCCTATGTAATAACTCTTCACTGCAAATCCAAGAACGATGATTTGGGTGTGAAACAACTCGAATGGAATGGCACCTTTGCTTTCAAGTTTAGACCTGTACTATTTCCAGCTGAGACACTATTCTTCTGCAGTTTTCAGTGGGAAAAAGGGTTTCACTGGTTCAATGTGTATGAAGATAGCAGGGACAGAGATGTATGTGGAAACTGTTGGTGGAGTGTAAGGGAATATGGCCATATCTGCAGATTTAATTTCAATACCAAACAATATGATGATTGTTTCCCCTGGAAAAGTTAACAAATCGATAATCCTCCCCATAATGTATTGATCATTAGATCAACTCTTGAATTAGTCTTGAATAAGATTCTTCCATATTGAATTAAATAGATGTGTATTGTTTCGCCTTCAAATTCTTTTTGAAACTAGAAGTCGATTGCATTAGAACAACAGCCAAAAGACGAGAGACTACAACTAAATTAGGGTACATATAACAACTAAATTCCCATCGAAGCATTGCAGCTCGTTAGAAAATAATTTGTGCTCGCTTTTTAAAGTGTGTAAGTAAAAAGATGTTGGCAATCCACTATGGAACAAAAAGCTTATGTGATTCATCAAGTTCAATTACATGAAGTCTAAAGTTAAAGATCAAGCTGAAGAACTAACATTATCTCTTAGTAATCATGTAAAACGTGCATATGCATTTCATGGTTTTCACAGAGGATATTAGCTACGTCTGCTAACCTAGTTCTCTTAGGTATCTTATGGTACCGTTATGAGTCTTGTTGCTTGTGTTAAATCATAAATATATGTGATGCACACATTATAGTCTGTATAGTGATAGAGATACAAATATATATAATCAATGAACATGAACAACTTTAGATAGAATGCATACATACGGAGTCCATCATCTTCTTGCAAGGATTTGGTAAGGCAAAGTCTTCTGCTCTCTCCAGCACTGGTTGTTCTATCCCTCAATGGGGCGAGATTGCTTATGAACTTGTGTGTATTGGGAAAACAAGGACCTTGACTTATATATATACAAGCCGGATCTAGAGAGGACGTCCTCAAAATGTCTTATAGTGCGGATTTTCATTTTTAACCCACTTTTCGATCGAATTTTCTCATCTTTACCGTCTAGTATCAAGATAATATTGTGTAGATCATCTTTACAAAATTTCAGCCAATTTGGTAATCGTTAAGGCCTTTAAAATTACGCTTTTCTGTTATAAACATGAACGGTTCAAGTTTGACAGAATTCAGTTCGTCCATTTATTTTTCGAGTTTGAGGGCCTTAACGATCACCAAATATATATATATATATATATATATATATATATATATATATATATATATATATATCTCTACTATTAGAAAGCCAGGCCTTTAGAAATATCACAAAATTATGTTATGCCCATTTTACCCTTTGTATTTAAACTAAATTACATAAAAGGACTATTAGAAAGCCAGGCCTTTAGAAATATCACCAAATTGTGTTATGCCCATTTTACCCTTTTATGTAATTTAGTTTAAACACAAAGGGTAAAATGGGCATAACACAATTTAGTGATATTTCTAAAGGCCTGGCTTTTTAATAGTAGATATATATATATATATATATATATATATATATATATATATATATATATATATACAGTGCTTCTCAGGTGCGGACGTCCGCACGCACTGTTCATGGTGCGGATGCGGCGTTTCCGGCCACCGGCGAGCTCCATCGCCGGCCGGAATCTGCAAAAATGCAGAAAAATGAAGAGTACTTGTCATTTTTCTGCATTTTTGCAGATTCCGGCGGCTGCCGGCCGGCGATGGAGCTCGGGCCGGCACAGACGGGGTCGCCGGCGTGGGGGGAGCAAAGCCCAGTGGGCGGATACGCCGTCGCCGGCTCGCCGGTGGCCGGAAACGCCGCATCCGCACCGTGCGGACGTCCGCACCTGAAAAAAATTCTATATATATATAATATAGGTGTTTAGTGATAGAATGCACCCATAAGAGAATCTATTACTTACCATATGCACATTCTGAGTAGTTAAGTCACTTGATTCCATATCTTTTAAGACATATATGATATCTTTTATTAGCCTCATAATCTATAATATTAATCACAATATTATAGCTACCGATTCACTGCATATATATTGACCTTTATTTTATTTGCAAGATATCACATATAATCATCATGTATCTTTATCATGAGATGATATGTCCAATTAGACTCTTACATTCTCCCACTCGGACATTCATATAATGCATAACAACCATATCAATCCAAAGCCAAATAAAACAATCTTTAGTCGACATGGACAATAGTTACAGTATAACCTAACTTCAAAGCTCTGTCAAACACAGTCACTCATACCAGATCATAAGAAATCTAATGCAATAATCTGCATATCACCTTATGTTCATAGTATCATCACTTTTATTCACATGAGCCACCACAAGATATAGAAATATTTGATATAAAAAAATTTGAACTGAATGTCTCATATCACGGTCTCACCTTATGGCTTTGTAGAAAACAACCCCGTATGCTTTATGCTTCCATTGAAGCTGACATGTTTCCAAAATGAAGAACACATTTCAGTTCTTTATTAAATACTTGAAGAGAGAGATCTTTCAAATAGATATTCAGGACTTGAGCTGTAGGAATAGATTGTCAGACATCAGCAATCAAATAAACTTCAAACAATTGCACAAACTGACAATACATATCTTATCAATGATAAACACAACCAATCACATCAAAACATTAGCCAAAATAAGCTTGAATTTGTAGACAAAGGAAACAAACAAAAAAAAGTTGAAGCATAATATGCTCCCACTAAACTACGGATTCAAATCTATCAACTAATCCCATATTGGCAACATGCTTTTGAAAAGTTGAAACTGGTATTGGTTTGGTGAGAGGATCAACAATCATCTCTGTTGTCCTCATGTGTTCAATAACCACCTTTTGCTGTCCAGTTTTCTTTCTTACGTGAATATATTTCAACTCTATTTGCTTTGAGCTGGAAGACCTCTTGTTATTCTTTGCAAAGGTAACTGCAGCAGAGTTATCACATAAAATAGGCATTGGTCTTTCTATGCTAAGAACAACCTGAGTGCAATGAATGAGATCTCGTAACTGGGATAGCTTGTGGAACCTCTTCTGGTTGTGCCATGACTGCTTGATAAGGAGGAAGATCTTAGTGGTCAAAATTTATAGGATTGTCAACAATCTGATCATCAAGAGCAGGAGGATTTTGAGACACCAAAGGGTACACAACAGCTGAAGCGGCTGGAGTGTTCTCTGCTGGATTTCGAACACCTTCTTCACCCTTTTCCTCCAACACAAAATCCTGAACAGAAGATGGCATATTATCCTCAAGAAACTTGGCTTTATTAGTTTCAATTATCCTAGGAGAGTGGCTAGGACAATAAAACTTAAAACCTTTTCATTTATCAGGGTAGCCAATAAAATGGCAACTAAGGGTTCTGGGATCTAGCTTCTTTTCATCTGGATTGTAAGGGCGTGCTTCTGCTGGACATCCCCAGGTACGAAAAAGAAAGAAGCTCGGTTTTTCGACCATTCTAGAGTTCAAAAGATGTCTGTCAAAAGCCTTTCTTGGTACAATTTTAGAAATATAATTCGCAGCTTTGAGGGCTTCACCCCATAAAAAGACTGGTAAGCTGCTTCTCCTAATCATGCTTCCTACGTTCTGCAACCCCATTCTGTTCTGGTGTACCTGGTGTTGTGTATTGTGCAATGATTCCACACTCCTGCAAAAATCTTGCAAACGGACCCTCATGTTGTCCTGCGTCATCATATTTGACATAGTACTCCCCTCCTCTGTCGGATCGAACAACTTTAATGGATTTCTCCAACTGTTTTTCAACCTCAGTTTTGTAAATTTTAAATGCTTCTATGCTCTGTGATTTTTCTGAAAGCAGGTTAATATGACAATACCGTGAAAAATCATCAATGAAACTTATGCAATACTTTTTTCCACAGATAGTATTGATATTGAAAGGACCACAAATATTTGTATAGATAAGCTCTAGGAGTTGGGAACTACGTGTAGAACCTAACTTTCTAAAATTTGTCATTTTACCCTTAATGCAATCAATACAAATTTCAAAATCAGAAAAATCTATGTTTGGAAGTATTCCAGACTTAACAAGTTGTTGAAGATGTCTTTTAGATATGTGTCCTAGACGCTTATGCCATAGGAAAGAGGAATTTTCATTAAAACAAACTCTTTTGGATCCTATAGATTGCTTTACAAGATAAGTGTCCATAGAATAAGAACATCTCAAACTCCATATGTCATCCTCAAGATAGACACTGCCAACACAATTTGAATTAAGAAAAAACTTTATTTCTTGAGAAACAGTAAAATAAAAACCATCCTTAACAAGTCTGACAGGGGAAATCAAATTTCTTCTCATCCAAGGAATAAAAAAAAACATCCTTTAAAACTAAAACTAAACCGAATTCTAACTTAAGGTGAAGAGTTCCTATGGTTTTAACAACAACTTTGACTCCATTCCCTACGAAAACTTTGACTTAATCTCTACTTGGAGTTCTCCGGTTTACGAAGCCCTGCAAGGAATTTGAGATGTGAATAGGAGAACCAGTGTCATACCACCAGGAATTTGAAGGGTTAGAAATAAGATTTGACTCAATTATGGTGAAAACATGAGAAGAACCTAGACAAGGACCTGAGAGAGTGAAAACACGATACATACCCTTCTTTTCTAGCCACGACTTATACTTTGCACAGTTTCTCTTCATATGACCAGAATTTTTGCCAAAAAAAAAATATTTGAAAATAGTTGTATGTTTTGGCTTAAGATTCTGAGATCCTTTGGATGAGGAGGTGTTCTGTTTTGGAGGAGCACTTTTGGCATGATGTGACAGACGCTTGTGAGATCCAGCAGTCTTCCCTTGAGTTCCAGCAGTCTCCTTATCTCTTTTCAACCTAGCTTCTTCTTACACACTGTCCGCAATAAGCTCATCCATGGTCCACTTCTCCTTCTGAGTATTGTAGCTGACCCTTAACTGACTGTAGACATCTGGAAGAGATTCAAGAGCAGAATGGATAAGGAAAGTATCAGGAATATGAATTTTTAGGGCTGAAAGTTTCTTCCCCACATCAATTAGTAGAAAATAAGAATATGATTTGGGTTTAATGCTTCAATAATATATTCTTCTCCATAGAGGAAGTATATATATGGTTACAAGCCTACATCTATAAGGAAAATATATTCTAAGATTACACTAGTTAATTTACCTATACATATAAGGAAAGTAAATATCCTAGAATATTCTACACTCCCCCTCAAGTTAGCGCATAGATGTTAATCATGCCCAACTTGTCAATTGAGTCATCAAATACTTTTCTTGACACTCCTTTTGTAAGAACATCTCCCAACTGGTTTTCTGTATATAGGAAAGGGAATCAAATGATTTTCCTGTCTAAGTTCTCCATGATAAAGAATCGATTCACCTCCATATGCTTAGTTCGATCATGCTGAATTGGATTATGAGCAATTTCAATTGCTGACGTATTGTCACAATGCAAGTCCGTATGCTTCTTAAGTCTGACACCTAAGCTCTTTAACATATTTCAGATCCATAACAATTCACATACGCCATGTGCTATATCAGGTCTAGTATGAGAAAGATAAATGAGTCTCCCTACTAGACGTTGGTACATTTTTTTATCTGTTGGAATCTGATTCGGATAGATGACGAGGTTGTGATTCATCTCAATCAGTGTCTCAGCTGGTTTATAGTCAAGCATCCCTGTTTCAGCTAACAAGTCGAGTACATACTGATAAAGAAATTCCTTTCTTAGATCTTGCAACTTCAATTGCCCAAGGTCTTTCATCTCAAACTCCATCTCTTTCGGGTCATCTCATGTGACAATCATATTATCAACATACACTATCAGGACAGTAATCTTACCCTGACTACGTTTAATGAACAAAGTATGATTTGAGTTGCTCTGTCTGTAACCAAACGCCTTCATTGATTTTGAAAATCTTCTAAACGAAGCTCTGGATGATTGCTTTAAGCCATATAATGACTTCTTCAATTTACAAACCTTGCCTGCATCGCAAGGCTTATTTTTGACTCCTGGTGGTACATCCATATAAACCTCTTCTTCTAAATTTCCATTGAGGAATGCATTCTTCACATCGAATTGGCGGAGAGGCTAATCTCTAGTTGTTGCTAGTGAGATCAATATTCGAATAGTGTTGATCTTTGCTACAGGTGCAAATATCTCTTCATAATCAATTCCATAGCGTTGGGTATATCTTTTGGCAACCAATCTGGCTTTATATCTGTCAATACTCTCATCTGCTTTAAGTTTCACTGTATACACCCAACGACATCTAACTGTCTTCTTTCCAGGTGTCATTGTCACAATATCCCAAGTTGAGTTTTTCTGCAAGGCTTCAAATTCTTCATTCATCGCTTGTTTCCACTTGAGATCTGCCAATGCATCTTGTACACTACTTGCAATAGATACAGAGGATAATTGTTCGACAACAAGTGCATGTGATCCAGACAACCTATGATTAGATATATAATTGGCTATAGGGTATTTTACTTTGGCTTTGATGTCTGGCTCATAATGTTTTGGAGGAATACCTTAGTAACTCTATGTGATTTTCTAGGTTCATCGGAAAGTAATGGTATCTGATGAGGAATATTCTCAGCGGATTCTTCAGTTGGTGATGTAGATGGGAAAATCGAAACTATACTCGATGCGGATGCTGTTATGTCTATCAAACTTTGTTGAGAGATTGGTGGATCAGTAATAATAGTGTCATCATCGGACAAGTCGACAAGGAATGGACCTACACCACCTGCGCCATGTGTCGGCTCGCTAGCAGGTTTGGCAGCACTACCAGAAAAAAATGTTTTTCCGACGAAAAAAAAAAAACGGCTGACGAATTAAAATTTTCGTCGGTAATTCTAAGGAATAGCCGACGATTTTATTTTTCGTCGGTGAAAAAAAAATCGTCGGCCATAGTTTAACCATAGCCGACGAAACTGTTTTGTCGTTGGTATTTTCAAAAAATCGTCGGCTATATTCATATTTCAGTCGACGATTTGTATTTTCGTCGCCCTTTCTCTGAAACATTAGCCGAAGAAAATTTTTGGAAGTATGGCCGACGAAGTTGACATTTTCGTCGGCTATAAGTCTATATATTTTCAGATCTGGGCAGCAGCTGCTCATTTCAAAAAAAAGAGAAAAACGGGAGAAAGAGTGAAAAATCTGTGGGTATTGTTGAAATCCGTCGTCTCTTACATTGTGGAGCTATATATAGGTACGTATATGTGTATATATGTTGATTTTGAGTTTTAGTTGAGTTGATTTTGAGTTTTAGTGATTTTGATTTAGTAAGTGATTTTTTGTTTTGTTGTTGTTTTAGTGTTAGAATGTATGTATATATGTTGATTTTGAGTTTTAGTTGAGTTGATTTTGAGTTTTAGTGATTTTGATTTATTAAGTGATTTTTTGTTTAATTTGTTGTTGGTTTAGTGTTAGAATGTATGTATATATGTTGATTTTGAGTTTTAGTTTAATTATGTGTTTTAATTTGATGTTATTTTAATTAGTGTTAAAATATATATATATATGTTAATTAATAGTTGTTGGCAGTGTAATTAACTTAAATAATGGTTGATATATAGTGTAACTTAAATAATGGTTGTTAATGGTATATATATATGAGTGGATGTTGATAATAATATATATTGTAATGTAATTAATTATTAAAGATTTATATATATATATATATATGTATGTGTTAATTAATTTCTTATTAATTAAAGTTATACATATATATTATTATCAGGCTATATATGGATCAGGATAAGAGTTAGATTTCCCTTCCAATGCATGACCGACGATACACTACAGGAGTTGTGAATTTTTTGCAGTTCGTCGAGGAAAATGCAAACGGGAATGAATACCATTATTGCCCGTGCAAGAAATGTAAGTGTCGCAGTGATATGTGTCGATTTCCGATTAGGACAGTATGGGAGCACCTAAAGAGTAATGGGTTTTGGCCGAAGTACAAACGTTGGATATATCATGGTGAGCCATCATTAGATGGATCGCATGATCATGGGCAGTTTTTTGAGGCGGGCAATAGTAGTACATCCAACGATCCAACAATGGCATTCGTCAACGACGTGTTTCCTTTTGAAAGCGGTGTACGTGGGGAACAATATATGCATGACCCGGTGCAGCCGTTCCCACAAGTTGTCAACACTGCTGCCTTTGACAAGTACAACAAACTGATTGCATTGCAATAGACCCCTGTGTCTTCAAGTTCTGAGAAGACAGTTCTTCAAAGTGTGATGGAGGTAATGAGGATTAAAGTCGAGACAAAATCGACCATCAGGCAAGTGGATGAATATCTACAGTACACTTCTTCGTTGTTGGAGGAGGGTCATCGTAATCCTACCAATCACCGTAAGGTCTGAAGTATCCTCAAAGATCTAGGGCTTTCCTACATTAAGATCCATGCATGCGCATTTGACTGCGTTCTCTTCTGGGGTAAAGATGCAGAAGGGAATGACCTTGCTAGCCTTGACGCATGTCCGATATATCAGTCTGACCGATATAAGTTGACGGGAGCAGGTAATAGGAAACCTGTGAAAGTGCTTCGGTATTTTCCGTTGAGAGATAGGCTTGAGCGGTTGTACATGTCAGAAACCACCGCAAAAGCTATGAGATGGCATGGTGAGCGGGACGCGGGAGACGCAGATATCATGACACACATCTCTGACGGAGCGGCTTGGAATCATATAAACAATGAGTTTCCTCATTTTGCGTCAGATGTCAGAAACGTCAGGCTCAGGCTCTCAACCGACGGGTTCAACCCTTTCGGCACCATGACTCTTTCATACAGTATATGGCCGGTGGTTTTGGTACCTTACAACCTTCCTCTGTGGATGTGCATGAAGAAGGAATATAATATGTTGACGTTGTTGATTCCGGGGCCTGGTTACCCAGGGAAATGTCTCGATGTGTATATGAGACCATTGATTGAAGAGCTTAAGGTATTGTGGGACGTTGGTCATCCCACTTTTGACAAGTACAAGGAGGAGACGTTCCAGATGCATGCTATGGTTATTGGTACCATCAGTGATTTTCCTGCTTATGGGATGTTGTTGGGCAGCGTTGTTAGGGGATACAAGGCTTGTCCAGAGTGCCTCAGCGATTATGGGAGCACCCCTCATTGCAACAAGATATGCAGAATTGGTCATATATTGCGCACGAGTGCGTCACCTGAAGGATGTATAGCTGAAGCATATATTGCGCACGAGTGCGTCACCTACATGAAGCTGTATTTAGGAGCGTTACAGGAAAGCATACCGGAAGATGTACCTTCACAGTTCAATCTTTCCATACTCTCCGACGATGTTGTACTCGGTGGAAAAATGCCAGTTTCCTACAAGTTGAAAAATTATTAGGTAGCCATTGCACATTGGTGGGTACTAATTAACTATCCAGAAGTTCAGTTTTGGAAGAACATACATCTAAACTGTGACCAAGTAGGAGGTGATCTCGATTACCACAACCGGACATTCGCAGAGTATTTCGGCCGCTGGGTACGTAACTTTAACACTATTCTATACGTATTTATATATTATTGTGTATAATTATTCATATTTATAGTTGATTCTAATGGTTGCAGATGGACCTTATTAAAAATGATAATCACCCTAATTGGTCGCACGAACTCAGACTTCTGGCGATGAAGCCGGTCTATTCCAAAGTTCATGCGACGTGCAAGGTGAATGGTGTGTTATTTCGATGTGAAGAGAGAGACCTCAGACTGAAAACACAAAATTAAGGGGTTATGGCACATAGTAGGGATGATGGAGTTGACTATTACAGTGTTCTCCATTCAGTTGTGGAACTGCATTATGGGGAAGGCATGAAAGTGCACCTTTTCAAGTGTAGATGGTTTGACACACGGCCGCAGAGCATGAAAACCGATCAATACGGCATAACTTCTGTGAACACTAGTACATCATGGTATGAGGACGACCCGTTCGTTTTAGCCACATGGGTGAAACAAGTGTTTTATCTTGATGATCTCGCCAAGGGTGACACGTGGAAAGTAGTCAACACTATCCACCATCGCAACATTTACCGGGCGTCTACACTTGGAGTGGTTGAAGAGAACGAGGAAGGTAGCACCGCGTATCAAGAGCCCAACTCAAACGGTATTCCTGACTCCTCTTTTATTCGCCTACACACGCCGGTGCGAATTCGACGTGAAGAGCCACTGCTTGTTGATGTTGATCCAAATGAAGAAACTAACGAGGACTCTAGTGGTGAGGAACGACATAGATTACCCCTATCGAGCAATTCAGAAACCGAAGAAGACTCATCCGATGATTCCGATTACAATCCGACGGATTAAGTAATTTAGATGATGTAATCATTTCATTTGTAATCCACTCATTTCTAATGAACGGGCGTGGGGATGAGCCTCCCAGCATAGGCTGGGTTCCAAACCCCTTAAAAAAAATTTGAAATATGTTGACTGCTGGGTTTCTGTTTTTTTTATGTTCAATTTTGGTTATATATGAACAGGACATAGGAATATGAGAGGTGTAACACCACTGATTTTTTTATTTTTTTCAAAGAATAGCCGACGAAAAATGCATTATTTCGTCGGCTATACTCATAATAGCCGACGAAAAATGCGTGATTTCGTCGGCCAAAACTATATTGAAAAATACATATTTTATTTTAGACAGAAAACGACAAAAGAATAGCCGACGAGTACTAGGTTTGATTTCGTCGGCTATGATTAAAAAAAAAACAAAAAAAGACCACCTTCCATTTTCTATCACTATCGACAAACCATTGCTTCATCCTTCAAATGCAAATATGTCGTCAAATAAGATATGACCGAAATAATAAAATACGTCTACGGTTGAAAAATGACAAGATTCCGACAAAATCTGTGTGCCGAATGTTGCGGTTAACTGTTTTTTACTTCCGTTTTCCTATGGGTAGCCTGACGTTTGGTAAATATTTTGAGGAAAATTTTTATACGATTAGTTGCGTCTCATCGATTTGAAACTATTATATGTTGAAGGTCAGGCAAAAAAACGTCATTTAGACAGGCCAATTACCATTTCTAAGCGTTTAAAGGGTTGACTCACCCGGTTGACCGTCCCGATCGAGCCTTTAACGTTGTCAGATGTAGTTGGATTTTTTTTCATACATGTATTTAATCTTAACGGTGATATCTGACAGTTGGAATAGATTTTCCAAACTTTTAGATTCAAAATCGGAACATATGCACTAATGTTCCTTAACTTGTTTACTAAGTGTTTAAGTGAATGTATAGTTTCAAATAGTTACTATACGTACACTCTTCAAATGCAAATATGTCGTCAAATAAGATATGACCGAAATAATGAAATACGTCTACGGTTGAAAAATAACAAGATTCCGACAAAATCTGTGTGCCGAATGTTGCGGTTAACTGTTTTTTACTTCCGTTTTCCTATGGATAGCCTGACGTTCGGTAAATATTTTGAGGAAAATTTTTAAACGATTAGTTGCGTCTCATCCATTTGAAACTATTATCTGTTGAAGGTCAGGCCAGAAACCGTCGTCTAACTAGACTAATTTCCGTTTTAAAGCGTTTAGAGGTTTGACTTCCTGGTTTGACCAAAAGTATAGCCGACGAAAATTATATGTCGTCGGCTAAACTCTTGCGATCCGCTTATTGTTCGCCGTTGGATGGCTCAGATCCAACGACTGCTGATTTTCCAAAGCATAGCCGACGAAATATTTGAATTCGTCGGCTAAACTCTTGCGATCCGCGCATTTTTATTGTCCGCCGTTGGATGGCGGAGATCAGACGGCTGCTGATCTCCTAAAGTATAGCCGACGATGTTTAAAGCATAGCCGACGACATTCAAAGAATAGCCAACGATTTTAAATATTTCGTCGGCTATTTTGAAGAATAGCCGACGAAATCTTTTTTAATCGTCGGCTATTCTTTCGGCTATAAATCAGAAACTGTCGAACCCTAGTCGACTTTTTCCTCTCTTCCTCCTTCTCCTCCTGCTGCTGCTCCAATCTGCCGCTCTCCCGTTCGTTTCCGCCGCGCTGCTCCTCCTCCTCCTCCTCAAATCGGCGCCTAAACACTCCTCCAATTCCGGCCAAAGTGCACCTCTGATCCTCCTCCTTCCTCAAGCTATTCCGGCCGGCCTCCTCCTCCTCCTCCTTCCCCTCCTCGTCCGATCTCCTTCCCCTCCTCCTCCGGCCTCTTCCTCCGATCCGGTAAATTTTTTTTTTTCAATTTAGTTTAATTTTATAAATTGTTATATATTTAATTTTAATTATATAAATAGTTATATATTTGTTAATAAATTTAATTTTAACAAATTGTTATATATTTTATTTTAATTATATAAATTGTTATATAATAAATTGTTATATATTTAATTTTAATTATATAAATTGTTATATATTTAATTTTAATTATATAAATTGTTATATATTTAATTTTAATTATATAAATAGTTATATATTTGTTAATAAATTTAATTTTAACAAATTGTTATATATTTTATTTTAATTATATAAATTGTTATATAATAAATTGTTATATATTTAATTTTAATTATATAAATTGTTATATATTTGTTAATACATTTAATTGTTATATATTTGTTATAATTTAGGTATATAAATTGTTATATATTTAATTTTAATTATATAAATTGTTATATATTTGTTATATATAAATTGTTAAATTAAATATATATATAAATTGGTAATCTAATTATAACCATTTATATATTTTTGTTAATATATAAATGGTTATTTGTATTTATATATGTGTTAATAATGAAATATAGTTATATTTGTATATAAATAGTTATATTTAGGTTAATAGTTAGTATTATTTAAAATTAGTTAAAATTTAAATATTAATTTGTTAGTATGTTTTGAAATATGTTAGTATTATTGGTTATTATATTAATTAAAATTGGTTATATAATGTAATATAATTTAATATTAATTAATGTATTAATACCTCAAGCTGCAGATGGCCGATGCATTGAGACAGTTGTTCGGAGGCCGTCGTTCCAGATCTAGGGGTTCTGAAACTTCCGTCGGTTCCGCAGACTCCGACAGGACCCTTAGCCAGCCTGAGAGGACCACCAGCCAGCCGCGGAGGACTGTGGATTCATCCCAGCCGCGGAGGAGTGTGAGTTCTCGGCACCAGACCTTCTCCAGGCGGGGCGGCCGTCGAGCAGTTCACGTCCCCCTGTCGGGCCAGATGCTCCGAGGTTCAGTAGGTAGCTATTTCAGGACGAGATAGCTGCAGACGTTCCTCAGGTCCGTATGCCTGAGGTTCATCGGGAGCCGATGACGAGTCCGACGACGTCTGCTGCTGACTCGACTGAGGGGCCTACTCTCCCAAATCAGCTCTACCTCCCGTACAACATTCCTGCGATACCCGAGGTCGACTATCGTGGTGTGCCCATATGGCCTGCTATGCCTCAGTACGTGAGTGTTGCGGAGGCATACCATCAGCAGCCATTTGAGAACCCTGACCTCCTGATTTCGGCGAGGAGAAAAGGAAAGTCGACAGATGGGTCATCGAGTTCAGGTAACATTTGATTTTATTAATTAACTGTTTTATTAAAATTAACGCACTAATATTTAATTTTATTAACTAATCGTCGTTTATGTGATAGGGACAGCCGCTAGCAGTTCAAGGCCGAATACGAGAGGTGTCATATGTTTTGACACGCTCAGGAGAACTGTTGAGAGCAGGGGGAGAATCCAGATCAACGAACCCCGTAATCAAGAGGTTCAGGGGAAAAAACGCCGCGATTACGCGGGTTGCGTGGGGGCAATAATTAGGGATAAAGTCCCTATGTTGTGGACACGGTGGGGGGATGTGCCGGAAGATATTAAGAGGGAGGTGAACAACGCCGCGTCGGTGAGTAATTTAAAAAATTTAATTTATTTATCGTAATATTTAATAACTTTCGGTATTGTTATAATTGTAAAACTAATAAAATATTATCTTTCAGGCATACTTCGAGATTGCCGAACACAAGCAGGATTGGGCGGACGCGATGCAGAACTTGAGGTACGTTGGGAATTCCTCATCTTATAATTTGAAAATTTTTATAATATTAATAATATTTCTAATGCACTTTTGTTTTTTCCGTAGGTTCAAAGAGTGGAAGAACGAGCTCCGTTCCCACTTTAACGAATACGACAACCGTGGTCGTATGGGTACTCCCAGAGAGTTCATGTTCAGGGAGTACGAGTGGCGTTGGTTGAAGACAGTAGACTTCAACAACCCACTTATGCAGGTAAATACTAAACTTAACTATAAATGTTTATTTTGTTAAAATTTTAATTATTAGTTTAATTATTTTATAATTATTACACTAATATTTTTTTATGCATTTTTTTAATATTTTATTATTTGTTTGAAGGAACGGTCTCGGATAAACTCTGCGAACCGCCGCCGTAACACAACCCCCCATCATGGTGGTTCTAGGCCATTTGCACTATATGAGGAGGAGGCGCTTAGAGATCATCCTGATAGCAACCCGTACGTGGAGACGTTCAAGATCGCTTATCCACAAGCGACAGAATAGCTCGTAAGTCGTTGATTACGATTTTAAAATTTTAATTATTAATTTTACTTAATTATATATTTGTTAGAATATTAATTATTTTTTTTTCCCCGTTCAATTAGGAGATGGTGAACCTGGCCGAAGAAGAGGTGTTCCAGCAAGTAGTTCGGGAGACACAACCGAACATTTCAGAGGCAGATCTGGAAGAAGCCCTGCGCCAGGTCGACCGATCGAATGTCCAAACGGCAGCGAGGATGTTCGACGCAGCCTTCCCAGACCGGTCAAACCAATACTACTGTCGGGGTTTGGGAAGTTCTGGAATAGGGCTCCTGAAGACCACTACGGGAGGTCAAAAGAAGGGAGGCGGGGACAGCCAACAGATGAGGGGGGAAGTGCAGAGATTGGCCGCAAGATTGGCGGCCGAGGCCCAGAGATCACAGGAGCTACGCCGCAGAACACAGCAGTATCATTTGGATATGGCCAGTTGGCATGCTGAATGCGACAGAGTTCAGCAACACAACTACGCCGGCCAACAAAACTGGTGGTGTGATATGTTCGCGGCACAACAACAAGCCCTTGAACCCCCGCCCCCGTTTCAGCCGTTAGTTGAACCTCCAATGCCTCAACCTCCCGAGTTCGTTCAGCAGGATGACGAGCATGATGGAGAGCAGGATGCTGGGGATGACGTGGTGGACTTTAGTGCTTTAGGTGATGATTAGGGTTATATTTTATGTATATTGGAACAAATTAAATAATAAGTCATTTAGACGTGTTTCTTGTTGGTGTAAATGCATGGATTGTCATTGTGAAATGCAGGTTGCTTGGAATGGTAATTTAGAAAATAATTTAATTTTTTTTCCCGAAATGTAAGAATAGCCGACGATTTTTACCAATTTTCGTCGGCTATAGGTAGTATAGCCGACGATTTTTACCAAATTTCGTCGGCTATAAGTTTTATAGCCGACGAAAATTACATTATTTCGTCGGCTATAACTAATTAATGCCTATTAAAATATTAATATATTTCGACGAAATAACCGACGAAATAGATGAAATCGTCGGCTATATTTCAGAACAAATAGCCGACGAAATTCGTCGGCTATAGGTTACGATATCGTCGGCCATACTCGAAAATATCCGACGAATTTCGTCGGATATTTTGCCAAGGTTTGGTCGACAAAATGAATTTTCGTCGGTAAAATCGTCGGGCATACTCGAATATAGCCGACGATTTCGTTATTTTCGTCAGCCATTCGTATTACCGACGCCGTTTTTCCGACGAATTATAGCCGACGAAAATTTGGCATAGTCGACGAAATTTTTTTCGTCGGCTATTCTGTCCGATCTGGTAGTGCAGACACATCAGAGTGGGTCGGCTCGGTTTGAAGACTGGGCTCGTGTCACGCCCCGATCCCGACGTCGGTGGGGTTTAGGCACTCGGCGCCGATCCTGAGGTGTGATATAGTGTTACAAAGCGGAATGTAAATAAAAAAAATAAAAACACTTCTTTCTACGCTCTTCACTATAGGTTCGTCCGACACTTCGACTTGACAAAAACTAAACACCTCTCTGCAAAACAGCAAGTAAATGGGTGGGTGAGAAAAAGCATGGGCTCAGTGAGTAGATCATGTAATATGTCAGTGAAGCCATATCATTTTTACACATGCTATAAAATACGTACATCGTATATCATATACACATTGACCCCAAACAATTCATCATATCACACAATCCATTCTTATTAGATATCCTTCAATTTAGTGATCACTACAAGCACCTAATGCACACAGCTCTATACATTCGTGTGTCACATCATTATTTCGGTATAACCAATCAAGAAGTCCAGATGTTCCATGATTTACCAAACAATGTCTAGCTCATAATATATATAAAGACCGCATATTTCACAAATAGATATGCTTCACTTAAAAATAGAGAGATATTTCATAAATAGATCAAAATTATATTTTTTTGACTATTTCAGAAACATATAAGAATATTTGAAACACATTACATAAACCACTCACCTCAACACACCACCCCCGTAATACCAATAGTAAATCACGACGCTAAAACAAGCCATCTAGAAATCATTGGATCTAACTCCAACTACCATAAATAGAAAGATCACATCGATACGAACCCGTAGCCGCTCGCGGATTCAGAATCGGAGCGACGGATCAAAAGTTATGATCCGCACAAGTTTCACCGAACTTCTAGAGAGAGAGAATGTAGAGAGAGAAAATGAGGAGAGAGAGAAGTTAGAGAGAGAAACTCTGTAAAATTGATACGGAAATGAAAAATTGCTGAATTCCTATTTATAGGGAAGCATGGCCAATCAAAATCTTCCACATGTCATCATTAGAATTCTCCACCAAGGAGCTTCTAACACTTGCATCATTTAAACTAAGCATGGCTCTCCTCTCGCCATGTGTCAGCTGACTATGAAAAAAAAGATGACATCACATGGCTGATACGTGGAGACCAAGTAATTCAATGGACCAATCCGAAGGTGCCACATCACCACTTGAGGAAATTTCGACGAAACTTCTAAAAATCGTTAAAAATAGCTCGGGACTCTGAAAAATTAAACAAAAAAATACGACGATCTCGTGGCGAGCTCTACTTTCTATTTCTCGCAAGAAAAATAGAATTTGACAAAATTTAAAAATTGAGATATTACAGGTCGGTAGAAACGACATGTCGTTTCTGTTGTGTCTGGTCAGCAAGGCAGCTCGGCGGCTCAGTGACTCTGTTCATCAGGAGAAACGACTTGTCCTTTTTCTCCCATTTATTTCACATGAATTTCCTATTGCACGTGGGTCCGGGTGTCCTCTCCTTCTTCCACCTGCTGCACGTTGTCCTCTCTTCTATCTGTTGGGTCCGTGTGGTTTTCTTGGCTTTCTGTTGTCATATCGACATGTGTCTGGAGTTTTTCTTCAAGTGCTTCGATATCTGCAAACGTTTCCAATTTAAATACATGTCTGGAATTCCCTTCACAAGTTTTCTCCCCCTGAATGGAAGACGCTGAAACTCCGCTTGAGAAATAAGGCTCCGATTCCTGAAAAGAAACGTCAACCGATTTGTGTATTGTGTCAGTGTGGGGTTCATAACATCTGTAACCCTTCTAAAACTCTGCGTAATCCACATAAATACACTTTCTTGCACAATGATAAGTTTACTTCGTTGAGGTTTGTGAATATGAACATACACTGTGCATCCAAATACACGCGGCTCCAAGTTGGGCATTGATGGAATTGAAAGAAGGAAAGTAAATATCCTAAAATATATTCTAAGATTTCACTAGTTAATTTACATATACATATAAGGAAAGTAAATATCTTAGAATATTCTACACAATTAGCTTCATAATATGCGCCCTAACACTTTCTTCTCCATCAAATTGTGTCTTGTACAGCGCCGCCATGAGGTTTCCTGCTTTTGCTTTAGAAGACGCCTGGAATTTTTGTCCTATGGCTGCCAGATAATGTTTGGCATTATTAGTTTCTTCAATGTTACCTCAGACAGTCTCAGCTTTCTGCTTCTGAGCATTAGTACTGGTCTGAGTAATCACAGGCTGAGCCTCCCTTAAGGCTAAGTCGATATCCATAATTCCTAGGTTTATCATTATGTCATGCTTCCACCCAATAAAGTTGGTTGCATTCAGAATTTCTACGGGTGTCATAAGCGCAGAAAAAACTGTAAAGTAAAACATGTAATAGACCTTGAAAAAATTATTCTAAACATGTCATACAATGAACAATAAAAGCAATCCAGAAAGAGCACAATGATTGTTCAAAATAACCCCAATCTATAGTTGCACTACTAAATAACACATGTGAGCAAGAAATTCATTAGTGCCTTGAGTTCTTTATCACACCACAACCTTTATAGGGCACGAAACTTTAATAAATTTTATCAACGCATGTGAGCAAGATGATAAGATTCCTTTATGTGCTCTAAATTCCTTTGATGTGCTGACTTTAAACTATGATATACATAATTAACACATGTATGGAAAAAGAATGTCCATATATCATAATCTAAAATCACAATCTTGGTCTAACATTATCACCATGAACTAAGAAAAACCTGAACAATTTTAACACCTGCATGGCAAGAGAAAATCATTATGAGGTATTTTACAACTAGACCAAAGTTTTATTCGAGTCTTATGAATTATATCCTTAAGTTTGAAGTTTTCGAGTTCAAGAAAAAGACATCAAACAAGGATCGGATGACTGAAAGGTCATCTATCCCAAATGTCCTCAGTATAGATAATTCTGCAAAAAAATATGTTACACGCATTCAAGTGGTAAATTGAATATCAATAACATAATTCGATTAGCTCAGCAAAATTGCTAAACTGCATACTAATACCTGAACGTTTTGTTCCTGCAAGGTGAAACGCAATATACTAATTTTGATTATGCCTAAATATACAATCGAGACATTGAAAAATTATAAGCTAACCTCAATGAAAACCTCAAATTTCATGATAGAAGCTAAGCATGAACCATAGATGAGTATAAACATGGAACAACAAGAGGGATATGATATGGACTCGAAGTATGAAAACCCATTGCTTGACTGAGTGAATAAGAGATATAAACACAAAAATGATAAAAAGAAAAAACACAAAAACTGGCCGGGATTGTACGAATGCACAACGGAAGAACTCAAATGAGGGTTTTAATGACCTTTATTTCAAGGAATTTTACTTTCAACAGTATCTCACCTTTCATTGTTTATAAGCTTTGGTACCTCATGTTACTAAAACTTCAGATTGGTATCTCACCTTCTGATTTTATCCTAACTTTAGTACCTAGGGCTGTTAACTTCTTAACAGAGTTAATTATGCTATTATTTTGCTCTTTTACTGATCATACTACCCTCTCTATTAATATAACAATTTTTTTATTTTTTTTATCATCAGAACTTAATTGTCTACTATCTATTTGCTTACTAAAACTTAATTGTCTACCCATTCTAAGAGCTAGCCTTCAACATGCCAAATTCACCTAACGACATCCTGTCTAGACGGTTACTATTCTGGCGGGATCACTACTGTCTTAGTCTGGGAAGTTTCTTAAGTTTTAGCAATACAAATAGACCTTGGCTTCTTAAGTTCTAGTTGATAATAATTTAACAGCAAATTATGTCTCAAATACCACTCCTAGGAGGTAGTCCTCCACCTGGGGTTTGAGAAATTAAAACACAAACAAAGACGGATATGGGGGACACCAACTGAAGTTTATTTATTCAAACATACATACATATACATAATCCAGAGCCTCACTCTTGGGTAAACAGCTAGAAGCTGTTTAGCTATTCATAATTTAAACAACTTAAATTACAAACTTACTTGTAGATAAAGCACACCACACCGATTGAATAGTAGGATACAGTAGCACTTTTTACAATCTCACACTATTTACCTTACAACTCTACTCTCAACTCGCACTTCTCTCACAAGTTTCTAAGCTCTCAAACTTCAGACTCTTCTTTTCTTCTTTGATTTTCGAATGAATTCCTTTGAGCCTTCAGCCTCCTTAAATAGTATTTGGATTTCAAACCGGAATTGAAATCCATTAAGAAAAGCAGACAGGAGGAAACCTTATCTTAGCAGCTGGCATCCACTTTTCTAAAGGAGTTTGTCCTTAAGCGTCGGCAGCAACTTTATTTTACACACACTTATCTTACATCTGGGCTGGCTTCCACTAGATGGGTCCCACTCACCTAAAGCTACTTGTCCTGATGCGTTGGAGGCTAACACTCCATCATATTATTGATGTTGTGCAATTCCTCATCAGCAAAAGATGCTCCAGAGTCATTATTTTCTTCGGATTCCATATCTGAGTCATACGGATCCTTGAATTCTGGCTCTTTTTCTAATTTTTCTATCCACGTGGTAGTTGCTAACGTACCATCGATTTCTCGCCTTTCTAAGGCCTTATACAAATCACAGTGCTCTGGAGGTGGATGGTTATAGCTGGCGACTATAATCTTTACTCCTCTGGCCAGAAGGGTAGTGTCACTGTCTTTCTGGATTAAGTTCTGGATACGAATTATCGCCATAGCCTTCATCCAGGGGATACTCTGATTAGGTCTTCCATTGCTTGATGACCATTTTTGTGCTTGAGAGGCACAACCCTGAATAATTCTGACATAATGATAAGGAGAAATATAACTCATTCTCCCTTCTTCTTTAGTCCATTCAGGAGGGGTTGAAATGAACTTTAATCTTAGAGTACAACCATCTGGTCTAATGTTCTTGACTGCCTGGTGAATTGCTTCAGGGAGACCTTCTAGGTCTTTATTGGTTTTTGTCCAAAGGTTATGAACAAAACCATTCTCAATTAGCCACAATTTGTTCTTCTGCGGATGCTCTGCTTGAACATCAACCATGTATCTTCCATAATAAGGACCTGCTACTACTAGCAAGGTTGATGGAAGAGCCCTTATGTTCTTGAAATCTCCTAAGAGATTATGGAAACTGAACCATTCAGATTCTAATAGGGCTGAAAGTGGGACTTTAGCACTTTCAGGGTTCTTGAGATATTGTATATCAAGCTTCTCCTCGAGATGCTGCTCCTTTTCTTCTAATCTATAGCTGCAAAATTCCTCAGCTAGAGTTTCCAAGGCTTGAAGTACCAGTGCTTCGTTATTTTCTCGGGATGCAGCTAAAATATTATCCATGATAATTCTCTGATTGAGCTGCAAATTCCTGCTGGTTCTGAATACCGGCCTTTCATAAATCCTCATGGGATGATTAAAAATATTTCTCAGACCTTTTACTGCTGGTAATCTGAAGGATGCTATCCTGTCAGTGGTTCTTGCCTTATAAGACTGTCTTCTTTGAAACCACTCATTTGTGACTGTAGCTCTGGGATGTTGTAAATATTCATTTACGACTGTTTCTTCTTCTGGGTTGGAAGATTGCTTATCTTCTGGATTATTTTTCCGTCTTATCGGGTCAGGCTGAATTTTTTCAGAGGCACTACTGGATCCAACAGGAGAGTAGGATACTTGATATTGGTAACCTGGTCCATCATGTAATGGTCCAACAGTTTTGTCTCCATCTCTGTATCTCTCTTGTAGGGCTTTGTCCTTTGATCCTTTGTCTTCAGACCTGGTTCTTGTTCCGACATCGGGCTTTCTTCTTTCTTCAACTTCTGTTCAGGTTCGGGCCTTCTGCTTCTTGGGTTACGGCCTTCACCCCTTTCGAACATTGCCATTTCCCTGGTGAGAGCGTCAGACAGATAATTCTTGTTTCCTGCAATCATTTCAACATCATATTCATATTGAGATAAAAACATCTGTCATCTAAGAACTCTTCCTCTATCAGCTGCATCTGTAAGCTTATAGTTCTTAAAGTTTTTTACTCTCTTATTATCTGTTCTGACCAGAAACTTGTTTCATAAAAAGGCTTCTGCTCCTTTAATCGATTTAATTAGGGCTAAAACCTCTTTAATTTTCTTAACGGTGTTGCTATCATCCGTTGTAAAGGACCATTTCTTTTTCATGCTTGTCTTTGAAGAGAGAAGAGCAGTGAGGCCACTCACTTGAGGAATAAAATCTCTCGCAAATTTAACAACTCCCAAAAATCTCTGTAGAGACTTTGCATCTGGGATATTGTCAGGGAATTGGCTTATTTTCTTTACTATATGTTTTTGAAGACGAACTTCTCCATCCTTGACGTGTATGCCAAGGAAGTCAATTTCTCCTTTTATAAGATGAATTTTCTTTTGTCCAAGGATGATTCCTTTCTGGACTATGAGCTTGCAAATTTGCTCAAGATGCTTCAGATGTTCATTCATAGTTTTGGAGAAGACAAGAATGTCATCAATGTAAACTATGCAGAAATCTGCGTATGGCTTAAATATGTTATCCATCTTTCTTTGGAAGATAGATGGAGCTTGCTTAAGTCCAAACGGCATTACAAGCCATTCGTAATGTCCTTGAGGAGTTCCAAAGGCTGTTAAGGCTATGGAATCCTGGTGCATTCTTACTTGCCAAAAGCCTGATTTTGCATCGAACTTTGAGAATATCTTTGCTCCTTTTAGTCTATTTATCAAGACCCTGACTTGAGCAATTTGATAGCCATCTTTAACAGTTTTCTTATTGACGTCTCTATAATCTATGACCATCCTTGCTTTTCCTCTTAGTTGTTCTGCATGGTTTCTAACCAAAAATGCTGGAGCATGATGAGGACTATCTGAGGGTCTAATTAGTTTCTTTTCAAGCAATTCTTGAATTTGACTCTCCATCTCTTTTCGATCCTCATCTCTATAATGAGGTATGGTTTTGACATGGCATATTGCATTGGCATTATGCATCTTTAGCTGACAATATACCGGGTCTCTTTCCCAGTATAGCTGGGGTCTTCACTGATTATGGGCTTCAGTAGGCTTTCTATCTCAGCAAGTTTTGGGATTTTCTTTTGTTCTATCTTATTAATGTATACTTTTAGATTGTGTTCTCCGATGAATTCTTCTTCACCATCCGAGCTATCTGAATCTTGAGGTTCTACCTCTGATTCTGAGTCTTCTGAAGTTGTTGCTTCATTTTGCACAATTTCCGGGTGTTCTTGAAATGTTAATACTGGTTGCATAACCGGTTCAAAAGGTGGTTTATGATCACCACGCTTGGCTCGCGACTTCTGATATTGCTCTGTGAATACTTTACTTGCAATGTTGACTGCACCCAGTAATCTGGATTCCCAGTAGAACTTGTTGTTCTTTTCAAACCCTATCATCTCGAGGGTTTGTATTATTTTCTGCTGAAGTCGGAAATCATTTCCGATTAGCATATCGGCTCCTTGGGCTGTACTTTGCCAAATTCTTTGGAACATAAAGGTTCCTCCGCCTATCGAGACCTTGACTTTTCTGGCTACATAGCTCATTGTAAACTCATTATCTCCCATTGTAATTCCAGTAACTGCTCTATCAGTTTTTTGAACCACTATCTACAAAAGCATGTAGATGGTATTTGTTATAGTTGGGAAATTTCAGACCTACAGTAATATAATTGTTATATATACTTGTCTGAACCTGTTTTACTGGTTGAATTGTATCTTCTATGGTATCTTTTTCTCTAGTGAGCTCTATGAAAGGGTTTATAATCCTTTCTTCTTATTGACGGGGTTCAGGTTTTACTTCCGTTTGGCTATGTTCTTGTACTACTATTGAGATATTTGGTTCTTCTTTTATAATTCTTGAAGTTTCTAACTTCATTTTCTCGAAGTTTCTCTCAAGATCCTGCTTTTGGGTTTGATCAAGGAATATATCATATTCTTGATTTACTAGTGTATGTGCGTCAGGTTCTTTCGTTTTTCTTCTTACTTCTGCTATGAAACATTCTTTATGATAGGTTTCTCCTGTTTCTTTACAGTACATGGGTACTGTATTATTATCTTCACACTTGCAAAAGTCACAAGTGAAAGCTCCTGGCCTTGGAGAAAACTGACTGATTTTATCAGTGGTTTTTTTATCCCAATTTTGGATCAACATGAATATAGGTCTATAACTATATTCACTTTCTTCTCCGGAGCTGTTAGAGGTACTTTCCGTATCCCTTCCTGATGTATCTTCAAGAGAATATACAGATTCATTCTCTTCATCAGAATAGGCTACTTCAAACCCTTTTATGTTTGCGTATTCTACGACTTCATCGTATTCTGCTAAAAGGGCTTTAGAAGATCTTTTATCCCTTTTAGGAAACTCGTTTGCATAATGACCTTCAGCCTTGCAAAGCCAGCATCTACAGGGCTTTGTGTCTCTAGAAGTATTTTTCTTCGGAGTTCTTTTCTTAAAAAATCTCTTTCTAGGAGATCTTTTTTCTTTATCTTGTTCAGAGCTTTTTCTGAACTTGTACTTCTTTTTAGAAGTAAATTTATTGTATTTCTTGTTTCTAAACCTGCTCTTATTTTTTCTTTCAGTGTAGAGATGACATCCCCATTGTGTTGGTGTGTCTAAGATTTTTGGGCACATGTTCTCAACTCCTCTGAGTTGTTTCTTATCAGTTTTTGACTTTTGATTTTCTGTGCACTGTTTTCTTAACAGGTCTCTTACTGTTTCTGCTATTCCTCCTATAGAAAAATATTCTAAAAGATTTTCTTCAAGGGACTGTGCTACAGCATTATTCCAGGGTTCTGGTAATTTTCTGTAATATGTTCTAATAAGATCTATGTTTTCAAATCTCCTATCGTACAATAGTAGTTTTGGAACTCATTTGTGTATTCTTCAAAATACCTCATATTGCAGATGCTTAATTTTTTTATGTTTGCTTTAGCTCTTTCCTTGGTTTATTCACTATGTCCCGTTATATCTCTACAAAATTGTGCGTATATAGGGATAGCGAAGTCCATTGGGTCATTTGTTTTGGCTAATTTTGCTTCCCAATCTGCCCAACTATTACTTCGCATAAAAGAATTGTACAATTTCTAAACTATTCCCGTTAGGGTTGCTTCATAGTAAGCGTGGGCTTCTTTATAGTGGAATTTGGATAAAACCAGGGCTTGGGTTAGTTTTAAACTTGCTACCCAGTTATCTATGGTTTTTCTTTTATCTCCTACTTTATCGGGGTCTAGATAAACTCCCCTTTCAGAGATTGCTTGTCCCCAGTGTGGTTCTGTAGGAATGTATTTTTGGGAGCTTCTTTCTCCTATCTTTCCTGTAGGCGGCTGTCCTTTAAGAAGTTTGATTTTTTCTTCCCTAATGATCTTGGTAGGGTTATTTGTAATGTTGTTGATGATAGTGTTTCCTGTCAATGGTGGCTGGCTAGTGCTTGCTTCTGCATCCATGGTACTTGCTTCAGCATCCATGGTGCTTGCTTCTGCCTCTGCCGCTTGGTAAGGTAGAATTTTTCTTTTAGTTTGGACTAAAGAAATTTTCTTAACTATCTCTTCTAACCTTTCTAAGATTTCACAAGTTTCTGCTTGCTTATAAAGTTCCTTCAACCCTTCTACCCTAAGCATCCTTATAGGTCTTTTTGATCAGTCTTCTTCTTCCTCAAAAGACTCTTCAGGAATTGATCCTGAAGTACTTGCTTGCTCATAGTTAGCAAAAGAATGCCTATGAAACTGGAGACTTATTTTTCCTCCAGTGTCTTCATAGATGGAAGCATTAGAGCTTTGTATCTGCCTCTCTAGAGGTGCTGAATTCCATTCTCTAGGGAATGATAGTTCATCCCATTTTGTGATGTGTTTTTGCTGGGAATTATTTCTAGGACTGGTAAGGACAGATGTTGGCAGACCAGGACTGTTGACGAATCTAGTATTTGGTGTCACATTGGAGCTCATTAGCTTGTAATAGATCCTATAGTCAACGACAAGTTTCATCATGCCTTGTCTCATGGCAATCCCATCTGTTTTGATTCTCAGTTTTAAGCAGTGTGCTGCGTCTTTCAGATGAGTGGTGAAGTTTGGGAAGACATTGAAATATGCAACCTGGTTGCATAGTGAAGCTTCCACTGTTCCTAACAGACTCTTCTTGAAGTCTGTTATTCTGTCGTCTTGTAGAATACACAAGACCGAACAGTCTATACCATCTCTTGCTAAGAGTTTTATGGATATTTGGACTGCACCAATGTGCATGTAAGAGTATTTTCTTTGAAATGCTTCACTCACTTCTCTAGAAGTGATTAGTCTGATGTCTGTTTCACCACCAGTTGCTGGTATTGTTAGTTCTAACATCTTGAATCTGTGAGATTCCATAATAAATGATCCTTTCTTATAAATCTCATTGAATCTAAATTTCGGTGCTGAGGCTTCCCTTATGCTAGATTCAATTTCGTTATACTCAAATTCTTGAGCATTTATAAGCTGTACTGCTGGTACAGTATGTCTTTTGCTAAAGACTCTACTTTACATCTTTGTATCCCTTTTGGATTCTTTCCAATTTAATAGCTTAGGTTCATTGAATTTGAACCCACTTTCTATCTTTGGTTGTGGTATAATGATTTTACTAGCTACTGTTTGTGCTAGTGTTTATTCGTTGATTCTTTCAACGGTTGAATTTTCTTTCATTTTTTCTATACCCTTTTGTAGACTAGAGATTTTCGTGCTTAGTTCTTGGAACTGTTCTTCAATATCTTTCCCTATTTCTTGAAGATAGGTATTGCTGTAATTTTGCTGATGTATTATTGCCTCAACATTTTCAGCAAGTTTTTCTGTAGGAAGATAAAGACTTAAAGCCTTTACGTCTTCTTGTCTTAATCTTAGCTCAACTCTTTGCTTCATCCTATGCGGGATATAAGGGTTTCTAAAAGTCGTTTTAGATTTTCTTGCGTACCTTTTAAATCAACTGCTTGTTGATGAATATTATTTGCAAGATTTTCGGTTCTTACTAATTTCTTTTCAATATCTGAAAGATATTGTTTTTCTTTAAGATAATAAAGCTTGATTTCAAGCCTTGATATTTTTGTTTGAATTTCTTCTAGCTGATTTACTCTGAGATTAAATCTTTCGAGTTGTTCTTTTACTTTCTCAGTAGTCTTATCTCTAGATATGTGATCTAGAAATTCAACTATGCTTGGCCTAGAGAGGTCAAGTTCTTCTACTCCTATTTCTTTCTGGAGATGAATATGCTCATCGTATAGCGTGTTTAGGACTCTACAAGCGTATTCAATGGAGTATTGGTT
The DNA here is from genome assembly GCA_963682095.1 of Potentilla sterilis. NCBI lineage: Eukaryota > Viridiplantae > Streptophyta > Magnoliopsida > Rosales > Rosaceae > Potentilla > Potentilla sterilis. The sequence continues at coordinate 12,769,419 of OY821761.1, forward strand.
TTCTTGGATATGTCTTGTGTGAAAACACAAGTTCCACTTTTCTTTTTCTTTTTCTATGCAATAAGTTTGATAATTTTTTTGTTTTTGCTCTCTTTTATTTGTTGAGAGAAGCCAACTTTGTGGCATAAGTATTTACTTTACCTGTTTTTGAGCAAAACAGGCTCTGATACCAACTGAGGCGGCTCTAACCGCGGCTCAAAACGTTAAGAGGTTCTTGTTCTTGTTTCCAAATTTCTTCAAGTTCTGTAATCTGTCTTTCTAAAATATGGATGCCTTGTGTAAATCTAAAAATTATCTCCCAATATCTTTGTCTATGTCTAGGGAATCTTTCTCCAAAGTTTTTTTAATTTTTTCAATTTTTATTTTTTTGTCTTTTAATTCTTTTTCAGTTAAACGGATATTCTCTAAATAAATTAACTTTAAAGAAGAAATATTTTATGAATAAAAATTAACTGTTTACCTTCGAGTATAGAGGATAAATTATATACCTGCAATATGCTAAATAAACAAACTCATGGGCCCACCACGCTCCGTCAAAATGTAAAATAAAGCTGATTTTAAAAGGAAATAGAGAATATGGGCAAACTGGTCTTTTTAACTCTATTAACAGAATATTCTAACGGAATATAATGTCTTTTTAATAGTATGTACTAATTCTAGGTCAAAATCTAAATGTGAAGTACCAATGTGAAATTTAGTAAACATGGGGTACCAATGTTTATAAGAAGGTAAACGTGAAGTACCCTTGAAAGGAAAATTCTTTATTTCAATCAAACAAAACGCACTATTTGGTGCAAACCACCGGCCTCAATTTTTTTTTATTACCCTTCATTTTGTTCCCTTATAATCATTCAAAAAGAGTGAAGTGAGAGAATACATTCATAAAAACTTTTAAACGATCCCTATATATGCATAATGGCTCTAATGCCACATGTTAGATCATAGATATATGTTATGCACACATTATAGTCTGATTGAGATAAAATATATATATATATATATATATATATATATATATATAATCGAAAAATATGAACAACTTTAGATAGAATGCATACCTATGGAGTCCATTGTCTTCTTGCAAGGATTTGGTAAGGCAAAGTCTTCTGCTCTCTCCAGCACTGGTTGTTCTATCCCTCAATGGGGCGAGATTGCTTATGAACTTGTGTGTATTGGGAGAACAGCGACCTTGACTTATATAGGTGCTTAGTGATAGAATCCACCCATCAAAGAGAATCTATAACTTACCATATGCGCCTCCTGAGTGGTTAAGTCACTTTATTCCATATATTTTATTAGCCTCATAATCTATAATATTAATCACAATATTATAGCTACCGATTCGCTACATATATATTGACATTTGCTTTATATGCAAGATATCACATATAATCATCATGTAATGTTTATCATTAGATGATATGTCCAATTAGGTTCTTACAGCTTGGTCTCTTTATCTATGCTTTAGCTGCAGATTATTCACATGTGTTTGAAATTCGTATTTCAAATTTAAATTGTCAGCAAAGCTAATTATCTACTATGGGAGCCAAAGTTAATCTTGGTTATTGTGATTTATATCCAACCCGTGACCTAGTAGCTATGGTTCTCATAGACTCCAGCTAGGTTTGTGATACGCAAACCAATATATCAGCTGATCCTTGTTTGATCTTATAGAAAAAGATGTTTTGTTGAACCATGTTATTATTATGCTTTTGGAAAAAGCTTTCAAAATCTTTTGTCTCTTGTTTTTAAATCAAACATTGTTAAGGAAAGTCTTTTGTCGTATTTAGGTGTATTATGACAGCTGTATATGCCTTCGCACATGCTGAGTTTGGCTAAGAACAAAAGTGTGAAATCTTTCTTTTCTGCATTGGTTGGTGTGCCTGCTATCCTACGACACACATTTAGCCTATGTAAGGAGATCAAGACATCATTAATTGATTCCTTGGTTGTTCAAAATTGTTCACAACTGAATCAGCTGAAAAGTATCTGGATTCGAGATTGAAACTTTTTATATGTGCGTGGGAAAACACTTAGACACAAGAGACACACGAGAGCTGAGTATTTAAACTAGGTGAGTTTAGATAAGGTCGTAACGAGGTTAGCTATTCCCTCATGAGTTGTAATCTTGTGAGAAAACTGTTTAGCGCTTTTTGTGAACCAACTTAGTGATAGCTGAGTTCAGAAGCCTTTCAGATGTAAGCACTTAGGGAGGCAAGATAGAGAGACCGTTCTGTAGACTAGGTGATTCTAGAACATGATAGCAACTAGGTTGGTTGATCCCAAAATCTGAGGTCTTATAAAAATGTTTAATTACATAGTGGAAAAGTTTGTCCATCAGAAATAAGGAATACGCAATTTTTCTCCCTGGTAGTAGAGTTTCTGCGATTAAAAAATATTTTGGTATTATTTGTTTATATTGCACCTTCATAATTTCCGGTCATCGTTTTATGTCATATAGGATAGCATCAACTATTTTTATCCCTATGAGCAAAATTGAACGAAAAAGTTTTCACAATCTATTCACGCCCCTTCCCCTCCTCTAGGACCCTCAAATTGAACTTATACATCGTTTTCGAGGCCTATTCGTCCACACACAATTATAGTAAGATACATGCATAATGCTATTTTCTAACAAATAAGAGCCAATTCCTCATCCATAAGACCCTTCCCCCAACTCGAGATAATTACTAATTTTATAAAATTATAATTTAAATTACATTATATGTATATACAATATCCAATTTTTATCAATTCCACAGTTATGCATGATTCGATGCTCAATAAATGCAGGAAGTAGTAAATAACAAAGAATTTCTAACATTACGATTTTCCTCCTCTAACCCTTCAATTAATAGATACAAGTCATACTACTACAAAATATTCTCTACATGAAACACTTGTTAGAAAAATAATTGGACTTGTTACAATAATATTCAGATTACATGAATTATAAGCCAAGTATGAAAACTAGTTCAACATGGACAATGACTTGTGCTCACTCCTAGTTGCTTTAGGAATCTGTGTATTGATCCTTAAGCTAAGAAACCTATTCGAATTCTATGAGAAGAATACTGCAGTAATTCATTCAGTATCTAATTAGGATTCTTAGGCTTCAAGTAGTCTTTTATGGATGGACTCTTGAGACTTAAATCCTATATAAATAGGTGGTTCTGTCCCTGTTGTTCCCATTGTATTCTATCATTCATTTTGTCCATATTAGAAGTTATTGGTGGTGAACTAACAGAAGGCAAAGCCTAGTTGTTTATTGTTTCAGGTTCAAGCTCAGAGATGGATCCAATCAAAGGCGCAGATGGTATATATGAAGTTGTACTGATGCAGTACTAGTGTTCTTATTCTGTTTTTGGTTTTACTGAATTGGTTTGATGCAGAACCTTATGACTTCAGGTATGAGCATGGTATTTGTTATGGATTAACAACATTATAAAAGACTCATCATCCTCCCCTAGGGGAAAATTATTCTACGCATTCAGGTGCAATAAATCGACACTCAAATATGCAATTTTAACTAGTCGAATTACTAACTATTCATATAACCCTAATATTCGAGGGGTGGGTGAATATGAGTTGTAAAATACTATAATTAAAACAAATTAGAGATGAGCCACTATATCAAAATGATTAGTAACAATAGAAATAGCAAGAAAAAAACTCATGAAAAACAACGGCCACAATACGCAGCCATTGAGGTGCTAAGGGACACTAACAGTGTTAAATTAATAAAAGCGCTATTGGTGCAAGTGCACCTTGATGCGTGGAATCCGGTCCCCTCCCCTAGTGAGTATATATTGTTTTTTCTAACAAAGTTCAAGCATAGCTAGGAATGTCTTCATTGAGTCGACATACAATGGTGCTAATGCTTCTTTTGCTCTGCAGCATTGCCATCTCTCTGAACATGCTTTACGCAAGAGATGATTAAGATCACCAATGATTTGTGGGGCATGAAGGTTCATTGCAAATCCGGAGATGATGATCTTCGTGCAAAACCCTCCCCCATGGTGCATCATAGATGAATTCAATTTTCGTCTAACAACCTTTTCAGCAACTACACTATTCTACTGCAGTTTCCGGTTTCAAAATCAGTTTCACTTGTATAATGTTTATACGGAGAAAGTTAAATGTAGCCAGTGTTGGTACAGTGTAAATGATTTTGGTGTAGTCTGCAAGGTATAACTGGGACACAAGAAAATATGACGAACGCTCTCACAACTAGAGTAGCTAAGAGATTGACATGACCCTCCTTACTAATTAATCTCGTTGTATTGATCATTTCAGATCTTGAATAAAATCAATAAATATGAGCAAAATTCTATATACTGGTTTTTCTTTACATTTGCAAATGAGTGTTTCTTGATTCTTTAAAGGCCATTCACCTTTTCATTTATAACTTCATTAACGTACACCTGCATACTACCAAATAATGATCGATCGGTATATGCTTAAAAATGAAACGATGGTCGACGCCCTACCTAGTCACCCTTAAAGCCTGAATTGATGCATGCAAACCGTAACATACGTTGTCCGATTTCGATTCTGCTCGTCGACGCACATATTGTTACTTATTAGGTAGATCGAACCTTTCTTTGTGAGCATTTGCACCGAATAGAAGAAAAAAATTAACTCACTTCATGTAAATGAGATGTGAAGTTTTATATAAACTCCCCAAACTATGACTATTTATAAAAAAAGGCATTTGAAGGTCTAAAATTATAAAAAAGACATAAACTTTAAACTGATTATAAAAAAGAACACTAATTAACAAATAACTAAAAAAAATTATATAATTATGAAATATGCCATTACAGCGGTTTTGGAATTGATCTGTTACTGAAAACGGAGTGGTTAGATTATGACGTCCGCCAGGCCAACATCTTTGCCGCTCGCACCGTCACTGACGTGAGTATAAATAGCGAAGCCTTGGGAAGCTTTGAGAAGCGTGATCGATTCTGTTTCAGAGAGAGAGAGAGAGAGAGACGCAGTGAGCTAGATAGAGAGAGAAAATGCAGAAGAGAAAGCAGCGAATCAGAGCGGTTCAGCCTCAGCCTCTGAAGACGCAGAAGCGTATGTGCAGAGTTAAGCCGATTTGCTCTTGTAGATCTCCTTGTTTCACTTCTTCTGGCCCAGCCTTCACCTGGTGAGATCTCTCTCTCTCTCTCTTAATTTGAATTTGAATTTTGGAGAACCAGTTTGAATTCGTGGATTTGGATTTTGTATGTGTGTGCGTTTTTGCTTGTGATTTGAATTTTGCTTTGGTGAATTTTGAGCTTGAATTTGTATTTTTTGTGTGAATTTGCTTGAGAAATGAAAGAGTTCTGAAGAATCGGAGCTTCAATTTGAATTTTCTGAACTTTGTTTGAACTTCGAAGCGGTTCGTGTGAATTTTGATCTTCGAGCTTGAGCTCGATCTGGATTTTGATCTTGTATCTCTATGTGGATTTTGTTACCGCGGATATGAGCTTAGCTCGTACATGAATGTAATAGAGAAACATAGCAATTCAAATTTATACTTGGAGCTCCGATTTGAGTCTCCTTTAGTTTGTTAGAAAATTTGAAAGCTGAATCATGACAAGGATACAACATCTACCACCTCACTCAGATTTCTCCGGCATTTGAAGCGCTTAAGGTTTTGCTCCCTTTCTTCAATTCTTACTGCAATCGTTTTGGCATTTGTTGATTTGTTATTTGGATTAGTTTTTGTTTATGAAAAAAAAATAGAATTAAGTTTTAGCTGTTCATGATTGTATATCCTGTTTGATTATCATGATTTTAATGTAATGTTGCACACCATATGTTTGTGAAAATTCCTCTGTCAATTATTCAGTAGTACAATCAAATGTTTACAGCCTTCATATCACTTGGATTAATATTCGGCAGATGTTGATCATCCATTTCGATATTATTATGATCTGAAGACTTTCATTTTTATAGTATTGACTGTACGTGGTGATCGTTATGTTTGCAGGAAAACTGGCAGATGAGGCCTCAAATATTGCTTCCAGTGATGTTATGTCTACAAAAATATTGAATGAAGAGCAATGCAAAGATCTGAAAATGGGTTCCTATTTGCTGGTACTCTGTCTTAATGGATTTCTATCTTTATCAGTGGTGGCTACAATATCAAGACAGGGCCTGCCTGTTCAATTGAACTTATGAAATTTGATATGGGAGGTTCAGCAGCTGTATTAGGTGCAGTAAAAGCCATTGGTCAAATCAAACCTTCTGGTGTAGAGGTAAGTCATTATTTTTAACATGTATTTGTGTTTGGGGAATGGCGTACTTAAGGTATATGCAATATGTTTTGTCTCAGTTTCCAGTTTTCAGTGATCAATGTGCACCATGTGTTTTAATAATGGTCTCATCATGCAGGTTCATTTCATCATTGCAGCTTGTGAGAATATGATAAGTGGAACAGGTATGAGGCCTGGAGACATTGTGACAGCTTCCAATGGAAAAGCCATTGAGGTACGGTTGGTCTGAATGTCTGAAGTGCCCATCATGTTATTGATGCGAGGTTAACAGTGGTAGTACTACAAGCACTAAAATGTTGTGTTTGCTTCAATTTATGCTTGCAGGTCAATAACACTCGAGAAGAAGCTCAAGTATGCTCAAGATGTTGCTTCTGGAATTATACTTGGGATATAGCTCGAGAATTCACCTGCCAATGTACTTATTTTCATGGTTTTGCAAGTTGTTGGCTAGTGTACTGGAATATCACGATTACATGGGTAACTGTTAGTATTCGTCTTGGAAACTGTCTATACAAGTACATGAGTAACTATTTTGGTAACTACATTGACTAGTCATTCACTACTTATCTCAGTAACTATCTTACTAACTATATATATATATAGTTACTAACTATCTAAGTAACTATTATCTCAGTACTATCTTACTAATTATTTATATAATTACTAACTATCTAAGTAACTATCATTTTAGTGATTGTCATACTAACTATTTTACTAACTATCTTACTGACTATCTAAGTAACTATCATCTTAATAACTATCTTACTAACTATTTTACTAACTATCTTAGTAACTATCATCTCAGTAACTATCTTACTAACTATCAGCATACTAACTATCTAAGTAATTATCATCTTAGTAACTATTTTACTAACTATCTTACTAACTATCTAAGTCATCTTAGTAACTATCTTACTATCATCTTACTAACTATCTAAGTAATTATCTCAGTAACTATCTTACTAAGTATTTATAAAGTTACTAACTATCTAAATAACTATCATCTTAGTAATTATCTTACTAACTATCTAAGTAACTATTTTACTAACTATCTAAGTAACTATCATCTTACTAACTATTTTACTAACTATTGTAGTAACTATCATTTAAGTAACAATCTTACTAACTATCTAAGTAATTATGTTACTAACTATCTAAGTAACTATCATTTTAGTAACTATCGTACTAACTATCAAACTAACTATCGTGGTAACTATCCAAGTAACTATCGGAGTAACTATCCCAGTAACTACCGAAGTAACTATCATTTAAGTAACAATCTTATTATCTTACCAACTATCTAAATAACTATCATTTTAGTAACTATCGGAGTAACTATCAGAGTAACTATCCTAATAACAAGTAATTATCCAAGTAAAAGTTATTGTTTCTTCAAAAGTGAGACATATCCAAGTAATTATCGGAGTAACTATCCAAGTATAAGTTATTGTTTCTTCAAAACTGAGACCTATATAAGTAACTATCAGAGTAATTATCCAAGTAACTATCTGAGTAACAGTTATTGTTTCTCCAAAACTGAGAATTATATAAGTAACTATCTAAGTAACTATCCAAATAACAGTTCTTGTTTCTCCAAAACTAAGACATATATAAGTAACTATCTGAGTAATTGGATAAGTGATGATACTGGTTTTCCCAACATGGTAATTATCACAAGTAGGTATCATAATAAAAATGCATGACAACATGCAGCGTGTTGCTGCATCGCACCACGCCAGCGGAACGCTGCTGAAATCAACATGAAGAAAATAAATGTAACCATTATCCTAAATTTTAATGTAACTTAACAAGTAGCTGATTTAATAACAGTAAAACCAACAAACAATCAATGTAAATTTCGATGTATTTGTACAACTTGTAACTGCTGCTAAAACGATGCTGCCCTGCGTAAGTTCAGCAGGTTGTCCATGGAACATAAACTTTGCAACGTCCCCTTGTTTCTCGTTTGGTACAATAAAACCCTGCCATAAGCAAGAACACAACCAGCATAAGTGACTTTATAATCAAGCTACACATCATGAAGTAAACTATAACTACAAATACTGGCCAATAGCACTTAAGATTCTAGTACCAGAAAGATATTAAACCCAACTTTTTACTTGGTTATATATAATATATAGCTGAACCAGGACCCTGAACTAAAAACCAATTCATGTATGAACTTGAATTCGTGCTCGGATAGAATCCTACTTAGGAAAAACTTAACTAAATGGAAGGCTAATTTTATGGCATGATCAAAAGAAGAAGAATGAAGTTGAAAAAAGTGTGAAATTAGAAATCACATTATCACCATTGCCAAGTCTATCCCATCCTAGAGCTGGCCATCAAGAGTTAAGTGAGTAAAGAAATAAAATTTACAGGTGGCTAGGAAGTAAAGCCGACTATGGAGCTTTTCAACATTGTTTCAAGAACCTTGTAAGCACAACTTACAAACAACAAACATATCGACACAGAAGCGTGCCTATATAATGAGAACAAAGATTTGAACATTCCAAACTAAGCTATAATTGGAACTAAAAGTAGCGAAACTCATTGGTTTTTACAGGTCCCAGAATAGTGAATTCCCTAACAGAACTTGGCATATATACAATATTAATCCCAAATCTTATGCAAAATCATGTCGTGAGTCTTATACCATCCTTTTACAGGTCGCATTAGGAAGAGTGAATCCAATCTCATAGCACCATGGAAGATATTTCCTCCTGTCAAGAATATTATACATGAATCAGCAACTCATTCTTCCTTGTACGCTACAAAATAGAACATACCTCTATGAACCAATGTGAATGGTGCCCATATGCTGAGGACCAGAGTTAGGATGACTTAACATGCAGCTCTTGAACTGGGGCAACTGATCAACCGCTATATTTGTCTTCGTAGTAGCCTACATTATAAATAAGTTTCATGCTTCAACAACTATACTAGCAAATTAAATTTTTTGTACCTCTCCATTCTACCATGATGGTCAGGGCTAGGTCTCAGACTGAGATACAACCATAGCAAATCTCAAATCACTAAAGATAGTATATCCCATTATATAAAGTATATCCCCTTAATTAATAATGATTTACCATATCCTAATCATTCTACCCTCTAACTAGAACAGCTAAACTCAGATTACTCCATAATTCAATCGCTTGATCCATCAACACATCAAAACCCAATTTCTATACAATTAGCACCTAAAAGCTGAACTAAACCCCTAAAATATGCTCGTATGGTCCAATTGAATCAATATCAAATCTCATTGAACTCAAATTCATGTCATATTACATGTATAATTAAGTTAGCAAACTGCAAAACCTAACTATAACTTACAGCAAACCATAATGTAAACATGAGCTGCCGACACCAAATTTACCAATCAACAAAAGCTTAAACAGGTAGTAGGGATTGTGTAATCTAAACAATAATTGAAAGTTCGATACATTAACAACACCATTTTTTATTGTCCAATAATCAAATATTAACCTAATCAGCACCAATCTAGATTACATGTCCAAATTACAAACTAAACGCTAAACCATCAGTCATGATAATCTAGAGTTTCTTTAACCAAAATTCAAAGGAGTTAGCAATCTTCAATTCCAACAACTGGTCTAACAGTACTTCAATTCACATAAATTTCAAGAAGCACAACTAAACTAATTTTCCACTCAAACAAACACAACACATATACGAAGAAAATCCACATACCAATTTCAATTTCAAGATCCTAATTGAAACTGTAATCTACTGCAATTGGGGAAATCAAATTCAAAGACGAAAATTGAAACTCCGATCAACGATGAAATCAACAATAACATGAATAATCTAACAGTGAATTAAATTAGAGAAGGCTTACAACAGTTTGGACGAGCTCGAACTCGATCCGTACCTGAACCGGCATGAATCCGCCGCAAATAAGGAATTGCAGATCGGCAACAATGAGAAATTGTAGATCGGCGGCAGAGAGAGAGAGAGGCGGAACTGAGAAGAAGAAAAAGAAAACGGAGCTCAGAGAGGGAAAGTAACAGAACGGGAAAGTAAATTTGATGCTTAAAGGTAAAATCGTCCGTTGGAAAACCAAAAACAATCCTTTTTTATAATTTAGTAAAATTGAAAGGAGTTTTTTATAATAAACATATTAAAACCATGTCCTTTTTTATGAAGTGAAAAAGAAAGGGGTTTTTTTTCTTTCTAATTTTCAAAGTTAGATGGTCCCTTTTTCTATAATATGGTTTAAACAATCAATTTATTTCTTTAATTTCACGAGAAAAAAAGATATTTCCCTTTTAAAATTCTGAATTATGTAGTCATTTATGTTGAAAACGAGGAATTTTTCACTACTACGGACCACGTGGCAGTACTAATTGGTCCTCTTTTCCCATTAAATTTTTTCACATGAGATTTTATTATATAAAATTATTGTAGTTATTTTGTCAAAGACTATTTTGGGTTTCTTATTGTTTTTCTAAACCCTACACCCTAAATCCTAAAACCCTACATCCTAAAACCTTCTTATTGTTTTTCTAAACCCTACACCCTAAATACTAAAACCCAAAACCCTAAAACCCTAAACCCTAATCTCTAAACCTCAAACCTTAGTCTAAACTCATCACAGATCTATTAAAGTCATTTTACAAAAAATAAAATACATAACTTTATAATTTCTGTCATAAAATTCCACGTACGTGTTGAAATTTAATTAGGAAGTAAGACCACTAAGTATTGCCAGATGGTCCACCCGTAGTATTTAAAAAATTTCTCAGTGAAAACATTATGATTTTCATCTCATTAAATTTCATCTTGTTCTTTTTTCTTATTCGTCTAAATACAATGATGAGAGTGTATTAATTTTTTATTTTATTTAGCATTTTCATGTTTAAAAATTTGAAGAGTGTTAAAGGAAAAACACATTATGTGTCTTCGTCAATGTAACTGACGAGAGGTAATTAGGTACGTAGTCATTATTGTCATTAATGTATTTACTATTACCGTTGTAATACTCACCCTATATAAAGGGGATTATCAATGAAATGAGTAGACCAATTCCCATTTTCCTACAACACGTTATCAGCACTTTGCTTTAGCCAAAGAAAAAAAACTCCAGGTTTTGTTCACGAAAAAAAAAAAAACAAAACCCTAATATTCTTTTCTGCCAGCAATAACTTGTCGGAAAATCCCCAGAAATTCACTCTACCGACAACAGTTCGTCGGAAAAAGAAGGCTCTGCTCTGAAATCCTTACTCTGCCGACGACAGGTTTGTCGGCAAAAGCTTGAAAATCTTAGCACACCCAGAAATCTTCTCTGGGCACCCTTCCAATCTCAGCTCTGCCGCCGCGGCCTTGAGCCGATCTTCAGCGCCACGCCAGCAGTCCTGCTCGCCGGCCCAGCTTGACGTCATCGACGCTCCTTCGAACCCGATCGAGCTGCCTCGCCTCGATCGGCGTCTGCCCCAACTGGCCTCCGATCTATTCCCCCCCTCCGATCGGCCGACGAACCTGGCGCCGCCCTCCTCGCTCCGCCTTCCGCGCCAGCGCAGCCCTCCGCTCCGCGCGATCTGAAAAAAAATTTCGACCCGTGTCCTTTGGGCTCGTTCCAACCCGGAAGCACAGGAACCCGATCCAGCTTCTACCGACGACAGCTCGTCGGGAAAATGCTGCCTCCAGAAGTTCTCCCGACGAAATTTTGTCGGCAGAACTTGCACTCGACCCGACCCGACCCGGATATAGGTGACCCGACCCACGAAAAAAAACAGAATTTTCTTTTTGGGATAAAAATTTGAAGGTAATTTTTGAAATTATCGTATAGTAATTTATATTTACTGTGTGACTATTCATATGGATATTGTTTAAATGTGAAAATCATATGAAATTATTTAATTTATATGATAAATGTGAAATATATATGATTAAAGTGACTAATCATATGAATATTATTTGTTTTTATGTGGCATAACAATTACGATACGGCGATCAATATGTGACGACTACTTGGAGACGGAGATAAAGCAATCGCTTTATATGCAGTTTATTTGGCAAACTGATAGTATGAATTTCTCTGCTTTCGTTAAATCTCTATCATATAATGCTTTTATTAAATCGCATTAATATTTATTTAAATGTTAAATATAGAGCATTATATGTTCATTTTTGCTGTTAGATAATTATTTTATTTAACATGTTATTTAGTTTAAACATTGCCCTGATAATGTAATTTCATGAGCATTGTAATATAAAGAAAAAGTGACAAACCTATATTGTGAAAAAGCATTTTCACGAAGTAAGAAAAATATGACCATTACAAATTTTGGTCTTGAAATCCAATTTTTATTTATTGAAAATTTTTCAACATGGATATCTTATTTATTGTGTAGAAAACAACGATAATGGAATTTCATTAGCTTCACATGCAATGAAAATGGAGAAACCAAAATTTTATTGTGATAACGAAATTTCACGAAGCATCGGATTTACCATAATGTATATTGATTTATATTAGTCGTCGTGCATGTCATTTAGACCACGAGATTAATACATTCTATTATTCCTCTATTTTATAGATGGTTTAACCATCACAGTTTAGTTTTGACATATTGGACTCTGAAGAATTTGAGTACCAAATTCCCCTATTAAGCCAACTAAAGCTTGAGCATGGTATATTTATGAAAATTGCTTTATGTAAATAGCTAAGAAATAATTACAATATCTGAATGACAATGTAAGGTCTGAGAAAAAGAAATTTCCTGAAACAAATTATGCAAAGTAATGCAACAACCCTAAAACAAAGGGCAATGATGATGTAAGTTATGAGAAAACAAAGAGTAATGACGATGTAAGGTCTTAGACAAAGATATTTCTGAAACAAATTATGCAAAGTAATGAAACAACCCTAAAACAAAGGGCAATTACGAAGGACGTAAAAATCTCTATATTCATCCAAAAGTGAGTGGAGACAATATACCATTTGAAAAGCTGACATTGGGGACATGTCATGTGCAGTGAAGCACTCTGTCATTGTTGTAAATCAATGAAGTATTGATACGTACATTATAAGCTAGCAAAGAATTAGCTGCGACTTACAATAAGTATAAAGAATCATACGAGTACGCATAATTTTGAAAAAGTATCTTCAATATCCAACAAGAACATTGAAAATAAATTTACAACTAAAAGCATACAAAATGGGAAGAAGATGTCAATGAAACGACTCATCATTGCAGCTATTAAAAGAGCAAAAAGGGTCTGGCTCAATCCAAAATAGACGTTGATTAGTCTACTTATAAATTTCCAAGATATCATTATAAAGGCTTTTACGCCTAAATTAGACTTTTGGTCTTAAAGTTTCTATCTCGCAATTGGACAAGACTAAATACAATCGTTGGCATGTTAATTTTTGAATTTTCTCTCAATGAATTGAGATTATTCAAATTTTATTCATAATATACATAATTCAATTTTCTGCATCTAACTTTGTAAAGTATTGCATAAAGTAAAGCAACATATCATAATATAGGCATGAAATAAAGAACCGTGTGCAAAGAAACGCACAATGTAATCCCTAAAATAATAGTACTGAAGAACAGTAGTACTATATCAATAGTATATGATAATGATTAGTATATCAAAGAAAGTAATAAGGATCAGTATATCTTTTCCTTTGAGATTCATAATACACCTGCCTAATTGGGATTATAATCTCTTTTATTACAAATCCCATCGAGTTACTCTAAAGAACTTGAGTTACGTTTCGATATATATTGAACATATGTCAAATTGACAAACAATGCCAAGAGAAAATTGAATTTTGTTTTCCACATTATAAAGAAATTTACGCCACGATTTTCATGTGAAAAAGACACAAGTGAGAATTCATTTGAGCTCCTTTGCATTACCTCTAAATGACTACGAATGTAAACGAGTATTAGAGAAGATTATATGTCAACTTAGTAGGTTCTAAGTAACCGCTAATTAAATCCAACGTCATAAGAAAATGATCTTTTGGAATTCTGACATAGATTGGCTTTGATCTGGTGATCCATACATTAAAGAAACTACTATGGACACCCATATTTTTGGATAAATAGAAGCAAACACTAGAAGAATATGGTTTACACACGAATCTGAGGACGATCAATGAACATTTTATCCTCAAATATTGTCATATAGGGTTGAAGACGTATGTTCAATTCCTAAATTCCGCCGCTCCCCTAATGTGGCATTATAATATATTTGATGCACAAGCATATGCATTTATACCTTATTATGCTTCTCCTATCCGTCGTGATTTTATGGATAAAAGTACATCATTCAAAGCCTATTCGTTAAAGCAATTATGATTGAGATCATCATATGCAAAGGACACATGAGTTTCTCATTATGTTGTTATATTGATTCAAAAGAGGATTCAGTGGATCGATTCAACCAACTTGCGGACACCATAGATACTTTATGGTGTTGGTTGTTGTGTCAACACGCTGGTCACGTGTCATGACACCATCCACTATTAAAATTTATGCTGCTTATGCTAGACTATCAAAGCACCTAGGCCGGGTTAATTTCCGTAGGCGCAATGATTTTCATAGCTTATTATATGGGATATGTAATGGGCATCATAGTCTTATATAAAAACTCAATTGGTCTCACGGAAAACGACTATAGTAATAGTCTTAATATTGGTAAAGCACACCAATACTTCCGTTTTGGGTTATGCAATTTTGCATGCAGCGTTATTTATTCATCTATAGCCATCATTATTGAACAAATTTACACTATAGCTAGTGACTATATGTGATGATTTTAAAGGATCTCAAACGAACTCGTAATCCTTGAGCTCTTTTGGATTGACATGGATCTACCATCCTTGAGCTCGGCTAAATGGTTTTATGTGCCAAAATTACACCGCCACAGCACACAATGATGGGTCCCTTGAGATGCATAAATATTTATGATGGAAAAGAACTTCCAGCTAGTCCGCTATGTCGAAACCTTGACAGGCGATCTATTCATCGCTACATTTGCGGAGTGTCACTTTGATGAGACAGTCTTCCCGTCGTTAGGGGGAGATAAGAACAAGTATGTTCAAGTGGAACGACATGAATTGTCGTGGTTTGTCCCCACTGTGTCTCATCCTGATCCCCAAAATAACACAAAGTAAAGTGTATAGATGTCTAATATATTAAAGTGACGAGATCAAATAAACCTGCTGCAAACATGCCTGCAAGGATAGTGTCCTATCAAGAGGACATTGTGCCACCCAAGAGGAATTGGACATTGCACCACCACTATGGATAGTGGCATGGTGACACCATAAGTGGCATAAATGGTGTCACAGGCCGTGGCTCTCCAAGGAAGAGGGAGAGGCCACCTTAGGTTCGATAAGTACTTGCCTAAAGGAAGAAAGCAAGTTTGGCACAATCTGATCTATTGATCAGTGATACTCAAATCCGTCTCATGAGAATATTTATGGATTGTGGTTATCATTGGGGGACGCCTCAAATGCTAGAACTAATCCTTAAAGTATAGAGATCTCTACAAACACATTACACTAGTGTACATGAGGACGTGGAATAATGAGTCTACTATCGAACCATACTTCGTTGAAAAATGTCAACGTAGTAAACTGGCCAAATGGAAAGAAGCGATCCAGTATAAACAAAGAGATAGGTATTTGGGCAGGTAACGCCGACACCGCAAATATAAAACCTATCAAATATATCTTTGTTAGAATGCGTAATGAGAATAAGAGTATGTAGACTCACCTTATGGCGCAAGGTCTCTCAAAAACGCACTGGAATCGACTACGAGGAGATATTCTCTCATAATGGACTATGAGGAGACAATCTCTCGTAATGGATGTCATTGCACTCCACTACCTTGTCAGTTTGGTAGTTTCCGAAAAACTGAACATGCAGCTTACGAAAAGTGATCAAAACATATATCTCTATGGGGATCTAAATTAAGAGATATACATGAGGATCCTAAACGGACTTGATCCACCCAAATCAAGTGACTCTAGATCACATGAGTACGTTTGCAAAAGAAATTGAAACGTTCACTAAAGTGACCACTTGATTGGAAAGAGATTGATGAATCATGCCCTTGCGTTTTCATTATGGATATATATGAACTCTAAATGAAATAAGAGAAACTCAGTGTATTGTAAATCCTAAGTTGAGAATGAAAAAGATTTTGGGAATACACAGTCTTGAAATGGAACTCAAGGACTGTAATGATGGTGATTATCCATCAATCGGCTTAGGCACTCTAAAGAATAAAGTGAGGCCTACATATATTCCCATGATCAGTCGAAGTCTTTACTCTAATAATAGATCCATTTATCATCTAAAGGAAGATGATGAAGAAGTGTTGGGAAATGAAATTCCTATACAAGTGCAATCACGTATGATTGTACTTAAACACAACATGTAGGACTCGACCTCTCATTCGATGAGAATTTTTAAAGCTATGTTTAGCTCTGCGCCCACCCAACACAACTGGTTCTTTCAAATACTTAAAGATATGAAAGATTTGGGCTGATTCAATCTCTACATAGAATGTGACATGATAAAGAAATTATCCACGTCATAGCTAACTATGCGTAAAGAAAAACGCATTAAAGGTGAGATAAGAAAATCTGTTATTACAGATCAATTTCAAATCTCTTAATGGTTCACCCATACTCTAGACGAAGTTATGACTATTTTGTTATATGAAGGTCATACCACGAGTGAACCTGATGTTCAATATGAACCTATGTATTCAGTTCATGAACAACCTTATCCTCAAGATCAAAGTAAATCAAGTTGGATCTGAGGACGATGTGGCAAGATTTAGTTACTAAATCATTGCTCAAAGTCACATTTGGAAAAACATGTGAAAATGCATAAGTATGCTAATAAGACTGAAGCTCCCTTGATCAAATGAAAGAATCAGGGAGAAACCCATGATTAATGTAAAAATCAGGGGGAGGTGCAGACATCAGGGGGTGTCTAGCACATACATGTTGTTTTCAAATGTAATAGGTGCGTTGCGCTCTTTTTGTCCTTCGACCAAAGTTTTATTTTCTCCCATTGGGTTTTTGTTACTTGGCAAGGTTTTTAATGAGGCAACACCACATGCACCAGTTTACCTCTGACTCGGCACAAGGGGGAGTGTTAAAGGAAAAACACATTATGTGCCTTCGTCAATGTAACTGACGAGAGGTAATTAGGTAGTCATTATTGTCATTAATGTATTTACTATTACCGTTGTAATACTCACCCTATATAAAGGGGATTATCAATGAAATGAGTAGACCAATTCCCATTTTCCTACAACAAAGAGAACTGTTTCTGCCCAAACCCTGGGGCCTGGCAGAAGCATAATAATAAAGCTATAAAGAACACAGCAAGTATAGTGGTTCACCGTGCCATCGGAGGGCACGGCTACGTCCACTTGGAATCCAATAGGAATAGCCAATAAGCCATCGGGTTACAAGGATAGAGTGCCTTGGATCCAAGATCCTTAATACTAAGGGGGAAGCCTCCTATTTATAGGGAAGGAAGGCTCCCTCCTTTACCATGTTTCCAATGTGGGATGCTCACTACACTATTACATATTTCCCTACTCACGAAGCTACTTCAGGCGCCCGGTGGCACTGCTTTCGAGTGCGGTACCGGTGATGTGGAACAATAGAGATGTAGCCGGGGTGCTGGTCTACTCGCTAGATGCCGGAAGTAGGACCCTTGATGCCGGTTGCACGGTCCACGAGGTCGCCGGATGTGCTTGGCGGTGCACCATATATACTGTCAACAAGTCCCCCAAGTTCCCGAGTAAGAGTGCAATCTTACTTGGGGAGTTAATCATCATGTGCCGCCAAGCATAGGTGGTGACCGAGTCACCCCTACTACCACCAGTCCCCGAAGTCTCTAAGTGAGATTGGGCTCTTGCCGGGCGTTCGACTTGGCCGGGAGTGATGAGGTGCCGGGCGAGATGATGTGCCGGGCGAGATGAGCCGCTGCTGAACAGGACCGGGCCTGCTGAATCCGGGGTGACCCGCTGGGTGGGGTGACCCGCCGGATAGGACCGGTACGGCTGAATCCGGGGTGACCCGCTGGAGGGGGTGACCCGCTGGATAGGACCGGTACAGCTGAATCTGGGGTGACCCGCTGGAGGGGGTGACCCGCTGGATAGGACCGGTACGGCTGAATCCGGGGTGACCCGCTGGAGGGGGTGACTCGCTGGATAGGACCGGTACGAGAGCACGGCGATACCGTCCAAGCGAGATGCCATCGGACGGATCGGTGAGCAAGGCGATTCCGTCCGGGCGTTCTGCCATATCGGACGGATCGGGGAGCAAGGCGATTCCGTCCGGGCGTTCTGCCATATCGGACGGATCGGTGAGCACGGCAATTCCATCCGGGCGTTCTGCCATATCGGACGGATCGGTGAGCACGGCGATTCCGTCCGGGCGTTCTGCCATATCGAACGGATCGGGGAGCAAGGCGATTCCTTCCGGGCGTTCTGCCATATCGGACGGATCGGTGAGCACGGCGATTCCGTCCGGGCGTTCTGCCATATCGGACGGATCGGGGATGGCGTTACCGTAACGCGATGCATACTGATGCGCATACTGAGATGCGATGCGTTGGAATGCGTGCACCGTAGTACGATGCATTGTAATGCGATGCATAATGGTGGCGATGCATGTGATGATGTGAGGTCTCGACCGGTGGACTGCCATGTCGAAACGAGTCCCCCAGTGCAGTTTCTGCCAACGGCAGGCCAGGAGTAGCCCGGTGCTAGCCTGCGAGGAGGCCTGTTGGTGCGTGGAATAAGCCAACAGGTACCCCGGAGAGTGTTGCGGCTATGTTGGAGCGCCGGTTAACACTTGCTAGTTCTTCTCAGCTTTTGTTAGATAAGCGTTGAGTTAATGTGCAGGTTTGTTAGCCTGCGGGGAGACTTGTTCTGTGTTAGAGAAACAATCTGCCCAGTGGAGTGGCGTTGAGATAACGAGTCTCGCCATGTATCCCCAAATGTATCACAGTTCAGTGTGATGCACGGTTTTTATCCTGCTGGACAAGAGTACATGTGTTAGATGTAAACTCGCCCGGGTTTATAAAGCCCATGCGTTTCGAAGTCTTAAGTTGTTGCTGACTCGTCCCCGGTTGAATGTTACATAACCGGTGGAATACCATGGAGCCGGTTGGATACTACACAATCGGCGAGAGCCATGGAGCGCTGCTGTAATGCGATGCATAATGATGGCGATGCATTGATAAGCGCATAATGATATGCGTGCAACCGATGATCAACCGATGCATAATGATATGAGCAGCACTGATAAGCGCATAATGACATGCGTGCAACGATGCATACTGATATGCGATGCATTGCAATGCTGAGATGATCAACCGATGCATACTGATATGAGCAGCACTGATAAGCGCATAATGACATGCGTGCAACGATGCATACTGATATGCGATGCATTGCAATGCTGAGATGATCAACCGATGCATAATGATATGAACAGCACTGATAAGCGCATAATGACATGCGTGCAACGATGCATACTGATATGCGATGCATTGCAATGCTGAAATGATCAACCGATGCATAATGATATGAGCAGCACTGATAAGCGCATAATGACAGGCGTGCAACGATGCATACTGATATGCGATGCATTGCAATGCTGAGATGATTAACCGATGCATAATGATATGAGCAGCACTGATAAGCGCATAATGACATGCGTGCAACGATGCATACTGATATGAGATGCATTGCAATGCTGAGATGATCAGCCGATGCATAATGATATGAGCAGCACTGATAAGCGCATAATGACATGCGTGCAACGATGCATACTGATATGCGATGCATTGCAATGCTGAGATGATCAACCGATGCATAATGATATGAGCTCGTGCTTTGATCACATGTCTAATTATCAATATTTCCCAACAGATTATGCACAGGTGAAGCATGCGTTGAGTAATAATAAATAAGTTAGAATACTTAGCTTTGGAGAAAGCTGCCGGGTGTTGAAATAGCATGCGAGAAGGATTCCCGGGTTGCCCGGTGAATGTCTACGGGTGTAGAGAGCAGCTTGATTGTGCTGTTTGGAGCAGTGGGTGTCCAGAGAAGATTGCTGGGTGCCAAGAGAAGATTGTTGCAGCTCAATCTGCTGGAAACTGACCTGGTTCGGCCCGCTGGATCTAATCCGTTGCTGCAGCTCGATCCGGCCCAACCCTTCCGTTGACCGGGTCCTGACCATTTGAACCAGCCCTTTTCCCGCCATTTTCTTCCTTTGCTTCCTCTTTCGCGTCCGGCCTCTCTCTCGGCCGAGGACCCTTGTCCGGCCTCTCTCTTCCGGTGATGAAGACCACCGCATCGTTCCGCCCGGGAGGAGGGAGATGAGCCGCTCCGGTCCCGGAGAGGAGTGCCGTACCGGAGGTAGTCAGTCGGCCGGGGTTGACGAAACCGCACCGCACCGGAGACGACGCACCAGAAGGGAGGAGCCGGTCATCTGGAGAGGGTGAAACTGCACCGCCCGGAGATGCTGGCGTCGGTGAGGAGACCCATCGGCCGGGGAGGATGACCCAGCGGCGAGGAGCCGAACCGGAGGAGGCCAGAACCAGAGGAGGAGTCTGTTGCCGCTGCTGGCCGAACCGGAGGAGACTGCGCATCGGAGCCCGGAGAGAAAGCCACCGGAGGTGCTGGGGCCGATCCGGGGTGCTAGTTTCGGGCGGTGCCATGGATGCCGGAGTCGAGGCTGCGGAACCGGGGGCGTCGTAGGTGACTCGCCGGACTGCCGACCGGGCCGTCGCGGGCGAGTTGCCGGCTCGCCGACGGTGGCCTGCAGCGGTGCGAGGCGGAGGGAGATGGCGGTGGCGAAGGAGGATCCGTCCGAGTTGGGGCCGGGCGAGAAGAATGGTTGACCCGCGTTGAACCGCGCTGACCGGGTCACGATTGGGCCGGACTTGCTGGGCCACTGGCCGGTTGCTCCTAGCAGACCCGCTGGCCTAGGCTGCTGGTGCTGGGCAGGCTAGCTGGGCAGCTTGCTGATTATTCGGGACTTGTTGTCCGGGCAGTAGCTTGCCGGCAGAGCAACACAGCTTTTTGTAAGCCTTCCCACAGACGGCGCCAATTGTTTCTGCCAAAACCCTGGGGCCTGGCAGAAGCATAATAATAAAGCTATAAAGAACACAGCAAGTATAGTAGTTCACCGTGCCATCGGAGGGCACGGCTGCGTCCACTTGGAATCCAGTAGGAATAGCCAATAAGCCATCGGGTTATAAGGATGGAGTGCCTTGGATCCAAGATCCTTAATACTAAGGGGGGAAGCCTCCTATTTATAGGGAAGGAAGGCTCCCTCCTTTACCATGTTTCCAATGTGGGATGCTCACTACACTATTACATATTTCCCTACTCACGAAGCTACTTCAGGCGCCCGGTGGCACTGCTTCCGAGTGCGGCACCGGTGATGTGGAACAATGGAGATGTAGCCGGGGTGCTGGTCTACTCGCTAGATGCCGGAAGTAGGACCCCTGATGCCGGTTGCACGGTCCACGAGGTCGCCGGATGTGCTTGGCGGTGCACCATATATACTGTCAACAAGAACAATAATATATTTGTATGATTTTGCAAATTAACATAAGTAGTCGATTTGAACATCTACAAAACGACAATATAAAGTAACATACTAATCATAGTAATCTTATATAGTCAAATAATAGGGTATTTCATGATTTTTAGTTCAAGAGTATTTTAGGTAGTTAGGATTGTGTATTTAGTAAAAATATGAGACTCATAATTTGAAGGAATGGTGTATTGAGTATGTATGTGTATTAAGTAATTTGAGGAATGTATTTAAAACTTCTCCTATTGAAAACCCTCATCTGAAGTATATGTCTATTGAAATCAAGTTTAAGGATAGTACTTAAATCCAACTAGCGCATTCAAATCATTTCTAGTTTATGAGCTTGATCTTAGCATTTTTTTTCATACCCGGTAAATAGCCGTTAGAAAATACTATCACTCAGAGTACGCAAATCCTACCCACTTGGTAAACATACAACTAAGCACACCTTCTTCCTCTCTTTTTTCCAAGCCCTAAAACAAAAGACACGGAAACCTGTGCTAGCTGTGCACATATGAAATGAAGAATGCATTTTAATCGACGTGTTTAGATGAAGAAAAAAGAAAAGATGCATTTTAGTTCTGTCTATAAAAACAGAAACGACCAAATATGTTCTCCTGATGGAAGCTTCAAAGAAGATTCATCTCCTAGCTAGCTAGATAGTGTTCTCAGGAAATGGCTTCCTTCATCGAAAAGGCGACGGTGTTAACGGTGTTGCTATTATTCACAATGGCCATGTCTGGTGAAGGCCGGAAGAAAAGACATGTTCAGATTACAAATAATCTGGATCCCTACTATGAATTAACTGTTCACTGCAAATCCAAGAATGATGATTTGGGTGTGAAACAACTCGGACCTAATGCCACCTTTGCTTTCTCGTTTAGACCTGCAATCTGGCCATTCGAATCTATTCTTCTGCAGTTTCCAGTGGGAGAAAGGGTTTCACTATTTCAACGTGTTACAGATAGCAGGGACAGTGTTCATTGTGCTAACTGTTGGTTTAGTGTAATGGAATATGGCCATATCTGCAGGTTTGACTTTGTGAACATGACATATGATGACTGCTTTCCCTGGAAAAGTTAACAAATCGATTGAATAGATCTTTATCCTCACCATAATGTATTGATCATTAGATCACTTTCTTGAATAAAATTCTTCCATCTTGAACTAAATAGATCTGTATCCTTTTGACTTCCAATTATTTTTGAAACTAGAAGCTGATTGCATTCTGCCTACAACTGCTTTAGATTAGTGATACTAATTTTGAAGTGCAACATAACTGGGTGTAGATACCAAGTTTGGGACATAGCAACACTTAACACCTGGTGACACATCATGTCTACTCGAGTCAATTTATACCACAGCACAATTTCAATATTTCAATATTCAATGGAGCAAATCAAACATACAAAGATTTTTTTTTCCAACCTGCGGTTGAAATGGGTCACTTTCTCAAGGTCCTACAAATAATGTAAGCTAAGATATACAATCACTTTTAGCTCCAACCTACTCTTTGCTGGGTTTAAGAATTTGTTGGCTCCATGGTCTATAGATTGGGAATGTGGTCGTCTTTTCAGTATAGCAGAGGTCATTCTAAAATTGATCAATTTCGACTCAAAGATAGAGATAATATTATTCTAGAATGAGCAAAGAGGCATTGACATCAGAGAAACATTTAGTTATGACTGCTGCATCTGAAAAAGGCTATATGACAAATTCAGAACATCTCAGAATATCAAATCTTTTCTTTTAGTTCTGCTACTGGAACATAAATGACGGTCTGTTCATGCAATGGAGGTTTTTTCGATTTCTTTGCCTCGGCTGTTTGAAACTTTAGTAATTTCTGTCTCATATTTTCTAGCTTACTTTTGACTTTACATAGTCTCTCCATTTCCAGTTCTGCAACTTGAGACTCACCTCCACTTCCAGCAATAATGTTGACTCGCTTTTCCTTTGTTCGTCCTTTCAAAAGCTTCTTCAAGCTCACATTATCACTCAATTCAATTCCATCCTATATAAATGAAAACAAACACAAGAGTTGAATCTTTAGTAACTCAAGTCCAGCATGACATAAAATAGACTAACACAAATTAATATCCATGAACATGGGTCAGAGTTCATTACCGCAGACTAACACAATAAAATCAATTGATGGAAAATCTCTGGTTCGCGTGCAGTAAGAAACAGGGATTTAGTGATCACGAAGAATTCAGAATTATATGTGCTAACAAAAAGAAATGCTAGGAATGTTACAACTAAGCTCAGTTGACCTCTATCAGGAGAGATGTGAATGGTGATACTAAGATTTTCAAACTCAAAACACTAAGGGGCAAGGACTTGGATTAAATCAATTGTGGACTAAATAAAGCACAAATTGCACAAGAAGAATTACTTTGATATTACACGGCAAGGATGACAGACAGCACAAAAACTATGCAAATGACCATGATAATACCATTGATAATACTTGGAAATATTATCAATGATAACAGGGCAAGACCTTATTTCTCTTTGCAGGTGACAAACATGAAGATCCTTTCTGTTGATTTTTCTTCAGAGGGCTACTTAATGACTTTGGATGCTTTCTCCGGAAGGACTTCTTAATCTTCCTTGGGGAATGGACCACAGTTTCAGCTGAGATATCCTCTGAATCAGATGCAATGATATGAGCAGCTTTTCCTGTCACATTTTCAAATCTGGATTCCTCGTTGATTTCAGCCGCAGAACTGTGAAGGTTTTTGGATCCCTCTGCCTGTTGTGCAAAAGCCTGGTCAATATATTGTACTGAGATAAAAATCCTCAACAAGGAGATTTCCAACTCGACCAGGTATTAAAAAGAAAAATGGAGGCTAAACGGCTATATGTATTGATGATGACAAAAGTCTATTATGACTCAAAAACAGATGATATACAAAAAATGAATGGATAAAAAAAGTATGGGTACTAGCTTACCTTTCTGGTTTTAAGAGCCAGGTAGCGTGTGTTCTTGAACCATTTACTAACCTAGACATATCAACTCAAAAAGTATTAGAAAAGATGGGAATTGAAAGAAAAGAGGTATAAGCTAGACCACCATATCATATAGTAAAGAACTATTGTCTGTGCATTTAGTTCTCCTTGAGGCTCATTCCAATATTTCAAAATAAGTTAAAAGATAAATGAATAGTCTTTGACTACATAAGAAATGTGCGTCTACAATGACCATGCAGAACAAAATAGTAGTAAGAGGTTCAAGAAGGCCCAAGCAATCTGACAAGTCATCAGCCGCCATTACCTTCTCAGGATCAAGGCCCAACTCTTTGGAAAGATTATCCTTCATAGCCTTAGAAGGAAGTTCGTTTTCAGAAAAAACTTGACGAAGCTTCTGAAATAAAAATTAAATCAGAATCCCAGTAGTAGGAGCTTAAGATTTATAGACAACTGTTCCTGATAGCGTTAGGAGCTTACCTCAACTGCATGGTGAGGAATCCGGAAACATGACCTTCTGGCTTGCATATCAGTAGTAGGTTTACTTTTCACTTCTGTAGGGACACGATCTGGATTTTTCTCACCCTCATAGAGAGTCATAAGAGTGCTGGCAGCATCAGATTCTTTTTCTCTTCGCTTCCTTTTACCAGGACCCCAGTCTTCATCATCACTAACTTGCTCCCGCACAGGACCATCCTTTCCGAACATTTCCTTTGAGAAAAAAAGAA
This sequence comes from Potentilla sterilis, assembly GCA_963682095.1. Taxonomy (NCBI): domain Eukaryota; kingdom Viridiplantae; phylum Streptophyta; class Magnoliopsida; order Rosales; family Rosaceae; genus Potentilla; species Potentilla sterilis. Next base: position 12,795,014 of record OY821761.1, read on the forward strand.
AGGAAGATACAATTATACAGTGAATATATGACCTTAACCTCATAAAAGAGTAACAAGTGAGAGACTGTATCCCATAATTACCCATGAAATAATATCACGCTATGAACATGCACAAGTCATGAAGTTAACAACAGGACCTATATGCCAAGCATCAAAAGGAAATACGAACAATGTAACCAGAAGCAATTGACATGAGAAAAGAACAAGAATCAAAATTTCACTTTGTATATAAGTTTGATTTCTTGAAACTCAGAGTTCTCCTCATGCCGGACCCAAATGAGGCCTCCATTTGAAGTTAAAGGTACTATGGAAGAGTAGTTCACTGTTAATTCTAACTATAAATGGCATTTTCTAAAATCTTACAAAAAATATTTTTATTTTGCATTTACATTTTCAGACTGAGCTTATATTTATATTTATCTTTCCTTTTTCATTTGCTGCTTAGGAAACAAGCCAAGAATTATGGATACTTACATCATATAACTTCTTATAATCAACGCTACTTCTTTGTCTGCGCCCAGAAACAATATCTTCGTCAGTAGATTCATCAGAACCTACGCTGCCATCAGTTGACAATTCGTCATCTGATGCATTGTCATCACTACCTTCCTTGCTGACACTACAACTGTTTACATTCCTATCTGGATTATAATCATCATCATCAGACTCATCTGAAGGCCATTCTTCATCTGGATTTAATAATAAATTCCCACCATCAGGGAAAGCAGCTTCTTCCTTGAAAATATCCTATCATGCGGATAGCCTCATTTAGACAGTGGTTACACTAGATATTAAAAAAACAAAATGTAAAATAGTTGACATTTCCAGATGATTCTGACACTCACTAACCTGCCAAGTACTATCCATGGAAAAGCAGGTTCCGAGATGAGCATTGACTACTTCCAGTATTTCCATTTTACACTCACAAAATTTGCAAAACCAGCCTTGATCTCCTCGAGGAACTGGAGATTGTCAATTAAACAAATGCAGTTTTCTAAGAAAGGTAATTTTGTCACCAATAGGTCCGAAACAAATTCAAAAGAGTGAATAACTTACTATTTTCAGTATCCAAGGGAGGATCAAGACATTTTTGGTGGAATGCAGAATTGCACGTCCCATCACACAGCACTATATCATTATCCGGGAAAGCTTCGTTCAACTTGCACTTGGCGCAGAATATCTAAAAAGTAGTAAAACTGGAACATTAGTAACTAGCCTAAAACTAGGAATGAAATGAATTTAATCACTTTTCCAACTGTGTCAAACATAATTATTATATTATATCCTAGTCCAATATGCAACTAAGAGAAGGCAGAAAAACTTGAGACTTAGAAACTATATGAAAATCCATCTTCATTAGTGGGGTGTCTGTGCAATACTGTCTGAAAATCAGACATCAGTCAAAAAGTTGTGAATTAGTTGGAGATTCCACAAGGCTAGCTTATTCAAAAAAAAAAAAAAAGAGTGAAGTGACGGCGTATACATACATGTTCATGATAAACAGATCCATCTGGATCAATGACAGAGTCTGCAATGCTTCCCACTGAACCTAGTAAGTGAAGCTGATGAATAGCATCACGGATTCCAAGCTTGCAATTCAAAATCTGATTCTCGGCTCTCTGTAGTTCTTTCTCTGGCTTAATCTTTTCTCGACTGTAGTAGGAGTGAAAAATTAAAAGAATTAAACTACCACAATTTTATGTTATATTGATCATATAATTCAAAGCCTAATGTGTAGAACTTAAATTCTTCTTGTACCTCTGACCCTTCCAACCTTCACCAGAATAAGCATCAATCAGGTTCTGCTCCAACTTTATTTTGATTAACAGGTACCTTGTCCTCCTCTGCAAGCGAGCAGTTTCATCTACATTCACTTTATTCTTTTTGCTTTTCTTCTTTCTTCTCCTTTTTCTAATTCTGGTTCCTCCATCAGCATTTTCCCCTTTCTCATCAGAGCCATCCTTTGAAACTTTGTCATTCTGAAGCTTCAATGAAGATGACTTGTTTGAATTATCTGTGTCACGTGCTTTATGCAGTCCTTTTCTACGTGTCAATTTCTTACTTGTATCATTGTTCTTTGTTCCCTTCCTTGATGAGTCGGCATTTTTTCTCTTCAACATAGATGAAGCAATCGTTGTCTTGGATTTTGGTTTTACCTTTTTAACATGGGAAACTTTGCCGCCTTTCTTAAATTTTGGTGAAGATAATAGCTTTGACAGAGGAGTTGAGTAACAAGATTTCCCAGACTCCTTAATAGATGATTTCTTTCCAAGACCGTGCATTTTGCTAATCAATGTATGGATACTGAAAATTCCAGCACAAAATGGCTTAGCATGGTGGATTTGGAAAGTAAAAGAAGTCGGAACATGACAGTAATACACTTCTTTTATGTATTGAAATTCGGGAAAAAACTTCCGACACCAAACTGAATAAAATGCATCTTCACTAGTTAGCATAGTCCACGACTGAACAGATGAACAACATATCAAAAGTAAGTAATCAGCTACTTAAAATATTGCAATGCATCTAGATGCAGTAGAAATGTTTATATAATATAAAGAGAACTCTTCTTTGAAAGGAAAGCAGAATGGCAATCACAGTGGCCTTCAGGCTCCCATTGTGGAAAGTGAGATCATAAACCAATTTCAGGCCAAGGACTAAGAAACAATTATAAGCAAATTGATCATTGTCAACGTTTCCAACAGTTCAACAGTACTACTATTACTATTCAAACCTAAAGTATGGCTCTGGCAAATAGCATTAAACATTAAAGATCTCAATGATGAAGATTGAAGATGATGATGACCCATTAAACAACCAACCATTCTAATCAGTTTGTGATAACAACAAGGCAATTCAGCAGATACCCAGAAGAAAATCGACAGCAATACAACCAACATTGAATTCAAAAGCAAAGGCACGAGACTTTCAAGAATGGTAAAGCTATTAAATAATTGATAGCTCTCTCACCTTGAAGAGATTAGAGATCTGTCAACTCTTGGCCTCTGGAGCTGCTACAATATAAACAAGAGTAACGAGTTCTTGAAACACGGAGATGGGTTTTGGATTAACTGCTCATACAATTTCAAAATTTGAAAACTCTGGCTTTTGGGCTTGTTCTTCTTGTTCTTCTTCTGAACGATGCTCTCTAAGTCTCTGGTCAATCGATTTTGGTGTTCCTGAAGCTGCACCCAATAAAGGTTGGCCTTTTAACTCTGGTATATCGGGAATGAATGATCAAAATAATGATGGAGCAAAGTTTATGATGAGAAGACAGAACAGGTTTCAGTTTGGAAATTGATTGAAAATAACAGAGGATTTGGGAGATGTGAGTTTTGAAGCTAAAAAAGTGTTACACACCCACCACCATTGTTGTGTGAGATGTGGCACATACTTCTTGTTACCCAGGAGTCTAATTTGACTCGGACCATGCCATATAACTCGACTTCTCAACTTAGATTGCAAGCTAAAGGTGCTTGAAGTGGTGCAAGCAAAGTGCCGCCCAATAGTTCTAGGACTACACTCGGGTCGGGCACTCGGGCCGATCTCAAAATTGATAAGAACTCAGTTTGAACCTAACTATTTTTGGGAGTAGATTTCCTACATTAAGGTGCACTTGCCCAATGGTGTGCAACTCATTTACGCTGTCATTTTTTCAACTTCATTAGTGTCTATTAAAGCCTTGGATATTATGGACGCTGTTTTACATGATTTTTTTTTTCTTGTAATGTTGACATTTTAGTTTATTTCTAATTTACTTTAACTATTGTAATTTAAAGTTTCATCTTTAGTCACCCCTCAAATATTAAGGTCATGTGAATAGTTGGTGATTAAAAGAATAATTGAAACTTTTAATAGTTAATTTCTCTATTTTCGGTCTTAGAAACTTAACTTATGACAATTTATCATACTGATTATTAATTTATATTCTTTTGTATTTACAACACAAACCTTCGTATTCTGAACTTATTATGGTCGACTCATAATAATCGAACTGATTTTAGAGATGGCTTTCTGAAGTGTGAACGTAATTCAATATGGGAAGAATTTAGGCCTCTTTTTTTTAAGAACAGAGAATTGAGATAGATACAGTTTGCTACGATGTTTAGGGTTACTAATTTTACTTGTATATGATAGACTAGCTCTGGTCACGTCCATGCTCAATGGCAAAGCCTTGTTGTAGCTTGAGATGGACATGGCCTCCAAGCTTCCATTTTTCGTTTTCTGAATTGATTGTGGTACGAAAAAAAAAAATTAAAAAAATAAAGGTAAGGTTAGAATACCCATTATATTGATTTGATTTTGATCGAATTACTTTGATTGCGTCTGCTTCGATTTTGCTTACTTGTTTTCAGTTAATCTTTGGCTGGAATTTGAGTGATAGTGTGTACGTGTTTGGTTGACCATCGATGTTCTAAGAGTCATGGGTTGGTGGGAAGGCGTGTTACCGGTGAAGCTAACGGTAGTGAAGGAAGCCTGGTAACAGAGTATGGTTCTCTCTCTTCCAGATTGGGTTTGGGCTGGGATGGTTGGGCCTTGGCTCGGGCTTGAGGAAATGAGTTTCAATCCTTAGGGCCTAGGGTAAGCGGGTAGCTTCTGTGTGTCTTGTGGGATAATATATGCTTCGCTTGTGCCACAGTTGTGTGTTTATAAGAGATGAGATGAGATGAGATGAGATGTCATAACTAGTTTGCGGAGTTAGTATAGTACGTATTAGGCTTGTTGTGTGCGAGCTGATCGGTTATAATGAATTGCGGTGTCTAAATGATTGGAGATATAGATGTCAAAATTAGTCTCAGGAGACAGAATTAGTTTAATACGTATTAGGCTTGTTATATGCGAGCTAATCAGTTAACTGATCTTTGACTCTTTCTTTATATTTTTTTATTAACAAGGAAAAACACAAATGACTTTTACAATCACAAATTTTCACTATCAAGTACTAGAAAGTAGAAACTACTCGTCATACATCTCTGCTAGATTGCTGCTCCTTCAACCAAAATTGCACCAACAAGGTCTCCCAAAACACCATTCCCTTCACAAAGCTCCAGTCGTGAATACGGATAGTATATGTTGGGTACTGATATACATAGCTGTTGCTAATCAACAATGAATACAAATTTATATGGTTAAAATAAAATAAGGTTTTTTTTACCAATAACTACAATTTGGTGTTCATATTTATCAATAGCAAGATTGGTTTTCAAAATTACCATCAGCAAGTTTCCATCCAAAATTAACAGAATCTGTTAACTCAAAAATTATAAAATTACCCTTATTGAGGTAAAAAACAAAAAAAAAACAAACTATATATCTCTAATGCTACTGAACCTCAAATATCAATCTAATACCACTGAGCCTCATAAGCTCCGCCGTCCTCAGCCGTCCCCGCCGCGCTTCAATACCACTGAGCCTCAGTAATCAAAAATCAAATCTCAACCATAACCAACACACAAAACAAAAACTTCAACACACAAAATTAAATCAACACACAAACACAGAGACAGAGACAGAGACAGAGAGCTCCGTCGTCGCGCCTCGGTCCCCCAGGCTCCGCCTTCGCGCCTCGCCCCCCCCAGGCTCGGTCCCCCTCACGCCTCGCGCTTCACTCCGGCCTCGCACCTTGAGCCTCACGCCTCCTCGCGCCTCGATCTGCTCCGGCCTCGCTCTGCCATCGCTTGGCTCGCCGCCGCTCGCTGCCTCCAATCAGATCAATTAGAGTTTAACATTTTCTGAGAATATATATATATATATGTGGTATGGGTTGTACATTATAAATTTTCAGAGTTATTTATGTCATTAAACAGTAAACGGGTTAATAGCCCATTACTGTTAATTTCTGCAGATGATATAAAAAAATCTGATCTTGCTATTAATAAATATCACCACCAAATTGTAGTTTTGGGTAATTATGTAATAAAAGATTGATAAATTATATAAAAACAGGGTATTTCGCAACACCGCTAGATTTCTTGAAGGTTCTTTAATATTAATTCACACATGTTTTGTATAAATTAAAGTGGTATTTAGCAATGAAGACAGATTTTTATGTTTATTCAAATTTGTATTTTAAAAAAATTATTTTTATCGATTAAATATTCTGTTTTGTTACAGTTATCAGTGTCCATAAAGCAAATAATACCAAAAAGTATAAAAGAGTATCATTTGCTATACCTAAATGACATAGTTAATAAGTGTATCCAATGGGGCACTACCAGATCGGACAGAATAGCCGATGAAAAAAATTTCGTCTACTATTCAAAATTTTCGTCGGGTATTCCTTCTACCGACGAAAATTTCGTCGGCTATTATTCGTCTATAAAACGGCGTCGGTAGTACCCAAAGCCGACGACAATAACGAAATCGTCGGCCATTTTCACATATGCCCGACGAAATAACGAAATCGTCGGCCATTATCACCGACGAAAATACACTTCGTCGACCAAACCTTGGCATAATGTCCGACGAAATTTCGTCGGATATTTTCACATATGGCCGACGATATCGTAAAATATAGCCGATGATCTCTTCTGTTTCGTCGGTTATTTGTTCTGAAATATAGCCGAGGAAAATGTCAATTTCGTCGGAATATATTAATATTTTAATATATATATTAACTAGTTATAGCCGACGAAATAATGTCAATTTCGTCGGCTGTTCTTACATTTTGGGGGAAAAAAATTAAATTAATTTCTAAATTACCATTCCAAGCAACCTGCAATTCACAATGACAATCCAACAAGAAACACGTTTTTCATTAATTATTTAATTTGTTCCATCCCTAAACCCTAAACCCTAATCCTGGCCGCCATCCTGCTGTCCATTATGCTCGTCATCCTGCTGAATGAACTCGGGAGCTCTCGGCATTCGAGGTTCATCTAACGGCTCAAACGGGGGCGGGGGTTCAAGGCCTTGTTGTTGTGCCGCGAACATAGCATACCACCAGTTTTGTTGGCCGGCGTAGTTCTGTCGCCGAATTCTCTCGCATTCAGCATGCCAACACTCCATTTCCATATGATACTGCTGTGTTCTCTGGAACTGGGCCGCCAATCTTGAATTTTCTTCTGCCAATCTCTGCATTTCCCCCTTCATCTGTTGGGTGTCCCCGCCTCCCCTCTTTTGAGCTCCCTTAGTGGTCTTCAGGACCCCTATTCCAGAACTTCCCAAACCCCGGCAGTAGTAGTCGTTTGACCGTTGTGGGAAGGCTGCGTCGAATATCCTCGTTGCAGTTTGGACATTCGATCGGTCGACCTGGCTCAGGGCTTCTTGCAGATCTTCCTCTGAAATGTTCGGTTGTGTCTCCCGAACTACTTCCTACAACACTTCTTCTTCGGCCCGGTTCACCCTCTCCTAATTAAACGGGGGCGGGAAAAAAATTAATTAATATTCTAACAAATATATAATTAAGTAAAATTAATAATTAAAATTTTAAAATCGTAATCAACGACTTACAAGCTCTTCTATCGCTAATGGATAAGCCTTCTTGAATGTCTCTACGTACGGGTTGCTTAAAGGATGATCTCTAAGCACCTCCTCCTGATATTGTGAAAATGGTCTAGAACCACCATGATGAAGGGTTGTGTTACGGCGGCGGTTCGAAGAGTTTATCCGAGACCGTTCCTTCAAACAAATAATAAAATATTAGAAAAATGCATCAAAAAATATTAGTGTAATAATTATAAAATAATTAAACTAATAATTAAAATATTAACAAAATAAACATTTATAGTTAAGTTTAGTATTTACCTGCATAACTGGGTTGTTGAAGTCTACTGTCTTCAACCAACGCCACTCGTACTCCCTGAACATGAACTCTCTTGGAGTACCCATACGACCATGTTTGTCGTATTCGGTAAAGTAGGTACGGAGCTCGTTCTTCCACTCTTTGAACCTACGGAAAAAACAAAAGTGCATTAGAAATATTATTAACATCATAAAATATTTCAAATTATAAGATGAGGAATTCTCAACGTACCTCGAGTTCTGCATCGCGTACGCCCAAGCCTGCTTGTGTTCGGCAATCTCGAAGTATGCCTGAAAGATAATATTTTATTAGTTTTAAAATTATAACAATACCGAAAATTATTAAATATTACGATAAAGAAAATTATTAAACATGACTTGAAATTAGAACTCTAGCTCCAGCAAATCAGCATCTGATTTAGAAAACTATGAGAAAGAGGAGAGGAGTTGAAATGACCTGGCTCAGATCCATAGCTCTGTATGAGCTTTACATAGATCCATCCAAGTATGTAAGAATGAAACTGCCCTTTCTTTCAAAGGTATCATTGTATCAAATTAACTGAATCTTCTTACAAGGAAAAAAAAAACAAGCAATTGACATATTTATGAATAATTAGACTCTAAAATGCCCCAAAATCTCCAATTCCAGTTTATAAAAGCAGTTGAATAGACAAAATTAGTCGATTAGGGCTTAGGAAGTTACCTAAATTGTACTGACCCAGATATAGAACAAACTTACTGAATAGCTTGATGATGATGGCCATGAGCCCAACACGATCTGTTTCTGATAAAAGATCGAAGTGAACTTAATTAGTAATTAAGAGACGGAGAGACGAAAAAGAATCATAACCTTACCTCGGAAATAAGGGGTTTTAACGGCGGACGGCGGCGAGTATGAGAGTGTCCCCTATTGCAATATGAATCAAGGAGGTAAGACGACTAACTGATCAATGGAGTGCGAAGACGTCCAGCCGACGAAGACGAAGCGGCGTACAGAGATGATGGGCGGAACCCCATGGCTGGTTGAGATGGGCGACGGCGATATGAGATAGAGGATCTAGGGTTTTGGGGAACAAAAGAGTAAAGGTGAGGGAAGGAAAAATCAATAATGTACGAGAGTAAGAGACCCGTCACCGTGTGAGAATTGAATACTTGCCTTATTTTTTCACTTTCTTTTAGAGAGAGAGAGAGAAAGAAAGAAAAATACATAAAACGGTGTATAAAGAGATTTGTACATGGGTCCCTGTCTTAAATTGGTACCTGCATCTGTATAAACTTTTGGAATGGAGACACATACGACTTAAGTGTGCCTTTAGTTTCTGAATGGGGACATATACAAACTTGTGTCCCTATTTGATCAATTATGGGGAAATATATTTATGTGTCCCTAATGTCACGGGCCTAGCCTTTTGGTTGCCACACTTGGCCCATGCGGCGCTCCCATCCTCTAGAAGCCAGCCTTATCGACTGTGCAATGTACTGGTTTCGCCCTGCCTCGGGCTCATCAGGGGATCGGCTCCAGACCCCGACCAGTGTGTGTAGGGATGCTCAATCCCTCCATCAACATCAAGTCCCAGACTAGCGACAAGCTCCTCAAACTTAACCGGGTCGGCCTGCCTTGACTCTGAAGGCTGGCTTCCAGAGGATGGGAGCGCCGCATGGGCCAAGTGTGGCAGCCAAAAGGCTAGGCCCGTGACAAGGAGCTTTGGAGGCTCATGCAATGCCCGCGAAGTCGACCATCGGAAAGGCTGACTTAGCATAGGGGTTGCTAAGGCCGCACGAGCGATCGAGTCGCAAGATTTAAGCCTGTGACAAGTGGTATCAGAGCCGTCCCGGCATTTGCGTTCATGCGCCAAGCGCTCACACGGTGGTGTCCTCAAGAGGAGGGGCTCCGAGGAAGAGGAGTCGAGTAGGCAGGGGTTCGGATGTCCGCAAGTCGCCGAGCACTCACACCAGGTGGGTGTCCCCAGTGTATGGGGGTCTCCGCAGAGAAGGAGACGAGTATGCAGGGTGCCTTCGTAAGTGGTCGAAGGAAGACCAGCGAAGGAGGACCGTATCCGACACGGAGCATTGTTGGGCGATCTTGAGAAGCCTCCTTTCGTCGCTCGGGCAGCGTGGTGCCGAATGCTAGTAGGCGTTGCTGTGTACGAGGACGTACACCTTGTTTGGGTGGGGGAGGATGTCACGTCCCGTTGTTTCGGGAGTGTCACTCGTGGGAGTGTTGGTGGGGAAGCTCCAGGCGGGTGCGTGTGGGGAGTCCCTTCGGAGTCAAGGCAGGCCGACCCGGTTAAGTTTGGGGAGCTTATCGCTAGTCTGGGACTTGACGTTGATGGAGGGATTGGGCATCCCTACACACACTGGTCGGGGTCTGGAGCCGATCCCCTGATGAGCCCGAGGCAGGGCGAAACCAGTACGTTGCACGGTCGATAAGGCTGGCTTCCAGAGGATGGGAGCGCCGCATGGGCCAAGTGTGGCAGCCAAAAGGCTAGGCCCGTGACACTAAGCTAAGTGTCCCCATAGGCCTTATTTCTTGTAGTGTTCAATTTATAAGAAGATAAATAAGTGGCTCATAAAATTGTTCGCTTGTTCATGTAAAGAATCTCTCCCCCAGAACAAAATCTAACCAAGCCATGGTGGCCTTGCCTCCTTCCAAATGGAGTTTATTTTCCAAGGTATAAGCTGCGTTGGTACCATCTCTACTTTCTTCCAGAAGACTAAATCAAGAAAATGATTATAGGCTTTCATCAAAGACTGCCCCCTCCACACTGAGATCAAGTTTCTTTCTGGCATAGAGCTGAAGCCACTGCGACTACATCACTTTTCCACTTCTACCTGCTTCAAGCCTTCATTTATACACATCAGTATTTGGCCTTTCTCTTTGGCTATTTGCAGATGTTGTGCATCAGTTTGTCAATTCCATTTCAGGTTCCAGCACGAACAATTTAAGCAGTTAACTTCCTAGTTCCTACACTTACACTAACTAGTCTACCTTCACAAACAATAGGATGTAAAGGATTATTTTATCTCTCAAGTTATTAATTAGCCTACCTTCACTGACAATTAGGCCTGGTCATGGGCCGGGTATTGGCTAATCCCGGTCCTAAATCCGTAAATTAAATTTGGGACAGGACGAGCTGGGATTAGTTTTTTTCAGAAGTGATCCTGGCATGCTCGAATCCCGTTCGGGATTGGGCCGGGATCAGGAACAAAATGGGCCCAAAACGGGTTTTGGATGCATAAATGCAGAAATGCAGAAACGGACCAAATCTAGCATCACACAAAAACAATACTGTATGCAGAAATGCAGAATTGCTGATGTAAACCAAAAAGGCAGTAACTCAGTAAGGCAATAAACCAATAGGGCAATAAGGCAGTAAACCAAACACAAATAACTGAAATAAGTACTACTGTCTACTGATGTACTTACATCTAATCCTCAAATCCTGCAACTTGATAAAATACACAATAGTACTGAAAGTCTGAAATAACATAAAAACTGGAATAACATAGTACATCCTCATATAAGGAGGCAGTACACAGTAGTACTGAAAGCCTGAAATAACATAGAAACTGAAATAACATAGTACATCCTCACATAAGGAGGCAGTAAGGCAATTTCTGACTTTCTGTGTTTTACTGAAATAACATGCACAAAAGCCAGAACATGATAAAATATTTTACTAGTCTGAGACATAGCAAGATTAGCAGCAGCATAGCAGCAATAAAAAGAACTAGTCTGAGACATAGCAGCAGTATAACAGCATATAGCAGCAGCAAAAAATACTAGTCTGAGACATAGGTCACAACATCTAGCTTTCACTTTCAAATACAAAGCAGTAGCAGCAGCAAACCAAACACAAATAACAAATCAACAAGTGAACAACATAACCAAATTCATTCTCAAATTCAACATAAGTTCAACTGTTCAAGCATAAAATAACAAATCAACAAGGCAGTAAACCAAACACAAAGAACAAATCAACAAATGATCTAATGATTCTAATCAACCTGCACTACAGCCTTGGCCTTCCCCTTCGATTTAGAGAATATTAGACATGTGTTTCTACCGGAGGCAGTGCTCTCATGATCTAACCAATAAACCAAACACAAGTAAGTAAGAACTAAGAATAGAAGAAAAAAGAACACAAAAAAAAGAAAGAAAGCAGCAAATTGATCTAGTACCTAATTCAGCTTTTTCATAGAACTCTAGGTTCTCAATCGAAGGCACCTCATCTTCAACTTTAACTTTAGCAATGTCATCTCCCAACAACCAATTTTCTATGCATACTAAACCCTCCACTAATTTAGGAGTCAATGAACTCCTAAATGCAGAAATCACTCTACCTCCCGTGCTAAAACAAGACTTCGATGCAACCGTGAATGTTTGAATGGCAAGCACATCTCTTTCTATTACTGACATAACATGAAATTTGGGACCATTTATCTTCCACCAATAAAGTATGTCGAAATTATCATCGTTCTCATCAATAAGTTCAAGAGGAGAATTTAAATATTGATCCACTTTATGTACCAACACTGCCTCATCACTCTGGACAACATTTTTCCAATTGTTCAACAACCAACCCCTCACACCTCTCTTAGAATTAGAGGTTGAAGTAGTGATTGTGCTGCTTGAACTTGTAGGGCTTCCGGATCTGCGCATATGTCTGCCACCATCAACATGTGGTACATACTGAAAAGTAAGATAGAAAGATTTATAAGAGCCATAAACATATAAACTAGCAAGTTGAACTATTGAAGAACTTGAAGAACCATAAACACTTAACCAGATTGAAGAAGTAAATAAGTAAAGTACCTCATTGTAGAGTGCCATCAATAGAGATTTAATCTCATTAGTTTTGTGTTCCACATCCTCTACTGGCAGCCCCTGTTCCCTCAAGGAATGTGTGTAGTTCCTGAGCTTGAATCTTGCATCGAGTACAAGTCCGATAATAATCAAGAGATTCATGTCAGTGAAGCTGCCAAAGTATTTCAAGAACTTAGAACTCATATTTACAGCCATCTCAGTTAATATTCTCTCTGTTTTGGATCCAGTTGCCATTTTAGGTTCAATGAAGAGGCTATTGATGTTGTTTTGCATTAAAACAACATCATGAAATGTTGTATGGACAATTGGAGTCAAGCTTGCACTAACTCGTAGTGTAATATCATAAAAAAACACCTAGCAGGTCAACAAACGCTGCACCCTTTTCCCAATCTTGTTTTCCAGGAGGTCCAACTCTATCCCTCCGAGTAGTTGCAGCTTCTGAAACAATGATAAAGCCATCTTCATCAATCTCCTCCTCTTGTTCCTTGAAATAATTCACATAAAGCTGATCCTCATCCTCTTGCATCCTAGTAAAAGCTTTCTTGAACTTTAAGGCTGCCTCTAACATTAGATAAGTCGAATTCCATATCGTTAGCACATCAAAACAAACCAGACCAGTATTCCCAAGCTTTTCACTCGCCACAGCTTTTCGAAAAATGTCTAGTCAATTAGGTGAAGACCTAACATATTTGACAGCATTCCTAATGACCAAAATACTCTTGTTGCTTCTTCAAGCCATTCCCTACAATTAGATTGCATATATGGGTTGTGCATCTCACATGCATAAGTTTACATCCCAAAATACAATTGTAAGCATCAGAATCTTTCATCTTCGATTTAAGCCACTCTATAGCTGACTTGTTGGCAGAAGCATCGTTCATAGTGATTGTTAAAACTTTCTCAATCTCTCACCCCAGTAAACATGACTCTATAAGTCTGCCTATGGTTACCTCTTGGTGATTTTGGATCACACTAAAGTTCAAAATCCTCTTGTACATTTTCCAATCTTGATCAATAAAATGGGCAGTAAGAACCATATAATTGATGTTTTGCACACTAGTCCAAGTGTCCGTGGTGAGACAGACCCTATAAGCCTTTAAAGTTTTTTTCAACTCTTTTTTCTCATCCGCGTACACTACACCAATAAGTGCATCAGATAACACTACACAGTCAACGGTTTTACGGCGTAACGTTGTGTGACAAGAGAAAGTGAATCACATAACAGTTTTTAAGAGTAGTTCGTTGTGTGATCCCATAAAAAATTTAAAAGTTAATTTTATAAAAAAACTGCACAACGGTTTCAACTATATTTGTTGTGTGTGTCATACAAAAAAAGGCGGCAACCTCCCCTCATAAGATTATTGAAATATGGGTTGTAATCATACAACAGAAAATACAAAATACGTTGTGTGAAAGTAGGTCTTCAGAGATTCACACAACAGTTTTTCATTATTTGTTGTGTTATAAATCTTTCATGTAGGGTTCTGCCGATCGTTTCCTCGATTTGGTGCTCACATTGTCCGCAACCATAAACTTTTGGGGAAGATAACATGTAGGTTTTTAATCAAACAACATAGGTACAAAAAAAATGATGTCTGAAATTCGGAATCAAAAGAAAAATCAAAAGAAATCCGAACCAAAGAAGAAGGGCACGGCTTGAAAAAGAAAGAAAATTTGTATGGATAGAGTCTTGAAAAATTGGTGTGAATTTGGAGTTTGTATGTATGTGAAGGTCTAGCATTGCTAAATGTTGACTTTTGTTCATATTCACAATGTTTTGGGGAAGCAAATAATGAAGTATGGGTCCAACAAGAAGAAATTTGACCCTTGGCGAGAAGACATAAGGAGAATCAAGCTTTGCTAAAGGCCACGGTGACGTTTGATACCTCCTTATCCAAATTTCGAATACCCCTTATAGCCTAGCCCCATTACATCCCTTTTAAAGATCTTTTCATGATTCTTAAAATAGGTTAACTTTGATTTGTGGAGTCTTTCTCAAGAGTAAGCATATGGTTTTGGTTCATTGGTGCACATAATTGTTACATGAGGTTTTTCCATAAAAATTCACAAAGAGCTTTCTATTAACATGCAAGTTTCTATGAATTATGGCAACCCTTTTTTAAACAACCTAGAATTAAGTTTGCTCAACGCCTAACTCGATCCTATGTTATTTATGGTGAATGAAATCGCAACCTACATAAGTGTCATGGCCATGACATCATGTAAACATTGATTTTTGTGCACGAATTCATGAAACTAATCGAATAAAACTTAAAAACACATGAACATGCTACTGCCCTAATGTAATGCACGAATTCAAGTATGTAATTGTTTGTAAAATTCATCACATAAATCACAATAAAAAATCGCAACTCATGTTCATTATACAACACCAAACGTAAACAAAGTGTTTTTGTAACAACTGTTGTGACTAAACCAAAAATAAAGATACAAGCCATAGAGATGGATCACACTTTAGAAACCTTGGAGAGCTTCGTCTTGGTGTGGTGGATGATGCACGGCAGAGGTAGAAGGTAAGGTAAGGATCAGAAATTTGATGGAAGGTGGTGGTATTGGGAAGGCTTGTGTGTTTGCTTTTGGCTTAGAACTTTGGAGAACCTTTGGTAGAGTTTTAAGGCTAGTGCTTTGCAAAAGATGAGATGACCTTTTTTGTGAAAATTTTTGGCTATATATATGAAATAGCCCTAGGGTTGCCAGCAACACAAAGGAATGAAAATTCCTTTTCCTAGTTGGTTTATGTTTCCTTGCCGGCAAAGCTATGCATTCTTGGAATTCAATTCTGAACTTGGACTTCAATCGGCATCAATGACATAACATGGCCATGTCCAACAAGTCTTCAGGTCCAAAATATCTGATCCATGCTTCTAAAAATCCAAAGGAGAGCTTCCCTAATGCAACCGGGAAACTATGGTGACGTTTGGTACATGGGATTGAATGGGATGGGATTGTCTTACATAACAAAATAAGACTTGTCCCATGTTTGTCTGAACTAGGGACTAAATTTAATGGACTCCATAGTCCCCAAAACACCTTCCACACCTTTTTATGTAAGGACACCAAAATTGTGGGGATTGTGGAAGCCCATGTGAGACAACGCATCTCACTACTCGTTCTTCGCTTCATCTCGTTATTTCTCACGCAATTATTTCTCTTCAATCCCCTTAGACCTCTCTTGTTCATATTCAAATTTTGGGTTTTTCTCACTGGGTGTTCTCGTTTGGTGTTTATGGTGATTGGTATATGGTTTGCGTTTGGTGATAGCTAATATATGGTGATGTTGAATTGCAAGTATCAATTGATCACATTTCTCTATTCAACAACCGATTTGGTAAGAATCATTCGATTCCATGGCTGGGTTTTAGGGTTTGGGGTTTGGGGTAGGGGGTAGGGGTTTGGGGTTTGGGGTTTGGGGTTTGGGGTTTAGGGTTTATGAATAATTAGACTCTAAAATGCCCCAAAATCTCCAATTCAAGTTTATAAAAGCAGTTGAATAGACAAAATTAGTCGATTAGGGCTTAGGAAGTTACCTAAATTGCACTGACCCAGATATAGAACAAACTTACTGAATAGCTTGATGATGATGGCCATGAGCCCAGCACGATCTGTTTCTGATAAAAGATCGAAGTGAACTTAATTAGTAATTAAGAGATGAAGAGACGAAAAAGAATCATCACCTTACCTCGGAAATAAGGGGTTTTAACGGCGGACGGCGGCCAGTATGAGAGTGTCCCCTATTGCAATATGAATCAAGGAGGGAAGACGACTAACCGATCAATGGAGTAAGAGGATGTCCAGCCGACGAAGACGAAGCGGCTTACAGAGATGATGGGCGGAACCCCATGGCTGGTTGAGATGGGCGACGGCGATATGAGATAGAGGATCTAGGGTTTTGGGGAACAAAAGAGTAAAGGTGAGGGAAGGAAAAATCAATAATGTACGAGAGTAAGAGACCCGTCACCGTGTGAGAATTGAATACTTGTCTTATTTTTTCACTTTCTTTTAGAGAGAGAGAAAGAAAGAAAAATACATAAAACGGTGTATAAAGAGATTTGTACATGGGTCTCTGTCTTAAATTGGTACCTGCATCTGTATAAACTTTTGGAATGGAGACACATACAACTTAAGTGTGCCTTTAGTTTCTGAATGGGGACATATACAAACTTGTGTCCCTATTTGATCAATTATGGGGACATATATTTATGTGTCCCTAAGCTAAGTGTCCCCATAGGCCTTATTTCTTGTAGTGTTCAATTTATAAGAAGATAAATAAGTGGCTCATAAAATTGTTCGCTTGTTCATGTAAAGAATCTCTCCCCCAGAACAAAATCTAACCAAGCCATGGTGGCCTTGCCTCCTTCCAAATGGAGTTTATTTTCCAAGGTATAAGCTGCGTTGGTACCATCTCTACTTTCTTCCAGAAGACTAAATCAAGAAAATGATTATAGGCTTTCATCAAAGACTGCCCCCTCCACACTGAGATCAAGTTTCTTTCTGGCATAGAGCTGAAGCCACTGCGACTACATCACTTTTCCACTTCTACCTGCTTCAAGCCTTCATTTATACACATCAGTATTTGGCCTTTCTCTTTGGCTATTTGCAGATGTTGTGCATCAGTTTGTCAATTCCATTTCAGGTTCCAGCACGAACAATTTAAGCAGTTAACTTCCTAGTTCCTACACTTACACTAACTAGTCTACCTTCACAAACAATAGGATGTAAAGGATTATTTTATCTCTCAAGTTATTAATTAGCCTACCTTCACTGACAATTAGGCCTGGTCATGGGCCGGGTATTGGCTAATTCCGGTCCTAAATCCGTAAATTAAATTTGGGACGGGACGAGCTAGGATTAGTTTTTTTCAGAAGTGATCCTGGCATGCTCGAATCCCGTTCGGGATTGGGCCGGGATCAGGAACAAAATGGGCCCAAAACGGGTTTTGGATGCATAAATGCAGAAATGCAGAAACGGACCAAATCTAGCATCACACAAAAACAATACTGTATGCAGAAATGCAGAATTGCTGATGTAAACCAAAAAGGCAGTAACTCAGTAAGGCAATAAACCAATAGGGCAATAAGGCAGTAAACCAAACACAAATAACTGAAATAAGTACTACTGTCTACTGATGTACTTACATCTAATCCTCAAATCCTGCAACTTGATAAAATACACAATAGTACTGAAAGTCTGAAATAACATAAAAACTGGAATAACATAGTACATCCTCATATAAGGAGGCAGTACACAGTAGTACTGAAAGCCTGAAATAACATAGAAACTGAAATAACATAGTACATCCTCACATAAGGAGGCAGTAAGGCAATTTCTGACTTTCTGTGTTTTACTGAAATAACATGCACAAAAGCCAGAACATGATAAAATATTTTACTAGTCTGAGACATAGCAAGATTAGCAGCAGCATAGCAGCAATAAAAAGAACTAGTCTGAGACATAGCAGCAGTATAGCAGCATAGAGCAGCAGCAAAAAATACTAGTCTGAGACATAGGTCACAACATCTAGCTTTCACTTTCAAATACAAAGCAGCAGCAGCAAACCAAACACAAATAACAAATCAACAAGTGAACAACATAACCAAATTCATTCTCAAATTCAACATAAGTTCAACTGTTCAAGCATAAAATAACAAATCAACAAGGCAGTAAACCAAACACAAAGAACAAATCAACAAATGATCTAATGATTCTAATCAACCTGCACTACAGCCTTGGCCTTCCCCTTCAATTTAGAGAATATTAGACATGTGTTTCTACCGGAGGCAGTGCTCTCATGATCTAACCAATAAACCAAACACAAGTAAGTAAGAACTAAGAATAGAAGAAAAAAGAACACAAAAAAAAAGAAAGAAAGCAGCAAATTGATGTAGTACCTAATTCAGCTTTTTCATAGAACTCTAGGTTCTCAATCGAAGGCACCTCATCTTCAACTTTAACTTTAGCAATGTCATCTCCCAACAACCAATTTTCTATGCATACTAAACCCTCCACTAATTTAGGAGTCAATGAACTCCTAAATGCATAAATCACTTTACCTCCCGTGCTAAAACAAGACTCTGATGCAACCGTGAATGTTTGAATGGCAAGCACATCTCTTTCTATTACTGCCATAACATGAAATTTGGGACCATTTATCTTCCACCAACAAAGTATGTCGAAATTATCATCGTCCTCATCAATAAGTTCAAGAGGAGCATTTAAATATTGATCCACTTTATGTACCAACACTGCCTCATCACTCTGGACAACATTTTTCCAATTGTTCAACAACCGACCCCTCACACCTCTCTTAGAATTAGAGGTTGAAGTAGTGATTGTGCTGCTTGAACTTGTATGGCTTCCGGATCTGCGCATATGTCTGCCACCATCAACATGTGGTACATATTGAAAAGTAAGATAGAAAGATTTATAAGAGCCATAAACATATAAACCAACAAGTTGAACTATTGAAGAACTTGAAGAACCATAAACACTTAACCAGATTGAAGAAGTAAAGAAGTAAAGTACCTCATTGTAGAGTGTCATCAATAGAGATTTAATCTCATTAGTTTTGTGTAGTTCCTGAGCTTGAATCTTGCATCGAGTACAAGTCCGATAATAATCAAGGGATTCATGTCAGTGAAGCTGCCAAAGTATTTCAAGAACTTAGAACTCATATTTACAGCCATCTCAGTTAATATTCTCTCTGTTTTGTATCCAGTTGCCATTTTAGGTTCAATGAAGAGGCTATTGATGTTGTTTTGCATTAAAACAACATCATGAAATGTTGTATGGACAGTTGGAGTCAAGCTTGCACTAACTCGTAGTGTAATATCATAAAAAAAACACCTAGCAGGTCAACAAACGCTACAGCCTTTTCCCAATCTTGTTTTCCAGGAGGTCCAACTCTATCCCTCCGAGTAGTTGCAGCTTCTGAAACAATGATAAAGCCATCCTCATCAATCTCCTCCTCTTGTTCCTTGAAATAATTCACATAAAGCTGATCATCATCCTCTTGCATCCTAGTAAAAGCTTTCTTGAACTTTAAGGCTGCCTCCAACATTAGATAAGTCGAATTCCATATCGTTAGCACATCAAAACAAACCAGACCAGTATTCCCAAGCTTTTCACTCGCCACAGCTTTTCGAAAAATGTCCAGTCGATTAGGTGAAGACCTAACATATTTGACAGCATTCCTAATGACCAAAGTACTCTTGTTCAGCTTCTTCAAGCCATTCCCTATAATTAGATTGCATATGTGGGCTGTGCATCTCACATGCATAAGTTTACATCCCAAAATACAATTGTAAGCATCAGAATCTTTCATCTTTGATTTAAGCCACTCTATAGCTGACTTGTTGGCAGAAGCATCGTTCATAGTGATTGTTAAAACTTTCTCAATCTCTCACCCCAGTAAACATGACTCTATAAGTCTACCTATGGTTACCCCTTGGTGATTTTGGATCACACTAAAGTTCAAAATCCTCTTGTACATTTTCCAATCTTGATCAATAAAATGGGCAGTAAGAACCATATAATTGATGTTTTGCACACTAGTCCAAGTGTCCGTGGTGAGACAGACCCTATAAGCCTTTAAAGTTTTTTTCAACTCTTTTTTCTCATCCGCGTACACTACACCAATAAGTGCATCAGATAACACTACACAGTCAACGGTTTTACGGCGTAACGTTGTGTGACAAGAGAAAGTGAATCACATAACAGTTTTTAAGAGTAGTTCGTTGTGTGATCCCATAAAAAATTTAAAAGTTGATTTTATAAAAAAACTACACAACGGTTTCAACTATATTTGTTGTGTGTGTCATACAAAAAAAGGCGGCAACCTCCCCTCATAAGATTACTGAAATATGGGTTGTAATCATACAACAGAAAATACAAAATACGTTGTGTGAACGTAGGTCTTCAGAGATTCACACAACAGTTTTTCATTATCTGTTGTGTTATAAATCTTTCATGTAGGGTTCTGCCGATCGTTTCCTCGATTTGGTGCTCACATTGTCCGCAACCATAAACTTTTGGGGAAGATAACATGTAGGTTTTTAATCAAACAACATAGGTACGAAAAAAATGATGTCTGAAATTAGGAGAGAAAAACGACACACAACAGTTTTTATTTCATTGTTGTGGGATTACAACTCTCATGTTTTAGGATGATCAATGCATTTCCTCAATTTGGCACTCACATGCCCAAAAATCAACAAGTTTTATGTAAGATAGCCTCAGTGTTTAATCACCTAACAGATTTTTCTTAATATCGTTGTATGAATATAAAGCAAAAACGTATCTATGCTTATGCTTCCCTATGGAGAACTAACTCATTGAGGGATAAATGACCCAATTTTTTTTGCATGATCTCATAAACCCATCTTTGTGAGAGTGTGAGAGGGTGAGAGTTGACGGATTGAAAAAATAAGGTACAAGAATATAGTTTAAAACGTTTTTCTTTTAGATAAATATCGTTGGTTTGTGATTGATCCATACGATCAAGACTCAAATGTTATAAAAAATTCGAGAATTTTGTACCATGACCTTATTTCAATACGGTGATCACATCTAAAGGTCGAATATTTATTTTATCGAATTTAGTGAAGTTGCTTGTTTGAATCATGGTTATGCCTTCTAATGTTATATAACTTGTTTATTAGGTTATACATAAGTGTATATCTTTCTAAATTAACTATACGAAGGAAATGAAAAATATAGAAAACAGACCATACGATGTGATCACGATAGTGAAATATAGATATGGTACGAAACTCACTCATTTTCGATACTTTTTAGCCTCGATCACATGGGTCAACTCTAATTATGCCTATTTAATTGACCGTATTCATACAACAGTATTATTTAGATGCATTGTGTGACTGTAAATTTAGAGTTTAGAGTTTATGGTTTTTGGTATATGTGTTTAGAGTTTAGGGTTTTTGATATTTGTGTTTAGAGTTTAGAGTTTAGGGTTGAAATTCTAGAGGGAAAAATTCCTTCTCTTTTCTTTACTTTTCTTTTTTGGGATGAAGAGTTTTAGACACTTTGATTTTAGAGGGAAAAATCCATTTCATTGTGCTTATTCTCCTCTCTTTTAGTTAGGTTACAAAACTGCTATGAGACAACTAAATGAACATAATATATATTCTCTCATTTATTTGTTAGTCGTTAAAAATGTGTTTATTCAACTATAAAGAGTTAAATCCACCAATAGGGTCTGGAGACTTCAGGGACTGTCATCATGATGCCCAAACTCTCAAATGTATCATTGTGGTACCTGGACTCCTACTTTCCTCTCAAAGTGGTACCTATAACAACTTTTCCCATTCAACTTAACAGAAATATTTTTTTTTTTTTTTTTACTTACTTACTTACTTACTTACTTACTATAACTTAATTATCCACTACCTATTTGTTTACTAGATCCTAATTGCTTATCAATTCTAAAAGCTAACCTTCATCATGCCAAATTCACCTAACGACTCTCTGTCTCAACGGCTACTATTCTGGCGGAATCACTGTTGTCTTAGTTTTGAAAAGTTTCTTAAGTTTTAGTAAAACAAATAAATAAGAATCCTTGAGTTCTAGTTAAGCAGAAAATAGGAAAATAACAGACAATTCTATCTCAAATACCACTCCTAGGAGGTAGTCCTCCACCTAGGGTTTGAGAAAAAAGACAGAAATTTATTTATTCAAACATATTTTCATATATATAATCCAGAGCCTCACTCTTGGGTAAACAGCTAAAAGCTGTTTAGCTAAGCATAATTTTAACTTAAATTACAAACTTACTTGAAAAATAAGCACACCACACCAGATGGCTAGCAAGAAACCCTGCTCTCACTATTCACTCTTGTAGACAGTAGCCGCAGAAGGGCTACAGCAGGCCCACAGACCCGCAGCAAGTGCACCAGGGCCTGGCCCGAGGCCCAGGACCGAACCACCAGCACCCGGCCTCGGGGTCCAGCAGTCTATCCGGCTGCCTGGGACCCTAGGACCGAGGGCGCCAGCCTCCCAAATAGGTCACCAGAACTACCCTTCGAAGGGAACCAATCCCACATCTAAGGATGAGGCCAGCCCTCACCCCCAGCCACCTATATAAGGGCCCCAACTACCCTCATTAAGAGGTAACTTATCTCTCTCACTGCTTACATACGTGCTCAAGTTATATATTCCATCTATACTGACTTAGGCATCGGAGAGGAGAAGACCGGCCCGCCCGGTATTCCCCTTAGTAAGCAGGTTTGCAGGAGATCAAGTTGGATTCATCTGTATCTACCAGGCCCCCGGGTTTAGGCAGAAACAATTGGCGCCGTCTGTGGGAATCTTGGACAAAAACCGTGTAAGCATCACCCATGGCCGAGAGTTCGGAAGCAAGGCAAGAGAGAGGTACCACCGAGGAGGGACGTGTTGCATTAGTGCAAACGCTCACCTCCACCCCGGTCGTCACGCGGGAGCCGCATGGCGCCCAGGGCAACGGTCAGGGAGGAGGAGACTGTGGTAGGCCGTCCGGCATGCCGGGACCGGGACACCACGACAACTCGCACGGGAAAGGCCCGGCAGAGGATGAAGACAGTCCAGTGCTCCGGGGCTTCTCCTTGACATTCTCGGATGAGCCGAGCGACCGATCTGAGAGCCCGCTCTGTGACAGCGACCGGGACACTACGTACAGCCCCGACCAGAGCGGTATGGCGGGAAAGATACGGGCAATGGCCGCAGAGGTCAATCGTCTAAGAGAGGAGGGCGACAGGGACAGAGCCATGTCCAACACCCGGTACGAAGAAATGGAATCGGTGAATGCTGCCCTGGTAGCCGCCTTAGAAAGAGGACAACAGTGTAGCGACGCTATGGACAGGGCGCAAGCGGCATCCACACCAGTCCAACCTCAGCAGTACGAGGCAGGGCAGTCATCGGGCGGTCGGCCCGGTGGTACCGTGCGAGAGAGGTCACCGGGCGGTGCAGGTCCGCCGAAGAGGGCGCCAACCTCCCGCCAGCTCCACACTTCGTCTGTGGATGAAGTTGAGACCCTGACTGCACTGGCATTGCAGATGTTAGCCGACACTGTGTCAGACAGCCACTGCCGGGGTTCGGAACCTAGACAAGGGCATCGCCGAGATGGCGTTCAAGCAAGGGCTCCGGCCAGGGAAGTTTTCCTACGCCGTCCGGGTAGAACTCCCGCAGGGGTATGATGAGTTGATGGCAATGGCCATCCGGCATGCTCAGGCCGATCACGAGACATATGGGCACCACCTGCTGAAGAGGAAGCGGGATGAGCAGCGGGAAGACCATCCCCGGGAAGAGAACCCCCCGCCCAGCCGAGAGGACAAGCCCAGTCAGTGGACCGAGAACCGCGCCGCCCGGCCGAGCCGGCCCAATAGAAACTGGCCACAAAGGCAGCAGAGGCCTTATCCTGACAAGCCCCAGAGCGAGCACAAGCCGGCGCCTTACTGCCAGGAACGTCCTCTGGCGATCATGCCAGCACCACCGGCCGGTCAAGAAGTCTTCACCACTCTCACCACTTCCTACGAGGACATTTTACTTGAGAACGGGAGCGTCAT
The DNA here is from genome assembly GCA_963682095.1 of Potentilla sterilis. Taxonomy (NCBI): domain Eukaryota; kingdom Viridiplantae; phylum Streptophyta; class Magnoliopsida; order Rosales; family Rosaceae; genus Potentilla; species Potentilla sterilis. The sequence continues at coordinate 12,819,161 of OY821761.1, forward strand.
CCCCCCACCGCCCAAGAGGAGGTACCCGAAGGGAAAACTTACAACAGCGCAGACGGGCAAGTACTGCTCCTATCATGATGAGGCTACTCATCGGACGAGCCAGTGCTGTGCTCTCAAGACAGCGGTGCAGGGTTTGATTAATAACGGCCAGCTCCAGCGGTACGTAGGGGAAAGGAGAGCAGACCCCGACCGGGAGCAAGACCAGGCCTGGTAGGCTCGTCCAAGCCTCCGGTTAGTTTGGCATACATCCGGTTCAACCGTTGTAACACCACAAGAAATATATGCAAACTACTTTTGAGAAAATTTCACCGGCTCCGCCAGTTCAAGTATATTCATAATCAAGCAAGTATACAAGCAGTAACCGTTCCGGAAAGATTACAAGGAGAAGAGCAAGGAAAATCCTAAGGAGCCACGACTCCGCCCTCAGCAGGCAATCCGCCAGCCTCTCCTGCGGTACCCTCGTCATCGACCTCAGTTCCGGCGCCGACTCTGGCTCGGGGAGACTTGGTACCGTTGGTAAAAGAATCCAAGTCCGAGCGAGTCACTTCTTCCGGCTGCCCCTCCACCGCCGGCTGATGGATGTCCGACTGCTCGTGGATGTCTCCTTCAGCAGCGGCGTCCGGCATCAGGGAAGTGTCTAACCACCCCTTCCCCGCCCATTCCATGTACGCATCCGAGATGCCCTCTTCCCTGGCCTTCTCCAGGAACTCCAGGAACTCGTCGCTCTCATGGTATCGGAGAACGAACCTCTCATATTGTCCTGGGCCCTCTTCCTTGGCAGCAGCAGCGGCAGCCGCGCGCAGAGCGGTGGCTCCCACCTGGAGCTCATCTACCTTGGCTTTCAGCTCGGCCCTCTCCTTCTCCAGGCTACGGTTCTGCTCCTCCAGCTTCTTGGCCCTCTCCTCCGATCTGGCCCTCTCCCGCTCCACTCGGGACTTCTCCACCTCCAGGCGTTCCCGGGACTCTGTTAAAGCAGCTATCTGCCTCTTCAGCTCCGGCAGCTCCTCGCTCTGGTCCGGTTGGTACAGACTGTACAGCAACTGCACAACAACAGAAACAGTTAGTCAAGCAACAAACTACAAGCGGCGTGGTGGCACCAATCAGTGCTTACCCGGAGGACGGATTCCTTGCATTTTGGCCGACTCCTACCCGCCAAGACTCCGGTGACCCCGGGCCTGTCCAGACCGAGGCCAGCTAGGTCCGCCGCCACCTGCCGGACGATTGCACTGTCCGGGCTTCCCCTTGGTGCCTCCGCAGGCGCGGGGCTACTCTGCCGGACAGCGGCAGCCTTCTCCCTAGCGGAGTTAGGTTGTGCACCGCTGGTTACCCTGAACCGTTTGGCCAGGCTCTCCCTTGACGACCTGCCGGTGAGCGTCACCAGCGCGGAGGGAGGAATGTCCCCAACCCTCTGTTTCTCTCCCCGGCCTTCCGGAGAAGAAGATCGTGCGCCTGCCCGGGCGACACGTGCCACGTGCGGCACAGACACCGGCCGGTTGGGGATCCTGCTCACCCCACCGGGAATCCTCACTAGCCCCCCGGTAGTCTTGCCCTTTCCGGGCACCGCTTTGGGCGCAGCAGGATGGCTCTTCACCCGCTTCAGGATGTAGGCACCGTCATCAACATCCATGGCCCTCGGTTCCAGATGAGTCGTGAGCCGGCCGGACTCCTCGTCCACCGAGGTCCGCGAGACGGTCTCACCTTTCTCCTTCAGTTTGTTAAGGAGGTCTTCTCCGTCCATTGAGAGAGTGGTTTCGGGCTTGATAACCGCCCGGGAAGATGCACCTGCAAGGAAAGCGAACAGTTAGTATTTTGCAAGAGCTAGCACAAGTATCACCGCTAAGGCTCGCTACGCACCGGGATCCCGCCCGAGACAACAGTATTCCAGCACTTCTCGCCGGATGAAGTTGTAGGAACTCCGTTCCAGATCGTCCCAACATCCGAGTACGGTCGAGATCCTTTCTTTCTCCAGCTCGGATAGCTCGAACGACTGGTCGCCAATAGCTTGGAAGGCGCCAGGAACCCGGTACATTTTCCTACTCAACTGCCACTTCCTGCCCGCCATCACCACCTTCTTTCTCCAATTGTTGTCTACCCATGTAGGCATATTGGTGATGATCAGTTGATGGTTCCGGGCGTTGAAGGACAGGCAACCCCGGGACCCTTGCTTCCTTGAGTACGACAACCTATACAAGGCCCAAAATTCGTTTACCGTTGGCATACTCATCCCGGAAAACTCGTACAGGCAGCCGAGGCTCAGTAGTCGCCTCCACTGGAGCCCAGAAAGCTGCGCGGGCGACACTTGCAGCGCACTGAGCATATACTGCACGAAATCTGGCAGCGGGAGCGAGAATCCATGCCGGAACTAGTCCTGATGCACGGCAACCCAACCTACCTCCGGGTTGCAGGCTGACTCTCCAGGACTCAGGGGCCGCAGCAGAACCTCATCCGGGATACCCCACGTTTCCCGGAACGCTGCAATCTCTCCAGGGGTCATGCTACCCTCCGGTTCATCACACACCACGACATCCTTCCCTTTGCCAATGGTGTAGCTCACGGCCGGAGCACCGGTAAGGGGCACCCCGTGCGGTATTTCAGTCTCCGAGGATTCAGCCCCGAAAGACGAAGACAAAGACGGAGACGAAACCCTGCTCCCGGAGCAGTCAGCGACTTCGGTCTTCGAGGATTCCAACCGAGCAAGTCCTCCTGCCTCTCCGCATCATCCACGATGGGACTCCTGGCAGCCGATTCGGAAGCCCGGTCAGAACTTGAAGAAGACATCTTAACCTAGGGGACGAAAACAAAACCCTAGCGCTCATCAGCAACAGGCTACAACAGCGCCTTCTCCGGCCTCTCCCCAAGTTTGCCGCAGAGCAGTTCAGTCAGCGACAGAGATCCCCCCCCCCCCCCCCCCCCCCCCCCCCCCCCGGCCGCAAAACAACAAAAGAAAAAACAAGAACAACCACCGGGGCAAAAAAATCAACAAACTTACCGATTAATATACTCAACCGAGGACAGTCCGCCCTACAAAAGCAGCGAGCAATGGTAGGAAGAGAGTAGGGAGCGCTCAAGCAAACGGATCTCGTGGGGCTCAGAGCTTTCGCCGGATTTCTCTCTCTCTTAGTTTCTCTAAAACAAGAAGCAACAACAGGAAGAGCAGAAGAGGCCCTTTTATAGGTATAAGCCATCCGGCTTCGAGAGCATCGTTCCGGGTATGAGCCATCCGCCCGACACCATGGCAGTTCGCGGTTATGATCATTCAACCGGCTGCATGGCTTCTTCGCTGCATGTCTTGAAGACCTCTCACCGGTTTTGAAGACCTCACCGGTTTTGAAGACCTCACCGGTTATGATTTTTTCAACCGCTTCGAGAGCATCGTTCCGGGTATAAGCCATCTGCCCGGCACCATGGCAGTCCGCGGTTATGATTCTTTCAACCGGCTGCATGGCTTCTTCGCTGCAAGTCTTGAAAACATTTCACTAGGGGACTCGTCTCGATATGGCAGAACGCCCGGTCGAGGTCCACCCAGCTGCATCTCTCTTGGGGGACTCGTCTCAATATGGCAGGACGCCCGGTCGAGATCCACCCACCGGTTACGTAACATCCAACCGGCTCGAGAGTATTTTCCGGGAACGCGATACACCCGGCCCCATGGCATTTCACTAGGGGACTCGTACCGATATGGCAGGACACCCGGTCGAGATCCGCCTGGAACCATGGCATTCCACCGAGCATGACATTCAACCGACTCCAAAGCATTCTACCGGTTGTCACTTTCCTTCGCCTACGGGCAGGAACGAGCCAGCAACAACTCGAGGTTTCTAAACGCATGGGCTTTATAAACCCGGGCGAGCTTACATCTAACCCATGTACCTTGTCCAGCAGGATAAAAACCCTGCATCACACTGAACTGTGATACATTTGGGGATACATGGCGAGACTCGTTATCTCAACGCCACTCTACCAGGCAGATTGTTTCTCTAACACAGAACAAGTCTCCCCGCAGGCTAACAAACCTGCACATTACCTCAACGCTTAACCAACAAAAGCTGAGAAGAACTAGCAAGTGTTAACCGATGCCTCAATACGGCCGTAAGACTCTCCGGGGTACCTGTTGGCTTAGTCCACGCACCAACAGGCCTTCCTGCAGGCTAGGACACTCTGGGGGACTCGTCAAGTCCATCCGGGACTCGTCTCGATATGGCAGAACGCCCGGTCGAGGTCCCGTGAACTCCGCTCCGTACCGATATGGTAGAACGCCCGATAGTGGCCCAGTGAACTCCGCTCCGTACCGATATGGCAGAACGCCCGGTAGTGGCCCAGTGAACTCCGCTCCGTACCGATATGGCAGAGTGCCCGGTCGAGATTTCACGCACACATCTATTGCATGGCGGATTTCAACGCTCCATTATCATTCCATGCACACATCTTTTACATGGCATCATCATCTCATACACTCCGGGTTTCACCCCACTCCATGCTCATAGCACCACAGCACTTGAGCACAGTACTAATATTACAAACGTACTTATAAACTGTTGCTTGCCATCGGTAAACAGGTACTCACCCCGGTCACGCCCAATCTTCAACGCGGACTTGGGGGACTGGGCACCGTTGGGTTGGTAACCCTGCGGGTCTGCGGGACAAGAGCAAGACAGACTTAAGTCCCCATTCAAGATTGCACTTGACCGGGAACTTGGGGGACTTGTTGACAGTAGCCGCAGAGGGGCTACAGCAGGCCCACAAACCCGCAGCAAGTGCACCAGGGCCTGGCCCGAGGCCCAGGACCAAACCACCAGCACCCGGCCTCGGGGTCCAGCAGTCTATCCGACTGCCTGGGACCCTGGGACCGGGGGCGCCATCCTCCCAAAGAGGTCACCAGAACTACCCTTCGAAGGGAACCAGTCCCACATCGAAGGGTGAGGCCAGCCCTCACCCTCAGCCACCTATATAAGGGCCCCAACTACCCTCATTAAGAGGTAACTTATCTCTCTCACTGCTTACATACGTGCTCAAGTTATATATTCCATCTATACTGACTTAGGCATCGGAGAGGAGAAGACCGGCCCGCCCGGTATTCCCCTTAGTAAGCAGGTTTGCAGGAGATCAAGTTGGATTCATCTGTATCTACCAGGCCCCCGGGTTTAGGCAGATTCAACTCTTATTTTACTATTCTAAAACACTCACAAACTTCTCACAAGCTCTCAAACTTCTCAAACTTCAGACTTCTCTTTCTTCCTTGATTTTCGAATGCCTTCCTTTGAGCTCTCATCCTCCTTAAATAGCCTTCGGATTTCAAACCGGAATTGAATTCCCTTAAGAGAAGCAGACAGGAGGAATCCTTATCTTAACAGCTGGCTTTCATTCTTCTAAAGGAGCTTGTCCTTAAGCATCGGCAGCAACTTTATTTTACACACTTATCTTACATATGAGATGGTTTCCACTGAATGGATCCCACTCACCTAAAGTTTCTTGTCCTGATGCTTTGGGGGCTAATATTCCATCATATTGTTGATGTTGTGCAATTCCTCATCAGCAAAAGATGCTCCTGAGTCATTATTTTCTTCGGATTCCATATCTGAGTCATATGGATCCTTGAATTCTGGCTCTTTCTCTAATTTTTCTATCCACGTGGTAGTTGCTAACGTACCATCGATTTCTCGCCTTTCTAAGGCTTTATACAGATCACAGTGCTCTGGAGGTGGATGGTTATAGCTGGCAACAATAATCTTTTCTCCTTGGGCCAGAAGGGTAGAATCACCGTCCTTCTGAATTAGGTTCTGGATACGAATTATCGCCATTGCCTTCATCAAAGGGATACTCTGATTAGGTCTTCCATTGCTTGATGACCATTTTTGTGCTTGAGGGGCACAACTCTGAATAATTCTGACATAATGATAAAGAGAAATATAACTCTTTCTCCCTTCTTCTCTAGTCCATTCAGGAGGAGTTGAAATGAACTTTAATCTCAGAGTACATCCATCTGGTCTAATATTCTTGACTGTCTGGTAAATTGCTTCAGGGAGACCTTCTAGGTCTTTGTTGGTTTTTGTCCAAAGATTATGAACAAAACCATTCTCAATTAACCATAATTTAATTTGTTCTTCTGCGGATGTTCTGCTTGAACATCAACCAAGTATCTTCCATAATAAGGACCTGCTACTACTAGCAAGGTTGATGGAAGAGCTTTTCTGTTCTTGAAATCTCCTAAGAGATTATGGAAGCTGAACCATTCAGATTCCGATAGGGCTAAAAGTGAGACTTTAGCACTTTCAGGGTTCTCGAGGTATTGAATGTCCAGCTTTTCTTTGAGATGCTGATCCTTTTCTTCTAACTCGTAGCTGCAGAATTCCTCAGCTAGAGTTTCCAGGGCTTGTAGTACCAGCGCTTCATTATTTTCTCGGGATGCTGCTAAAATATTATCCATGATAATTCTCTGGTTGAACTGCAAATTTCTACTGGTTCTGAACACCGGCCTTTCATAGATCCTCATAGGATGATTAAAAATCTTTCTCAGTCCTTTTATTGCTGGTAACCTGAAGGATGCTATCCTATCAGTGGTTCTTGCCTTATAAGGCTGTCTTCTTTGAAACCAGTTGTTTGTGACTGTAGCTCTGGGATGCTGTAGATATTCATTTACAGTTTCTTCTTCTGTGTTGGAAGATTGCTTATCTTCTGGATCGTTTTCTTTTCTTATCGGGTCAGGCTGAATTTTTTCAGGGGCGCTACTGGATCCAGCATGAGAGTATGATACCAGATATTGGTAACCGGGTCCATCATGTAATGGTCCAACAGTTTTGTCTCCATCTCTGTATCTCTCTTGTAGGGCTTTGTCCTTTGATCCTTTGTCTTCAGGCCTAGTTCTTGTTCCGACATTGGGTCTTCTTCTTTCTTCAATTTCTGGTTCTGGTTCGGGCCTTCTGCTTCTTGGGTTACGATATTCATCTCTTTCGAACATTGTCATTTCTCTCGTGAGAGCGTCAGGCAGATAATTCATGTTTCCTGCAATCATTTCAACATCATATTCACATTTAGATAAAAACATCTGCCATCTAAGCACTCTTCCTTTATCAGCTGCATCTGTAAGCTTATAGTTCTTAAAGTTTTTTACTCTCTTATTATCTGTTCTGACAAGAAACTTGTTTCCTAAAAAGGCTTCTGCTCCCTTAATTGATTTAATTAGAGCTAAAACCTCTTTATCTCCTGTGGAATAATTTAATTTTGCAGCATTGAATTTTCCTGACAGGAATTTACAGATTTTTTCTTGATTTGTATTGGGTGCTATTGCTAAAACTACTCATGCGCAATAATAATCATTTGCATCTGTTTGCAAAATAATCAGGTCACCTTCTTCAGGTAACTGCAAAGGGGGGAGGTTTTTTGTGAGTTCTTTAATTTTCTTAACGGTGTTGCTATCATCCGTTGTAAATGACTATTTCTTTTTCGTGCTTGTCTTTGGAGAGAGAAGAGCAGTGAGGCCGCTCACTTGAGGAATAAAATCTCTCGCAAAGTTAACAACTCCCAAAAATCTCTGTAGAGACTTTGCATCTGGGATACTGTCAGGGAATTGGCTTATTTTCTTTACTATATGTTCTTGAAGACGAATTTCTCCATCCTTGACGTGTATACCAAGGAAGTCAATTTCTCCTTTTGTAAGATGAATTTTCTTTTGTCCAAGGATGATTCCTTTCTGAACTATGATCTTGTAAATTTGCTCAAGATGCTTCAGATGTTCATTCATAGTTTTAGAGAAGACAAGAATGTCACCAATGTAAACTATACAGAAATCTGAGTATGGCTTAAATATGTTATCCATCTTTCTTTGGAAGATAGATGGAGCTTGCTTAAGTCCAAACGGCATTACAAGCCATTCGTAATGTCCTTGAGGTGTTCCAAAGGTTGTTAAGGCTATGGAATCCTGGTGCATTCTTACTTGCCAAAAGCCTGATTTTGCATCGAACTTTGAGAATATCTTTGCTCCTTTTAGTCTATTTATCAAGACTCTTACTTGAGCAATCTGATAACCATCTTTGACTGTTTTCTTGTTGACATCCCTATAGTCTATGACCATTCTTGCTTTTCCTCTTAATTGCTCTGCATGGTTTCTAACCAAAAATGCTGGAGCATGATGAGGGCTATCTGAGGGTCTAATTAATTTCTTTTCAAGCAATTCTTGAATTTGGCTTTCCATTTCTTTTCGATCTTCATCTCTATAATGAGGTATGGCTTTGACATGGCATATTGCATTGGCATCATGCATTTTTAGCTGACAATATACCGGGTCTCTTTCCCAGTATAGTTGAGGATCTTCACTGATTATGGGTTTCAGTAGATTTTCTATCTCAACAAGCTTTGGGATTTTCTTTTGTTCTATTTTGTTAATGTATACTTTTAGATTGTGTTCTCGGATGAATTCTTCGTCACCATCCGAACTGTCTGAATCTTGAGGTTCTTCCTCTGATTCTGAGTCTTCCGAGGCTGTCGCTTCATTTTGCACAATTTCTTGGTGTTCTTGAAATGCAAATGCTAATACCGGTTGCATAACTGGTTCAAAAGGTGGTTTATGATCACCACGCTTGGCTGGCGACTTCTGATATTGCTCTGTGAATCCTTTACTTGCAATGCTGACTGCATCTAGTAATCTGGATTCCCAGTATAACTTATTATTCTTTTCAAACCCGATCATTTTGAGGGTTTGTATTATTCTTTGCTGAAGTAGGAAATCATTTCCTATCAGCATATCGGCCCCTTGGGCTTCACTTTGCCAAATTCTTTGGAACGTAAAAGTTCCTCCACCTAACGAGATTTTGACATTTCTGGCTACGTAACTCATTGTGAACTCGTTATCTCTCATTCTAATCCCAGTAACTGCCTTATCAGACTTTTCCCAATATTCTTCAGGAATAGCATATTTCTTTGCTAAGCTATATCCTGAACCATTGTCAACAAAAGCATGTAGATGGTATTTCTTATAGTTGGGAAATTTCAGACCTACAGTAATATAATTGCTATATATACTAGTTTGAACTTGTTTTACTGGTTGGATTGTATCCTCCTCTTTGGTGAATTCTATGAAGGGGTTTATATTTCTTTCCTCTTCTTGTAGAGGTTCAGGTTCTACCTTTGTTTGGCTACTTTCTTGTACTACTATTGAGGGACTTGGTTCTTCTTTTATAATTCTTGAAGTTTCTAACTTCATTTTCTCGAGGTTTTTCTCAAGGTCCTGTTTTTGGATTTGATCAAGGAATATATCATATTCTTGATTTACTAGTGTATGTGCGTCAGGGTCTTTTGTTTTTCTTCTTACTTCTACTATAAAATTTTCTTTATGATAGGTTTCTCCTGTTTCTTTACAGTACATGGGTACTGTATTATTATCTTCACACTTGCAATAGTCACAAGTGAAGGCTCCAGGCCTTGGAGTGAACTGACTGATTTTATCAGTGGTGTTTTCTTTCCAATTTTGGATCAACATGAATATAGTTCTATAACTGTATTCATTTTCTTCTTCTTCAGAGCTATTAGAGATGCTTTCAGTATCGCTGCCTAATGTATCTTCAAGAGAATATACATATTCATTCTCTTCATCAGAATAGGCTATTTCAAACCCTTTTATGTTTGTGTATTCTACGGCTTCATCGTATTCTGCTAGAAGGGCTTTAGAAGATCTTTTATCCCTTTTAGGGCACTCGTTTGCATAATGACCTTCAGTCTTGCAAAGCCAGCATCTACAGGGCTTTGTGTCTCTAGGAGTATTTTTCTTTGGGGTTCTTTTCTTATAAAATCTCTTTCTAGGAGATCTTTTTTCTTTATCTTGTTCAGAGCTTTTTCTGAACTTATACTTCTTTTTAGAAGTAAATTTATTGTATTTCTTGTTCCTAAACCTGCTCTTATTTTTTCTTTCAGTGTAGAGATGACATCCCCATTGGGTTGGTGTGTCTAGAATTTTGGGGCACATGTTCTCAACTCCTCTGAGTTGTTTCTTAGCAGTTTTTGACTTTTGATTTTCCGTGCACTGTTTTCTTAACAGGTCTCTTACTCTTTCTGCTATTCCTCCTATAGAAAAATATTCTAAAGGATTTTCTTCAAGGGACTATGCTACAGCATTATTCCAGGGTTCTGGTAATTTTCTGTAATATGTTCTTATAAGATCTATGTTTTCCAAATCTCCTATCGTACAATAGTAGTTTTGGAACTCATTTGTGTATTCTTCAAAATACCTCATATTGCAGATGCTTAATTTTTGGATGTTTGCTTTTGCTCTTTCCTTAGTTTGTTCACTATGTCCCGTTATATCTCCACAAAATTGTGCATATATAGGGATAGCGAAATCCATTGGGTCATTTGTCTTGGCTAATTTTGCTTCCCAATCTGCCCAACTATTACTTCTCTTAAAAGAATTGTACCATTTCTGAACTATTCCCGTTAGGGTTGCTTCATAGTAAGCGTGGGCTTCTTTATAATGGAATTTGGACAGAATCAAGGCTTGGGTTAGCTTTAAACTGGCTACCCAGTTATCTATGGTTTTTCTTTTATCGCCTACCTTATCGAGGTCTAGATAAACTCCTCTTTCAGAGATTGCTTGTCCCCAGTGTGGTTTTGTGGGAATATATTTTTGGGAGCTTCTTTCTCCTATCTTTCCTGTAGGTGGCTGTCCTTTAGGAAGCTTGATTTTTTCTTCTCTAATGATCTTAGTGGGATTATTTGTAATGTTGTTGATGATAGTGTTTCATGCCAATGGTGGCTGGCTAGAGCTTGCTTCTGCATCCATGGTACTTGCTTTAGCATCCATGGTGCTTGCTTCTGCTTCTGCCGCTTGGTAAGGTAGAATCTTTCTTTTAGTTTGGACTAAGGAAATTTTCTTAACTATCTCTTCTAACCTTTCTAAGGTTTCACAAGATTCTGCTTGCTTATAGAGTTCCTTCAATCCTTCTACTCTAAGCATCCTTATAGGTCTTTTTGAGTCTTCTTCCTCAAAAGCTTCTTCAGGAATTGATCCTGAAGTATTTGCTTGTTCATAGTTAGCAAAAGAATGCCTATGGAACTTGAGACTTATTTTTCCTCCAGTGTCTTCATAGATAGAAGCATTAGAGCTTTGTATCTGCCTCTCAGGAGGTGCTAAGTTCCATTCTCTAGGGAATGATACTTCGTCCCATTTTGTGATGTGCTTTTACTGGGAATTATTTCTAAGATTGGTAAGGACAGATGTTGTAAGACCAGGACTGTTGACGAATCTAGTATTTGGTGTTACATTTGAGCTCATTAGCTTGTAATAGATCATATAGTCAACGGCAAGTTCCATCATGCCTTGTTTCATGGCAATCCCATCTGTTTTGATTCTTAGTCTTAGGCAGTGTGCTGCGTCTTTCAGATGAGTGGTGAAGTTTGGGAACATTGAAATATGCAACTTGGTTGCATAGTGAAGCTTCTACTGTTCCTAACAGGCTTTTCTTGAAGTCTGTTATTCTGTCGTCTTGCAGAATACATAAGACTGAACAGTCTATACCATCTCTTGCTAAGAGTTTTATGGAGATTTGGACTGCACCAATGTGCATGTAAGAATATTTTCTTTGAAATGCTTCACTCACTTCTCTATAAGTGATTAGCCTGATGTCTGTTTCACCACCAGTTGCTGGTATTGTTAGTTCTAACATCTTGAATCTGTGAGAATCCATAATAAAGGATCCTTTCTTATAAATCTCATTGAATCTAAATTTTGGTGCTGAGGCTTCCCTTACGCTAGATTCAATTTCGTTATACTCGAATTCTTGAGCATTTCCAAGCTGTACTACTGGTACAGTATGTCTTTTGCTGAAGACTCTACTCAACATCTTTGTATCCCTTTTGGATTCTTTCCATTTTAATAGCTTAGGTTCACTGAAATTGAACCCACTTTCTGTCTTGGATTGAGGTATAATGATTTTACTAGCTACTGTTTGTGCTAGTGATTCTTCGTTAATTCTTTCAACGGTTGAATTTTCTTTCATTTTTTCTATACTTTTTTGTAAACCAGAAATTTTTATACTTAGTTCTTGGAACTGTTCTTCAATATCTTTCCCTATTTCTTGAAGATATATATTGCTATAATTTTGTTGATGTATTATTGCTTCAACGTTCTCAGCAAGCTTTTCTGTTGGAAGATAAATACTTATGGCTTTTAAGTCTTCCTGCCTTACACTACCAGATCCGAAAGCATAGCCGACGAAAAAAATTTCGTCAGCTATGCCCATTTTTCGTCGGCTATACCATCTGCCGACGAGATTTTCGTCGGCTATACTTCGTCGGAACAACCCCGTCGGCTATACCAATGGCTGACGAAAAAAACAAATTCGTCGGCTATACTAGAGTATGGCCGACGAACTTACCGACGAAACTATTTTTCGTCAGCCAAACCTGGGAGAAATTATCGACGAAATTCATTAAGTATAGCCGACGAATTTATAAATTTTCGTCGGCTATTGGTTGTTAACAATAGCCGACGATTTTATAAATTTTCATCGGCTATTTCCTCGAAATATATTAATATTTAATAGGCATTAATTAGTTATAGCCGACGAAATAATGCAAATTTCGTCGGCTATACAACTTATAGCCGACGAAAATTGGTAAAATTCGTCGGCTATAGTTATTATAGCCGACGAAATAATGACAAAATCGTCGGCTATTCTTACATTTGGGGAAAAAAAAATTATTTTCTAAATTACCATTCCAAGCAACCTGCAAATCACAAAAACAGTCCATGCATTTGCACCAACAAGAAACACGTCTAAATACCATTTTTATTAAATTCGTTCTAATATACATAAACCCTAAACCCTAATCATCACCTAAACTACTGAAGTCCAGCAGGTCATCCCCAGCATCCTGCTCTCCATCAGGCTCGTCATCCTGCTGACCGAAGTCGGGAGGTTGAGGCATTGGAGGTTCCACTAACCGCTGAAACGGGGCCGGGGGTGGAAAGCCTTGGTTTTGTGCCGCGAACATCTCATACCACCAGGCTTGTTGGTTGTCGTAGTTTTGTTGCCGAATTCTGTCGCATTCGGCATGCCAAACGGCCATATCCAAATGATACTGCTGTGTTCTGCGGCGCATCTCCAACTGATACTGCTGTGTGCTGCGGCGCAGCTCCTGTACTGTCTGGGACGAGGTCGCCAATTCTGCGGCCAATCGCTGCACTTCCCCCCTCATATGTTGGCTCTCCCCGCCTCCCTTCTTTTGACCTCCCTTAGTGGTCTTCAGAAGCCCTAGTCCAGAACTTCCCAAACCCCGGCAGTAGTAGTTGTTTGACCGGTTTGGGAAGGCTGCGTCGAACATCCTCGCTGCCGTTTGGACACTGGACCGGTCGACATGGCGCATGGCTTCTTCCAGATCTGCCTCTGAAATGTTCGGTTGTGTCTCCCGAACTACTTGCTGGAACACCTCTTCTTCGGCCCGGTTGACCCTCTCCTAAGTGGACGGGAAAAAAAAATTCATATTATAACAAATATATAATTAAGTAAAATTAATAATTAAAATTTTTAAATTGTAATGAACGACTTACGAGCTGTTCTGTCGCTTGTGGATAAGCGATCTTGAACGTCTCCACGTACGGGTTGCTATCAGGATGATCTCTGAGCGCCTCCTCCTGATATTGTGCAAACGGCCGTGAACCAGCATGATGGGGGGTTGTGTTCCGGTGGCGATTCTCAGAGTTTATCCGAGAACGTTGCTTCAAACAAATAATAAAATGTTAGAAAAATGAATAAAAAAATATTAGTGTAATAATTATAAAATAATTAAACTAATAATTAAAATTTTAACAAAATAAACATTTTTACTAAAGTTTAGTATTTACCTGCATAACTGGGTTGTTGAAGTCTACTGTCTTCAACCAACGCCACTCGTACTCCCGGAACATGAACTCCCTGGGAGTACCCATACGACCAAGGTTGTCGTATTCGTTATAGTGGGAACGCAGCTCGTTCTTCCACTCTTTGAACCTACGAAAAAAACAAAAGTGCATTAGAAATATTATTAATATCATAAAATATTAATAATTATAAGATAATTATAATATCATAAAAACAAACGTACCTCGAGTTCTGCTGGGTGTCCGCCCAATCCCGCCTATGTTCGGCAATCTCGAAGAATGTCTGAAAAATAATATTTTATTAGTTTTACAATTGTAATAATACCGAAAATTATTAAATATTACGATAAATAAATTAAATTTTTTAAATTACTCACCGACGCGGCGTTGTTCACCTCCCTCTTGATCTCTTGGGGCACATCAGCCCACCGGGTCCACAACATAGGGACTCTGTCCCTAATCAGTGACCCCACGCAACCCGAGTAGTCGCGTTTTTTCTTCCCCGGAACCTCCTGATTAGGAGGTTCGTTGATCTGAATCCTGCCGCTGCGCTCAACAGTTCTCCTGAGCGTGTCAAAACATATGACACCTCTCGTATTCCTCCGTGAACTGCTAGCGGCTGTCCCTATCACAAAAACGACGATTGGTTAATAAAATTAAATATTAGTGCGTTAATTTTAATAAAACATTTAATTAATAAAATCAAATGTTACCTGAAGTGGATGACTCGTCTGTCGACTTTCCTTTTCTCCTCGCCGAAATAAGGTGGTCTGGGTTCTCAAATGGCTGCTGCTGGTAAGCCTCCGCAGCACTCACGTACTGAGGCATATCAGGCCATATGGGCACACCCTGATAGTCGACCTCCGGTATCGCCGGAATGTTGTACGGGAGGAAGAGCTGGTTTGGGAGAGTAGGAGCCTCAGTCGAGTCAGCAGCAGACTGAGTCGGACTCGGCATCGGCTTCCGATGAACCTCAGGCATCCGAACCTGAGGAACGTCGGCAGCTATGTCCTCATGAAATAGCTGCCGACTAAACCTCGGAGCCACAGAGGGACCGGCATGAGGAAGTGAAGTGCTCGACAGCCGCCCCGCCTGGAGAAGGGCCTGGTGCCGAGAACTCACACTCCGTCGCAGCTGGGCTGCATCCACAGTCCTCTGCGGCTGGGATGAATCTACACTCCTCCGCGGCTGACTGGTGGTCCTCTCAGGCTGGCTAGCGGTCCTCTCGGAGTCTGCGGAACCGGCGGAATTTCTAGAACCTCTAGATCTGCTGCCACGACGGCCTCCGAATAGGTTTCTTAATGCATCGGCCATCTAAAGCCCGAGGCATTAATACATTAATTGATATTAAATTATATTATATTAAATAACAAATTCTAATTAATATAATAACCAATAATACTAACATATTTTAATATAACAATTTATATACTAACATATTAAATTATATTATATTAAATAATAAATTCTAATTAAATATAATTAAGCTATATATATAATTAAGCTAAATTATACAATTAAGTTATCAATTTATATAATTAAAAAACCAATTTATACGTATAAATTATACAATTACACCTAAATTATACAATTAAAATAAATTTGAAAACAATTACCTAAATTAACATAAATACCTAAAATTTATCTAAATTAACATAAATAACTAAAATTTATCTAAATTAACATAAATACCTAAAATTTACCTAAATTAACATAAATACGTAAATTATACCTAAATTAACATAAATACCTAAATTATACATAAATTAACATAAATACCTAAATTATACCTAAATTAACATAAATACCTAAATTATACATAAATTAACATAAATACCTAAATTATACCTAAATTAACATAAATACCTAAATTATACCTAAATTAACCTAAATACCTAAATTATATCTAAATTAACATTAATTAACATAAATGAAAAAAAAAAAAAAAAAACCTACTGCCGAAAGTGGAGGAGGAGGCCGGCCGGATTTGAGGAGGCTGAGGGAGGGCCGGATTGGAGGAGGAAGAGGGAGGGCCGGCCGAATTGGAGGAGGAAGAGGGAGGAGGGGGTTGCCGGATTGGAGGAGGAAGAGGGAGGAGGACGACGACGCGAGCGGCGGAGGATCGGTTGGAGGTGAGCGGCGGAGGATTTGGAAATATGCAGCAAATGGAGGCTAGGGTTCGGCTGCAACAAACTTATACCCGATAGTATAGCCGACGAATTAAAAAGATTTCGTCGGCTATACTTAAGAATAGCCGACGAAATGCTTTAATTCGTCGGCTATTCTTAAGAATAGCCGACGAGTTCATATATTTCGTCGGCTATACTTAAGAATAGCCGACGAAATGCTTGAATATCGTCGGCTATAGTTTAGGCGCTCAGCAGCCGTCCGATCTCCCCCATCCGACGGCGGACAATGAAAAGACGCGGATCACTAGAGTTTAGCCGACGAAATTAAATATTTCGTCAGCTATACTTTGGAAATAGCCGACGAAATCAAATATTTCGTCGGCTAAACGTTTGGTCAAACTACGAAGTCAAACCTCTAAACCCTATAAATTAAAACGGAAATTGGCCTGTCTAAATGACGTTTTCTGGCCTTATCTTCAACAGAGAATAGTTTCAAATCGATGAGACGCGACTAATCGGATAAAAATTTTCCTCAAAATATTTATCGACCGTCAGGCTACCCATAGGAAAACGGGAGTAAAAAACAGTTAACCGCAACATTCGGCACACAGATTTTGTCGGAATCTGCTCATTTTTCAACCGTATACGTATTTCAATATTTCGGTCATATCTTATTTGACGACATATTTGCATTTGAAGAGTTTACGTATAGTAACTATTTGAAACTATACATTCACTTAAACACTTAGTAAACAAGTTAAGGAACATTAGTGCATATGTTCCGATTTTGAATCTAAAAATTTGAGAAATCTATTCCAACCGTCAGATATCACCGTTAAGATTAAAAACATGTATGAAAAAAAATCCAACTACATCTGACAACGTTAAAGGCTCGATCGGGACGGTCAAACTGCAAAGTCAAACCTCTAAACGCTTTAAAACGGAAATTGGCCCGTCTAAATGACGTTTTTTGGCCTGATCTTCAACAGAGAATAGTTTCAGATCGATGAGACGCAACTAATCGTATAAAAATTTTCCTCAAAATATTTACCGACCGTCAGGCTACCCATAGGAAAACGGTAGTAAAAAACAGTTAACCGCAATATTCGGCACACAGATTTTGTCGGAATCTTCTCATTTTTCAACCGTAGACGTTTTTCAATATTTCGGTCATATCTTATTTCACGACACATTTGCATTTGAAGGATGAAGCAATGGTTTGTCGATAGTGATAGAAAATGGAAGCTGCTCTTTTTTTGTTTTTTTTTTTAATCATAGCCGACGAAATCAAACCTAGTATTCGTCGGCTATTCTTTTGTCGTTTTCGGTCAAAAATAGAATATTTATTTTTAAAAAACTTATGGCCGAAGAAATAATGAATTTTTAGTCGGCCATTGTGAGAATAGCCGACGAAAAATGAAATTTTTCGTCGGCCATTATTATAATGGCCGACGAAATAATGCATTTTTCGTCGGCTATTCTCTGAAAAAAAAAACCAAAAAAATCAGTGGTTTTACACCTCTCCTATTCCGATGTCTTGTTCACATATAACCAAAATTGAACATAAAAAACCAGAAACCCAACAGTCAACATATTTCAAATTTTTTTTTAAGGGGTTTGGAACCCAGCCTAGCTGGGAGGCTCATCCCCACGCCCGTTCATTAGAAATGAGTTGATTACAAATTAAAGGATTACATCATTTAAATTACTTAATCCGTCGGATTGTAATCGGAATCATCGGATGAGTCTTCTTCGGTTTCTGAATTGCTCGATAGGGGTAATCTATGTCTTTCCTCACCACTAGAGTCCTCGTTAGTTTCTTCATTTGGATCAACATCAACAAGCAGTGGCTCTTCACGTCGAATTCGCACCGGCGTGTCTAGGCGAATAAAAGAGGAGTCAGGAATACCGTTTGAGTTGGGCTCTTGATACGCGGTGCCCCCTTCCTCGTTCTCTTCAGCCACTCCAAGTGTAGACGCCCGGTAAATGTTGCGATGGTGGATAGTGTTGACTACTTTCCACGGGTCACCCTTAGCGAGATCATCAAGATAAAACACTTGTTTCACCCATGTGGCTAAAACGAACGGGTCGTCCTCATACCATGATGTACTAGTGTTCACAGAACTTATGCCGTATTGATCGGTTTTCATGCTCTGCGGCCGTGTGTCAAACCATCTACACTTGAAAAGGTGCACTTTCATGCCTTCCCCGTAATGCAGTTCCACAACTGAATGGAGAACACCGTAATAGTCAACTCCACCATCCCCACCATGTGCCATAACCCCTGAATTTTGTGTTTTCAGTCTGAGGTCTCTGTCTTCACATCGAAATAACACACCATTCACCTTGCACGTCGCATAAACTTTTGAATAGACCGGCCTCCTCGCTAAAAGTCTGAGTTCGTGCGACCAATTTGGGTGATTATCATTTTCAATAAGGTCCATCTGCAACCATCAGAATCAACTATAAATATGAATAAATATACACAATAATATATGAACACGTATAGAATAGTGTTAAAGGTACGTACCCAGCGGCCGAAATACTCTGCGAAGGTCTGGTTGTGGTAATCGAGATCACCTGCTACTCCTTCACAGCGTAGATGTATGTCCTTCCAAAACTGAACTTCTGGACAGTTGATTAGTACCCACCAATGTGCAATGGCTACCTCATAATCTTTCAACTTGTAAGAAACTGGCATGTTTCCACCGAGTACAACATCGTCGGAGAGTATGGAAAGATTGAACTGTGACGGTACATCTTCCGGTATGCTTTCCTGTAACGCTCCAAAATACAGCTTCATGTAGGTGACGCACTCGTGCGCAATATATGCTTCAGCTATACATCCTTCAGGTGCGGATCTGTTTTGGACAAAACCACCGTATTGTCCAAGTTGCCTATAAATCAAGTTTTTAAAGTGTTATGATAATACATTAACACTATATCACATATATTGATGAGGAAATTAACATAAGGTGTAAAATACGTACCTTTCCATCGGATACATCCAAGTGAAGTGCACAGGACCGGTAAGCAACAACTGCCGAGGAAGATGGATCATGAGGTGAGGCATGATGTCGAAAAAATTTGGAGGGAATATCATCTCAAATTTACACATGATATGAACTATGTCTTGTTGCATTTCCCGGAGGTCAGATTTTCTCACTTCCCGTGTGCATACCTTCTGGAAAAATCTTGCCAACGCTACTAACGGCTCCACAACGTGACGGGGAAGGAACGGTCGAATGAAAACAGGGAAGAGACGTTGTAGCAGGATATGATTGTCATGACTTTTCAACCCGTACAGATTGTTGAATTGTCTGTTGACACACTTGGCTATATTTCCAGCAAAGCCTGAAGGATACTTGGCCCGACTTATCCAATGAAAAATTTCTGATTTATGCTCAGGCTTGACGGTGTAAGGAGCTTGAGGCATTTTTCTCTTCCCTTGTTTCAACCATAGTGGTTTTCTGATATTCATGTTTTGCAGATCAGTGCGAGCCTTAGGACCGTCTTTCATCTTCCCCTCCAAATTCAGCGTTGTGCCCACCACACTTTCATAAACATTTTTTTCTATGTGCATAACGTCTAGGAAGTGACGGATCAGCAACTCACACCAGTACGGGAGTTCCCACAATATGCTCCTATGTGTCCAGAATTTGTACTCCTCAGGCCTTTCAGGTATTTCCGCTACAATATCGGGATGATTGCTGAGGGGCCCAAAATCGTACTCATTAAGTCTTGCTAAAATTTATCTTCCTGTCCATCTTCTGGGAGGACGGCCGTGTTCTTCGGTTCCATCAAATGCGGCGGACTCGTAACGCCAGTGGTGATCCGCCGGAAGGAACACACGATGACCCATTCGGCATATCTTGTTGCAATGAGGGGTGCTCCCATAATCGCTGAGGCACTCTGGACAAGCCTTGTATCCCCTAACAACGCTGCCCGACAACATCCCATAAGCAGGAAAATCACTGATGGTACCAATAACCATGGCATGCATCTGGAACGTCTCCTGCTTGTACTTGTCAAAAGTGGGATGACCAACGTCCCACAATACCTTAAGCTCTTCAATCAATAGTCTCATATACACATAGAGACATTTCCCTGGGTAACCAGGCCCCGGAATCAACAACGTCAACATATTATATTCCTTCTTCATGCACATCCACGGAGGAAGGTTGTAAGGTACCAAAACCACCGGCCATATACTGTATGAAAGACTCATGGTGCCGAAAGGGTTTAGGGTTGAACCCGTCGGTTGAGAGCCCGAGCCTGACGTTTCTGACATCTGACGCAAAATGAGGAAACTCATTGTTTATATGCTTCCAAGCCGCTCCGTCAGAGATGTGTGTCATGATATCTGCGTCTCCCGCGTCCCGCTCACCGTGCCACCTCATAGCTTTTGCAGTGGTTTCTGACATGTACAACCGCTCAAGCCTATCTCTCAACGGAAAATACCGAAGCACTTTCACAGGTTTCCTATTGCCTGCTCCCGTCAACTTATATCGGTCAGACTGACATATCGGACATGCGTCAAGGCTAGCAAGGTCATTCCCTTCTGCATCTTTACCCCAGAAGAGAACGCAGTCAAATGCGCATGCATGGATCTTAATGTAGGAAAGCCCTAGATCTTTGAGGATACTTCGGACCTGACGGTGATTGGTAGGATTACGATGACCCTCCTCCAACAACGAAGAAGTGTACTGTAGATATTCATCCACTTGCCTGATGCTCCCTTTTGTCTCGACTTTAATCCTCATTACCTCCATCACACTTTGAAGAACTGTCTTCTCAGAACTTGAAGACACAGGGGTCTGTTGCAATGCAATCAGTTTGTTGTACTTGTCAAAGGCAGCAATGTTGACAACTTGTGGGAACGGCTGCACCGGGTCCTGCATATATTGTTCCCCACGTACACCTCTTTCAAAAGGAAACACGTCGTTGACGAATGCCATTGTTGGATCGTTGGATGTACTACTACTGCCCGCCTCAAAATACTGCCCATGATCATGCGATCCATCTAATGATGGCTCACCGTGATATATCCAACGTGTGTACTTCGGCCAAAACCTATTACTCTTTAGGTGCTCCCATACTGTCCTAATCGGAAATCGACACATATCACTGCGACACTTACATTTCTTGCACGGGCAATAATGGTAATCCCCGTTTGCATTTTCCTGGACGAACTGCAAAAAATCCACAACTCCTGTAGTGTATCGTCGGTCATGCCTTGGAAGCGAAATCCAACTCTTATCTCGATCCATATATAGCCTGATAATAATATATATGTATAACTTTAATTAATAATAAATTAATTAACACATATATATATTACAATATATATTATTATCAACATCAACTCATATATATATATACTATTAATTAACAACCATTATTTAAGTTCATTACACTATCAACAACCATTAATTAACATATTTATATATATTTTAACACTAATTAAAATAACATTATTAAATGAAAACACATAATTATACTCCAACTGAAAATCAACTCAACTACAACTCAAAATCAACATATATACATACATTCTAACACTAAAACAACAACAAAACAAAAAATCACTTACTATATCAAAATCACTAAAACTCAAAATCAACTCAACTAAAACTCAAAATCAACATATATACACATATACGTACCTATATATAGCTCCACAATGTAAGAGAGGACGGATTTCAACAATACCCACAGATTTTTCACTCTTTCTCCCGTTTTTTTCCGTTTTTTTTTAAATGGGCAGCTTCTGTCCAGATCTGAAAATATAAAGACTTATAGCCGACGAAATTGTCAACTTCGTCGGCCATTCTTCTTAAATTTGTATAGCCGACGAAAACTTTAAATCGTCGGCCATTATAGGGGTATAGCCGACGAAAGAAAAAATCGTCGGCCATTCTTGTAGAATAGCCGACGATTTTTAATTTTTAGCGACGAAATAAAAAATCGTCGGCCATTCAATGGGAATAGTCGACGAAACTTTTTTTTTTGCGACGAAAAATGTGTTTCGTCGGCCGTTTTTTTTTTTTCGGTCGGCAAAGCCCTTTTTTCTTGTAGTGTTACTTTTAGCTCAACTCTTTGTTTCATCCTATGCGAGATATAAGAGTCTCTAAAAGTTTCTTTAGGTTTTCTTGCGTACCTTTTAAATCAACTGCTTGTTGATGAATATTATTTGCAAGATTTTCAGTTCTTACTAATTTCTTCTCAATATCTACAAGATATTGTTTTTCTTTAAGATAGTCAAGCTTAAGTTCAAGTCTTGATATCTTTGTTTGAATTTCTTCTAGCTGATTTACTCTGAGATTAAATCTCTCGAGTTGCTCTTTTACTTTCTCAATAGTCTTATCTCTATATGATCTAGAAATTCAACTATGCTTGGCCTAGAGGGGTCAAGTTCTTCTACTCCTATTTCTTTCTGGAGATGAATATGCTCGTCGTATAGAGTGTTTAGAACTCTACAAGCGTATTCAATGGAGTATTGGTTTTCTTGGATGTGTCTTGTGTGAAAACACAAGTTCCATTTTTCTTTTTCTTTTTCTATGCAATAAGATTGATAATTTTTCTGCTTTGGCTCTCTTTTATTTGTTGAGAGGAGCCAACTTTGTGGCATAAATCTTTTCTTTACCTGTTTTTGAGCAAAACAGGCTCTGATACCAACTGAGGCGGATCTAACCAGCGGCTCTAACCGCGGCTCAAAATTTTAAGAGGTTCTTGTTCTTGTTCTAAAAGCTGTTCAAGATCTAAGATCTGTCTTTCTAAAATATGGATGCCTTGTGTAAATCTAAAAATTATCTCCCAATATCCTTGTCTATACTGGGTAACTTTTCTCTGAAGCTTTTTAATTTTTTCAACTTCTCTTTTTTGTCTTTTAATTCTTTTTCAGTGATTCTAATATTTTCTAAATAAATTAAACACTGTGAAGAAATACTTTAATGATTAAAATTAACTGTTTACCTTTGAGTAAAGAGGATAAATTATATGTATGCAATATGCTAAATAAATAACTTTATGGACCCATCATGTTCCGTTAAAATGTAAAAATAAAGATGAATTTGAGGAAAAATTGTAAATAACAGAATATTCTAACGGAATATACCTCAGGTATCATTTTGATACTAAAACAAGAGTTCAGATATCATTTTGATCTGTTTTAAAGTTTAGGTATCATTTTGACAGTACTCCAAGAGTTTAGAGACCTATGGTGAACTTTTCCCAACTATAAATAGAAATCCACTTGGACAAAAACCCGCTTTCGACGCTCACTTTCTCCACTTAAACAAAAACTCATTCACTTCTCACTCTCTACTCTCAGCTCACTCTTTCTTCTCACTATCTCTCAAAAACCCGCCCCCAACCCCCCATCGTCCCCTCCTCCGGCTTAACCTACATTGGGCATTGGGCATCACTCTCTCTCTCTCTCTGACTTGTAGAGCAGGCCAAACCCTAATCCAACCAGCAACGACTCCAACATGACTCAGGACACCGAGATGAAATAGGTCGCCGCCCCCTCCAACTCCGACGACTCTCCACAGTAAGTCCCTCTCTTGAATTATCAAAACCCTAATTTCCAGATTTGGTGAATTTTGGGATTCGATTTTGAATTTGTATAATTTTGACAGATTTGAAGGAGATTACCTCCCTCCTAGAGACCGCCGCCTACACCAAGGAGTTCCAGCTAGTCGTCCGGGCCGTCCGCCTACACATATGAAGTTGTTATAATTACTGGAGCTTCTTCTGGTATAAGAGAGGTAACTATTTTCAGTTTATCCTGCATAATTTTTGACATTATGTAAAGCTAGGTTGATTTTCTTTATTTCTATTTACTGTGCTAGTACTGCATCTTCTAATTATTGGGAAGAATGCAGTGGTTATAGGGAGGAGCAAAATTATTGGGTTATCCACTTCCAATTATTGTCATGTATATGATTTTGGATTGTGCTCTTTGTTGTACAGAAGCAAGTTTGTGTGAATGTAAATGGAGCTCCTGCTATTCTTGATGAAGTTATGCCGGTTAAAAGGGCTGAGGCACCCAAGCCAGTGCCAAGAAACTTGTGATTGTCAAGCCAAAGCCCAAGGAAGTGATCGAAATCAGCCCCGACACAGAGGAAGTTAAAAAGGCTAAGCCTGAGAAGAAAAAGGAAGGAGCTTCAAAGAAGAAATCAGCACCAACTCTGTCTTCTGTCCTTACTGCTAGAAGCAAGGTAACATAGTTAACCCTTTTTCATTCTTTGTTGTTAATTTGATTAGATGATTTGTGGTGGCAATTTTTAGTATGTGGTATTGTTTGTTTGTTCTTATATATGTATTGGTGATGTCCAAACTGCTTGTGGTTTGACTAATAAACCAAAGGAAATGATTATTGATATTGGTGATGTTCTCCGTTTTGCCTGAAATTTTGTGGAGTTCTTCTCTTATATGTGAACAATTGATTTGGAAATTTTACTGCATTTTTATGAAATGGTTAGACAGTGATGAATTTTTGAAAGTTAGGTACTCAGTGCTGAATTTTCTGCCTTATGCAGTCCAGCAGTTTTGAGTTTGAATTTTGGTAATACTCATGATTCCGTTTGACTTGAAATTTTGGTATTATGTTCTCTCATATGTGTGCTATTGATCTAGATAATTTTGTGCTGTTTGTTTAAGCGTTTAGTTTATACAGATTTTCTGAAGTTAAAGTGTTCAGTGGTAAAAATTTCTGTGTTTACAGAGCAGCAGCTTTCAGTTCCAATTTGATTAAGTTTTAAGCCTCCGTTTTGCCTGAAATTTTGTGGAGTTCTTCTCTTATATGTGAACCATTGATCTGGAAATTTTACTGTATTTTTATGGAATAGTTAGACCGTGATGAATTTTCGAATGTTAGGTACTCAGTGCTGAATTTTCTGCCTTATGCAGTCCAGCAGTTTTGAGTTTGATTTTGGTAATACTCAGGATTCCGTTTGACTTGATATTTTGGCATTATGTTCTCTCATATGTGTGCTATTGATCAGGATAATTTTGTGCTGTTTTTTTAAGTGTTTAGTTTATACAGATTTTCTGAAGTTAAAGTGTTTAGTGCTAAAAATTTATGTGTTTACATAGCAGCAGCTTTCAGTTCTGATTTGATCAAGTTTTAAGCCTCCGTTTTGCCTGAAATTGTGTGAAGTTCTTATCTTATATGTGAACCATTGATCCGTAAATTTTACTAGATTTTTATGAAATAGTTAGACCGTGATGAATTTTTGAAAGTTAGGTACTCAGTGCTGAATTTTCTGACTTATGCAGTCCAGCAGTTTTGAGTTTGAATTTTGGTAAGACTCAGGATTTCGTTTGACTTGAAATTTTGTTATTATGTTCTCTCATATGTTTTTTTTATCTGGATAATTTCGTACTGTTTGATTAAGCTTTTACTTTATAAAGATTTTCTGAAATTAAAGTGTTCAGTGCTAAAAATTTCTGTGTTTACAGAGCAGCACCTTTCAGTAGAGTAAACAATGAATTTTCTAAAGTTAATCTATGTATGAAAAAATAATGAAAATGGTGATCAATGGTTCAAGCGACTAAACGATGGCTTCAATCCTGTGATCAGAGAACATGCATTGGAGTATTTTCAGCATTGGTTTGATGACTTGTCTTTGCGTTTTTTTACATAGCGTAATGCACTATAACAAGCATCTTTCTTACATAGCATAATATACTATATCATGAAATCACAGTGACTGCGGGTACTATATCATGAGATTCATGAAGGAGATCATTGAAGACAATGACACATCGTTGTTTGCTACCAAGGTATAAAACCTACCAATAAATGAGGTTCAGTTGGTTAACTTATGTTTGCTGCATTACTTAATTTATAAAACTCTGAATAATTTCTGATACTTATGCATTTCTCTATTTTGAATGTACTTTAGTGGGAGAGGAGAGAGAATGCCATTGAATATAGCCAAGCAGATTTGGATGAGGTGAGAGTGGAGTGGGCAAACTTTGTCCAGAAATATGTGGTCCAACCATGATTGAGGTAGTTGCAGCCTCTTGTTCAAGTGAAAGCATCTATTTTGTGTTTCTCAGCTGATACAATATTTCATGCTTATATGTGGCATGTTTTTGATACAATTATAGATTATATGTATCAGGTTTTGATGTGCCAAGTTGATGGACATGTACTAGAATGCTTTGTTTATGTTTAAATTGTTGTTTGGACATGTACTAGAACGCTTGGTTTTATTGCAGCTACTGTTCATTTGGTCATTTTATGTAAAGCTCAGACAACAAACTCAATAACATGTTGTGTGAACAAAGTTTTCACACAACTAGATTTCTATGTTCATCAAACATTGTATGAATACAATACACACAACACGAGTTATATGACAATCCAACGTTGTCTGAATATACAATTGAGCCTTGTTTGAATCAATGATCATACAACAAATTGAAATTCTGATGCAACGTTGTGTTATTATTCAATCACACAATGGGATATGGAAATAATTCCGTTGTATGAATAATATATCACACAACAAGATATAGAGAAAAATTACGTTGTATGAATAATATATCACACAATAGTTTTCCACTGTTATCTGACCGAAATTTCACACAACATATTATTGCACCGTTGTGTGATTCTCGGCAGAAAACCTGAAAGCCGCTCGACAGCTGCCGAACAGCTTCTTGAATTCTATCGATACACAACGGTGAAAAACTTCGTTGTCTAATTTTTATCAGACAGCTCTCCTATACATAACGGTATCGAGAAGATTCAGACAATAGTTTTTTTCCGTCGTGTGATGTACTTTTTGGTATAGTGTCGTACATCTTATGAAAATGTATAACCAGCTTCCTACGAGAGGCTAAAGGGATATACAGAGGACACACTCCAGCACAAAACCGCTTAAATCCTTTTTTCTCAACGAAGCTAAAGGGCAACTCATCTATGACAATCATTTCAATTGTAGCATCTACATAATCATTGTAACCTACTGTAGATAACTTGTTGAAACTAGATCTATCACCACTAAGAACCTTCTGATCCTTATTAAGTCTTGCTGAAATATACCTACAGAACTGATTTATATGTCTAATCATCCCCGAAGTCCCATTAGTATTCTCCACATTAAAATCCCCAATTTTTCCTCCTGGACAATAATTGCAGTAAGCTCTACGTATCTCTATGTCTATTGGGTTCCCTTCTGTGTCTTTCCCCTTCACAATTTTCTTATATTCTGTGAAGTGATCCCAAACAAAACTACGTTTAAGCATAGTACCTGTAAGGGCTGCAGAATCACCAGAAGGAGCTTGCTCAGTTGTCGAAGTTGTTGCCTCGCTTGAACCTTCCACAGCTACGATTTGAAGAGGGGGTGCAGGAAGGGGCTGAGAAGGTGATGTCGCTGTTGATGAATCTTCAAGGTCTGGAGCTTCTTCATTTCGCCGAGCAACAAGTTTCTTCCCTCTAGCCATTGATTCGTCGATGACTCTCTATCTCTTTCTGTCTCTGTCTCTCTCTCGGTGGCTCTGGAGTTGATGAATTGGGATTTAAGAGGAAAGAAAGAGAGAATTGGAAATGCCGGAATGGAATGAATTAGGCATCTAAGGATTTCGGGTTTCTGTGGGAGGTGAGGTTACTCTTCAACAGAACAGATCAAGCGACATTGAATCCAACGACACAAATTAAGTCATATTTATATATATTAATATTAATTTAATTTAACAGGACGAGTTGGGATTAACGGGCCTAAATTGAGCTAATCCCGATCATGTCCCATTACTTTAAAACGGGATCGGGCAGGGACGAGATCTGAGTTTTTGACATGCAATCCCGTCTCGTCCCGGCAAAATTAGGAATGGGATCAGAATTATAGGACTAAACGCCCAGGCCTACTGACAATAGGATGGAAAGGATTATTTTAACTCAAAGTTATTTTGATTTTCAAAGGTGACCTTTAAATAGTTAACAACCAATGAAAACTAGTCATTCCATTAGCTAGTCAGACCTCAGAATACAAAGATTATGAGCAGGGCAATGAAAGCATCCAGTAAAATACATTTTGCATAAACCCTTCAAACATAAGGAAAACACTGCATAGGGATTAAAATCCAACATGCAGCACAGTAGTCGAATGGCAATAATAAAACCAGCAACAGAAAAAATTAAATGACAAAGGTTGCTTATTCCTGTTAACCGCTCATTTAATAGTCAAATTACAGAAGTAATAGGTAAGATACCCAATGTCCAAGTGATTTTATTGTATGACAATGATACGGTGAACAGCACCCAAACCGCCTCATTAACCTGCAGAATTTGTAAGTGAAAAAGTTACTTCCAGGAACACTAAGGACAAACTATAGAGAGCAGAATGCTCTGAGTCATTACAAAGGTTTTGTAGTCATCCAAAGCCATAGATGTAAAGGGGTTTCAAACATAACAAGAGGCATAACTTCTAACATAGTACAGCATTGTGAGATAAATAGAGCACGATATCTATGGTGCACCCATGTCAGTTCCAACTGACAAATTCAGTTCAGCATTGCAGTGCTCATGAAAACACGAAAGAAACCATGCACACATATGTACAATATGTGTGTGTGTGCGCGCGCGTGTGAACAAATATATTTTTAGGGAGTGCATAGCATGATACTACTATAGGCTCCAAACACAAAGTATATCAATGATCTGAAACTGACTCTTCGGCCCTCATTCAAACATTGTCTTTGCACAAAAAGAGGTGAAAGAAACCAATAAACCATCTAATTCTGATCAAATAAGTAGTTAAAGACAAAAGAAATTAAATAAATATGGAAAATTTACCATAAAAACTGTGGGGGAATTCTTCCCATTAAAACCACTCATGGGCAATAACAATGTACACGCCATCAATTTTCAGCTAAAATGGTAAAGCAATAGGTACAAGACCATTTTTCAAGAATATTATATAATATTCCTTCTACATCGTAGATATTAAATAGAAGACACAATATAACACTCCCCCTTCAAATGGGAAGATCATGAGCAGAATAAGGTACAATCCTTACAAGGGCACTGATAGTAGCGATCGTGAGTACGTTCATGACGTCAGGGGCATCACCAGATATTGGATGAGGAGATGAAGGATAAATTTGGTTACTAGTGCTTGCTAGGAAAAAAGATTTTTAGGTGCAAATAAATTGTTGAGACCACAACAATCTGAGTCCCCAGTCTCTACATGAACCCAGCACAGCATCCCTTAAATCATCCTCCCTTAACACCCAGTGAAGTTCAATCACAGCCTATGATTTAGTTATTTAAAAGACCAAGTGGATACTTGAGAGAGAGAGAGAGAGAGGCTTAATATATGAAAGCACTACTCTTTCTCTTCAAATTGGCATCAGTAGCAATTATAACAGGAATGGTTACACAAACACGAGAAAAGACACACCTGCAGTATAGAGTTATGAAAATAGGACCATGCTGAAGGATAAACCAAATTCAAGCTCAATGTTTAACCACTTAAAGGCTAACCGAAATGCAATTTTAAAGAAGATTGCAACCTACATTACACAAAAAAGGACCGCAGCTCAATCAGCCACAAGGCCAACGAAGGCTTACCCAATTACAATATATCAACTAACCAAACAGCTTCGATTCAACTCAAGGTAAACCTCCGCAAAACTAAAGCTACCTCTCCAAAGCTTACGATACCAAAATTATTAATCTCCTCCACAACCGGATTACTTAACCTATCCTCAGCACACACCTAAGACACCAAAACAAACCGCCCGATCCTGAATTTCCTTCCAACACTACTATAAACAACACACTGACCAAAAATCACATTCACCGGGTTATCATAACATCAACAACTAACTAACGTCAGAAATTAACGAAACTGTAAAATCTAACCAATTACACAAAATTAACACATATCTAACAATCCGTAAATTTTGAAAAACAAAATTCTCAGGGAGGTGAAAGATACCGAAATGTATGTGAGGGATCAATGGCCGCCGTGGTCCTTGGCGTGCTGGGCGTGCTCGAGGTGGCGTCGCTCCTCGGGAAGAGCGACGAGATAAGAGAAGACCATGCCGCCAAAGCAGACGTGGAGGAGAGGATCGATGGAGCTTGTCTCGATGTACTTGGCGTGGTAGTTGTCCAGGCCCTTCCCAACTGCCTTCTTCAGGTAATCGAGCGAGAACATCGGCTTCACGTGGTTCGGCAACTCGGTCACCTTCATCCCCTTGATCTGATTGTACAACTTCTGCGCCATTTTTTGGAAACCCTAGAAAATGATGCGAGAGATTTGAGAGGAGGTGAGAGGGATTTGGGGATTGTGTGAGACGAAGATCCAGACCGAGTTGATTTTTGTATGTACCATTGGTTTGGGCTGGATTGAGATTTGGGCCTTCACACCAAAAAGAAAATTGGGCCTAGTTAATGTGGATCAGTTTGTTAAGAAAGAAATACAGTGTCAATAAGGAATTATATCATAACGCTTTCTCATCTTAAGAGCATCCGCACCTATGAAATGGTCTTGCTCAAGCAATTGGTGGGCCCAGAAGCAAAATTTACTTCAACCAAATGAAATTCAAATTTTGCACAACCAAATCGATTTTTTCACACACCCATTAACAATTTGCTTGAGCAATTCAATTTTGTCTTGTTGTGAAATGATTAAAATTTTTTTACCGGATAGATTTACCACTAATAATAATGTGCCACGTATCATTATCGACTCGATATTATCTAAAATTTTCGATAAGATTTCCGATTAATAGATAATTTTCGATAGATAATTAACAAATTTTTGAGAGGTTTGAAATTTTTGGGATTTTTTTACTATTTTTTGGGTTTCTTTCCGTTCTGATCAAATAGTAGCCGTTGCCTTTGAATTCTGACCGTTTGATCAAAATTTCTGATTCAAATGGAAGGCCCAGATCGATTCAACCGTTGGACGTTAATGACCCGGTCAAACTGACACGTGGCAGCATGTCATTGGCCCATCATTTATACAATACTGTTCATCATCTTCTTCCTCGAGTCTGCCCCTTCCCGCCCGTCGTTCTCCACCGTCCGGCTACGCCAGCCGTCGTGCCACCCACCGAAATGACGAGCTCGACCCCCTCTTTCGTTTGAACCAATACCCAAGCGGAGCCGCTCGACGTGGGAGGTGCAGCAAAGCTTGGGAGCGACCGCCACCTTCGAGGGCGGCGCTCGTCGTCATCTCTGGCGAAGCCTAGCTCGAGGCAACCTCCTTCCAGTCGTCCTTGTCCCTCTTCCAGGAGCCGTAATAAAAAAAAAAAAGGCTTGACGTCACCCACCTGCTGTGGGCTCCGCCATTTGATCGAGCAAAGGGTCGGGCAAAATTTGCTCGAGCGATTGATGGAGCAAATCTGAAGGGTTGACTGGGCGAGCAAATGGAGGAGAGAAAGCCGCCGGTGCGAGCTCGATTCTGGGTTGCTCGAGCAACTCTGGCCGGGTCCCACCTCTTGCTAGAGCAGATGGAGGCGAACTGCTCGCCGGTGCAGATGATCTAAGAGCAACTCCAGTGGAGAGGTCTTTTGACACCTGGAGGCTGCAACAGAAAGAATTAACTCTGCTGAATAACTCAAACGGATATGTCAATTCTTATGTGGAGTCACGTGTATTATATCATAAAAGGTATAAGGAATTATATCATAACACTTTCTCATCTTAAGACTTTCAATGACATATCAGTATAATCTAGAAATTAAGTTATAAATTTGTTGGATGAGTACTTTGCTTAAACACTGGTTATTGCAAATAAAGAGGGAGAGGATAGAGGAATTTGTAATTGTTGAGAATATCTTAAGGTTAATGACCTCAAAGTTTGAATATATAGTCTGGTCCATACAAGAATCCAACAATCTGACTATTATGACAATTGACAAGTTACAAAGTAGTCTCTTGTTGCATGAGTCTTGACCATGCTGGAAAGGAACAAGCACTAAAGGTTACTGGTGAAGCAAGGTTTGGATGAAGAGGTGAAGATAGCTAGCTTTAAAATAAATTAAAATGTGTTAATGCATAACATCATTAACAACCATTCAACAAAGCTCTTGATGAGTGTTTCAAATGTCATAAGCGAGGGCATTTTTATAGGAATGTCCTGGTTAGGAAAAATGTGTCATTACTCTTTCTATATTATCAATTTGTCCACATTTTGCTAGTGTGGCTGTAGTCCTCAAAAAAGGCATCCAGTAAGAGCATCCGCACCCATGAAATGGTCTTGCTCAAGCACCTGGTGGGCCCAGGAGCAAATTTTGCTCAAGCAAATGGAAATCAAATTTTGCTCCACCCAAATCGATTTTTTCACACACCCATTAACCATTTGCTTGAGCAACTCAGTTTTGTCTTATTGTGAAATGATTAAATTTTTTTTACCGGATAGATTAACCACCAATAATAATGTGTCACGTATCATTATCGACTCGATATTATCCAAGATTTTCGATAAGATTTCCGATTAATAGATAATTGACACGTTAGTATATGCCTTGAACTAGTCATCTGGTGGCGCTGACAGAGGCGGGGATCTCGCTGCCCGGTCAGCGAGTCGGGGTCCAGGGGCGACGCGCCCTGGTTTTGGGGGTTCGGGGGCGCAACGTGACCCCCGATGGGGGTTCGGGGGCAACGCCCCCGAGGCCCACGATATTTGTTATGTTGGGGTAGGTTTTCCTTTTGGGTTATTATGTGCTTTTGAATCCGTTTGAGTTTAATTATTAAGCTTGTGTTCAATTTAAGTAAGTGTGTTAATTTTAATATGTATTTCTATTTCATCTTAATAAATAAATTTTTTATTTCTCGAACAAATTAGTGTGAGTTGATTAAAAATTGAAATAGTATTTATAAGCAAATTTTTGGGAGAGTTTTGAAATTTTTGGGATTTTTTTACTATTTTTTGGGAATATTTCCGTTATGATCAAATTGTAGCCGTTGCCTTTGAATTCTAACCGTTGGATCAAAATTTCAGATTGAAATGGAAGGCCCAGATTGATTTGCCCATTTTTAAATTTTTGACCGTCAGACTGCCACGTGGCAGCCTGACATTGGCCCGTTTAAAAAACGGAACTGTTCATCGTCTTCCCCATTTTTCCCGCCGTTTTCCACCCGAAACTTCCCGGCTTCCGTTCGCCGCCGTCCGGCCACTCCAGCCGACGTGCCACCCACCAAAATGATGGGCTCAACGTGCTCCTTCATTTGGGACCGGTCTCAGGCGCATTTTCTTGATGTGGAAGGTGCGGCAAATCTCGGGAGTCACGGCCACCGTCGAGTGCGGCGCTCGGCTTCACCTCCGGTTCGTGCTAGTGCTCGAACGTGCCGGCCACGAGCTTTTGTGCCTCTCCAACGTCCGAAAAGCCAAAGAAAACGGAGCCCGGCCCCACCAGCTGCTCGAGCAAGCATCGGAGCAAAGTTTGACTCGTTGACTGCTCCACCACTTGCTCGCCGTTTTCGACCCCGGTGAGTGCTGTTTGAGCACCTTGCTCGAGCACCTTGGCCGGCCCCACCAGCTGCTCGTGCTCTTGCTCGGCATCTTGCTCGACGGTGCAGATGCTCTAACACTACTAACATGAGTCTTATAGGATATTGTTTTCTTTGTGTATCTTTTGCTCTAGAGGATATGAATAATAGTATCTAAAAGTCATTAAGTATGTTGGGGCCACAGAATGCAAAAAGGCCTCCACACGGCTACTAACCACATTTTCTTTTAATTTCTATTTCAATATGGGACCCACATAATTATTCTCATTTTTTCCTCATATAATTTTCCTTTTTCTTGTTTTATTTTTAATTAATCAGATTCTTTATTCTAATTTTTATTTTTTATTATTCCATCAAAGCCATCGAGAAGGTCGGCAGTGTTTCTTTCCTCATCCTCCTCCGACATTCTCTCTTTTCATTCACCTCTAGATGGGTTTTCTCCCAGAGCTTAATTTCCTCCCCTACACAAATTTCCACTCAACCATATCCTGCTCTTACAATGAGCCTGTAGCCTCTAGCTTCTAATTGAAGTGACTGAATCTCATTTATATAGGAGAAAGTTTTCTTTGGCAACAAGTCGTCATTTGTACGCACTTAAGTCTATATTTATTCCAATATTTATGACCATCTTCATACATGCACTTATAGTCGTAATCATTACCATATTTACCACCACACTTATTGCTGCAATGATTATCGTATTAACTGTCACAATGATTGTTAATAATAATAAACACACTTATTGTCGTATAATTGTTGCAGTTACTGTTGAGTAAAATTATGCACGTAGTGAGTAATAATGTCACCCAACATAATTTTACTCGTATTCATTTAGTGAATAGAGTTTTAGATTTCGGGTTCGACCCATTTAAGACAGAATGTGTCTCAATTACAATCTCTTGTTTGTAATTTAAGAGTGGATTTGATTTATCTAGCCGACTTTGACTGGTGATGTCAGGGATTCTTTTTGGATTGGTGGTCGAATTTGATTGGTAGAGTTAGGAATTCTGTTTAGACTTGTGGTTGCATCTAGTGTGTCGCTAGATTGCCTACATACTCTTTATGGGATCAAACCGATCTTAGTTAATTAATTTGGGTTTACGGTTTTGTACCGACGTTTGAGCTTAATAGATATATGTAGAACTTGAATCTATCAAGCGTATTTCTTTTGGACACCCAATTTTATAGAGTGTATGCCGAGCTTTACAACGGGACTTGGAATTTAGTGGACTGCCAATGTAGTAGAGTATCCACCGATTTAATTTGGACACCCAAGGTGCTGATCTTTGTTGTAGACCAGGCTTTTGTCGTATTTTACTTGTTGACGAGTACTAAGACTGGGTCTGTGGGCTTATAAGCTGTCGGTTGCCCAATAAAGCCCAAAATCAATCCGTCATGCTTAAACCAACGCTGCCTCTTTATTGAAAGTCCAACCTCGTGTCTTCCATGTTGACCTCCGAAAACCCAATTCCCAGATGGAGTCATCAAGTGATCTGTATATATGGGTGGTGTTCCTTCCATGTTCTGTGCTTCTCTCCATCGCCGTCGTGTATGTGTATCGGGTAAGAGCTCCTGCTGCTTGGGCTTCTCAGACTTTGAGAGGATTTGCTCAGACAATTGATTTTGAGAGAGACGTGATTCCTCATAAGTTTGATATCTCCCAGGATCATCTATATCTGATTTACAACTTTGGGTAGAGATTGGGTGAACCCAATTCAAAGACGGGTAGCACATTCTATATTCTGCACTTCTCTCTGTTACATACGTACACTAGGTAAGAGCTTGTTGGTCTCCTCCGTTGGTATTTTCTGGGGAGTGTAGAGACATGAATCTCTATATTAATTATGAAAATTTTCTTTTGCAGGTAGGAGCGTATACTCCCAGTAGGTGCATCAATCATCAATTGATTAACCATAATTCCACCGTTTGGCTTTTGGGAAGGCAAGCTTCTGAACTTGGCTGAGTTTTGTGAAATCGGTGAGCATCAATTCCCATTGAAATCGGTGAAGTTTGATTTATAGCGACCCATGAATCATAAAGGTTTAATTAAGAAATCCCTCATTTGCATGTAGGAGCATCGTGTACTCCCAGTAGGTGTATCAATCATCAGTTGGATAATTACGACTCCACCGCTTCGGCTTTGGGAAGGTAACCTCCTGAACATTGATTATGTTGCTTTTGTGGGTTCGTGGCTTCGTGCATTTGCTTTTGACAATAGAAACATACTTTGACAGATTCTGTGGCATTGAACTTGGAGTCTGTAGGTGGCGTCATATTGCCGGATGTGTGCCACGCCAATTTACAGAAATATTCTTTCCTTCTGATGTGGTTTTTTGACCTTGCATGTGCTCGTAAGCTAGTCACGTCGACATTCCACAGAAGGCAGAAACGTTGAGTACTTGGGTGAGCTGCTATGACCATATCGCCGAGGTACCAAAATTCACCATCTCAGACTTGCACTTTGAGCTGTTTCTTTTGGCGCATGACTGATGTATTTGCAGGTTTGGTGCCGAAGCAGCATGTGAGTCGTAGAGCAGCGTTTTTGTTGTCGTGGACTGAAAACATGTGCGACAGAGCCTTTTAAGACGCATCCATTCTGTGAGAGTAGGCTGAAAAAGTTAACACACGAGCCCGAGGCACGAAACAAAAAGACGTCGTTATGGCTGTGAATGAGGGCTTGATATCGACTTTGTGTCTTTGCCCAAAAGCCATTGATCGTTGGAGGAGACTGAGGACGAGAGTAGCATATGTCCGAGAGGTTAAAGGAACGACTTCTTTCAGCTGCACCATAAAGGAAAAGTCTAGCAATTTCAGGTGATATAATTAACCGAGATACTATACCTTTTTCTTTTTCTACAACGATTGTTCTCCGTCGAGCTTCTCTTGGAAAGCTTTGGAGATGTAGGGCTGTAAAACTTTGGTGTTGTGAGAAATCTCTACTTGGTGTTGTGAGAAATCTCTACTTGGTGTTGTTGACTTTTTCTCGTTAATGGTGCAAAGCTTTCGCCTTCCATTTTTTGTATCTCTTCTCTGCTATGGTATTTCTGCCGTCCTTCCTCCTCCTCCTCCTCCTTTCAGCCTCCCTTCTGTACTGATAGCTTGCATTTTATAATGGAGTGAGGATGGGATATATAGAATGGTAGATTATTCCCAATTTGAATTTGAAATCGTGTCAACCGATTTGACCAAGTTTGTAGGCTTCAGTCTGACTATGGGATTTGAATTTGATGAAAGCCTTTGACCTTTCAACTACCTTGATCACGTTGAATTGGCATGCAATTATCCAACTTGAAAAATAATTAGGTTGTTGTTCAGTTGGAGATAAAGGTTAAACCAAATCATCATCATATGATTTGAATTGGATTTGTATTTTGATATCCATCACTCCATCATATGACCAAACACGTGAGCAAAATTGTTTAACCTCAATAGTTACAAACACTAATTAGTAGCACATTTATATTCATCTTATAGGGATAAATGATTTACACCTCCCATAATGCCCTAAATTTTCACTTTGGACTAAAATTTCCATGTCTTTAGTGTTTCTGTTTTGGTCACCAGACTTGCACATGATTTTAGCCACATGTGTTGTTGGCCATCGGCTCAGCACATGCTTTGGCTTCATGTTCGTCCATAACGTTGTCATTCGGGCCGCCATCTTGACACGTACATGATTCTCGCTCATGTATTCTTGGCCATTAGCTCAGTACATGCCAAAGTATTAATATCGACGATTACGGAAATATCGATGGTTTGAAAAAAAGAAATTTCGATGGAAATTTCGAGAAAATATCGAATATCGATGGAAATTTTATCAAAAATTTATATAAAAATTGTATATTTAGAAAAAAAAATAGACTAAAAGTAAAATATCGGAAAGATATGAGTATTAATATCGATGTTTGAAAAAAATGGAAATTTCGAGGAAATATCGAGGTTATCGAGGATATTTTAGTCCTTGGTACATGCTCTCTCGGCTACATGTTTCGTTCATAACGTTGGCAATCAGGTGACCGTCTTGACACATAATTCTGGCCACATGTGCTGTTGGCCACTGGCTCAGTACATGGTCTCGGCTTCATGCGTAATTCTGGCTACTGCATAGGGCCATTTGTATAATAATAAAGGAGTAAAATATCAGATATCGAGGAAATATCGGCGTTTCAAAATACGGATATTTCGACGGAAATATCGATAAAATATCGATCCATTAGAAATTTTGACAAAAACGACGGAAACTATAAGAAATATATGGAAATTTGTATTGAAACTTTCTAAGGTTGTTTTATGCTATGTTATCGATCATATGTGAGAAGAAAATATTAATAAATTCAAATATATATTAATTTATTGAAATGTTATATGAATTACTATGTGAATAGAGCTGATATTTATTGAAATATGATTTAATATATATAATTTATGCTTGAAACCTAAAATGAGGCTAATCCATCACACCCTTTAACATTATTTGTACATAATATTTCACAAAAGCAACTACATGAAGTTTTTTTAAAACCATACATAAATTGATATTATATAGTCGTTGACCCGTTGCCACTAGCTATTATATAGTCGTTGAATCGCTACATAAAAAAAAAAAAAAAAAAAAAACTAGCTTATTAGAACATCATAGAAAAATCATGTCAATAAAATTGTAATTACATACATTATCATGTAAAATGATTACACATTACTATTTTGATTATATGTTACAAAAATATACATTATAGTAAAATATATAGTGTAAGACACATTAATATTAAGCATGCACGAGTAAGAAACTTATTAGGAAATTATCAAAACAAAAGTATGATAAAATTAGCTCTTGAAGGTAAGTTAGAAATTAAAATTAGGTGTTGAAAATTATGTGTTTTAAATTGTTGAAAATTAGTTTTTGAAGGTAAGGTAAAAAAATTCTGAAAAATATCGGAAAATATCGGAAATTTCACGGAAATATCGGTGAAATATCGGAAATATCGGAAAATATCGGGAAATTTCGACGAGAAACTGAAAGAATTGAATCGAAATATCGATCCCACGGAAAAACGAAAATTTCGACGAAATTTCGGCGAAAATATCGATTTTGCATTCCTTGATAATAATACGACAACTATCATTCTCAACAACCAGCTCTTACAAGACACCTACAATTCTTTTCAACATAACCGTTTATCCAAATCTTTGGGAACCATTCTACTTGAGGATCTAATCCCTAATATATATTACATGCACTTAATACAACAATTATAATTTCAATAATCACTAAAAAAGGAAAAATCAACATACGCTAAAATCTTATTAAAAGTAAAAAACTACTACCGCTGCTGCTCTCTCGTCTAGGCCTCGGTGCAGCAAAACACTCTAAAATTTTGCAAATCTTTCCAATCCTCCTCTGCGACGATATCCGGTAGGGTCCAAGTGCCTTGCGATCGAGGGGTGCGATGTCTCGGAGGGCTGACTTGGCTCTGGGCACGGCACGGCAGCCGGCTCTTGTCGACCGTCATGTGTATCTTATGGGTCGTTTACTTGGTCAGCATCGCCGCTATCCGGGTTTCATGGGCACCATTCCAACGAGCTGACGGATGAAGAGAGGGCTCCCAGTTCTTGAGGTCGAGGACCGCTTTATATTCCAATTCGACCATGTGGCGGATCGAAATCGAGCTCTCAAGGGAGGGCTATGGTTTTATAGGAACACCATGTTGGTGTTGAACGATTATGATGGGGAGGGGCCGGTGGAGAGATACACATTTTTTGCTTTGGATGTCTGGGTCGCGATTCGAGGGCTCTCTCTAAATATCCGGAACAAGCCAGATTTGCTAGGTATTTGTGAGTCTCTTGGTCATGTAATTGATTTGGATTATGCTGCTTTGAATCGTAGGGAACCGGTGTAACAGATTAAATTGGAGTTTGATGTCCGGTGTAGAGTTCGGTCTTAGATGCAGTTTGATTTCTCATCTAGTGTTTCCGTTGAAGTAAATTTGTTGTATGACAAAGTACATGGATTATGTGGTGATTGTGGGTTGTTTATGCATGATGCTATGGGGTGTGATAAATTATTGCTTAATGAGCGTGAGGAGTTGTTTGGGCTTGATTTTGATGTGGGATTTGCTGGTTTGAGTATTAATGGGGAGGGACAGCCAAACTTGCACACTGGAGGTGCGGTGGGAGACCTTGTAGGAAACCCTATTATGCTATCGGAGCCTGCAGATGGGGTGGAGAGTATGCCTATAGAGGCTGCTAAGGGTGAGACCCAAAATCAGGTATCAATAGAGGAGGAGATAGTATTGCAAGAGCTGGCCCATGTGTCAATCGGGGGCGAGAGCCTAGTTGTACAGGAGCAGACTGATGGATTGATTATAGTGGATGAGATGTTTTTACAGGAGCCTTCCACTGAACCAAGCGCGAACCTTCTCCTCATGTCTTCTAGACAGATGGCCATGGTTGGCCCCAGGCTGCTGGGTGCGCTAGCTAGTCTGCTATCTGAGCCTCTCTCGCTGGGCCTCGGCAAAACGGGGAGGGGGCGGGGTCATCTTTTACTTTTGATTCTTCAGCTCAGGAGGAACCACTTATTAACCTGCTCAAGAGAAAGGTGGGAACCGATTGGAAACGTCTTTGGAAAAAGTATTTTCAATCCTCTACTTCGGAGGAGAAGAAAATGACTCTGGTGGTGAAGCATAAGAATGGCAAGTTATTGATCTCTCCAAAAAAAAAAAAGGGCCTGGGACGCCCAAAAGGAAGTAAGAACAGACCTAAGGACTCTACAGATTCAGAGATAGCGTTTAGCTCCGGACCGAAGAAGAGATTGTTCAAGAAGAAACCTCTTGTCAAGGAGCTAATGATGGGGGAACCATCTAGTAGGAATGTTGGGTAGGAAGGTGCCCTGTTGGATGCTACGCAGGATATCATGTGGACTTCTGGGAGTAGCCAAACAAGTGAGGGAGGAGTTTTCTCCTCTTATTGCTAGTTTGGACTAGTTTTTGAA
Organism: Potentilla sterilis; assembly: GCA_963682095.1. Lineage (NCBI taxonomy): Eukaryota > Viridiplantae > Streptophyta > Magnoliopsida > Rosales > Rosaceae > Potentilla > Potentilla sterilis. The sequence continues at coordinate 12,859,600 of OY821761.1, forward strand.
TCTGGTCACGATGTCTTGGGGTATTTGGTTGTTTTCAATTTAATCCTTACTTCTAATATCCTAAGTATTGGTTTTTGTGCTTCAGTGTCCCGATGAAAATGTGGGTGTATTCGTAATTCTATTAGCTTATTTTTTAGGTTGGTGTGTCATAAGCAAGGAATTAAAAATCGATATTATCGGCGATATTTCGCCGATATTTTCGTTTTTCCGTTGAATCGATATTTCGATTCAATTCTTTCAGTTTCTCGTCGAAATTTCCCGATATTTTCCGATATTTCCGATATTTCGCCGATATTTCCGATATTTCCGCGAAATTTCCGATATTTTTCGATATTTTCCAGAAAATTTTTATCTTACCTTCAAAAACTAATTTTCAACAATTTAAAACACATAATTTTCAACACTTAATTTTAATTTCTAACTTACCTTCAAAAGTTAATTTTATCATACTTATGTTTTGATTTCCTAATAAGTTTCTTACTCATGCATGCTTAATAGTAATGTGTCTTACACTATATATTTTTACTATAATGTATATTTTTGTAACATATAATTAAAATAGTAATGTGTAATCATTTTACATGATAATGTATGTAATTACAATTTTATTGACATGATTTTTCTATGATGTTCTAATAAGCTATTTTTTTTTTTTATTAGCGATTCAACGACTATATAATGGCTAGTGGCAACGGGTCAACGACTATATAATATCAATTTATGTATGGTTTTAAAAAAACTTCATGTAGTTACTTTTGTGAAATATTATGTATAAATAATGTTAAAGAGTGTGATAGTCTAGCCTCATTTTAGGTTTCAAGCATAAATTATATATATTAAATCATATTTCAATAAATATCAGCTCTATTCACATAGTAATTCATATAACATTTCAATAAATTGATATGTATTTGAGTTTATTAATATTTTCTTCTCACATATGATCGATAACATAGCATAAAACAACTTTAGAAAGCTTCAATACAGATTTCCATGTATTTCTTATAGTTTCCGTCGTTTTTGTCAAAATTTCTAATGGATCGATATTTTATCGATATTTCCGTCGAAATATCCGTATTTTGAAACACCGATATTTCTTCGATATCCGATATTTTACTCCTTGGTCATAAGGGATGACTCTTATTGGTCGGCACTGATGGGTGTGTTATTCTAATACTGCCTACTGAATAAAAGTTGTTGACTTTCGATTTAAAAAACATAAGCTAAAATAATTAGATATTTAAAGATTTTTATAGCTTAATATATGCATCTGGTTAGTATAATGTCCTTGTTATCAAAGAAATTAATTCGTCATTACACCTTAAACTGCTTGTCTCTGTTGAAATATATATATATTTTTTAGAAAGCGAGGCGGGGCTGTATGATAATACTGGAAGGAAAGAAACTTATGTAATCCTCACGTATTGAACCCCATATGATTCATTCAAATGGTTTGATTAGTTATTGCAAACTTTTGAATGAAAGCATGATAAGACGTTCTCTGCCTCTGTTCAAGGAAGTTCAAATGATGTTGTCTCCTTGACTAAAATTCAACATGAAGCAAATGTTTCAAACGGCAAGGTATATCTTCTAATAAGTCAAAGTCAGTTGATTGACAAATTCAAATGACAATCAAATTCACATGCTTTGTTAATGGACTATGGATATGGCCGATTCAAAGAGGTTGATAACTTATCCCTTTAGTTCAAATTTAAATACAAAGGTGATGTTGGTTATTATCTATCCGGCTATTACTGGTACACAGACGAATATATATAAAGCTAGTAAAATAAAATAAAAAAAAGGGAAGAGAAGAGAGGAGCGAACGGCAGAAGTACAAGAAAAATACAGAGGGAGAGAAAAAGAAAAACTCAGGTATAAAGCATATACCTGCTCTAGGCTTATGTACTACTCATGAGTCATGTTTCATACAAAAGAAGGACAGTTTATGAACGACCTGTATTTCTTTTGTTCAATCCCTTTGACGTTTTGACAATATTAGTCGTTCATGAACGGCCAGAGTCATCACGTATTTTGCCGCTGCAAAGAATTAGTTGTTCATAAACAACCAGGACTCCTAATTCTACTCTGTGTTTTGACAATTATGGTCGTTCATGAACGGCCGGAGTCATAACGTGTTTGACTACTGCAAGCCGCAGTACTGGGTATAACGGTTGTTCATGAACAGCCGAATCACAGTACTACAAGATTGCATATGACGCCTACGAAATCACCATCACAACACATACAGAAGTCTTCATGTCATAGTCTTTCCCTGTCTTTTCCTTCTCCCACCATTTCCAAACCAAGCAATACAGAAAGCCAGCAAAAAAAAAAATAACCATCACACAAAATATCATCAAGTAACATGTCCAGAGCCTCACCCTTAATCGTTGCCTTCAGACCAATTGTTCAAAACACTGCAGTTTACAAATAAAGAAATTAATACCTCTTGTACAAAGAAACAAATGAGTCATAGAAATTATGATTCAATTGGTTGCCAAAAAAGAACTAATTTGGGTGAAGCGGTGGAGGAGACAAAAACATGTGATGGTGGTTCAATCTAATCATGGTGATAATCATGGTTAATATACTGCCATGAGACCTTAACACAAGGGCTAGAGGGAATTATAAATAAATCATGGGAATCATGATCTGGAGACCAGCTTCAGTTAATAAGAAATAAAAAAAGCCAAGTTCGCGAAAGCAGAGTCGGAATTGATAATTGAAGCATGTCAACACACCTACTGGAGATGCACGTCCAAGTTGATGTTCCTATACACAAAAGACAGAATTTCTAATTAAGCATTTGGGGATTCGTTTCAAGTAGCAGCTATGGGAACTCAAACTCTAGAAGGCAATTTCGATTCTTGCCAATGAATTCAAGCTTGGTCTCAACTGAAACCTGTGAAAGAAGAAACCCAAATTGTTCCAAGCTTCGATAAAGAGAGCTGCCAAAGAAAATAGTCAATTGCCAGAACAATTTCTTTCAAAGTCAGAGAAGTCCAGAGGGGGCTCTTACCTAGTACATATATATACGCAATGGCAATAGAGAGAATCACAGAGTATGGTAGGAGTACCACCCATTTAAACAGATCATTTGATGACTCCTTCAGGGAATTGGGTTTGAGTATTTGAGCTCTACTGCAACTCGGACTCTATCTAGAGTGAAGATTATGATAGAGATAAGGAGGAAGATCATAAGTTTATCAATGTGCAGAAACTTTCAGAAGACAAACTTTGAAGATAATTTAATCACCAGGCAATGTTGTCTCACGGTTTGACAGATCAAGTTTCGGACTTTATTGGGCCACCCGATAAGTTACAAGCCCACAAGTCCAGTCATAGTATTCGTCAACAAAAAAAATACGACAAAAGTCTGGTCCATGTCAAAGCCTGGCACAACTCCAATCACTCCGCTAAATGTTGAGGCCCGTTGCAAAGCCCGACACAATTTTAATCAGTCCACTAAATGTCGGGCCGTTGCAAAGTCCGACAGGCACTCTACAAAATTGGGTGCGTAGAGAAATATGCTCGACAAATCCAAGTTCTACATATATCTGTTTAAATTCAAAAGTCGGTACAAAACCGAAAACCCAACTGTTGAACTACAGTGGTTTGATCCCTTCACAGGGTATGTAGGCAGTCTGGATTTAAATCTAGGCACAACCACAATTCTAAACAGAATCTCTGACTCCACTAGCAAAAATTCACCTGAATCCCTGGCTTGTCAAATTCGTTTTTCAAAGTAGCCTAAACACTACTCTCATTCCAAAAAATCAAACTTGTCCAGTGAGTCATTCACTCATTGGAACTCTTAAACTACAAGTGGCTTGATCCCTCTCCAAGGGTACGTAGGCAACCCACTCATATTTCCGGGTGTAGCCACAAAAACAAACAAACACACACACTCTATAAGTGTTATTTTCTTCAGATTTGGAATCAAAGGGTTTTCTCCTCGAAATACAGGAGTTGTAATTAAGAGACATATTTTGTCTTGAATGGCTCAAACTTAACATAATAAAAGTCTTATTTCAAAATAATGAGATAAGATGAGATTATGTCGAGTATATTATTTACAATTTTTGCTCAATATAATTTTTAGCGACTTCACTGGGGACCCATTCTCCCTTTCATCTCCTTTTTTTTGAAAGTACTAATGCTTTTTGTGTGTGTGCAGGAAACAAAACAAATGACACAACAAGTAACAGTATTCTTCCACAAGCTCCCAGCCAACGACACCAAGAGGTCTGGACATCGCATGTCATTTATCATTGGCCATACACCAGTCACCCGCAGCGCAATTAAGTCTATGCTTGGAGCCAAGAAAAACAACAAAGTGGTGAAAGTTGTTGTTGACAGTAGCTGCAGAGGGGCTACAGCAAGCCCACAGACCCGCGGCAAGTGCACCAGGGCCCGGCCCAGGACCCAGGATCGGATCACCAGCACCAGGCCTCGGGGCCCAGCGGTCTATCCTGCCTCCAAGGGTCCTGGGACCGGGGGCGCCTGCCTGCCAAAGAGGGCACCAGAATATCCAAACAGAAGGGAACCAGTCCCACATCGAAGGGTAAGACCAGCCCTCACCCTCAACCACCTATATATGAGCCTCAACTACCACCATAAATGGGTAACTTGTCTCTCTCCCTGCTTACATACGTGCCCTGGTTATATATATTCCAACTATACTAACTTAGGCATCGGAGAGGTGAAGGCCGGCCTGCCCGGTATTCCCCTTAGTAAGCAGGATTGCAGGAGATCGAGTTGGATTCATCAAGTATCTACTAGACCCCCGGGTTTAGGCAGAAACAATTGGCGCCGTCTGTGGGAAGTCTGAACAAGAAGCCGTGCAAGCAACACCGCTGGCTGAGATTGTGGGAATGAATCAAGAGAGAGGAACTACTGAGGAGGGGCGTGTTGCAACTGTGCAAACGCTCGCCTCCACCCCTGACGTCATGCGGGAGCTACGTGGCGAGCAGGGCAGCGATTTGGGAAGGAGCCGTGGAGGACCCTCCGGTGATCCGGAGCCCCGCCACGAGAGCTCGCACGGAAAAGACCCGATAGAGGACGAAGGCAGTCCGGTGCTTCGCGGCCTATCCCTGACGTTCTCAGATGATCCAAGTGATCAGTCTGAGAGCCAGGACCAAGACCCCACGTACAACCCCGACCATGACGGCATGGCGGGAAAGGTACGGGCAATGGCCGCAGAGGTTAGTCGTCTCAGAGAGGAGAACGACCGGGACCGAGCCAAGTCCCAGGCCCGATACGAAGAAATAGAGGCAGTAAACGCCGCCCTGGTAGCCGCCCTAGAGAGGGGGCAGCAGCGCAGTGCCGCCATGGCCGAGGCACAAGCCGCACCCCTGCTAGTTCAACCCCGGCAGCTAGAGGCAGGGCAATCTTCGGGCGCCCGGCCCAGCGAGCCTGTGCGAGAGAAGTTACAAGCCGGCGAGGACCTGCCGAAGAGCACGCCCGCCTCCCACCAGCCGCACGCTTCGTCCACGGATGAAGTGGATACTCCAACCGCCCGGGCGCTGCAACTGCTAGCCAACACCGTGTCGGATCTGAAGGCCCAGATGGAGGCAAACGAGAGGAGAGCAGCCCGGCCATTGGAAGGCGCCCGGTTCAACGAGCGCATGGGCCCCTTTTCACACCGAGTCATAGAGTCAGGGAGATCTGGCAACCAGAAGTCCCTCAAGCTCACCTATTCCGGGTCCGGTTGCCCGTATCAGCATCTGGACAGCTTCCGATCCCAGACCTGCGCCAAGGGTTACTCCGATGCAATCTGCTGCAACATCTTCCAGGAGACCCTGTTCGGAGAAGCGCTCAGTTGGTTCTACGAGCTTCCTGCGAATTCAATCGAGGCATTCGAACAGCTGGCTGACCGGTTCGTAGGCCGCTTCATCCTCCGAGTCGAGGGAGCACGGACGTCCACCGTCCTCTTCAACTGCATCCAAGCCCCCGGGGAAGAGTTGAGAACCTTTGTCAACCGGTGGCAGACGGCCACGGCCGGGGTTCGGAACTTGGACAAGGGCATCGCCGAGATGGCATTCAAGCAGGGGCTTCGGGCAGGGAAGTTTTCCTACGCCGTCAGGGTAGAACTCCCTTAGGGCTACGACGAGTTGATGGCTATGGCCATCCGGCATGCCCAGGCTGATCATGAGACCTACGGGAACCACCTGCTGAAGAGGAAGCGGGATGAGCAGTCTTTGGACCATCCCCGGGGGGAGGATCCCCGGCGCAGTCAAGAGAGCAAACCCGGCCAGCGAGCCGAGCACGGGAGTCGCCGACCCAGCCGGAACAACAACAACAACGGCAAGACCTGGCCGCAGCGGCAGCAGAGGCCCTTCTCTGACAGGCCCCAGTCTCGGGCCGAGAACAAACCTGCACCGTACTACCAAGAGCGCCCCCTGGCAATTATGCCAGCACCCCCAGCTAATCAAGAAGTCTTCTCCACTCTCACCGCATCCTATGAGGACATCCTGCTGGAGAATGCGAACGTCATTGCCCCACCGCCCCAGAGAAGGTACCCCAAGGGGAAGCTTACGACGGCGCAGACGGGCAAGTACTGCTCATACCACGACGAGGCAACTCATCGGACGAACCAGTGCTTCGCCCTCAAGACTGCAGTGCAGGGCTTGATTGATAGCGGCCAGCTCCAGAGATATGTAGGGGAGAGAAGAGCAGACCCCGACCGGGAGAGTAACCCGGCTTGGTAAACCCGCTGGGTCCAGGCGGTTAGTTTGGCATATCGCCGGTTCAACCGATTGTAAAGATCAAATATATGCAAACTACTTTTGAAAACTCTGGCCCCGCAAGCTCAGATATATATTCATAATTAATTGAAGTATTCAAGCAGTAACCGCTCCGGAGAGTTTTTTTTACAAGCAAGAGCAAGAAAAACATCCTAAGGAGCCGCATCTCCAGCGATAGCTTCGTCGTCGACCTCAGCTCCGGCAGGCTCGGCACTGTTGGTAAAAGAATCCAAGTGCGGGCGACGCTCTGCTCCTGGTTGTTCCTCCACCGCCAGCTGCTGGACGACCGGCTCCACAGGAGCATTTCCTTCGGCAGAGGTACCCGGCATCAGGGAAGTATTTAACCACCCCTTCGCCGCCCATTCCGTGTACGCATCCGAGATGCCTTCTTCCCGGGCCTTCTCCAGGCAGTCCAGGAACCGATCGCTCTCCTCGTATTGAAGAACGAACCGGTCGAACTGTCCCGGGTCATCTCCCCCAGCAGCAGCAGCGGTGGCACGTGCCTGGAGCTCGTCTATCTTGGCTTCCAGCTCGGCCCTCTCAGCGTCAGCCCGCTCCCGCTCCCTCTCCATGCTCCGGTTCTGCTCCTCCAGCTCCCGGGCTTTCTCCTCCATCTTCCTGGCCTTTTCCTCCATCTTCTTGGCCCTCTCCTCCGCCCTGGCCTTCTCCCGATCCGAACGGGACTTCTCCACCTCCAGAAGCTTCTGAGACTTGGATAACGCAGTTATCTGCCTCTTCAGCTCCGGGAGCTCCTCGCTCGCATCCGGCTGGTACAGGTGGTAGAGCAGCTGCAGGGCAACAAAGGCAGTCAAGTGGCAAAGAAAGAAGGCAGGATATAAGCAGTACGGTGGTACCATGCGGTACTTACCCGGAAGATGGATTCCTTGCATTTTGGCCGGTTGCCACCCGCCAGCACGCCATCAACCCCGGGCTTGTCCAGGCCGAAGCTGGCCAGGTCCGCCATCATCTGTCGAACGAGAGCATTGTCCGGGCTTCCCCTCGCCGCCTCCGCAGGCGCAGGACTGCTCTGCCGGTCAGCTCCGGCTCCCTCCCCAGCATTGGATGTTACGCTGCTGGTTGTCCTGACCCGCTTCGCCAGGACCTCCCGGGATGACCCGCCGGTCAGCGTCACCAGCAAAGGGGACGGACCGTCCAGCCCTTTCCGCTTCTCTCCCCGCCCTTCGGGAGCAGCGGCACGTGCGTTTGCACGAGGAACAAAAGCAGCGATACTCAGGCTCGCCGCACGGTTGGGGACCCTGTTTTCTCCCCCAGGAACCCGCACCGGTCCCCCGGTGCTCTTGCCCTTCCCAGGCACCGCTGCTGCCGCAGAGTGATGGGTCTTCACCCGCTCCGGCAGGTAGGACGATTCGTCCATATCCCGGGCCTGGGGCTCCGCATGCAACGTAACCCGCCCGTCCGCTTCCACCGAGGACCGGGCGACTCTCGCACCCTTCTCCGTAAGCTGCCTCAGGAGGTCTTCCCCGTCCATCGAAAGAGTGTTTTCGGGCTTGATCACCGCCTGGGTTGACGCACCTGCAGGACAAGGAAAACGTTAGATTGTTGAGCAAAACCTAGCACAAGTCCCACCGCTAGGGTTTGTTACCCACCGGGATCCCGCCCAAGCCCACAGTGTTCCAGCACTTCTCGCCGGATGAAATTGTACGAACTTCGCTCCAGGTGGTCCCAGCAGCCGAGAATAGTCAAGACCCTCTCCTGCACCAACTCGGACAGCTGGAACGACTGGTCGCTTATGGGCTGGAAGGCGCCAGGCACCCGGTACATCCTCCTCCTCACCTGCCAAGCCCCGCCAGCCATCACCACCTTCTTTCTCCAGCTGTTATCTACCCATGAAGGCATAGTGGTGATAACCGCTTGATTGTTGCGGGAGTTGAAGGATAAGCAGCCTTTGGACCCCGCCTTCCTCGAGTAGGACAACCTATACAGCGCCCAGAATTCATTGATCGTAGGCATACTCATTCCGGACAAGTCGTATAGGCAGCCTAGGCTTAGTAGCCGCCTCCATTGGAGACCGGGCAGCTGCGCGGGCGACGCTGGCAGGGCACTCAGTATATACTGCACAAAGTCAGGCAGCGGTAGCGACATCCCGTGCCGGAACTGGTCCGGATGCACGGCAACCCAACCCTCCTCCGGGTTACAGGCCGACTCTCCAGGGTTCAATGGACGCAAAAAGATATCGTCCGGGATACCCCACGTTTCTCGGAACGCGGCAATCTCCGCGGGAGTCATGCTCTCCTCCGGTTCGTCACACACCACGGCAGTTCTTCCCCTACCAAGTGTGTAGCTTTCAGCGCGCGCATCGGCCATGCGCACCCCGTGCGGTATCTCAGCTTCCGAGGAATCTGACCCGGAATCTGAGGACGTGGACGAGGCACCGCTCCCGGAGCGGTCCGCTGCTTCTTGCCCCGGGGCTTCAGAATCGAGCCAGTCCTGCATCCTCTCCACATCATCCACCACAGGACCTCTTGCGGCAGATTCAGAAGCCTCCTCCGAGCTCGAAGTGTACATCTTAATCTAGGGGCAGAAAGCAAAACCCTAGCGCTCGTCAGCAACAGACTACAACACCACCTTCAACGGCCTCTCCCCAAAAGTTTGCCGCTGAGCAACCCAGTAAGCGACACAGATCCCTCCCCCCCGCCGCAAAACAACAAATCAAAAAGCAAGAAACACCGGGGCAAAGAACACAACTTACCGATTAGTATGCTCAGCCGAGGACAATCCGCCCTGCGAAAGCAACGAGCAATGGTAAAAGGAGGCTTGGGAGCGCTTCAAACAACGGATCTCTTGGGGCAAGGAACTTAGGGTTTTTTTCGCCGGACCACCCCCTTTTTCTCTCAGTCTCTCTTAAAAGTGCAAGAAGCAAAAGTGGAAAGAAGAGCAGAAGAGACCTATTTATAGAGGGGACCGGTGCCCTAGGCATTTAGAAATCCCTCCAAAAAACACAATCAGAGCAACTCAAACGCCTGTGAATCCAGGCCCTCCATCACAAAACCGTTCCCTGATGGCACGTGTCCCAGCATTGGTAAACTGCCCACGCCATCATAACTGACGGGACTGATGGACTCCCTCCTTAAATGCATGTCAGCCACCTGTCCCACACGCTGGCGACAGGAAGGTAGGAGCAGGAACCAGGGAGTCAGGCTCCCCTATGCTTCCCCAGATTCCACGGTTGCACGCCATCATCATTGCAATTCAAAACCGCTTGAAAGACCTCTCACCGGTTATGCTGATCCAACCGCTTCGAGAGCATCTATCCGGGTTTGAGCAGGACCTCGTTTCGATATGGCATGTCGCCCGCGCGAGTCCCTCCCGGTACCATGGCAGTCCGCGGTTATTGATGTGAGCCAAAGCTCGCACGCAATAATAAACCCTACAAAATATCGTTAGTAGTATAAGCAAGTAGGGATCGTTCTAGGCCGGGGATTAAGGGTACCTGAGATATGAAATTGTTAGACACAAAACATATTTACATCTATACAAAAACGTCACATATTGGGGTAAAAATGGTTCGGCAGCCCTAGGGCTGCCCTCTAATACTAGACACGAAAATAAAAACAAAAAAAATAAACCTAAGCTATTATATACAAGTGATCATCATCTCTCACACAAAACAGTTCACACAAAAGACTCTTTAACATATAGATTTGCATGCAAGAAGGTAAGGATCAAGTATTTAGCATGTTCAAGACCTAAATTAGTTTCGACACAACTAGAGCCTCCAACGGTTTTCCAATTGTTAGACTTCTTAATTTCTTAGAAACTACTCCAACGTATGACTTCTAAGGTGATGCTAATCCGGTTTTACGCGTTTTAACATTTAAGCATGTGAGTCTAAATCGAAGACATGTAAACAAGCAAGGTTGTCAATCATCTTATTTAACATGCAAGTAATCTAAGGTTTTTACCCTAGGTGAGCAACACAAAACAAACTACTCCAACGTATGACTTATCCGTGTTACTCGGTTAAATGAAACCTAACATCTAGATTTACATGCTTCCAGCCAATACTAATGCTTCGGTTTATAAGGCGCACTCTTAGATTACTAACCAAATTAAATCCTAAACATGCTTCTAATACCACTGCCCTAATTATCCAACATACAAAATCCATAAGTTAAATTTCAGAAAAACCATGCATAACATACAATATTCGGTTCATACAAAGTTTCAAGAAAAACCAAGAATCGAAACAAATTCGTACAAAACAACCAAACATAAATAAATACAAAAGCCATAGGGGAATGGATCACACTTTAAAAACCTTGAAGATTCCTCAAAGGTGACAAGGTGGCTCGGCTGCTGCTCCTTGGTGTTCGGCAAGAACAGAAATCGGCAGAAACAAAGGTGGAAGGGTTCGGGTATATGGTGGTGGTGGTGATGGTTCGGCTAGGTATTTATGTGTTGGTGTTTGAAAGAAATTGGTAGAGCTTTAGGCTAGTGTATTATGCTTGAGATGAGATGATTTTCAGAATGAAAAAGTGAGGGTTTATATAGAGGATAGGGAGAGAGGCTGCCGGCAGTCCCTTAAGCAAAGAGGAGTTCAGAAAACCTAGTGCAATAAGGTTTTGCAACCTTCCTTTCTTAGTCCAATTAGGTTTTCTTTTCTGAATTTCTTCAAGGCTTGGGCTTCACATCTTCATGGACTTCTTATATGGTCTTGGACTTCATTTGACATGTCTTGGTCCATCGAAAAATACCCCAATTACCGGCAGCTTGAAGTTGCATCCGATCTGCCTCAATTCGGCAGCTTCTCCTAGTTTGACTAGGAGACTTGATTTCTTCATGTTTTTCTTCAATGCCATGGCCTAGTGTCTTCCTCTTTCCTTCATAAAGCTTGGACCATCTTCACATATGCATTTGTACACCATTTGGTCCATCAAAAACAGAAAACACAAAAAGGGGGCAGTAGGTTCCTGGAATCGGCAGATTTGACCTTGTTGCAGTAATTCCGGCATATCTCCATCCGTGGAGCTCCGATTGATGCGATTCCAAGTCTCAGATAAACTAGACACATATGGCCATCTCCCCATAAAACAGTTCGATCAAATTCCTTGTGAGTCGACGGGAATGATTTTTCGAAGTTGGATCAAAGTCCCAGGAAAATCCTGGAAGTCCCTGGATTGAAATGCTCGGACTGCCGTTTTGCAGCCAACGTTTGGGTGACTTCCCGAACTCCGATTGATCTGAAATTTTAACACAACATTCCTCAGCATATGAATATTAAGCACACCAAATTTTATAGAATTCGGACAAGGATAGATCACATTTTTATTCATCTCAAAATCACGAAAAAGACATATTTTGCAATATTTTCCAGATTTCTCAAACTTGGTCATTTTTCGGATTCTTAACCATTTTTCACCAAAACTCTACCAAATTAACACTAAACTATATTATGACTCAATCTTAAACAAATAAGGGTTAAACAAAGCATAAACGAGGGTATAAACATGTAATATCGTCGCACATTGTGCTCCTATCAGTTATGATCATTCAACCGGCTCCATGGCATCTTCCCCACATTTGCACCAACGACCTCGTTTCGATATGGCAGGACGCCCGATCGAGGTCCGGTCTGCAAGTTCATCCGGGACTCGTTTCGATTTGGCAGAACGCCCGTCGAGCCCCCATGAACTCCACCTCGCACCGATATGGCAGAACGCCCGGGCGAGGTCCACCCCATCGGTTCCGTCATGTCCAACCAGCTCGAGAGTACTTTCCGGAAACATAATCACCCGGACCCATGGCTTTTTCAGGGGGACTCGTTTCGATAGGCATGTCGCCCGTCGAGTCCGCCCGCCTCCATGGCAAACGCATGGGCTTTACAAACCGGGCGAGTTTACATCTAACACATGTACTCTTGTCCAGCAGGATAAAAACCATGCGTCGCATTGAACCGCGATACTGTCCAGCAGGATAAAAACCCTGCATCGCACTGAACTGCGATACCTTTGGGAACACATGGGGGAGACTCGTTATCTCTACACCATCCCACCAGGCAGATTGTATCTCTAACACAGAACAAATCTCCCCGCAGGCTAACAAACCTACACATTTACCTCATCGCTTATTCAAACACAAGCTGAGAAGAACTAGCAAATGTTTGCACCGCTCCGTTCTGATTTGGCAGAACAACCGGTTCTGGCCCAGTTGGCACCGCTCCGTTCTGATTTGGCAGAACAACCGGTTCTGGCCCAGTTGGCACCGCTCCGTTCTGATTTGGCAGAACAACCGGTTCTGGCCCAGTTTGCACCGCTCCGTTCTGATTTGGCAGAACAACTGGTTCTGGCCCAGTTGGCACCGCTCCGTTCTGATTTGGCAGAACGCCCGGTTCTGGCCCAGTTGGCACCGCTCCGTTCTGATTTGGCAGGATGCCCAGTTCGGGATCAGTGAGCTCCGCCTTATTCCGAAAGGGCACCAGGCCCAATCAGAATTCCGTGCATTAATCTCTTGCATGGCGGATTTCAACGCCTCATTATCATTCCATGCACCATCTCTTGCATGGCGGTTTTCAACGCCTCATCATCATTCCATGCACCATCTATCGCATGGCATCATCTCATGCACTCTTCGGGTTTTCACCCCACTCCATGCTCTAACACTCGAGCACAATCCTGTTTTACATTACCAAACATGCTTATAAATTATTTCTTGCCATCGGTAACAGGTACTCACCTCGGTCACGCCCAATCTTTAACGCGGACTTGGGGGACTGGGGACCTGTAGGTTGGTAACCCCGCGGGTCTGCGGGACAAGAGCAAGACAGATAAGTCCCCATTCAAGATTGCACTTGACCGGGAACTTGGGGGACTTGTTGACAGTAGCCGCAGAGGGGCTACAGCAAGCCCACAGACCCGCGGCAAGTGCACCAGGGCCCGGCCCAGGACCCAGGATCGGATCACCAGCACCAGGCCTCGGGGCCCAGCGGTCTATCCTGCCTCCAAGGGTCCTGGGACCGGGGGCGCCTGCCTGCCAAAGAGGGCACCAGAATATCCAAACAGAAGGGAACCAGTCCCACATCGAAGGGTAAGGCCAGCCCTCACCCTCAACCACCTATATATGGGCCTCAACTACCACCATAAATGGGTAACTTGTCTCTCTCCCTGCTTACATACGTGCCCTGGTTATATATATTCCAACTATACTAACTTAGGCATCGGAGAGGTGAAGGCCGGCCTGCCCAGTATTCCCCTTAGTAAGCAGGATTGCAGGAGATCGAGTTGGATTCATCAAGTATCTACTAGACCCCCGGGTTTAGGTAGAAACAGTTGTCAAGGCACAAATTGACAAAACTCCATCCAAAATGCTATGAGAAACCAGAGGAAAAGAGCGGCGAGGGCCCAAAGGAAAAGAGAGGCCCAGACACAGACGATAAAGGCCATTCTGGCAGAAGTCGCTCAATTGACATCACCTCAGGTAGAGCCTGCCAAGGTCTACAAAATTCCTTCACCCTCGAGAGCCTACACCTTACCATATGTCATGGTTGGCGATATCCCAGTCTACCTACCTACTACTGCAAATGTAATGGTGACCTCAACTGAAGAGGACGAAGCTCCGGCATCTCTACAATCCACCACCTCTTCACAACAAACCAATGTGGATGCGAGGTCGATAGCTGAGGGAGTAATCAGGGCCCTTGAAACATCATCCAGAGGACGAGGAAGGGAGAAAGAGGCAAAGGGCAGGCAGTTTCCAGTTTTCGGAGGCGATTCATATCCAGGACCAGTTACTCGTAGCATAGCTAAAAAATCACAAGGAGATGCCTCGTCAGTGGGAATCGCCTCTGAAGATGAAGCATCTTGGAGTAATATCAACCCACTATATGAGGGGACATCTGTGGTGGAAAAAGTGTCTGAATTTGAAGTAAAAGGGGGAAACAGATCCCCATTGTTGACAAAAGGCACACCACGAGGTTCGAGGAGCACTAGAATCAGAGAACCAAAAAATGAGCAAGTGCTAGTGGTAAATCCACAAACGCCAGAGGAACAGCTGGCAGAGCTGCAGAGAAGGTTAGCTCAACTTGAGTTAAAGGCAGCTCGAAAACAAGAAGAAGTGGCCAGGAAGCGCGCTGAGTTAGAAGCAGAAACCGCTAGAAAATTGGCTGAGAAGGAGGCTGAAGTATCGACCTTGCTTTCACAATTAACCTTAATGGAAAATAAGGGAAAGCACAAAGACGACTTCCAACAATACATGGAACAGAAGGATGTTGGCGGACCAGGTCCATCAGGCTTCTCGAATACAATGACGCCAGATGATGTCAAAACAATGATTGCCGAAGCCGTTAAACAATTCCAAGAGTCTTTGAATCCTCTTGTCGTTGGATACCGAAAGCCGTACCCTCCTCACTATGACGCCATACCATTCCCTAAGGGGTACCAAAGATCTCCTTTCAACAAATTCGATGGAATAAATGGTTCATCCCAGGAACATCTAGCCCACTTCTACTCAGCTTGTGGAGAGACATCTCAAGGGGTCAGCATTCACCTGGTACACTCAGCTTGAACAAGGGTCTATAATAACATGGGACGACATGAAAAGAGCATTTCTAGCTCAATTTGTCAGCTCGAAGAAGAAAGTCTCGATTATCGACCTAGCTAACGCACGACAAAAGGTTGGTGAAAATGCCAATGACTTCATTACGAGATGGAGGAGCTTGAATATCCAATGTCCTGAGAAGTTGTCGAAACAGTCCCCAGTCCAGATGTGTGTCAATAACCTACTCCCGGAAATTGCAACATATATAGGCATTGCAGAACCCCAAACGTTTGATGCTTTGGTGTCAAAGGAGAGTAACATGGAACGCCAAATTGCTCGCACAAAGACATTAACTTCAAAGGTTCAGATTAATGAAAGGAGAGCTGATGACAAGAAACCAACATCCAACAAGGGAGAATCAATAGTTACCTTTATCCAAACAGAAAAAAGGAATGAAGGTGATAATAGTAACAACCGGGAAAGGGATGAGCGGCCGCAGAATCTCTCACTAAAAGAGAGAAGACAAGTCAAGTACTCATTTGACGACGATGATGTCGACTCGATCTTCATTGAGCTTGTTGACAGTAGCCACAGAGGGGCTACATAGGCCCACAGACCCGCAGCCAGTACGTCCGGGGCCGGACTGAGGCCCGGAGCAGGATCACCAGCACCCGGACCCGAG
Source organism: Potentilla sterilis (assembly GCA_963682095.1). Lineage (NCBI taxonomy): Eukaryota > Viridiplantae > Streptophyta > Magnoliopsida > Rosales > Rosaceae > Potentilla > Potentilla sterilis. Next base: position 12,875,524 of record OY821761.1, read on the forward strand.
GTCCATCAGTCTACCTTGTGACCAGGGGCCCGGGGACCGGGGACGCCAGCTTGCCGAACAGGCCACCAGAGCTGTCCTTTTGTGTACGAACAGAAGGAAACCAGTCCCACATCGAAGAGTAAGACCAGACCTCACGCTCGACCACCTATATAAGGGCCTCAACTACTCTCTTTAATAGGTAACTGATCTCTCCAACCGCTTATCACTCTTGCTTAAGTTATCTATTCATCCCAACTGTACTAACTTAGGCATCGGAGAGGAGAAGACCGGCCCGCCCGGTATTCCCCTTAGTTAGCAGGTTCGCAGGAGGAGATCACATCTAGATTCATCAGTTTCCACTAGGCCTATGGGTTTGTGCAGAAACAATTGGCGCCGTCTGTGGGAAGCATTTGATCCACGAAAAAGTAGCGTTGCTCTACCGGAGGGTAGAACCCGATCGATCCTTTGAAAGGCAGTTTGAAAGCAAGTCCACGATCCGGACGCCATAGAGGGAAGAAAGATGAAAGCTGGCGGGAGAGGGCTGAAAGAGCGAGTCCGGGTCCCCGACCGTGCCCAAAACCCTAAAACTGAGGTCAACATGAGGCTTGTCCCTTCTCCCGACCGGGACGGAACCCTCGATCGCCGGGGCTCAGAAAACCCTGACCAATATGATGGGGAGGGGGGGGGGGGGGGGGGGAGAGATAAAAAAGATGAAGGCAGAAGTCGCGCGATTGCGAGAGGAGGGCAATCGAGACCGACTAAGGGCGGATGCCCGATGCCAAGAGTTGGAAGCGGTAAACATCGCCTTATTGGCGGCCCTGGAGAAAGGACACCGGCAGGACACCTCTTGGGCGGCATCACGGCCCGCAAATAAAGGTAACGAGTTCCCGCACCTAGAAGTGGGACAGCCTACAGGAAGGAGAAAGACTGCGCATTTGCCCACGCCACTCTTTCTGGAAGCTCTGAGGAATTCCGGGCCGGTTGAGCCCCCATACCGAACGAACTTGGTATCGGGCGAGCAGGACAGCTCTACTGCGAGGACGCTTCAGACGCTCTCCGCCTCGGTGTCGGACATAAAGGACCGGTTGGAGGCCAGCGAGAAAAGGACGGTGCGACCGCAGGACGGTGCGCGATTCAACGAACGCACTGGACCTTTTCCACACCGGGTTAGGGAATCCGGAAGATCTGGTAACCAAAAGTCCCTAAAACTGACGTACTCAGGAACGAGCTGCCCATACCAACACCTGGACAGTTTTAAGTCACAAAGGGCTACTCAGATGCCACGTGCTGTAATGTATTCCAAGAGACGCTCTCGGGGGAGGCATTGGGCTGGTTCTACGAGCTGCCATTAAACTCGGTGGAGACATTCGAACAGCTGGCTAATAAGTTTGTCGGGCAATTCGTCCTTAGAGCCAAGGCGGTCCAAACGTCAACGATCATTTTCGATTGCATGCAGACTGACCGCGAACCGCTGCGCACTTTCGTTAACCGGTGGCATATCGCCACGGCCGGAGTCAGGAACTTGGATAAAAGGATCGCTGAGATGGCATTCAAGCAGGGGTTGAGGCCTGGGGAACTCTCGTACGCCCTGCGAGTGAAGGAGCCACTGGGGTAAAACGAGCTGATGGCCGTGGCCGTCAGGCACGCCCAAGCGGAACATGAGACGTATGGGGATAAGATGCCCAAGCGAAGGTCGGATGACCTATTACCAACACCCTCCCATGAAAACAAGGCCGGGTGACAGGATCACAATCGTACGCCTACGACCAGTAAGAAAGCTGAGGTATGGGAGGATTGGCGACCCCGCTGTAGCGGCGACAGCAGTTCATGGGCAGGTGGAAGACCACCGCCTTTGCGACCGGCAAGGCCCATGGCAGCAGCGCCAGCGGGGCGACAACCGCGGGCCCTAGCCATTATGCCAGCAGGAAAACCCGATGTCGCGCGATTGCGAGAGGAGGGCAATCGAGACCGACTAAGGGCGGATGCCCGATGCCAAGAGTTGGAAGCGGTAAACATCGCCTTATTGGCGGCCCTGGAGAAAGGACACCGGCAGGACACCTCTTGGGCGGCATCACGGCCCGCAAATAAAGGTAACGAGTTCCCGCACCTAGAAGTGGGACAGCCTACAGGAAGGAGAAAGACTGCGCATTTGCCCACGCCACTCTTTCTGGAAGCTCTGAGGAATTCCGGGCCGGTTGAGCCCCCATACCGAACGAACTTGGTATCGGGCGAGCATGACAGCTCTACTGCGAGGACGCTTCAGACGCTCTCCGCCTCGGTGTCGGACATAAAGGACCGGTTGGAGGCCAGCGAGAAAAGGACGGTGCGACCGCAGGACGGTGCGCGATTCAACGAACGCACTGGACCTTTTCCACACCGGGTTAGGGAATCCGGAAGATCTGGTAACCAAAAGTCCCTAAAACTGACGTACTCAGGAACGAGCTGCCCATACCAACACCTGGACAGTTTTAAGTCACAAAGGGCTACTCAGATGCCACGTGCTGTAATGTATTCCAAGAGACGCTCTCGGGGGAGGCATTGGGCTGGTTCTACGAGCTGCCATTAAACTCGGTGGAGACATTCGAACAGCTGGCTAATAAGTTTGTCGGGCAATTCGTCCTTAGAGCCAAGGCGGTCCAAACGTCAACGATCATTTTCGATTGCATGCAGACTGACCGCGAACCGCTGCGCACTTTCGTTAACCGGTGGCATATCGCCACGGCCGGAGTCAGGAACTTGGATAAAAGGATCGCTGAGATGGCATTCAAGCAGGGGTTGAGGCCTGGGGAACTCTCGTACGCCCTGCGAGTGAAGGAGCCACTGGGGTAAAACGAGCTGATGGCCGTGGCCGTTAGGCACGCCCAAGCGGAACATGAGACGTATGGGGATAAGATGCCCAAGCGAAGGTCGGATGACCTATTACCAACACCCTCCCATGAAAACAAGGCCGGGTGACAGGATCACAATCGTACGCCTACGACCAGTAAGAAAGCTGAGGTATGGGAGGATTGGCGACCCCGCTGTAGCGGCGACAGCAGTTCATGGGCAGGTGGAAGACCACCGCCTTTGCGACCGGCAAGGCCCATGGCAGCAGCGCCAGCGGGGCGACAACCGCGGGCCCTAGCCATTATGCCAGCAGGAAAACCCGATGACCCAACCCTCCGGACTAACGACCACCGACCCCAGAGAACGGTTGTGGATGGCCGAGTCCGGACAGATGATCCGCAAAGGGACAGGCAGGGTGCCCGAGAGGTAGGAAGCATACACACCCGAGTCCCCGGAGGGATCGAGGTGCATGGAAGCATAAATATGATACATGGGGGGGACCACATAGATCGACTCACCCGGAGCTCGAAGAAGCGGTGCTTAAGGTCGATCCAGGGAAAAGAAGTATACGCCTTTGGGGGAGGAAGCTGACAGGCCGCTAAAACCGGATGGAACTCGGTCACGTTCTATGAGGAAGAAGAACCTGAGGATCTGATCCAACCGCACAACGATCCCTTCCTCATTACGGTCCAAATAGACCACTGGATAACCAGCCGCATGTTAATCGACACCGGGGCTTCTGTCAATGTGATGTTCCGAGACGCATACAAGGGGCTGCACCGGGGAAGGGGCAAGTTATCCCAGGATAACGAGCCGCTGATTAGCTTCTCCGGCGAGGTGGTCCAGCCTTTGGGATCGGATTACCTGCCGCTAATCTTCGGCGAGGGAGACAGGACGAGGAAGGAGCACTTGGAGTTCATCATCGTGGATTGCCTGTCCTCATACAATGGCATAATCGGTCGGCCGGGGTTGTGGAGGCTGAAAACCTTCATAGCCGGCCATATACTGATGTTAAAAATGCCTTCACCCGCCGGCGTCATTACCATACGCGGGGACCAGAAGATCGCTCGCAGATATTATGCGGAGGCCCTGGCCCACGGGAGAAAGCGGACCGAGGTCTTCACGGCTACTCAACAAGTATCGTACCGGTTGGTCGACTTGGAGAGGCAACGGATAGCCCGGCTTTGTGTTTGCTGGAACAGTCTGGGCCGGAGCTCTTACAATTTCATCCGGTGGAATGTGTTGGAGATATGCGAGCTTCAACAAAATACGACAGCCGGAGAGGAGGGGGTTACGAAGCATCTTATAGGCGGCAAAACTACACCTTGTTGATAATTAGGGAAATCAAAAAGGAAAGGCAACCCCAGCCGCAGATTCCCTCCATCTCAGACCGCTCCCTACTGACACGTGTCCCAGCATCAATAAAGTTCCCACGCCATCATAACTGATGGGACTGATGGGCTCTCTCCTTCATTGCATGTCAGCCACCTGTCCCGCCTACATGCGGAATTATTTCTGCACAAACCCGTAGGCCTAGTGGAAACTGATGAATCAAGATGTGATCTCCTCCTGCGAACCTGCTAACTAAGGGGAATACCGGGCGGGCCGTCTTCTCCTCTCTGATGCCTAAGTTAGTACAGTTGGGATGAATAGATAACTTAAGCAAGAGTGATAAGCGGTTGGAGAGATCAGTTACCTATTAAAGAGGGTAGTTGAGGCCCTTATATAGGTAGTCGGGCGTGAGGTCTGGTCTTACTCTTAGATGTGGGACTGGTTTCCTTCTGTTCGTACACAAAAAGACAGCTCTGGTGGCCTATTCGACAGGCTGGCGTCCCCGGTCCCCGGGCCCCTGGTCACAAGGTAGACTGCTGGACCTCGGGTCCGGGTGCTGGTGATCCTGCTCCGGGCCTCAGTCCGGCCCCGGACGTACTGGCTGTGGATCTGTGGGCCTAAGTAGCCCCTCTGTGGCTACTGTCAACAAGTCCCCCAAGTTCCCGGTCAAGTGCAATCTTGAATGGGGACTTAATATGTCTCACTCCTTACCGACCCAACGGTGTCCAGTCCCCCAAGTCCGCATTGAAGATTGGGCATAACCGGGCGTTCGGGCAGAGAAGGCGTGGTGATGTGAGTACCTATTAATGATGACGTGCGACAGTTATGACTATGTTTGCAATACTAATGGTATTGTGCTCAAGTTTTGTCGTGCCATGAGTATGGAACGGGGTGAAACCCGGACGAGTGCATGGGATGATGATGTGAGGGCTCGACCGGTGGACTGCCATGTCAGGACGAGTCCCCCAAGTTCCCAGGGTAAAATTACTGCCAACGGTGAGGCAGGCCGAGGAGTAGCCCGGTGGTGCGGCCCAGCTTGTGCTGGAATAAGCGTGGGGTAATATACAGGGTTGCTAGCCTGCGGGGAGGCCTGTTGGAGCGTGGAATAAGCCAACAGGTACCCCGGTGGGGTGCTGCGGCCATGTTGAAGCACCGGTTAACACCTGCTAGTTCTTCTCAGCTTGTGTTGGAATAAACATGAGGTAATGTGCAGGTTTTCTAGCCTGCGGGGAGACTTGTTCTGTGTTAGAGAAACAATCTGCCCGGTGGGGTGGTGTGGAGATAACAAGTCTCGCCATGGATCACCAAATTTATCACAGTTCAGTGTGATGCAGGGTTTTTAACCTGCTGGAAGAGTTTGCATGTAGTAGATGTAAACTCTCCCGGGTTTATAATGCCCATGTGTTTGAAGCCTAAAGTTGTTGCTGGCTTGTCCTTGCCCGCAAGGGCGAAGGAGAGTGACTAAACCAGTGGAATGCCATGGAGCCGGTTGAATGGTAAATAACCGGTGGGATGCCATGGAGCCGGTTGAATACTACATAACCGGTGGGATGCCATGGAGTCAGTTGAATACTACATAGCCTTTTGTCGTCCGAGGTCCGTGAAACGGCCTCCCCTTTCTCCTTCAACCTCGAGACAAGGTCTTCACCGTCCATGGATAATGTGTTAACGGGCTTGACGACCGTCCGGGAAGATGCACCTGCAGAACAAACAAAGGGTTAATATCAACTCAGTCAGCGGGAACGTCACTACTAAAACCCTGCTACGCACCGGGATCCCGCCCGAGACAGCAGTACTCTAACACCTCCCGCCGTATGAAGTTGTAGGAGCTTCGCTCAAGATCGTCCCAGCACCCGAGTATCGTCATAATCCTATCCCGCTCCAACTCGGACAGTACGAACGATTGGTCACCAAGGGGCTGGAAGGCACCAGGAACCCGGTACATCCTCCTCCTTTTCTGCCACTTCCTACCCGCCATCACCACCTTCTTCCTCCAGTTATTGTCCACCCAGAAAGGCAGGTGGGTGATGATAGGCTGGAAGTGTCGGGCGCTAAAGGTCAGACAACCCCGACACCCTTTCTTCTTCGAGAAAGACAGTCTGTACAGTGCCCGGAACTCGTTCACCGTTGGCATGCTCATCCTTGACAGCTCGTACAGACAACCAAGGCTCAGCAACTGCCTTCACTGGTTCCCGGGAAGCTGCGCGGGAGACACTTGCAGAGCGCTAAGCATGTACTACATGAAGTCTGGCAGCGGGAGGGAGAACCCGTGACGAAATTGGTCTCCGTGAACAGCAACCCAACCCGCCTCCGGGTTATAGGCCGATTCTCCGGGATTCAGCGGCCGTAACGTCACCTCATCAGGGATATTCCACGTCTCCCGGAAGGCGGCAATCTCTGCAGGGCTCATAGTACCCTCCGGTTCATCGCACGCTACAGCCTCTTTCCCACTCCCGATAGTGCAACTCACGGGCGGAGTACCAGGAAAGCGCACCCCGTGCGGGATGTCCTCACACCCCAGAGACCCGGAAGACGAGACCCCGCTCTGGGAGTGGGCAGCGGCTTCGGACTCCGGGGAATCCGAACCAAGCCAATCCTCCAACCTTTCCTCATCGTCCACCACAGGACGCCTGTCGGCCGGTTCAGAAGTCCCATCAGAGCTCGCAGAAGCCATTTAACCTAGGGGAAGAAAACAAAACCCCACCGCTGGTCAGCAACAAGCTAGAACAGCGCCCTCTGCGGCTGCTCCCCAAGTTTTCCGCAGACGCCCCGCTCAAAACAACTCACAGTCGGCGACAGAGCAGCCCCCCCCGCAAAACACCAACCAAAAAGAAAAAACACGAAGCAAAGAAGGCGAGACTTACCGATTACTATGCACAACCGGAGAAAGTCAGTCCTACGAAAACACCGAGCAATGGTAGGCAAGAACCAGAATGCTTGAAGCACGGATAACGTGAGGTACCTCCACAGAACTTTCGCCGGATTCCTCTCCCACCTTCTCTTCTTCTCTCTGGGCTAAGAGCAAAAACAAAAATCATGAAGACAAAGGAGGCCTTTTTATAGACGGGTCTGATGCCCTAGGCACCCCTGTAATCCCCCCAAAATACTCAATCGGGGCAAGTCAAACGCTTGTGAATCCAGGCCCTCCATCTCAGATCGCTCTCTATTGACACGTGTCCTAGCATCGATAACCTACCCACGCCATCATAACTGATTGGACCGATGGGCTTCCTCCTTAAATGCATGTCAGCCACTTGTCCCGCCTACAAGCGGTAGTTAAGGGAGACAGGGGCGGGAACCGAGGCGTCAAGCCCCCCCCACTTCCCCAAGAGCCACGCCATCCCACCGGTTAGGTAGCATTCAACCGGCTCCATGGCATCCCACCGGTTAGGTAGCATTCAACCGGCTCCATGGTATCCCACCGGTTCGGTAGCATTCAACCGGCTCCATGGCATCCAACCGGTTAGGTAGCATTCAACCGGCTCCATGGCATCTCACCGGTTAGGTAGCATTCAACCGGCTCCATGGCATCTCACCGGTTAGGTAGCATTCAACCGGCTCCATGACATTCCACCGGTTACGTAGTATTCAACCGGCTCCAAGGCATTCCATCGGTTACGGTTTTACCACTTTCCTTCGCCCTTGCGGGCAAGGACAAGCCAGCAACAACTCAAGGCTTCAAACACATGGGCTTTATAAACCCGGGAGAGTTTACCTCTAACACATGCAAACTCTTCCAGCAGACTAAAAACCCTACATCACACTGAACTGTGATAAATATGGGGATCCATGGGAGACTTGTTATCTCCACGCCACCCTACCAGGCATATTGTTTCTCTAACACAGAACAAGTCTCCCCGCAGGCTAGAAAACCTGCACATTACCTCACGCTTATTCCAACACAAGCTGAGAAGAACTAGCAGGTGTTAACCGGTGCTTCAACATGGCCGCAGCACCCCACCGGGGTACCTGTTGGCTTATTCCACGCTCCAACAGGCCTCCCCGCAGGCTAGCAACCCTGTATATTACCCCACGCTTATTCCAGCACAAGCTGGGCCGCACCACCGGGCTACTCCCCGGCCTGCCTCACCGTTGGCAGTAATTTTACCCTGGGAACTTGGGGGACTCGTCCTGACATGGCAGTCCACCAGTCGAGCCCTCACATCATCATCCCATGCACTCGTCCGGGTTTCACCCCATTCCATACACATGGCACGACAACACTTGAGCACAATACCATTAGTATTGCAAACATACTCATAACTGTCGCACGTCATCATTAATAGGTACTCACATCACCACGCCTTCTCTGCCCGAACGCCCGGTCACGCCCAATCTTCAATGCGGACTTGGGGGACTGGGCACCGTTGGGTCGGTAACCCTGCGAGTCTGCGGGGCAGGAGCGAGACATATTAAGTCCCCATTCAAGATTGCACTTGACCGGGAACTTGGGGGACTTGCTGACAGTGGCCACAAAGGGGCTACATAGGCCCACAGACCCATAGCCAGTACGTCCGCGGCCGGACTGAGGCCAGGAGCAGGATCACCAGCACCCGGACCCGAGGTCCAGCAGTCTACCTTGTGACCAGGGGCCCGGGGACCGGGGACGCCAGCCTGCCGAACAGGCCACCAGAGCTGTCATTTTGCGTACGAACAGAAGAAAACCAGTCTCACATCGAAGAGTAAGACCAGACCTCACGCCCGACCACCTATATAAGGGCATCAACTACCCTCTTTAATAGGTAACTGATCTCTCCAACCGCTTATCACTCTTGCTTAAGTTATCTATTCATCCCAACTGTACTAACTTAGGCATCGAAGAGGAGAAGACCGGCCCGCCCGGTATTCCCCAGGTTCCCAGGAGGAGATCACATCTTGATTCATCAGTTTCCACTAGGCCTACGGGTTTGTGCAGAAACAGAGCTCATGACAGTGAAAGCAATAAAACTCCCATAATCAAAGCGGCCCGCTGAAATGAACAAAACTAATGACCCAAATTACTGCAAGTATCATCGGCTGATCGGTCATACCCTGAAGAATTGTTACGTCCTCAAGGACAAAATCCAGGAGATGATCAATAATAAAGAAATAGAGATTGACTCATCTCCCCACAGATCGGCATCTGCAAATATGATCGAAGAGGGTCTTTCAACGCGTCGGCAGCAAAAACTCCAACAATTTCGCTACCAGATGGTGCTATAAAGGTGGCTTTCCAAGTAGACAATGAAGTCAAAATTGTTCATGCATACCCAAATATGCCTGGCTATGGGAATCCCACGATGCCGAGCTTGTACGAACTAATGACCGCTCCTAGCCTCGACATCTGGGAATATTATGAGGAAACAGATGAGTTATCCGATGAGTGGAAGACAATAACCAAAAAGGTTCAGCATCACCCTCTCCATACAAAGTCCTCTACTCTAACTGGTGTTAAATTCAGGAGAAGGCCATCCTTGAAGAGTAAAATGAATAAAAAGAAAGCGCATAAAAAAGTTCAAACCTCTGAAGAAGAAGAGTATGAACAAGCACCACGAGTACCGATCACCCTTCGAGAATTCTTACCTAAGGAGTTATTTGAAGGGGAACACCCAAAAGAGGAAAATAACGAGGTAGTTCAGTGTTGTATGGTCTCCATTGGGAGCATCGAGGGCTCAGATACTGAGAAAAATGATAAAGGCTCAGAAAAGGCAGAACTTGAAGTTCACAAGATAACTTTATGCGCCGGTACCACTACTACAAAAAACTCAATACACAACACAAATCAGACAACACTTTGAAAGTTACATATTGTGTGAATCACTTAACTGTTTCAGACGACCTAAAGTGAATAATTTGTGTTGTATGATGGTACACATTTTTCATATTCTGAAAAAAAAATTTCCAGATTTTGTCACACAACTCTGAGACACATTTTCTGTTGTGTGATTAATGAAAATCTGGGCGGCAGAATTCCCTCCGACATTGAAACTCAAATTTGGGCAACAAAGTTATTTTTTTGTGTTGTGTGATAATGTCACATCCTGCATTAGGTGTCACCAAGTGCAAAGTGACAAATACTTGTACAACAGAGTTTCATAGTTTAGTTGTGTGAGTTGGTTTGCTTGTCATTGCCCCATTTTCATTTTGGCTCCAATGGCAGAGGCAGCATTTCTGAAAGCGGGAAAGTTGCCTCCATGGTTTTTTGGTTTTGAAAAACATACATGTGCTACAATTCTCACAACAATGTATTTTGATTCTGTTGTGCAATTGTTTTGCTGCTTCTACAAGAACACTCTTATGGAATACCTAGTATAAAGCAAAGTAAGTTGGTACAACTGTTTAAAAGTGTTTAGTTGTGTGAATGTAAACCTAATAAGGTCATGCCAAACTTGCCAAATTTTAGGGGAGCGGCAAATTTCCCTCTTTTACTAAATATTTGAGTCAAATTTTTATTTTCTGTTGTGTCAGAAAGTTAGGCAAATTTTAAGACACATTCAATTGAACGTACCGAGTGGAATACCTAGTGCAAAGTTAAGAAAACTAGTACAACAAATCTCTATATTTGTACAAATCTCACTTCCCAAATCTCTATATTTGTAATTCAAATCTCTCTCTCTCTCTCTCAAAGCCCCGAGCTCTCTCAAAATCACCTCCAGAAAAAAAATGAACTTGCCCAAACCCAACACCCCAAATTCTCCCAACTCAACCTCCACCAAGCCTTCACCTCCCTCCAAACCCACTGCTCCGGCCTCATCCACAACCTCTTCAACCCCAACCCTTCTTCTTCTCTCCAAACCCATCTCCACTCAGCTCTCTCCAACCTCCAAACCCGTCTCCCTTCGATTTAGCTTGAGTCGTCTTCGCACTCGTCCCCTGACCGCCTTCCTCCCTGACCTCGGCGGCACTCCCGTCTTCGCAACCCTAAGAACAGGAGGAGGTGAAGGTTATGTCCACAGCCCTCTGCAGATTATGTTCACCGCCTCCTCCCTCTTCCACCTCTTCCTCTCCCTCTCCCTCTCCGCCACCGCCACCCCCTCAAAGCTCTCCTTCAACTCCAACTTCTCCGCCAACCCCCTCCAATCCCCCCTCACCCTCAACCCCCGCCGCCCCCTCGACCCCAACAACGGCGCCGCCCTCCACCGCGCCTCCATCGTCTTGTTCCGCAACGACCTCCGCGTCCACGACAATGAGCCTCTCAACTCCGCCAACAACGAGTCCATCTCCGTCCTCCCCGTCTTCTGCTTCGACCCCAGAGACTTCGGCAAGTCCTCCTCCGGGTTCGACAAGACCGGCCCATACCGGGCCCAGTTCCTCGTCGAGTCCGTCTCCGACCTCCGCAAAAATCTCCAGTCCCGTGGGTCCGATCTCGTCGTCCGTATCGGGAAGCCCGAGACTGTCCTTGCTGAGCTGGCAAAGGCCATTGGGGCAGACGCGATATATGCGCATAGGGAGGTGAGTCATGATGAGGTGAAATCCGAAGAGAAGATTGAGGCGGCGATGAAGGAGGAGAATGTGGAGGTCAAGTACTTCTAGGGGAGTACTTTGTATCATGTCGACGACTTGCCGTTTAAGGTGGAGGATATGCCGACCAACTATGGGGGGTTTAGAGAGAAGGTCAAGGGTTTGGAGGTGAGAAAGACTATTGAGGCTTTGGAGCAGATGAAAGGGATGCCGTCCAGGGGGGATGTGGAGCCTGGGGATGTTCCTTCCTTGATGGACTTGGGTTTGAACCCTTCTGCTTCCATTGCTCAGGTTTGTCAATGCCTTTTTTTTTGGTTTGTTAATGCTTTTGTTTTATATGTGTTGGGCATAGTTTGCATCGATGCTAGGTTTTTGGACGGATTGTTTAGTTGAGAGTTAAAATGGAAATGGTAATGAGCAATGTAGTATGGAAAGTAGAGATTAGAGAAGCTGAGGAAGCTTATAGATCATAAGATTAGAGTAGACTGTTCCATGGCTGTGTTGTTGGGATGCTTAAATAAACAGATATATGAGCAGCATTACAGTTGTAGTGGTCTGGTGCTTCAGTGTCTAGTTCTAGCTATCTTTGACTTGTTAATTATTTGTTTGTTACCTACATACTTGTTCTGATTGAGTTAGTTTTGAATACCGGATCAAAGTAAGAAAAGATATATACTTGTACATTCCTAGGCTCCTCTGTTTGTCTTGTAAATTCTTATAGCTGAATGAATGATTGATAATGGGTTAGTTCCAACACTACTAATGCTAGCAGTTGGATCTGCTTTCATTCCTGTCATTTGTTGTCATGGATATTGGTGTTTGACACCTGGATTTGCTAGATTCAAATTTTGTTGCCTGTAAGTCTTGTCCACGGGGTAAAGTGACAATATTGTCATCTACTGTTATGTAGGAGGGAAAGCCTTCAATGGTGGGAGGAGAAGCTGAAGCCCTAGAGAAGCTTAAGAAGTTTGCAGCTGAGTGCCAAGCACAACCTCCCAAGGGGAGCAAAGAAGGAAGTCAGGATAGCATATATGGTGCAAACTTTTCATGCAAAATTTCACCATGGCTGGCCATGGGATGCCTCTCTCCCCGCAGTATGTTTGATGAGCTAAAGAAAACTGCTAGCAGGTGAGCTTTTTTTCTTCTTCTTTAGAATCACATTATAGCTCCTAAACTCTGTATTAGAATGTTCTCCCCGCAGTATGTTTGATGAGCTAAAGAAAACTGCTAGCAGGTGAGCTTTTTTTCTTCTTCTTTGGAATCACATTATAGCTCCTAAACTCTGTATTAGAATGTTCTTCTCACTCGCAAATTAATATTGTGTTTGATAGATCTGTTTCTGCATCCTCAAACCCGGATGATGGTGGCAGCGGAACAAACTGGTTAATGTTTGAATTGCTGTGGAGGGATTTCTTCAGGTAAATTGACAATTGACAGACAAGGGATTTCTTCATATTTTCCTTTTCAGTATTTAGCATTATTTGATTGGCTATACATCCTACCCTAATTTAGTTTGGAATTAAACATTATAAGGCTTCCTGTTAAGGCTGTGATGCCTTGAAACTTGAAGTTGTTCATGTGGATATCATTTCACTAATATGTTGTTCAACTCCCAAATGCAGATTTGTGCTGGAATTGGTGGATAAGGAGATATGTGCTGCCCAGTCTAGGCTTTATGTTGGGTATGCCTCCTTTCTCGAATCCAAAGGGGATGTGTCCAATGTCAAAAAGGTTTATCAGATCGGTATTCAAAGGTCCCTCTCTAAATTCTTGTATTTTGTATTCGTGCCTCCATTTGGGGTATTTGACTAATTCATTGCTCAAGAGTGGACACAATTGTTTTGAAGAACTAATAATTGATAAAGTTGATTGGAAATCTAAAAGAGAATGAGCTTTATTGCTGCCTATGTGAATCATTCATTACCATGATTTGAAACAACCTTTATAGAAGAGGTGATTTTACTTTCAAACACTAATAATTGAAAAGGTTAATCATAGAAAGCATAAAGAGTATGATTTTTGTTACTGCCCTACTATAGCTTCAAGACAGAAACATGTTAATTAAAGTAGGAACAAGTAGGAGCAATTATTTTCAGGGTCGATCTAAAAAATCAGCTTGATTCTGATTGTGGACCTCTTTTAGCGTTTAACTGTTTGGGTCACTCTGAGTTGTGTAGGTTACAATGCTTGTGTTTACCCTGGTGGAGGAAGCAGCAATCTACATGTGGCAGCGACAAAGATCAATAAGATATCATCAAATGATGGATCTTCTAAGGTTAGAATTATGTTCAGTGTGAGGAATAAGGTCCTGGTGTACATTTTTTTGATTATAAGGAATGCTAGTGTGAAGGGGATAATCTATAAATTATAGGAACAACTGCAGGATATAAATAGGAATTTAAATGTACTTGTTACTTCCCCTTCCTTTAGCCTCAAATATTTGTTTGAATAATGGAGTGTATATATATATTTCACCTCGGAAATATAAGAGAAGCATACAAGGCAACCCTGAATGCGCTTAATACTTGGCTAATTTATGTTCTATATTTGTATACGACTCCGTTATACATCTAACAGAAGCGTACTAGGTAATACTGAATCCAGTTAATACTTGGCTAAAATTTGTTCTATAGTTGTCTATGCACGGATTTCTGCTGGAGATGACATTTTGATTTTGGTTAATATTTCCAAGAACTTGAAGCACAAGTTTTACCTTCATTCTATTTAAACTGATCAATGACACTTTGGAATTTCTTGTTGTAAGCCTACTGTGGAATAGCAATGATAAATGGTGAATTTGTTTTGGTTGTTTGGTGATTTGGTTGTAGGACCTTGGATTGTCCTGGTTCTGAGCTATGCTTAATTCATTGTGGTTGTTGTTTAGACTAAAATTAGAACTGTACAAGTGAGACATGTTGATTAGATTATATATTGTTTGTGCTATCACTAATCAGTATGTCATCATCTTTATCAGCATGAAAAAAAAGTACTTCATATGTTTCTGAATCTGTGTTATGTATCAATTTGGTACCATAACTGCTGTTTATCAAGGGTGACGCTCTTATCATTCAGTTAGGTGGAATACATATTTTCTGATAAAACTGGAACTTTAACAAGAAACTTGATGGAGTTCTTCAAGTGTTCAATTGGAGGAGAGGTCTGTGGAACTGGTCTTACTGAAATAGAAAGGGGAGAAGCACAAAGAAATGGTTGTAGCAGCTAGGTAGAAATATTGCTAGCACTTCGAACTTATGTATGTATTACAATCTGTGTATGCTTTCAGCTTAGGCTACTTGAATGATATGTAAGCTTTAAGCAATGTTTTAATGGTAATGGCTAGATGGTACTGTTTTGATGATAATGGTTCAGCTTTTGATGTACAACAGTTTACAAGTTTTTGAGACAAAACAATTGTGTGTTTGAAGCTCAGACAACAAAGTTTTCATTTGATCAAATGCTTAAATCTATTGTGTGATACGCCATTATACAACAAGATAACAAAATCATGTGTTGTATAATATGACTAAAAACCACATCAAACCTGTGTCACAAAATCCTCAAATCTGTTGTTTGATTTGTAGAATCATACAACTCAATAAATATGAAACGAAATCAGTTGTCTGAATCAGACAACTAAATAAGTGGGAGATGAAATCTGTTGTGCGAATGAGACAACAGAATAAAATTGCAATATTCTGTTGTATGTTTAAAACTTACACAACATAAAAGTATGTATATTCTGTTGTATGAACTAGACATGTCAGTGCAGCGAATGCCAAGCCAGCCATGGCATGGCATATAAGTTGTACAACAGAAATTATAAGTTGGTTGTTGGACGTTTCATCACACAAGCTTGAGATATACGACGGTTTTTTCGAACTTACACAACGGTGCAGCACCGTTGTGTATTGAGTTTTTTGTAGTAGTGAAGGCATGTGATCCTTCCTTGTTGTTGCATTGAGCTTCCTATAATCGATACACATCCTATGACCGGTCACAAGTCGTTGTGGCACGAGTTCATTCTTCTCATTCTTGACAACCGTGACACCACTTTTCTTTGGCACTACTTGCACTGGTGAGACCCACTTGCTATCCGAAATAGGGTATATGACGCCACAATCAAGCAATTTTATGATCTCGTCTTTTACTACCTTCATCATTGGGGGGTGGAGGCGTCTTTGACCCTCTCTTGTAGGCTTTGCACCTTCTTCAAGCAATATTCGATGAACACATGTTGTAGGGCTTATTCCCTTGATATCCGCCAAGGTCCAACCTATAGCGGTTTTATGCTTTTTAAGCACATGCACTAACTCCTCTTCTTGCTTCTTACTAAGCGATGAAGACACAATAACTGGTAGAGTATCTTCTTCTCCAAGATAAACATATTTTAATGTACTAGGGAGCTCTTTGAGTTCTAACTTTGGGGCTTCTTCCACACTTGGTCGAAATTTGGTTGTGGCACTTGGGATAGACAAGAATGAATTGAATTGTTTAGCATATGGCCGAGACTCAAGCTCGGCATAAACTTCTTTGATGATCGGCGCCCATGCTTCCTTTTCTTCCTCCATTACTCGCTTTCCCTTCTTGTCAAATCCCGCCCCTTGCTCAATTGCTAATTGCTATGCATCAAGGGTGGCCGACATGACTTGCTCGACCTCCTCAACAACTTCCAAGAATCGGCACTCTTCACTCTCTTTAGCAATAGGGAACTTCATGGCTTTAAAAACATTGAACTTGATTACCTCACCATCAAATTCCATTGTAAGATTACCCGCGGCAACATCAATCTTCGTCCTCGCCGTCCTCATGAATGGCCGACCAAGCAATAGTTGTGTACTTTGCTCCGGCGAGTCCTCCATCTCAATAATGTAGAAATCAGCCGGAAAGATTAATTCATTGACTTGCACAAGCACATCCTCCACATAACCTTCCGGATACTTGTTAGAACGATCCGCTAGTTGTATGATGACATTATCCTTCTTGAGAGGTCCAAGGTTCAATGTTTCATAAACATTGAGTGGCATCACATTAATCGACGCTCCCAAATCCAACATAACATCCTCAAACTTGGTGTTGCCGATCACACATGGAACATTGAAACTTCCGGGATCCTTCATCTTTGGTGGTAACTTTCTTTGTATAACGGCCGACACCGTCTCACTCATTCGTACCACTTGTGTCTCCCTTGTGTGTCTTCGAGTAGTGCATAGCTCTTTGAGGAATTTTGCATATCGTGGCACTTGTCTAATGCACTCCAACAAAGGAATGTTTACTTCAACCTTCCGAAATACCTCCAACACTTCTTCGTCGGATTTCTCCTTCTTAGATTTTGCGAAACGTGAAGGGAAGGGCATGCATGAGTTAGACACACCTCCCTTTGTTGGATTGATCGGAACATGCTCTTTCTTTGAAGTCGCGGGATCTCGCTCTATGTCATTCTTGCTTAAGGCTTGGCTTGGCCTTTTCGCAGCATCCCTTTGCTCGGCTGCTGCCCTTTGTAATTCCGGTGTCTCCGCCGGTAGTAGCAGTGGCTCAGCTGCAACGTCTTCATGTTGCTCGGCTGCAAGGCTACCGGTTGTGATTTCAAATGGCTGCTCGGCATCTTTTCCTCTATTCTTGGCTCGTGGCTCGGCTAAAGCTTTACCACTTCGAGTAACAATAGCTTGAGCTTGCTCATTCCTCGGATTCTTTATTACTCCTCCTGGCAACTTTCCTTGCTCAGTAAACTTCCCCATAAAGTCCACGACTTGCCCCATTTGGGTTTTGAGTTCCCCAATATCCTTCGAGTGAGTCTGTTGTCCCGCAAGTAATGCTTGAGTAGCACTCGAAAGAGATTGAATCAATGCCTCGTAGTTGGGGTTGCTTGTTGTTCTTTGAGATTGGTTCGGCAAAGGTTGAAATGTGGTGTGGCTCGGCTGCTCTTGGTGTGCTTGGTACGGCTGCCGTGGCACGAATGGTGCTCTTGATTGATAGGGTGCGGCAGTCCCTTGATTTGGTTGCATTGGTGCTCTAAGCACATTATCGTTATTTGCCCATCGAAAATTTGGATGATCATTGAACCTTGGGTTAAAGTTCCCAAACCGTTGACCTCCTTGAAAGCCAATTGCATTGCACTCTTCTACTCCCTCATTCGATCCAAATTGAGGGCATTGCTCAGTCTCATGGCCCTCAGTGCAAATACCACAAACAATAGCACGCTTCTTCATCAAATTACTCACCAAGTCGGTAAGCTTGTCAACTTTATCCTCTAGTTTTGAGCTCGAAGACGTCTCATGCACTTTCTCATTCCTTTGCACATTATTTCGTGCTATGCCAAATTGTTGGTTGTTCAAGGCACGAACTTCCAACAGATTCTTTGCTGGTGTTGCTCCTAATTCCAGAAAACTACCTCCCGCAGCTGAATCCAAAAACTCCCTCTCCATAACACGCAATCCCTCATAAAAATATTGCAATAAAAGTCCCTCACTTATGCCATGAGATGGGCACAAGGAGATGAGAGATTTGAACCTTTTGTAGTAATCGAAGAAGGTCTCGTCTCCAGCTTGCTTCACACTTGTAATTTGCTTCCTTAAATCAGTGATCCGTGAAGCGGGAAAGTACTTGAGCAAAAACTCGTCCACCATTGTGTTCCATGAGTTGATTCGGCCACTAGGTACTTCAAACAACCATTCCTTCGCTTGATCCTCCAATGAAAACGGAAACGCCTTCATCTTAAAATGTTGCAAATCCGTACCTCGTGGACACATTGATTCGGTGGTAAAGTTAAACCACTGAAGATGCTTGTTGGGATCCTCGCTTGGCATTCCATAGAACGACTTTAACTTGTGGAGGAATCCACTCCTTAATTCTATCTCTCCGGTCTTACCAGCTTCAAGAGGAGGGTACACAATGTTGGAGGGTGCAGCCCCTCCTCCTCCAGTTACATGTCCATTCTGTGCTCTGATTGATGTCATAACTGCAGGTTCTTCAACTGATTCTGTAAAACACTCAAACTCGGGCCCCTGACTATCACACGAAGACGAGATCACAGATGGTGAGCTCGGCAATGAAGATGGTACGGCTGAACTGACTGATAGTGATGGTTCGGCAGAAATGGATGGCACGGCTAGAGTTGGTACGAAAACTACGATGGCGCGCTCTTGGTTCAAACGTTGCAATCGACCTTGGTTATCTCGTGCCCAAATATTAGATTCGGACATGCACTTTTTCTGAAATTTGCAACATTGAAACAAGTTAGAACCTTCGTAAAGAAATAAAATGCAAGAATATACATTATTACAAGCCACGGCATTGGCGATTACAAGCATATTTCAAACAATTCCACATATACAATCGGCAAAGCAAGGAAAAATTTCGGCAATGAAGAGCAAAATTGAAACGTTCATGATCATGTAATCACTAAGTCTAATTTCTTTTAAATTCGTTCCAACTCTCGAAGTACGTGGAGCAGAGGAGATAACGGTGCAATGGACTGATACAGCCCCCGGTAGTATCATGCTTAACCCGATATACCTCAAGAGTTTGAACCACACAACATGTTTTATCTTTGAAGAAAATAGGTCACATATGTCAAGTTATGTTCTAGCGTCTAAAGTGAGGTGATGCTTCGGCACAAGCTGTCGACTAGGTCGTGCGGATTTTACGTTTCAAAGGTCATTAAAATCACGGAGGGCGAACCCCCTACAGGAACCAGGCAGGACTCGTTGTTGGACACCACGGAGGGCGAACCCCCTATCGACTCACTCACCGAGAATGAACATCAGTCTATGGGCCTTGAGATCCAGTTAGACAAACCTGAGAACCATATCTATGATAATAACTTCCCCATACTTTGTAAAACAAACACGGATCCCTAGCGGTCTCAAGTGTTGATTAAAACCGCCCTCAACCTCACAGAAGTAATACTATTACCGAAGAAACGCTTATATGCGTGGGGGGGAAGTATCCCGCGTTTCCCAATCTACATAGAAACGGCCTCCGACATAGCACCATTCACATGAAGGGTTTTGGTTATGATCAACAAAAGAGGCTTCACCTACATGTTACACTTTAGAAACTACAATAAACTCAAACATACACAACACTATCAACTTCCTAGAAATTAAACTAAGTGATTACCAACATACATCATTATACATCATGCAACTTTCGAAATTTAAACTCTACATGCCGAAGCATATTTCTACTTTACAAAATCCCAACAAAAATTAAAATTTACAACTTTAAACTTTACACGAAAATTTCCAACAATTATTATATACAACAATCACATAAAACAAGCTTTTATAATCCCCGGCAACGGCGCCAAAAATTGATGTGAGCCGCGAGGCTCGCACAAATAATAACCCTACAAAAGATCGTTAGTAGTATAAGCAAGTAGAGATCGTTCTAAGCCGGGGATTAAGGGTACCTGAAATATGAAATTGTTAGACAAAAGATACACATATATACATCACAAAAACGTCACAATGGGGATGAGTATATGGATCGGCAGCAAAGCTGCCCTAGAACTAGGTGACACGAAATTAAAAGTTGCTGAAAATAAATCCTAAGTCTAATATTTACAAGTTTTGGTCGACATCTTTCACACAAAGCACTTCCACACTCAACTCATTTAACACATAAGATTCACACAAAAGAAGGTAAGGAACAAGTATTTAGCATGCATTGGACTTAAACAAGTTTCGACCTACAACTAGAACGTTTCCGATTTTACCTAGTTGAGAGACTCTCTAATATTTTAAGATCGAGCTATTCGCAAAGTGATCCTAAAAGTTATGCTACCTTATACAAGTCATAGCATTGAAGCACAAAAGTCTATAATCGAAAACATGTAAACAAGCAAGGTTGTCAATCATCTCATTTAACATGCAAGTTTTAGCTAAGGTTATACCCTAGGTGAGCACAATAGAATCAAAGCAACATACGTTTCATCTTTATTCATTCTACTCGGGTTAGATGAAACCTAACATCTAGATTTACTTGTTTGCCAAACAACACTAATGAGTCGGTTTTTAAGTCACACCCTTAGATTACTAACCGATTTAAATCCTCAACATGCATCAATACCGCTGTCCTAATTATCTAAGTGTGTTCATCTTACAAGTTTTATATTACAAAATTAGCATGCAAATTCATTGTTGCCGAAATTTAAACCTAAGTCTAAACATCGAATCAAACAATTCATCAACATACAATTCATAAAACCAATCTCCAATTTGAATCATACATAGACATATAATCCAAAACCGAAAATACAAAAGAGTTTCATAGACAAAACAATTCATAACTACATAAACAAAAGCTAAACCGAAAGAGGGGAGTGGATCACACTTTAGAAACCTTGGAGAGCTTCGTCTTGGTGTGGATCCGGCGATGTATGGAGGTGGAATGGAGGCTGCACGGCAACACAGTGGCTCGGCAGTAGGTATTTTCCAAGTTCGGCAGAAACTTGGTTGGTGGTGGAGGTGATTTCGGCTAGGGTTTATGTAGGATCTTTGGGGAGAATTTGGTAGAGCTTTGGCTTTGTGTTTTGGCTTGAGATGTGACCAATTTTTCAGTAGGAAAAGTTGGTATCTATAGGGGATAGGGAGAGAGGCTGCCGGCAGTCCCTTAAGCCAAAAGGGATTCAGAAAACCTAGTTCACTAAGGTTTTGCAACCTTCCTTTCTTAATCCAATTAGGTTTTCTTTTCTGAATATTTTCTTCAAGGCTTGGGCTTCACATCTTCATGGACTTCTTGTATGGTCTTGGACTTCAATTGATAGGCCTTGATCCATCGAAAATGCCCCATATGCCGGCAGCACACATTGACACACAATCTGCCTCTATTCGGCAGCTTCTCCTAGTGTGACTAGGAGAACGTCTTTCTTCAAGTTTTTCTTCAATGCCATGGCCTAGTGTCTTCCTCTTCCCTTAATAAGGCTTGAACCATCTTCACATATGCATTTGTGCACCATTAGGTCCATTAAAAACAGAAAACACGAAAAGGGGGCAGTAGGTTCCTGGAATCGGCAGCTTTGACCTTGTCGCAGTGATTCCGACATATCTCCATCTGTGGAGCTCCGATTGATGCGATTCCAAGTCTCACGTAAACTAGACACATATGGCCATCTCCCCATAAAACAGTTTGACCAAATTCCTTGTGAGTCGACGGGAATGATTTTTCGAAGTTGGGACACAGTCCCAGGAAAATCCTGGAAGTCCCTGGATTGGAATGCTCGGACTGCCCTTTTGCAGCCAACTTTTAGGTGACTTCCCGAACTCCGATTGATCTGAAATTTTAACACAACATTCCTCAGCATATGAATATTAAGCACGCCAAATTTCATAGAATTCGGACAAGGATAGATCACAGTTTCATTCATCTCAAAATCACGAAAAAGACATATTTTGCATTATTTTCCAGATTTCTCAAACTTAGTCATTTTTCGGATCATTAAGCTCATATTTCCAAAACTCCACGAAAACAACACTAAACTAAATTACAACTCTATCTTAGATAAATAAGGGTTAAACAAAGTATAAATGAGGGCATAAGCATATAATATCGTCGCACATTGTGCTCCTATCAACTACCCCACACTTATCCTTTGCTAGTCCCTTAGCAAACTAAATTAAACTACGACTCAAAACAAACTATTGCCCCTAACAATTTGTCTCAGGCTCGTATGTACACATAGCTTTCAAGTTAATGCATGAGAATGCGAAGCACGAAAATTCCAAGCTTCATGAACATGTGACATCAATATGAACATATAAGAGCAAAAAGTAGACATGTTAAAGCTAATTCAAATCACCTACTAGGCATACTCTCTTCTTTTCTCTCGAAGCATGGTTATTCACACAATAGTATATGCAAGCGAAAGATAAGGAATTACAAAGAGTGACTTGCATATATCCAAGAAACGAAAGCACTTTGTGAATTTTGATGGAAAAACCTCATATGACAACTATATGCACCAATGAACCAAAACCATAAGCTTACTCTTGAGATAATCTCCACAAATTAATTTTAACCATCTTAAGAATCATGAAAAAGATCAATAATAAGGTTGTAATGGGGCTAGGCTAAGAGGTGTTGACAGTGCATATATGGTACACCGCCAAGCATGTTCGGCGACCTCGTGGACCGTGCAACCGGTGTCATGGGTCCGAGTTCCGGCATCCGGCGGGTAGACCGCAACCCCGGCTGTGTTCCCAATGTCAGAGATCACCGGTGCCGCACCCGGAGGGCGTGGCACCGGGCTCCCGAAGTAGCTTCGTGGGTAGGCAAATGTGTAGTAATGTGGGCTTGTGTCCCACATTGGAAACATGGTGTAGGAGGAAGCCTTCCTTCTCTATAAATAGGAGGCTTCCCCCTTAGTATTAAGGATCTTGGTTCCAAGGCATTCCACCCTTGTACCACCGATGGCTTATTAGCCGGCTATAGTGAATTCCAAGTGGACGTAGCCGTGCCCTCCGATGGCACGGTGAACCACTATAAACCCTTGTGTTCATATTCTATCTTTATTGTCCTGTATCTACTAGACCCCCGGGTTTAGGCAGAAACAATTGGCGCCGTCTGTGGGAATCAGTTCAAAAAGTTGTGTTGCTCTACCAGCTGGGTAGAGATCGGTAGTTGTGATCTTATTTGTTCCATCGGGAAGAAAAAAAAAAAGTGAAGAAGAAGAAGCCCTGCTGCTGCAGCCCAGTTCGTGGCAGGCAGCAGGCCCGGTTAGCAGGCCCGGTTGGCAGCAGGCCCGGTTGGCTGGTCAACCCTGGGAGTTCCGGTCAACGCAGCATGATCCGCGCGAAGGCTTCGGTGCGGTTGGGACTTGGCGCCAATTGTTTCTCCGGCCAGCAGTCTCCGTCCCCCGAGCAGCCTTCCGGTGCAGCACCGCCGGCCCAGCAGCGGTCCGGCCAGCGGCCATGCAGCTCAGCCGATCCGCGTGCAAGGCTCCGGTGCGGCTTCGTCTTCGGCGTAGCAGCTCCGGTGCGGCAGGTCGGTCCCGGGTTCGGCTTCCGGTGCGGTTTCGTCGTCCGGTGCGGCATCCCCGGCCCTGCTTCGTCCTCCGGTGCAAGTGCCCCGGTGCGGATCGTCGACCCCGGGGCGGCACGTCTTTGGTCAGCAGCTCCGGTGCGGTACGTCGACTCCGGTTCGCGTCGTTCCCGGTGCAGCGGCTTCCAGCAGCTCCGGTGCATGGTCCGAGCCGGACGAAGGTAGAGGGAAAGCCCCGGTCGAGTCAGCCGGACGTGGGTCCCCGAGCGGGAGTACCGGCCGATGATGGGGAGCAGCGGGTGAGAACCACCGGCCGAGGAGGGTGCCGGTTGAGCAGTGGTGCCGGCCGAGAGTCCCCGGTAGAGAAGGCAGTCCGGTCCGGAAGCGAGAAGAGAGAAGCAGGGAAGAAGTGAAATTGGCGGGAAAGCAGAGTTCGAATCTTATCAGCCCATCCGGTCAAGGTCAACCGATCCTCACCTTGGGCCGGTCCGGGTCCATCCAGCAATCCGGGTCTCAAGCAGCAGCCCTGGGCCTTTCCATCTGGTCAGCAATCCTGGTCAGTTTCAGCAGCTTGGACACCCAGAAATTTTCTCTGGGCACCCACTGCTTCAAACAGCAAATCAACCTGCAGCAGTCTCCAGCAAAGCTAAGTTCTTTGATCCTTACAATTATATCTACTCCACTTTTATGCGAGTACTGTGCTATATATTTGGCGAGCATGTGAATTGTTTTTCCCGCATGATAATGAATGTGCATGCTTACCTGCTACATCGGTAATATTTAGCTTTGTTGTGCATGGCATAGTCTTTCATGTGTGGCTGGCCGAGTTCTATCCTCCGGGATCTTTTCCTCCGGGAAACGGTAAGCCAGTAACAACGGCTGAGGCATTCTACCGGTTATGTACCATTCAACCGGCTCTGGGGCATTCCAACGGCTAAGCCAACACTAACGAAAGACTTTGCATGCCATCTTCAAGCTACACATGCCTTCATTTTATACGTGATCATGATTTATGTGTTCCATTGATATTTGTGGGCATATCATTGGTAACCCCGGGCAGTATTCGTATCACCGAGCGGTAACAAGTAGCTACCCGGTGCTTGATTCCAGTATGTGGCTTAAATTCTGATCATTTGTTTATTTCTATTCTTGTTTTATTAGGTACATATCATCCAGAGGCAAAAGACGATCACCTCGAGAAGGGCCAATCTCACTGGGGGACTGGGGGACTGGAGGTAGTAGGGGTGACTCGGTCACCGCCTATGCTTGGAGGCGCAAGATGATTAAGTCCCCAAGTAAGATTGCACCCTTACTCGGGAACTTGGGGGACTTGTTGACAGTGCATATATGGTACACCGCCAAGCATGTTCGGCGACCTCGTGGACCGTGCAACCGGTGTCATGGGTCCGAGTTCCGGCATCCGGCGGGTAGACCGCAACCCCGGCTGTGTTCCCAATGTCAGAGATCACCGGTGCCGCACCCGGAGGGCGTGGCACCGGGCTCCCGAAGTAGCTTCGTGGGTAGGCAAATGTGTAGTAATGTGGGCTTGTGTCCCACATTGGAAACATGGTGTAGGAGGAAGCCTTCCTTCTCTATAAATAGGAGGCTTCCCCCTTAGTATTAAGGATCTTGGTTCCAAGGCATTCCACCCTTGTACCACCGATGGCTTATTAGCCGGCTATAGTGAATTCCAAGTGGACGTAGCCGTGCCCTCCGATGGCACGGTGAACCACTATAAACCCTTGTGTTCATATTCTATCTTTATTGTCCTGTATCTACTAGACCCCCGGGTTTAGGCAGAAACAAGAGGTATTCGATATTTGGATAAGGAGGCTTAGAAACGTCACTAAGGCCTTTAGCAAAGCTCGATCTCCTTATGTCTTCTCTCCGAAAGGGTCAAATTTCATCTTGTTGGACCCATACTTCATTCTTTTCTTCCCATAACATTACAACAATACTCAAGACAATAGCCATGCACAAAATTTTTCTTTTCTATGCCTATGCCGTGCCCTCTTCTTTGCTCTTGCTCTCGGCTTCTTTTTCTTTTCTTTTTAATCCGAGCATTTTTTTTTTTTTTTCTTTTCATAGGCACGGCATGCATACATTTTTCATATAATTTTATGGCTAAGTCTACCCCACACTTGTTCTTCTTCATCACACACGCGAA
The DNA here is from genome assembly GCA_963682095.1 of Potentilla sterilis. Taxonomy (NCBI): domain Eukaryota; kingdom Viridiplantae; phylum Streptophyta; class Magnoliopsida; order Rosales; family Rosaceae; genus Potentilla; species Potentilla sterilis. The sequence continues at coordinate 12,901,247 of OY821761.1, forward strand.
AACGCTTTCAAAAATCAAGCTTTGCCAACACATAAGGTAAAGGCATCACTATACTAAGCTCATGGAAAGTGTTTAAGGGTGATGAAAGAAAAGGCTAATTGTAGGCTCAAAGGGGTTTACTAAGGTGTCCCACGACGGGCTCCAATAGGGCTCATGCTTTATTTGGCAATGGTGGTAAACCTAAATGATCTTTATTCAATCACATTCAAAATCAAGGTATTTTATGATATAAGCGTTTCGAAAATCAACAAGAGTAAGTTCTAGCATACTAGAGTTCATTAAAAGTCTATGGCACATAGTCGTCGAATATGCAAAGAATTATGAGGTTTCATGCTTCCTACGGATCTATCGAATTTTACCTTTTTATCGCTCAAGAAGAAAGCAAATTGGCTCAAAAGCTCACATAGGTTATTTTCGAAATAAATTAGCTCAAACATGCATGCTTCATAATCAACAAGTCCTACATGCTCCTACCAATGCACAAAATCCATGAAACTTACAATTTTAATTGTATGCAAAACTATCATCCATGTATACAAAGAGGAGAAAAACATCATTGACATATTAGGGGCATCCTAAGACTCGAAACAAACAAATTAAAACACTCTATTTTTGTGGAACAATTTTCTGAATTTTTCTTTTCTAAACTAAGCACACAAAAATTCAAAAACGAAAACGGAATACGTTATCCCACCCCACACTTAGAAAATTACATTGCCCTCAATGTAAGCACAAAACAATATCAATGAATTTCCTAAGCATGCAATCGACTAACATATTCCAACATATCATCACAAATCAAAGAAAAAGAGAAGGGTTAAGAAATTTCAAACTCCCGGTGATGGCTCCTTCACTTTTCTTTGATCGACATGGGTTGCCTCCCAAGTAGCGCTTTGTGTTTATAGTCCATAGCCTAGACTTTTCACCGTGTGTTGCATGTGTTCATCTCGCTCCAAAGTAACTCCAATCAGCATGAAGAAGATCAAGAAGAAGTGCATTGCACCTCGTGTCCGAGTCGGCTGTGTCGGCCGTGTCCTGCATCGTATCGGAGACAGTTGAGGGCGTATCGACAGTTTGTGGCTCTGTGTTCGGCGTGTGGCGCAGCTGCAACTCGGCATCTTGGCTTGTGGCAGCACTGCCAGCAATGGCAGGTCCGGCTGCTGCAATATTAGGCTGCGTCAAGGCCGAGGCAAGGATGGCCGAAGGTGCGTCTTCCACATGTTGAGACTCAATGGTGTGGTCGTGGAATGAATCATAGTAAAGCTTCAAACGATGGCCATTAACCTTGAACTCTTTGTTGCTTTTTGGATTTAGAATCTCGATGGCTCCATGAGTAAATACTTTAGTGACTATGAAAGGTCCAACCCATCGAGAACGAAGCTTACCCGGAAAGAGTCGAAGTCGAGTATTGAATAAGAGAACTTTTTGGCCAACTTCAAACTTTTTCCCTCGAATCATCTTATCATGATACGCTCGTGTCTTCTCCTTGTAGATCCATGCGGCATCATAGGCTTCATTACGGATTTCTTCAAGTTCGTTGAGTTGAAGCTTTCTATGAAGACCGGCATCATCAATGTTCATGTTGAAGGCCTTGATTGCCCACCATGCTTTGTGCTCAAGCTCGACAGGTAAGTGACATGCTTTGCCATAAATTAACCGAAAAGGTGACATACCAATTGGCGTTTTGTATGCGGTCCTATAAGCCCACAAAGCATCATCGAGACGATCACTCCAATCCTTCCTTGAAGGTCCAACCGATTTTTCCAATATTTGCTTGATCTCTCGATTACTCACTTCGGCCATGCCACTTGTTTGAGGATGATAAGGTGTAGAGACCTTATGTGTGAAGCCGTATTTCCTTAGCAAAGCTTCAATAGTTCGGTTGCAAAAATGGGAGCCACCATCACTTATCAAGACCCTTGGAACTCCAAAACGTGTAAAGATGTTGGTCTTGAGGAAATTGGCAACCACCTTTGAGTCATTGGTGCGTGTAGGTTTAGCTTCGATCCACTTTGATACATAGTCAACTGCTAACAATATGTAAAGGAAGCCTTTGCTAGAAGGAAACGGCCCCATGAAGTCAATTCCCCATAAGTCGAAAATTTCTACCTCAATGATAGGTTGTAGAGGCATTTGATCTCGGGCTCCAATATTGCCGGTTCGTTGGCAACGATCACATGTCACACATGCCATAAATGCATCCTTAAACAAAGTAGGCCAAAAGAAACCACACTCAAGTACCTTTAATGCCGTTCTCTTAGGCCCAAAGTGACCACCACATGCTTCGGAATGACAAAAAGATAGAATGGATTGATGCTCTTCTTTCGGAACACATCTTCTTACCACTTGATCACTACATTGCTTCCACAAATATGGCTCATCCCAAAAGAAGTGTCGAGCTTGCTTCCTGATCCTATTCTTGACTCGGCTCGGCATATCTCTTGGAAATTCATGTGTTGCAAGATAATTTGCAATATCGGCGTACCAAGGTTCACTTGTAGCATTGATCCGAAAGAGTTGCTCATCTGGGAAGCTTTCAACCAAGGGCAGCCGATCCTTCTCTCTATGAATTCGGCTAAGGTGATCGGCTACCACATTCTCTACTCCCTTCTTGTCTTTTATTTCAATGTCGAACTCTTGTAGTAAAAGAATCCAACGTATGAGCCTTGGTTTAGCATCCTTTTTCGTCATAAGATACCTCAAGGCGGCATGATCACTATAAACAATCACTTTGGAATTCAAAAGATATGATCGAAACTTTTCCAAAGCAAAAATTACCGCCAAGAGTTCTTTCTCCGTTGTGGTGTAGTTGAGTTGAGCATCATTAAGGGTCCGTGAGGCATAATAGATGGCGCACGGTTTCTTCTCTCTTCTTTGGCCGAGTACTGCCCCCATTGCATAATCGGAGGCATCACACATGAGCTCAAATGGGAGCTCCCAATCTGGTGGCACCAAAACCGGCGCCGTACACAAGCTTTCCTTCAATCGGCCAAACGCTTGCTCACACTCTTCCGACCACTCAAACGTCACCTCTTTTTGTAACAAGTTGCTTAATGGCTTGGATATGGATGAGAAGTCCTTGATAAATCGTCTATAAAATCCGGCATGGCCAAGGAAGCTTCTAACGTCCCTCACATTTTTAGGTCTCAATAGCTTTGAATCAAATTTGAATCAACTCGACCTTAGCTTTGTCGACTATCCCCTCCTCGCTTATGATATGGCCGAGCACTATGCCATTGTTCACCATGAAGTGACATTTTTCCCAATTAAGCACAAGGTTGGTCTCAACACACCTCTCAAGTATCGCCTCCAAATTTGCCAAACATGTGTCGAAGTTGCGTCCATAAACACTAAAATCATCCATGAATACTTCGATTTTACTCTCAATAAAGTCGGAGAAGATGTTGTACATGCATCGTTGAAATGTACCGGGTGCGTTACAAAGTCCAAATGGCATGCGTCGATAAGCAAAAGTGCCAAACGGACAAGTGAAAGTAGTCTTCTCTTGATCATCCGGGTGTATGGCGATTTGGTTGTATCCACTATAACCGTCAAGAAAGCAATAAAACTTGTGGCCGGCTAGTCTCTCTAGCATTTGATCCATAAACGGCAAAGCACTACTACAAAAAACTCAATACACAACACAAATCAGACAACACTTTGAAAGTTACATATTGTGTGAATCACTTAACTGTTTCAGACGACCTAAAGTGAATAATTTGTGTTGTATGATGGTACACATTTTTCATATTCTGAAAAAAAAATTTCCAGATTTTGTCACACAACTCTGAGACACATTTTCTGTTGTGTGATTAATGAAAATCTGGGCGGCAGAATTCCCTCCGACATTGAAACTCAAATTTGGGCAACAAAGTTATTTTTTTGTGTTGTGTGATAATGTCACATCCTGCATTAGGTGTCACCAAGTGCAAAGTGACAAATACTTGTACAACAGAGTTTCATAGTTTAGTTGTGTGAGTTGGTTTGCTTGTCATTGCCCCATTTTCATTTTGGCTCCAATGGCAGAGGCAGCATTTCTGAAAGCGGGAAAGTTGCCTCCATGGTTTTTTGGTTTTGAAAAACATACATGTGCTACAATTCTCACAACAATGTATTTTGATTCTGTTGTGCAATTGTTTTGCTGCTTCTACAAGAACACTCTTATGGAATACCTAGTATAAAGCAAAGTAAGTTGGTACAACTGTTTAAAAGTGTTTAGTTGTGTGAATGTAAACCTAATAAGGTCATGCCAAACTTGCCAAATTTTAGGGGAGCGGCAAATTTCCCTCTTTTACTAAATATTTGAGTCAAATTTTTATTTTCTGTTGTGTCAGAAAGTTAGGCAAATTTTAAGACACATTCAATTGAACGTACCGAGTGGAATACCTAGTGCAAAGTTAAGAAAACTAGTACAACAAATCTCTATATTTGTACAAATCTCACTTCCCAAATCTCTATATTTGTAATTCAAATCTCTCTCTCTCTCTCTCAAAGCCCCGAGCTCTCTCAAAATCACCTCCAGAAAAAAAATGAACTTGCCCAAACCCAACACCCCAAATTCTCCCAACTCAACCTCCACCAAGCCTTCACCTCCCTCCAAACCCACTGCTCCGGCCTCATCCACAACCTCTTCAACCCCAACCCTTCTTCTTCTCTCCAAACCCATCTCCACTCAGCTCTCTCCAACCTCCAAACCCGTCTCCCTTCGATTTAGCTTGAGTCGTCTTCGCACTCGTCCCCTGACCGCCTTCCTCCCTGACCTCGGCGGCACTCCCGTCTTCGCAACCCTAAGAACAGGAGGAGGTGAAGGTTATGTCCACAGCCCTCTGCAGATTATGTTCACCGCCTCCTCCCTCTTCCACCTCTTCCTCTCCCTCTCCCTCTCCGCCACCGCCACCCCCTCAAAGCTCTCCTTCAACTCCAACTTCTCCGCCAACCCCCTCCAATCCCCCCTCACCCTCAACCCCCGCCGCCCCCTCGACCCCAACAACGGCGCCGCCCTCCACCGCGCCTCCATCGTCTTGTTCCGCAACGACCTCCGCGTCCACGACAATGAGCCTCTCAACTCCGCCAACAACGAGTCCATCTCCGTCCTCCCCGTCTTCTGCTTCGACCCCAGAGACTTCGGCAAGTCCTCCTCCGGGTTCGACAAGACCGGCCCATACCGGGCCCAGTTCCTCGTCGAGTCCGTCTCCGACCTCCGCAAAAATCTCCAGTCCCGTGGGTCCGATCTCGTCGTCCGTATCGGGAAGCCCGAGACTGTCCTTGCTGAGCTGGCAAAGGCCATTGGGGCAGACGCGATATATGCGCATAGGGAGGTGAGTCATGATGAGGTGAAATCCGAAGAGAAGATTGAGGCGGCGATGAAGGAGGAGAATGTGGAGGTCAAGTACTTCTAGGGGAGTACTTTGTATCATGTCGACGACTTGCCGTTTAAGGTGGAGGATATGCCGACCAACTATGGGGGGTTTAGAGAGAAGGTCAAGGGTTTGGAGGTGAGAAAGACTATTGAGGCTTTGGAGCAGATGAAAGGGATGCCGTCCAGGGGGGATGTGGAGCCTGGGGATGTTCCTTCCTTGATGGACTTGGGTTTGAACCCTTCTGCTTCCATTGCTCAGGTTTGTCAATGCCTTTTTTTTTGGTTTGTTAATGCTTTTGTTTTATATGTGTTGGGCATAGTTTGCATCGATGCTAGGTTTTTGGACGGATTGTTTAGTTGAGAGTTAAAATGGAAATGGTAATGAGCAATGTAGTATGGAAAGTAGAGATTAGAGAAGCTGAGGAAGCTTATAGATCATAAGATTAGAGTAGACTGTTCCATGGCTGTGTTGTTGGGATGCTTAAATAAACAGATATATGAGCAGCATTACAGTTGTAGTGGTCTGGTGCTTCAGTGTCTAGTTCTAGCTATCTTTGACTTGTTAATTATTTGTTTGTTACCTACATACTTGTTCTGATTGAGTTAGTTTTGAATACCGGATCAAAGTAAGAAAAGATATATACTTGTACATTCCTAGGCTCCTCTGTTTGTCTTGTAAATTCTTATAGCTGAATGAATGATTGATAATGGGTTAGTTCCAACACTACTAATGCTAGCAGTTGGATCTGCTTTCATTCCTGTCATTTGTTGTCATGGATATTGGTGTTTGACACCTGGATTTGCTAGATTCAAATTTTGTTGCCTGTAAGTCTTGTCCACGGGGTAAAGTGACAATATTGTCATCTACTGTTATGTAGGAGGGAAAGCCTTCAATGGTGGGAGGAGAAGCTGAAGCCCTAGAGAAGCTTAAGAAGTTTGCAGCTGAGTGCCAAGCACAACCTCCCAAGGGGAGCAAAGAAGGAAGTCAGGATAGCATATATGGTGCAAACTTTTCATGCAAAATTTCACCATGGCTGGCCATGGGATGCCTCTCTCCCCGCAGTATGTTTGATGAGCTAAAGAAAACTGCTAGCAGGTGAGCTTTTTTTCTTCTTCTTTAGAATCACATTATAGCTCCTAAACTCTGTATTAGAATGTTCTCCCCGCAGTATGTTTGATGAGCTAAAGAAAACTGCTAGCAGGTGAGCTTTTTTTCTTCTTCTTTGGAATCACATTATAGCTCCTAAACTCTGTATTAGAATGTTCTTCTCACTCGCAAATTAATATTGTGTTTGATAGATCTGTTTCTGCATCCTCAAACCCGGATGATGGTGGCAGCGGAACAAACTGGTTAATGTTTGAATTGCTGTGGAGGGATTTCTTCAGGTAAATTGACAATTGACAGACAAGGGATTTCTTCATATTTTCCTTTTCAGTATTTAGCATTATTTGATTGGCTATACATCCTACCCTAATTTAGTTTGGAATTAAACATTATAAGGCTTCCTGTTAAGGCTGTGATGCCTTGAAACTTGAAGTTGTTCATGTGGATATCATTTCACTAATATGTTGTTCAACTCCCAAATGCAGATTTGTGCTGGAATTGGTGGATAAGGAGATATGTGCTGCCCAGTCTAGGCTTTATGTTGGGTATGCCTCCTTTCTCGAATCCAAAGGGGATGTGTCCAATGTCAAAAAGGTTTATCAGATCGGTATTCAAAGGTCCCTCTCTAAATTCTTGTATTTTGTATTCGTGCCTCCATTTGGGGTATTTGACTAATTCATTGCTCAAGAGTGGACACAATTGTTTTGAAGAACTAATAATTGATAAAGTTGATTGGAAATCTAAAAGAGAATGAGCTTTATTGCTGCCTATGTGAATCATTCATTACCATGATTTGAAACAACCTTTATAGAAGAGGTGATTTTACTTTCAAACACTAATAATTGAAAAGGTTAATCATAGAAAGCATAAAGAGTATGATTTTTGTTACTGCCCTACTATAGCTTCAAGACAGAAACATGTTAATTAAAGTAGGAACAAGTAGGAGCAATTATTTTCAGGGTCGATCTAAAAAATCAGCTTGATTCTGATTGTGGACCTCTTTTAGCGTTTAACTGTTTGGGTCACTCTGAGTTGTGTAGGTTACAATGCTTGTGTTTACCCTGGTGGAGGAAGCAGCAATCTACATGTGGCAGCGACAAAGATCAATAAGATATCATCAAATGATGGATCTTCTAAGGTTAGAATTATGTTCAGTGTGAGGAATAAGGTCCTGGTGTACATTTTTTTGATTATAAGGAATGCTAGTGTGAAGGGGATAATCTATAAATTATAGGAACAACTGCAGGATATAAATAGGAATTTAAATGTACTTGTTACTTCCCCTTCCTTTAGCCTCAAATATTTGTTTGAATAATGGAGTGTATATATATATTTCACCTCGGAAATATAAGAGAAGCATACAAGGCAACCCTGAATGCGCTTAATACTTGGCTAATTTATGTTCTATATTTGTATACGACTCCGTTATACATCTAACAGAAGCGTACTAGGTAATACTGAATCCAGTTAATACTTGGCTAAAATTTGTTCTATAGTTGTCTATGCACGGATTTCTGCTGGAGATGACATTTTGATTTTGGTTAATATTTCCAAGAACTTGAAGCACAAGTTTTACCTTCATTCTATTTAAACTGATCAATGACACTTTGGAATTTCTTGTTGTAAGCCTACTGTGGAATAGCAATGATAAATGGTGAATTTGTTTTGGTTGTTTGGTGATTTGGTTGTAGGACCTTGGATTGTCCTGGTTCTGAGCTATGCTTAATTCATTGTGGTTGTTGTTTAGACTAAAATTAGAACTGTACAAGTGAGACATGTTGATTAGATTATATATTGTTTGTGCTATCACTAATCAGTATGTCATCATCTTTATCAGCATGAAAAAAAAGTACTTCATATGTTTCTGAATCTGTGTTATGTATCAATTTGGTACCATAACTGCTGTTTATCAAGGGTGACGCTCTTATCATTCAGTTAGGTGGAATACATATTTTCTGATAAAACTGGAACTTTAACAAGAAACTTGATGGAGTTCTTCAAGTGTTCAATTGGAGGAGAGGTCTGTGGAACTGGTCTTACTGAAATAGAAAGGGGAGAAGCACAAAGAAATGGTTGTAGCAGCTAGGTAGAAATATTGCTAGCACTTCGAACTTATGTATGTATTACAATCTGTGTATGCTTTCAGCTTAGGCTACTTGAATGATATGTAAGCTTTAAGCAATGTTTTAATGGTAATGGCTAGATGGTACTGTTTTGATGATAATGGTTCAGCTTTTGATGTACAACAGTTTACAAGTTTTTGAGACAAAACAATTGTGTGTTTGAAGCTCAGACAACAAAGTTTTCATTTGATCAAATGCTTAAATCTATTGTGTGATACGCCATTATACAACAAGATAACAAAATCATGTGTTGTATAATATGACTAAAAACCACATCAAACCTGTGTCACAAAATCCTCAAATCTGTTGTTTGATTTGTAGAATCATACAACTCAATAAATATGAAACGAAATCAGTTGTCTGAATCAGACAACTAAATAAGTGGGAGATGAAATCTGTTGTGCGAATGAGACAACAGAATAAAATTGCAATATTCTGTTGTATGTTTAAAACTTACACAACATAAAAGTATGTATATTCTGTTGTATGAACTAGACATGTCAGTGCAGCGAATGCCAAGCCAGCCATGGCATGGCATATAAGTTGTACAACAGAAATTATAAGTTGGTTGTTGGACGTTTCATCACACAAGCTTGAGATATACGACGGTTTTTTCGAACTTACACAACGGTGCAGCACCGTTGTGTATTGAGTTTTTTGTAGTAGTGAAGGCATGTGATCCTTCCTTGTTGTTGCATTGAGCTTCCTATAATCGATACACATCCTATGACCGGTCACAAGTCGTTGTGGCACGAGTTCATTCTTCTCATTCTTGACAACCGTGACACCACTTTTCTTTGGCACTACTTGCACTGGTGAGACCCACTTGCTATCCGAAATAGGGTATATGACGCCACAATCAAGCAATTTTATGATCTCGTCTTTTACTACCTTCATCATTGGGGGGTGGAGGCGTCTTTGACCCTCTCTTGTAGGCTTTGCACCTTCTTCAAGCAATATTCGATGAACACATGTTGTAGGGCTTATTCCCTTGATATCCGCCAAGGTCCAACCTATAGCGGTTTTATGCTTTTTAAGCACATGCACTAACTCCTCTTCTTGCTTCTTACTAAGCGATGAAGACACAATAACTGGTAGAGTATCTTCTTCTCCAAGATAAACATATTTTAATGTACTAGGGAGCTCTTTGAGTTCTAACTTTGGGGCTTCTTCCACACTTGGTCGAAATTTGGTTGTGGCACTTGGGATAGACAAGAATGAATTGAATTGTTTAGCATATGGCCGAGACTCAAGCTCGGCATAAACTTCTTTGATGATCGGCGCCCATGCTTCCTTTTCTTCCTCCATTACTCGCTTTCCCTTCTTGTCAAATCCCGCCCCTTGCTCAATTGCTAATTGCTATGCATCAAGGGTGGCCGACATGACTTGCTCGACCTCCTCAACAACTTCCAAGAATCGGCACTCTTCACTCTCTTTAGCAATAGGGAACTTCATGGCTTTAAAAACATTGAACTTGATTACCTCACCATCAAATTCCATTGTAAGATTACCCGCGGCAACATCAATCTTCGTCCTCGCCGTCCTCATGAATGGCCGACCAAGCAATAGTTGTGTACTTTGCTCCGGCGAGTCCTCCATCTCAATAATGTAGAAATCAGCCGGAAAGATTAATTCATTGACTTGCACAAGCACATCCTCCACATAACCTTCCGGATACTTGTTAGAACGATCCGCTAGTTGTATGATGACATTATCCTTCTTGAGAGGTCCAAGGTTCAATGTTTCATAAACATTGAGTGGCATCACATTAATCGACGCTCCCAAATCCAACATAACATCCTCAAACTTGGTGTTGCCGATCACACATGGAACATTGAAACTTCCGGGATCCTTCATCTTTGGTGGTAACTTTCTTTGTATAACGGCCGACACCGTCTCACTCATTCGTACCACTTGTGTCTCCCTTGTGTGTCTTCGAGTAGTGCATAGCTCTTTGAGGAATTTTGCATATCGTGGCACTTGTCTAATGCACTCCAACAAAGGAATGTTTACTTCAACCTTCCGAAATACCTCCAACACTTCTTCGTCGGATTTCTCCTTCTTAGATTTTGCGAAACGTGAAGGGAAGGGCATGCATGAGTTAGACACACCTCCCTTTGTTGGATTGATCGGAACATGCTCTTTCTTTGAAGTCGCGGGATCTCGCTCTATGTCATTCTTGCTTAAGGCTTGGCTTGGCCTTTTCGCAGCATCCCTTTGCTCGGCTGCTGCCCTTTGTAATTCCGGTGTCTCCGCCGGTAGTAGCAGTGGCTCAGCTGCAACGTCTTCATGTTGCTCGGCTGCAAGGCTACCGGTTGTGATTTCAAATGGCTGCTCGGCATCTTTTCCTCTATTCTTGGCTCGTGGCTCGGCTAAAGCTTTACCACTTCGAGTAACAATAGCTTGAGCTTGCTCATTCCTCGGATTCTTTATTACTCCTCCTGGCAACTTTCCTTGCTCAGTAAACTTCCCCATAAAGTCCACGACTTGCCCCATTTGGGTTTTGAGTTCCCCAATATCCTTCGAGTGAGTCTGTTGTCCCGCAAGTAATGCTTGAGTAGCACTCGAAAGAGATTGAATCAATGCCTCGTAGTTGGGGTTGCTTGTTGTTCTTTGAGATTGGTTCGGCAAAGGTTGAAATGTGGTGTGGCTCGGCTGCTCTTGGTGTGCTTGGTACGGCTGCCGTGGCACGAATGGTGCTCTTGATTGATAGGGTGCGGCAGTCCCTTGATTTGGTTGCATTGGTGCTCTAAGCACATTATCGTTATTTGCCCATCGAAAATTTGGATGATCATTGAACCTTGGGTTAAAGTTCCCAAACCGTTGACCTCCTTGAAAGCCAATTGCATTGCACTCTTCTACTCCCTCATTCGATCCAAATTGAGGGCATTGCTCAGTCTCATGGCCCTCAGTGCAAATACCACAAACAATAGCACGCTTCTTCATCAAATTACTCACCAAGTCGGTAAGCTTGTCAACTTTATCCTCTAGTTTTGAGCTCGAAGACGTCTCATGCACTTTCTCATTCCTTTGCACATTATTTCGTGCTATGCCAAATTGTTGGTTGTTCAAGGCACGAACTTCCAACAGATTCTTTGCTGGTGTTGCTCCTAATTCCAGAAAACTACCTCCCGCAGCTGAATCCAAAAACTCCCTCTCCATAACACGCAATCCCTCATAAAAATATTGCAATAAAAGTCCCTCACTTATGCCATGAGATGGGCACAAGGAGATGAGAGATTTGAACCTTTTGTAGTAATCGAAGAAGGTCTCGTCTCCAGCTTGCTTCACACTTGTAATTTGCTTCCTTAAATCAGTGATCCGTGAAGCGGGAAAGTACTTGAGCAAAAACTCGTCCACCATTGTGTTCCATGAGTTGATTCGGCCACTAGGTACTTCAAACAACCATTCCTTCGCTTGATCCTCCAATGAAAACGGAAACGCCTTCATCTTAAAATGTTGCAAATCCGTACCTCGTGGACACATTGATTCGGTGGTAAAGTTAAACCACTGAAGATGCTTGTTGGGATCCTCGCTTGGCATTCCATAGAACGACTTTAACTTGTGGAGGAATCCACTCCTTAATTCTATCTCTCCGGTCTTACCAGCTTCAAGAGGAGGGTACACAATGTTGGAGGGTGCAGCCCCTCCTCCTCCAGTTACATGTCCATTCTGTGCTCTGATTGATGTCATAACTGCAGGTTCTTCAACTGATTCTGTAAAACACTCAAACTCGGGCCCCTGACTATCACACGAAGACGAGATCACAGATGGTGAGCTCGGCAATGAAGATGGTACGGCTGAACTGACTGATAGTGATGGTTCGGCAGAAATGGATGGCACGGCTAGAGTTGGTACGAAAACTACGATGGCGCGCTCTTGGTTCAAACGTTGCAATCGACCTTGGTTATCTCGTGCCCAAATATTAGATTCGGACATGCACTTTTTCTGAAATTTGCAACATTGAAACAAGTTAGAACCTTCGTAAAGAAATAAAATGCAAGAATATACATTATTACAAGCCACGGCATTGGCGATTACAAGCATATTTCAAACAATTCCACATATACAATCGGCAAAGCAAGGAAAAATTTCGGCAATGAAGAGCAAAATTGAAACGTTCATGATCATGTAATCACTAAGTCTAATTTCTTTTAAATTCGTTCCAACTCTCGAAGTACGTGGAGCAGAGGAGATAACGGTGCAATGGACTGATACAGCCCCCGGTAGTATCATGCTTAACCCGATATACCTCAAGAGTTTGAACCACACAACATGTTTTATCTTTGAAGAAAATAGGTCACATATGTCAAGTTATGTTCTAGCGTCTAAAGTGAGGTGATGCTTCGGCACAAGCTGTCGACTAGGTCGTGCGGATTTTACGTTTCAAAGGTCATTAAAATCACGGAGGGCGAACCCCCTACAGGAACCAGGCAGGACTCGTTGTTGGACACCACGGAGGGCGAACCCCCTATCGACTCACTCACCGAGAATGAACATCAGTCTATGGGCCTTGAGATCCAGTTAGACAAACCTGAGAACCATATCTATGATAATAACTTCCCCATACTTTGTAAAACAAACACGGATCCCTAGCGGTCTCAAGTGTTGATTAAAACCGCCCTCAACCTCACAGAAGTAATACTATTACCGAAGAAACGCTTATATGCGTGGGGGGGAAGTATCCCGCGTTTCCCAATCTACATAGAAACGGCCTCCGACATAGCACCATTCACATGAAGGGTTTTGGTTATGATCAACAAAAGAGGCTTCACCTACATGTTACACTTTAGAAACTACAATAAACTCAAACATACACAACACTATCAACTTCCTAGAAATTAAACTAAGTGATTACCAACATACATCATTATACATCATGCAACTTTCGAAATTTAAACTCTACATGCCGAAGCATATTTCTACTTTACAAAATCCCAACAAAAATTAAAATTTACAACTTTAAACTTTACACGAAAATTTCCAACAATTATTATATACAACAATCACATAAAACAAGCTTTTATAATCCCCGGCAACGGCGCCAAAAATTGATGTGAGCCGCGAGGCTCGCACAAATAATAACCCTACAAAAGATCGTTAGTAGTATAAGCAAGTAGAGATCGTTCTAAGCCGGGGATTAAGGGTACCTGAAATATGAAATTGTTAGACAAAAGATACACATATATACATCACAAAAACGTCACAATGGGGATGAGTATATGGATCGGCAGCAAAGCTGCCCTAGAACTAGGTGACACGAAATTAAAAGTTGCTGAAAATAAATCCTAAGTCTAATATTTACAAGTTTTGGTCGACATCTTTCACACAAAGCACTTCCACACTCAACTCATTTAACACATAAGATTCACACAAAAGAAGGTAAGGAACAAGTATTTAGCATGCATTGGACTTAAACAAGTTTCGACCTACAACTAGAACGTTTCCGATTTTACCTAGTTGAGAGACTCTCTAATATTTTAAGATCGAGCTATTCGCAAAGTGATCCTAAAAGTTATGCTACCTTATACAAGTCATAGCATTGAAGCACAAAAGTCTATAATCGAAAACATGTAAACAAGCAAGGTTGTCAATCATCTCATTTAACATGCAAGTTTTAGCTAAGGTTATACCCTAGGTGAGCACAATAGAATCAAAGCAACATACGTTTCATCTTTATTCATTCTACTCGGGTTAGATGAAACCTAACATCTAGATTTACTTGTTTGCCAAACAACACTAATGAGTCGGTTTTTAAGTCACACCCTTAGATTACTAACCGATTTAAATCCTCAACATGCATCAATACCGCTGTCCTAATTATCTAAGTGTGTTCATCTTACAAGTTTTATATTACAAAATTAGCATGCAAATTCATTGTTGCCGAAATTTAAACCTAAGTCTAAACATCGAATCAAACAATTCATCAACATACAATTCATAAAACCAATCTCCAATTTGAATCATACATAGACATATAATCCAAAACCGAAAATACAAAAGAGTTTCATAGACAAAACAATTCATAACTACATAAACAAAAGCTAAACCGAAAGAGGGGAGTGGATCACACTTTAGAAACCTTGGAGAGCTTCGTCTTGGTGTGGATCCGGCGATGTATGGAGGTGGAATGGAGGCTGCACGGCAACACAGTGGCTCGGCAGTAGGTATTTTCCAAGTTCGGCAGAAACTTGGTTGGTGGTGGAGGTGATTTCGGCTAGGGTTTATGTAGGATCTTTGGGGAGAATTTGGTAGAGCTTTGGCTTTGTGTTTTGGCTTGAGATGTGACCAATTTTTCAGTAGGAAAAGTTGGTATCTATAGGGGATAGGGAGAGAGGCTGCCGGCAGTCCCTTAAGCCAAAAGGGATTCAGAAAACCTAGTTCACTAAGGTTTTGCAACCTTCCTTTCTTAATCCAATTAGGTTTTCTTTTCTGAATATTTTCTTCAAGGCTTGGGCTTCACATCTTCATGGACTTCTTGTATGGTCTTGGACTTCAATTGATAGGCCTTGATCCATCGAAAATGCCCCATATGCCGGCAGCACACATTGACACACAATCTGCCTCTATTCGGCAGCTTCTCCTAGTGTGACTAGGAGAACGTCTTTCTTCAAGTTTTTCTTCAATGCCATGGCCTAGTGTCTTCCTCTTCCCTTAATAAGGCTTGAACCATCTTCACATATGCATTTGTGCACCATTAGGTCCATTAAAAACAGAAAACACGAAAAGGGGGCAGTAGGTTCCTGGAATCGGCAGCTTTGACCTTGTCGCAGTGATTCCGACATATCTCCATCTGTGGAGCTCCGATTGATGCGATTCCAAGTCTCACGTAAACTAGACACATATGGCCATCTCCCCATAAAACAGTTTGACCAAATTCCTTGTGAGTCGACGGGAATGATTTTTCGAAGTTGGGACACAGTCCCAGGAAAATCCTGGAAGTCCCTGGATTGGAATGCTCGGACTGCCCTTTTGCAGCCAACTTTTAGGTGACTTCCCGAACTCCGATTGATCTGAAATTTTAACACAACATTCCTCAGCATATGAATATTAAGCACGCCAAATTTCATAGAATTCGGACAAGGATAGATCACAGTTTCATTCATCTCAAAATCACGAAAAAGACATATTTTGCATTATTTTCCAGATTTCTCAAACTTAGTCATTTTTCGGATCATTAAGCTCATATTTCCAAAACTCCACGAAAACAACACTAAACTAAATTACAACTCTATCTTAGATAAATAAGGGTTAAACAAAGTATAAATGAGGGCATAAGCATATAATATCGTCGCACATTGTGCTCCTATCAACTACCCCACACTTATCCTTTGCTAGTCCCTTAGCAAACTAAATTAAACTACGACTCAAAACAAACTATTGCCCCTAACAATTTGTCTCAGGCTCGTATGTACACATAGCTTTCAAGTTAATGCATGAGAATGCGAAGCACGAAAATTCCAAGCTTCATGAACATGTGACATCAATATGAACATATAAGAGCAAAAAGTAGACATGTTAAAGCTAATTCAAATCACCTACTAGGCATACTCTCTTCTTTTCTCTCGAAGCATGGTTATTCACACAATAGTATATGCAAGCGAAAGATAAGGAATTACAAAGAGTGACTTGCATATATCCAAGAAACGAAAGCACTTTGTGAATTTTGATGGAAAAACCTCATATGACAACTATATGCACCAATGAACCAAAACCATAAGCTTACTCTTGAGATAATCTCCACAAATTAATTTTAACCATCTTAAGAATCATGAAAAAGATCAATAATAAGGTTGTAATGGGGCTAGGCTAAGAGGTGTTGACAGTGCATATATGGTACACCGCCAAGCATGTTCGGCGACCTCGTGGACCGTGCAACCGGTGTCATGGGTCCGAGTTCCGGCATCCGGCGGGTAGACCGCAACCCCGGCTGTGTTCCCAATGTCAGAGATCACCGGTGCCGCACCCGGAGGGCGTGGCACCGGGCTCCCGAAGTAGCTTCGTGGGTAGGCAAATGTGTAGTAATGTGGGCTTGTGTCCCACATTGGAAACATGGTGTAGGAGGAAGCCTTCCTTCTCTATAAATAGGAGGCTTCCCCCTTAGTATTAAGGATCTTGGTTCCAAGGCATTCCACCCTTGTACCACCGATGGCTTATTAGCCGGCTATAGTGAATTCCAAGTGGACGTAGCCGTGCCCTCCGATGGCACGGTGAACCACTATAAACCCTTGTGTTCATATTCTATCTTTATTGTCCTGTATCTACTAGACCCCCGGGTTTAGGCAGAAACAATTGGCGCCGTCTGTGGGAATCAGTTCAAAAAGTTGTGTTGCTCTACCAGCTGGGTAGAGATCGGTAGTTGTGATCTTATTTGTTCCATCGGGAAGAAAAAAAAAAAGTGAAGAAGAAGAAGCCCTGCTGCTGCAGCCCAGTTCGTGGCAGGCAGCAGGCCCGGTTAGCAGGCCCGGTTGGCAGCAGGCCCGGTTGGCTGGTCAACCCTGGGAGTTCCGGTCAACGCAGCATGATCCGCGCGAAGGCTTCGGTGCGGTTGGGACTTGGCGCCAATTGTTTCTCCGGCCAGCAGTCTCCGTCCCCCGAGCAGCCTTCCGGTGCAGCACCGCCGGCCCAGCAGCGGTCCGGCCAGCGGCCATGCAGCTCAGCCGATCCGCGTGCAAGGCTCCGGTGCGGCTTCGTCTTCGGCGTAGCAGCTCCGGTGCGGCAGGTCGGTCCCGGGTTCGGCTTCCGGTGCGGTTTCGTCGTCCGGTGCGGCATCCCCGGCCCTGCTTCGTCCTCCGGTGCAAGTGCCCCGGTGCGGATCGTCGACCCCGGGGCGGCACGTCTTTGGTCAGCAGCTCCGGTGCGGTACGTCGACTCCGGTTCGCGTCGTTCCCGGTGCAGCGGCTTCCAGCAGCTCCGGTGCATGGTCCGAGCCGGACGAAGGTAGAGGGAAAGCCCCGGTCGAGTCAGCCGGACGTGGGTCCCCGAGCGGGAGTACCGGCCGATGATGGGGAGCAGCGGGTGAGAACCACCGGCCGAGGAGGGTGCCGGTTGAGCAGTGGTGCCGGCCGAGAGTCCCCGGTAGAGAAGGCAGTCCGGTCCGGAAGCGAGAAGAGAGAAGCAGGGAAGAAGTGAAATTGGCGGGAAAGCAGAGTTCGAATCTTATCAGCCCATCCGGTCAAGGTCAACCGATCCTCACCTTGGGCCGGTCCGGGTCCATCCAGCAATCCGGGTCTCAAGCAGCAGCCCTGGGCCTTTCCATCTGGTCAGCAATCCTGGTCAGTTTCAGCAGCTTGGACACCCAGAAATTTTCTCTGGGCACCCACTGCTTCAAACAGCAAATCAACCTGCAGCAGTCTCCAGCAAAGCTAAGTTCTTTGATCCTTACAATTATATCTACTCCACTTTTATGCGAGTACTGTGCTATATATTTGGCGAGCATGTGAATTGTTTTTCCCGCATGATAATGAATGTGCATGCTTACCTGCTACATCGGTAATATTTAGCTTTGTTGTGCATGGCATAGTCTTTCATGTGTGGCTGGCCGAGTTCTATCCTCCGGGATCTTTTCCTCCGGGAAACGGTAAGCCAGTAACAACGGCTGAGGCATTCTACCGGTTATGTACCATTCAACCGGCTCTGGGGCATTCCAACGGCTAAGCCAACACTAACGAAAGACTTTGCATGCCATCTTCAAGCTACACATGCCTTCATTTTATACGTGATCATGATTTATGTGTTCCATTGATATTTGTGGGCATATCATTGGTAACCCCGGGCAGTATTCGTATCACCGAGCGGTAACAAGTAGCTACCCGGTGCTTGATTCCAGTATGTGGCTTAAATTCTGATCATTTGTTTATTTCTATTCTTGTTTTATTAGGTACATATCATCCAGAGGCAAAAGACGATCACCTCGAGAAGGGCCAATCTCACTGGGGGACTGGGGGACTGGAGGTAGTAGGGGTGACTCGGTCACCGCCTATGCTTGGAGGCGCAAGATGATTAAGTCCCCAAGTAAGATTGCACCCTTACTCGGGAACTTGGGGGACTTGTTGACAGTGCATATATGGTACACCGCCAAGCATGTTCGGCGACCTCGTGGACCGTGCAACCGGTGTCATGGGTCCGAGTTCCGGCATCCGGCGGGTAGACCGCAACCCCGGCTGTGTTCCCAATGTCAGAGATCACCGGTGCCGCACCCGGAGGGCGTGGCACCGGGCTCCCGAAGTAGCTTCGTGGGTAGGCAAATGTGTAGTAATGTGGGCTTGTGTCCCACATTGGAAACATGGTGTAGGAGGAAGCCTTCCTTCTCTATAAATAGGAGGCTTCCCCCTTAGTATTAAGGATCTTGGTTCCAAGGCATTCCACCCTTGTACCACCGATGGCTTATTAGCCGGCTATAGTGAATTCCAAGTGGACGTAGCCGTGCCCTCCGATGGCACGGTGAACCACTATAAACCCTTGTGTTCATATTCTATCTTTATTGTCCTGTATCTACTAGACCCCCGGGTTTAGGCAGAAACAAGAGGTATTCGATATTTGGATAAGGAGGCTTAGAAACGTCACTAAGGCCTTTAGCAAAGCTCGATCTCCTTATGTCTTCTCTCCGAAAGGGTCAAATTTCATCTTGTTGGACCCATACTTCATTCTTTTCTTCCCATAACATTACAACAATACTCAAGACAATAGCCATGCACAAAATTTTTCTTTTCTATGCCTATGCCGTGCCCTCTTCTTTGCTCTTGCTCTCGGCTTCTTTTTCTTTTCTTTTTAATCCGAGCATTTTTTTTTTTTTTTCTTTTCATAGGCACGGCATGCATACATTTTTCATATAATTTTATGGCTAAGTCTACCCCACACTTGTTCTTCTTCATCACACACGCGAAAACGCTTTCAAAAATCAAGCTTTGCCAACACATAAGGTAAAGGCATCACTATACTAAGCTCATGGAAAGTGTTTAAGGGTGATGAAAGAAAAGGCTAATTGTAGGCTCAAAGGGGTTTACTAAGGTGTCCCACGACGGGCTCCAATAGGGCTCATGCTTTATTTGGCAATGGTGGTAAACCTAAATGATCTTTATTCAATCACATTCAAAATCAAGGTATTTTATGATATAAGCGTTTCGAAAATCAACAAGAGTAAGTTCTAGCATACTAGAGTTCATTAAAAGTCTATGGCACATAGTCGTCGAATATGCAAAGAATTATGAGGTTTCATGCTTCCTACGGATCTATCGAATTTTACCTTTTTATCGCTCAAGAAGAAAGCAAATTGGCTCAAAAGCTCACATAGGTTATTTTCGAAATAAATTAGCTCAAACATGCATGCTTCATAATCAACAAGTCCTACATGCTCCTACCAATGCACAAAATCCATGAAACTTACAATTTTAATTGTATGCAAAACTATCATCCATGTATACAAAGAGGAGAAAAACATCATTGACATATTAGGGGCATCCTAAGACTCGAAACAAACAAATTAAAACACTCTATTTTTGTGGAACAATTTTCTGAATTTTTCTTTTCTAAACTAAGCACACAAAAATTCAAAAACGAAAACGGAATACGTTATCCCACCCCACACTTAGAAAATTACATTGCCCTCAATGTAAGCACAAAACAATATCAATGAATTTCCTAAGCATGCAATCGACTAACATATTCCAACATATCATCACAAATCAAAGAAAAAGAGAAGGGTTAAGAAATTTCAAACTCCCGGTGATGGCTCCTTCACTTTTCTTTGATCGACATGGGTTGCCTCCCAAGTAGCGCTTTGTGTTTATAGTCCATAGCCTAGACTTTTCACCGTGTGTTGCATGTGTTCATCTCGCTCCAAAGTAACTCCAATCAGCATGAAGAAGATCAAGAAGAAGTGCATTGCACCTCGTGTCCGAGTCGGCTGTGTCGGCCGTGTCCTGCATCGTATCGGAGACAGTTGAGGGCGTATCGACAGTTTGTGGCTCTGTGTTCGGCGTGTGGCGCAGCTGCAACTCGGCATCTTGGCTTGTGGCAGCACTGCCAGCAATGGCAGGTCCGGCTGCTGCAATATTAGGCTGCGTCAAGGCCGAGGCAAGGATGGCCGAAGGTGCGTCTTCCACATGTTGAGACTCAATGGTGTGGTCGTGGAATGAATCATAGTAAAGCTTCAAACGATGGCCATTAACCTTGAACTCTTTGTTGCTTTTTGGATTTAGAATCTCGATGGCTCCATGAGTAAATACTTTAGTGACTATGAAAGGTCCAACCCATCGAGAACGAAGCTTACCCGGAAAGAGTCGAAGTCGAGTATTGAATAAGAGAACTTTTTGGCCAACTTCAAACTTTTTCCCTCGAATCATCTTATCATGATACGCTCGTGTCTTCTCCTTGTAGATCCATGCGGCATCATAGGCTTCATTACGGATTTCTTCAAGTTCGTTGAGTTGAAGCTTTCTATGAAGACCGGCATCATCAATGTTCATGTTGAAGGCCTTGATTGCCCACCATGCTTTGTGCTCAAGCTCGACAGGTAAGTGACATGCTTTGCCATAAATTAACCGAAAAGGTGACATACCAATTGGCGTTTTGTATGCGGTCCTATAAGCCCACAAAGCATCATCGAGACGATCACTCCAATCCTTCCTTGAAGGTCCAACCGATTTTTCCAATATTTGCTTGATCTCTCGATTACTCACTTCGGCCATGCCACTTGTTTGAGGATGATAAGGTGTAGAGACCTTATGTGTGAAGCCGTATTTCCTTAGCAAAGCTTCAATAGTTCGGTTGCAAAAATGGGAGCCACCATCACTTATCAAGACCCTTGGAACTCCAAAACGTGTAAAGATGTTGGTCTTGAGGAAATTGGCAACCACCTTTGAGTCATTGGTGCGTGTAGGTTTAGCTTCGATCCACTTTGATACATAGTCAACTGCTAACAATATGTAAAGGAAGCCTTTGCTAGAAGGAAACGGCCCCATGAAGTCAATTCCCCATAAGTCGAAAATTTCTACCTCAATGATAGGTTGTAGAGGCATTTGATCTCGGGCTCCAATATTGCCGGTTCGTTGGCAACGATCACATGTCACACATGCCATAAATGCATCCTTAAACAAAGTAGGCCAAAAGAAACCACACTCAAGTACCTTTAATGCCGTTCTCTTAGGCCCAAAGTGACCACCACATGCTTCGGAATGACAAAAAGATAGAATGGATTGATGCTCTTCTTTCGGAACACATCTTCTTACCACTTGATCACTACATTGCTTCCACAAATATGGCTCATCCCAAAAGAAGTGTCGAGCTTGCTTCCTGATCCTATTCTTGACTCGGCTCGGCATATCTCTTGGAAATTCATGTGTTGCAAGATAATTTGCAATATCGGCGTACCAAGGTTCACTTGTAGCATTGATCCGAAAGAGTTGCTCATCTGGGAAGCTTTCAACCAAGGGCAGCCGATCCTTCTCTCTATGAATTCGGCTAAGGTGATCGGCTACCACATTCTCTACTCCCTTCTTGTCTTTTATTTCAATGTCGAACTCTTGTAGTAAAAGAATCCAACGTATGAGCCTTGGTTTAGCATCCTTTTTCGTCATAAGATACCTCAAGGCGGCATGATCACTATAAACAATCACTTTGGAATTCAAAAGATATGATCGAAACTTTTCCAAAGCAAAAATTACCGCCAAGAGTTCTTTCTCCGTTGTGGTGTAGTTGAGTTGAGCATCATTAAGGGTCCGTGAGGCATAATAGATGGCGCACGGTTTCTTCTCTCTTCTTTGGCCGAGTACTGCCCCCATTGCATAATCGGAGGCATCACACATGAGCTCAAATGGGAGCTCCCAATCTGGTGGCACCAAAACCGGCGCCGTACACAAGCTTTCCTTCAATCGGCCAAACGCTTGCTCACACTCTTCCGACCACTCAAACGTCACCTCTTTTTGTAACAAGTTGCTTAATGGCTTGGATATGGATGAGAAGTCCTTGATAAATCGTCTATAAAATCCGGCATGGCCAAGGAAGCTTCTAACGTCCCTCACATTTTTAGGTCTCAATAGCTTTGAATCAAATTTGAATCAACTCGACCTTAGCTTTGTCGACTATCCCCTCCTCGCTTATGATATGGCCGAGCACTATGCCATTGTTCACCATGAAGTGACATTTTTCCCAATTAAGCACAAGGTTGGTCTCAACACACCTCTCAAGTATCGCCTCCAAATTTGCCAAACATGTGTCGAAGTTGCGTCCATAAACACTAAAATCATCCATGAATACTTCGATTTTACTCTCAATAAAGTCGGAGAAGATGTTGTACATGCATCGTTGAAATGTACCGGGTGCGTTACAAAGTCCAAATGGCATGCGTCGATAAGCAAAAGTGCCAAACGGACAAGTGAAAGTAGTCTTCTCTTGATCATCCGGGTGTATGGCGATTTGGTTGTATCCACTATAACCGTCAAGAAAGCAATAAAACTTGTGGCCGGCTAGTCTCTCTAGCATTTGATCCATAAACGGCAAAGCACTACTACAAAAAACTCAATACACAACACAAATCAGACAACACTTTGAAAGTTACATATTGTGTGAATCACTTAACTGTTTCAGACGACCTAAAGTGAATAATTTGTGTTGTATGATGGTACACATTTTTCATATTCTGAAAAAAAAATTTCCAGATTTTGTCACACAACTCTGAGACACATTTTCTGTTGTGTGATTAATGAAAATCTGGGCGGCAGAATTCCCTCCGACATTGAAACTCAAATTTGGGCAACAAAGTTATTTTTTTGTGTTGTGTGATAATGTCACATCCTGCATTAGGTGTCACCAAGTGCAAAGTGACAAATACTTGTACAACAGAGTTTCATAGTTTAGTTGTGTGAGTTGGTTTGCTTGTCATTGCCCCATTTTCATTTTGGCTCCAATGGCAGAGGCAGCATTTCTGAAAGCGGGAAAGTTGCCTCCATGGTTTTTTGGTTTTGAAAAACATACATGTGCTACAATTCTCACAACAATGTATTTTGATTCTGTTGTGCAATTGTTTTGCTGCTTCTACAAGAACACTCTTATGGAATACCTAGTATAAAGCAAAGTAAGTTGGTACAACTGTTTAAAAGTGTTTAGTTGTGTGAATGTAAACCTAATAAGGTCATGCCAAACTTGCCAAATTTTAGGGGAGCGGCAAATTTCCCTCTTTTACTAAATATTTGAGTCAAATTTTTATTTTCTGTTGTGTCAGAAAGTTAGGCAAATTTTAAGACACATTCAATTGAACGTACCGAGTGGAATACCTAGTGCAAAGTTAAGAAAACTAGTACAACAAATCTCTATATTTGTACAAATCTCACTTCCCAAATCTCTATATTTGTAATTCAAATCTCTCTCTCTCTCTCTCAAAGCCCCGAGCTCTCTCAAAATCACCTCCAGAAAAAAAATGAACTTGCCCAAACCCAACACCCCAAATTCTCCCAACTCAACCTCCACCAAGCCTTCACCTCCCTCCAAACCCACTGCTCCGGCCTCATCCACAACCTCTTCAACCCCAACCCTTCTTCTTCTCTCCAAACCCATCTCCACTCAGCTCTCTCCAACCTCCAAACCCGTCTCCCTTCGATTTAGCTTGAGTCGTCTTCGCACTCGTCCCCTGACCGCCTTCCTCCCTGACCTCGGCGGCACTCCCGTCTTCGCAACCCTAAGAACAGGAGGAGGTGAAGGTTATGTCCACAGCCCTCTGCAGATTATGTTCACCGCCTCCTCCCTCTTCCACCTCTTCCTCTCCCTCTCCCTCTCCGCCACCGCCACCCCCTCAAAGCTCTCCTTCAACTCCAACTTCTCCGCCAACCCCCTCCAATCCCCCCTCACCCTCAACCCCCGCCGCCCCCTCGACCCCAACAACGGCGCCGCCCTCCACCGCGCCTCCATCGTCTTGTTCCGCAACGACCTCCGCGTCCACGACAATGAGCCTCTCAACTCCGCCAACAACGAGTCCATCTCCGTCCTCCCCGTCTTCTGCTTCGACCCCAGAGACTTCGGCAAGTCCTCCTCCGGGTTCGACAAGACCGGCCCATACCGGGCCCAGTTCCTCGTCGAGTCCGTCTCCGACCTCCGCAAAAATCTCCAGTCCCGTGGGTCCGATCTCGTCGTCCGTATCGGGAAGCCCGAGACTGTCCTTGCTGAGCTGGCAAAGGCCATTGGGGCAGACGCGATATATGCGCATAGGGAGGTGAGTCATGATGAGGTGAAATCCGAAGAGAAGATTGAGGCGGCGATGAAGGAGGAGAATGTGGAGGTCAAGTACTTCTAGGGGAGTACTTTGTATCATGTCGACGACTTGCCGTTTAAGGTGGAGGATATGCCGACCAACTATGGGGGGTTTAGAGAGAAGGTCAAGGGTTTGGAGGTGAGAAAGACTATTGAGGCTTTGGAGCAGATGAAAGGGATGCCGTCCAGGGGGGATGTGGAGCCTGGGGATGTTCCTTCCTTGATGGACTTGGGTTTGAACCCTTCTGCTTCCATTGCTCAGGTTTGTCAATGCCTTTTTTTTTGGTTTGTTAATGCTTTTGTTTTATATGTGTTGGGCATAGTTTGCATCGATGCTAGGTTTTTGGACGGATTGTTTAGTTGAGAGTTAAAATGGAAATGGTAATGAGCAATGTAGTATGGAAAGTAGAGATTAGAGAAGCTGAGGAAGCTTATAGATCATAAGATTAGAGTAGACTGTTCCATGGCTGTGTTGTTGGGATGCTTAAATAAACAGATATATGAGCAGCATTACAGTTGTAGTGGTCTGGTGCTTCAGTGTCTAGTTCTAGCTATCTTTGACTTGTTAATTATTTGTTTGTTACCTACATACTTGTTCTGATTGAGTTAGTTTTGAATACCGGATCAAAGTAAGAAAAGATATATACTTGTACATTCCTAGGCTCCTCTGTTTGTCTTGTAAATTCTTATAGCTGAATGAATGATTGATAATGGGTTAGTTCCAACACTACTAATGCTAGCAGTTGGATCTGCTTTCATTCCTGTCATTTGTTGTCATGGATATTGGTGTTTGACACCTGGATTTGCTAGATTCAAATTTTGTTGCCTGTAAGTCTTGTCCACGGGGTAAAGTGACAATATTGTCATCTACTGTTATGTAGGAGGGAAAGCCTTCAATGGTGGGAGGAGAAGCTGAAGCCCTAGAGAAGCTTAAGAAGTTTGCAGCTGAGTGCCAAGCACAACCTCCCAAGGGGAGCAAAGAAGGAAGTCAGGATAGCATATATGGTGCAAACTTTTCATGCAAAATTTCACCATGGCTGGCCATGGGATGCCTCTCTCCCCGCAGTATGTTTGATGAGCTAAAGAAAACTGCTAGCAGGTGAGCTTTTTTTCTTCTTCTTTAGAATCACATTATAGCTCCTAAACTCTGTATTAGAATGTTCTCCCCGCAGTATGTTTGATGAGCTAAAGAAAACTGCTAGCAGGTGAGCTTTTTTTCTTCTTCTTTGGAATCACATTATAGCTCCTAAACTCTGTATTAGAATGTTCTTCTCACTCGCAAATTAATATTGTGTTTGATAGATCTGTTTCTGCATCCTCAAACCCGGATGATGGTGGCAGCGGAACAAACTGGTTAATGTTTGAATTGCTGTGGAGGGATTTCTTCAGGTAAATTGACAATTGACAGACAAGGGATTTCTTCATATTTTCCTTTTCAGTATTTAGCATTATTTGATTGGCTATACATCCTACCCTAATTTAGTTTGGAATTAAACATTATAAGGCTTCCTGTTAAGGCTGTGATGCCTTGAAACTTGAAGTTGTTCATGTGGATATCATTTCACTAATATGTTGTTCAACTCCCAAATGCAGATTTGTGCTGGAATTGGTGGATAAGGAGATATGTGCTGCCCAGTCTAGGCTTTATGTTGGGTATGCCTCCTTTCTCGAATCCAAAGGGGATGTGTCCAATGTCAAAAAGGTTTATCAGATCGGTATTCAAAGGTCCCTCTCTAAATTCTTGTATTTTGTATTCGTGCCTCCATTTGGGGTATTTGACTAATTCATTGCTCAAGAGTGGACACAATTGTTTTGAAGAACTAATAATTGATAAAGTTGATTGGAAATCTAAAAGAGAATGAGCTTTATTGCTGCCTATGTGAATCATTCATTACCATGATTTGAAACAACCTTTATAGAAGAGGTGATTTTACTTTCAAACACTAATAATTGAAAAGGTTAATCATAGAAAGCATAAAGAGTATGATTTTTGTTACTGCCCTACTATAGCTTCAAGACAGAAACATGTTAATTAAAGTAGGAACAAGTAGGAGCAATTATTTTCAGGGTCGATCTAAAAAATCAGCTTGATTCTGATTGTGGACCTCTTTTAGCGTTTAACTGTTTGGGTCACTCTGAGTTGTGTAGGTTACAATGCTTGTGTTTACCCTGGTGGAGGAAGCAGCAATCTACATGTGGCAGCGACAAAGATCAATAAGATATCATCAAATGATGGATCTTCTAAGGTTAGAATTATGTTCAGTGTGAGGAATAAGGTCCTGGTGTACATTTTTTTGATTATAAGGAATGCTAGTGTGAAGGGGATAATCTATAAATTATAGGAACAACTGCAGGATATAAATAGGAATTTAAATGTACTTGTTACTTCCCCTTCCTTTAGCCTCAAATATTTGTTTGAATAATGGAGTGTATATATATATTTCACCTCGGAAATATAAGAGAAGCATACAAGGCAACCCTGAATGCGCTTAATACTTGGCTAATTTATGTTCTATATTTGTATACGACTCCGTTATACATCTAACAGAAGCGTACTAGGTAATACTGAATCCAGTTAATACTTGGCTAAAATTTGTTCTATAGTTGTCTATGCACGGATTTCTGCTGGAGATGACATTTTGATTTTGGTTAATATTTCCAAGAACTTGAAGCACAAGTTTTACCTTCATTCTATTTAAACTGATCAATGACACTTTGGAATTTCTTGTTGTAAGCCTACTGTGGAATAGCAATGATAAATGGTGAATTTGTTTTGGTTGTTTGGTGATTTGGTTGTAGGACCTTGGATTGTCCTGGTTCTGAGCTATGCTTAATTCATTGTGGTTGTTGTTTAGACTAAAATTAGAACTGTACAAGTGAGACATGTTGATTAGATTATATATTGTTTGTGCTATCACTAATCAGTATGTCATCATCTTTATCAGCATGAAAAAAAAGTACTTCATATGTTTCTGAATCTGTGTTATGTATCAATTTGGTACCATAACTGCTGTTTATCAAGGGTGACGCTCTTATCATTCAGTTAGGTGGAATACATATTTTCTGATAAAACTGGAACTTTAACAAGAAACTTGATGGAGTTCTTCAAGTGTTCAATTGGAGGAGAGGTCTGTGGAACTGGTCTTACTGAAATAGAAAGGGGAGAAGCACAAAGAAATGGTTGTAGCAGCTAGGTAGAAATATTGCTAGCACTTCGAACTTATGTATGTATTACAATCTGTGTATGCTTTCAGCTTAGGCTACTTGAATGATATGTAAGCTTTAAGCAATGTTTTAATGGTAATGGCTAGATGGTACTGTTTTGATGATAATGGTTCAGCTTTTGATGTACAACAGTTTACAAGTTTTTGAGACAAAACAATTGTGTGTTTGAAGCTCAGACAACAAAGTTTTCATTTGATCAAATGCTTAAATCTATTGTGTGATACGCCATTATACAACAAGATAACAAAATCATGTGTTGTATAATATGACTAAAAACCACATCAAACCTGTGTCACAAAATCCTCAAATCTGTTGTTTGATTTGTAGAATCATACAACTCAATAAATATGAAACGAAATCAGTTGTCTGAATCAGACAACTAAATAAGTGGGAGATGAAATCTGTTGTGCGAATGAGACAACAGAATAAAATTGCAATATTCTGTTGTATGTTTAAAACTTACACAACATAAAAGTATGTATATTCTGTTGTATGAACTAGACATGTCAGTGCAGCGAATGCCAAGCCAGCCATGGCATGGCATATAAGTTGTACAACAGAAATTATAAGTTGGTTGTTGGACGTTTCATCACACAAGCTTGAGATATACGACGGTTTTTTCGAACTTACACAACGGTGCAGCACCGTTGTGTATTGAGTTTTTTGTAGTAGTGAAGGCATGTGATCCTTCCTTGTTGTTGCATTGAGCTTCCTATAATCGATACACATCCTATGACCGGTCACAAGTCGTTGTGGCACGAGTTCATTCTTCTCATTCTTGACAACCGTGACACCACTTTTCTTTGGCACTACTTGCACTGGTGAGACCCACTTGCTATCCGAAATAGGGTATATGACGCCACAATCAAGCAATTTTATGATCTCGTCTTTTACTACCTTCATCATTGGGGGGTGGAGGCGTCTTTGACCCTCTCTTGTAGGCTTTGCACCTTCTTCAAGCAATATTCGATGAACACATGTTGTAGGGCTTATTCCCTTGATATCCGCCAAGGTCCAACCTATAGCGGTTTTATGCTTTTTAAGCACATGCACTAACTCCTCTTCTTGCTTCTTACTAAGCGATGAAGACACAATAACTGGTAGAGTATCTTCTTCTCCAAGATAAACATATTTTAATGTACTAGGGAGCTCTTTGAGTTCTAACTTTGGGGCTTCTTCCACACTTGGTCGAAATTTGGTTGTGGCACTTGGGATAGACAAGAATGAATTGAATTGTTTAGCATATGGCCGAGACTCAAGCTCGGCATAAACTTCTTTGATGATCGGCGCCCATGCTTCCTTTTCTTCCTCCATTACTCGCTTTCCCTTCTTGTCAAATCCCGCCCCTTGCTCAATTGCTAATTGCTATGCATCAAGGGTGGCCGACATGACTTGCTCGGCCTCCTCAACAACTTCCAAGAATCGGCACTCTTCACTCTCTTTAGCAATAGGGAACTTCATGGCTTTAAAAACATTGAACTTGATTACCTCACCATCAAATTCCATTGTAAGATTACCCGCGGCAACATCAATCTTCGTCCTCGCCGTCCTCATGAATGGCCGACCAAGCAATAGTTGTGTACTTTGCTCCGGCGAGTCCTCCATCTCAATAATGTAGAAATCAGCCGGAAAGATTAATTCATTGACTTGCACAAGCACATCCTCCACATAACCTTCCGGATACTTGTTAGAACGATCCGCTAGTTGTATGATGACATTATCCTTCTTGAGAGGTCCAAGGTTCAATGTTTCATAAACATTGAGTGGCATCACATTAATCGACGCTCCCAAATCCAACATAACATCCTCAAACTTGGTGTTGCCGATCACACATGGAACATTGAAACTTCCGGGATCCTTCATCTTTGGTGGTAACTTTCTTTGTATAACGGCCGACACCGTCTCACTCATTCGTACCACTTGTGTCTCCCTTGTGTGTCTTCGAGTAGTGCATAGCTCTTTGAGGAATTTTGCATATCGTGGCACTTGTCTAATGCACTCCAACAAAGGAATGTTTACTTCAACCTTCCGAAATACCTCCAACACTTCTTCGTCGGATTTCTCCTTCTTAGATTTTGCGAAACGTGAAGGGAAGGGCATGCATGAGTTAGACACACCTCCCTTTGTTGGATTGATCGGAACATGCTCTTTCTTTGAAGTCGCGGGATCTCGCTCTATGTCATTCTTGCTTAAGGCTTGGCTTGGCCTTTTCGCAGCATCCCTTTGCTCGGCTGCTGCCCTTTGTAATTCCGGTGTCTCCGCCGGTAGTAGCAGTGGCTCAGCTGCAACGTCTTCATGTTGCTCGGCTGCAAGGCTACCGGTTGTGATTTCAAATGGCTGCTCGGCATCTTTTCCTCTATTCTTGGCTCGTGGCTCGGCTAAAGCTTTACCACTTCGAGTAACAATAGCTTGAGCTTGCTCATTCCTCGGATTCTTTATTACTCCTCCTGGCAACTTTCCTTGCTCAGTAAACTTCCCCATAAAGTCCACGACTTGCCCCATTTGGGTTTTGAGTTCCCCAATATCCTTCGAGTGAGTCTGTTGTCCCGCAAGTAATGCTTGAGTAGCACTCGAAAGAGATTGAATCAATGCCTCGTAGTTGGGGTTGCTTGTTGTTCTTTGAGATTGGTTCGGCAAAGGTTGAAATGTGGTGTGGCTCGGCTGCTCTTGGTGTGCTTGGTACGGCTGCCGTGGCACGAATGGTGCTCTTGATTGATAGGGTGCGGCAGTCCCTTGATTTGGTTGCATTGGTGCTCTAAGCACATTATCGTTATTTGCCCATCGAAAATTTGGATGATCATTGAACCTTGGGTTAAAGTTCCCAAACCGTTGACCTCCTTGAAAGCCAATTGCATTGCACTCTTCTACTCCCTCATTCGATCCAAATTGAGGGCATTGCTCAGTCTCATGGCCCTCAGTGCAAATACCACAAACAATAGCACGCTTCTTCATCAAATTACTCACCAAGTCGGTAAGCTTGTCAACTTTATCCTCTAGTTTTGAGCTCGAAGACGTCTCATGCACTTTCTCATTCCTTTGCACATTATTTCGTGCTATGCCAAATTGTTGGTTGTTCAAGGCACGAACTTCCAACAGATTCTTTGCTGGTGTTGCTCCTAATTCCAGAAAACTACCTCCCGCAGCTGAATCCAAAAACTCCCTCTCCATAACACGCAATCCCTCATAAAAATATTGCAATAAAAGTCCCTCACTTATGCCATGAGATGGGCACAAGGAGATGAGAGATTTGAACCTTTTGTAGTAATCGAAGAAGGTCTCGTCTCCAGCTTGCTTCACACTTGTAATTTGCTTCCTTAAATCAGTGATCCGTGAAGCGGGAAAGTACTTGAGCAAAAACTCGTCCACCATTGTGTTCCATGAGTTGATTCGGCCACTAGGTACTTCAAACAACCATTCCTTCGCTTGATCCTCCAATGAAAACGGAAACGCCTTCATCTTAAAATGTTGCAAATCCGTACCTCGTGGACACATTGATTCGGTGGTAAAGTTAAACCACTGAAGATGCTTGTTGGGATCCTCGCTTGGCATTCCATAGAACGACTTTAACTTGTGGAGGAATCCACTCCTTAATTCTATCTCTCCGGTCTTACCAGCTTCAAGAGGAGGGTACACAATGTTGGAGGGTGCAGCCCCTCCTCCTCCAGTTACATGTCCATTCTGTGCTCTGATTGATGTCATAACTGCAGGTTCTTCAACTGATTCTGTAAAACACTCAAACTCGGGCCCCTGACTATCACACGAAGACGAGATCACAGATGGTGAGCTCGGCAATGAAGATGGTACGGCTGAACTGACTGATAGTGATGGTTCGGCAGAAATGGATGGCACGGCTAGAGTTGGTACGAAAACTACGATGGCGCGCTCTTGGTTCAAACGTTGCAATCGACCTTGGTTATCTCGTGCCCAAATATTAGATTCGGACATGCACTTTTTCTGAAATTTGCAACATTGAAACAAGTTAGAACCTTCGTAAAGAAATAAAATGCAAGAATATACATTATTACAAGCCACGGCATTGGCGATTACAAGCATATTTCAAACAATTCCACATATACAATCGGCAAAGCAAGGAAAAATTTCGGCAATGAAGAGCAAAATTGAAACGTTCATGATCATGTAATCACTAAGTCTAATTTCTTTTAAATTCGTTCCAACTCTCGAAGTACGTGGAGCAGAGGAGATAACGGTGCAATGGACTGATACAGCCCCCGGTAGTATCATGCTTAACCCGATATACCTCAAGAGTTTGAACCACACAACATGTTTTATCTTTGAAGAAAATAGGTCACATATGTCAAGTTATGTTCTAGCGTCTAAAGTGAGGTGATGCTTCGGCACAAGCTGTCGACTAGGTCGTGCGGATTTTACGTTTCAAAGGTCATTAAAATCACGGAGGGCGAACCCCCTACAGGAAC